>CM021733.1:42159223-42339681 GCA_011075105.1 Heteronetta atricapilla | reverse complement strand
GGTCCCCGGATCTGGTCCCCGGATCTGGTCCCCGGATCTGGTCCCCGGATCTGGTCCCCGGATCTGGTCCCCGGATCTGGTCCCCGGATCTGGTCCCCGGATCTGGTCCCCGGATCTGGTCCCCGGATCTGGTCCCCGGATCTGGTCCCCGGATCTGGTCCCCGGATCTGGTCCCCGGATCTGGTCCCCGGATCTGGTCCCCGGATCTGGTCCCCGGATCTGGTCCCCGGATCTGGTCCCCGGATCTGGTCCCCGGATCTGGTCCCCGGATCTGGTCCCCGGATCTGGTCCCCGACATTGAACACGGGGGATATTTTGTTAGAGCTTTCCAGATTATGTCTCCTTAGAAGTCTTTTCACCACTGACAGCATAGTTTCTATGCGAGGCGTCTCATGGTGACTGAGTTCCATGGTGCTCAGCATATCATAAGAACAACCAAAAAATATGAGAAAAAGGGGTTCTCTGAGAAACTTAGTGCTCCAGTTTCCGTTGTGCAATTCTCTGTCCCAATTCTGGGGCCAGATCACACTGGTAATATTTCTCTAAGTTTAAGCTATTTTCAACAACATGTAGAAGGGACTTTTAAGAAATTAATTTCAGTTCTTCTTTACTGCCTTTTGGAGTGTCAAGGAATCTAGATTTTTATCTGGACGATATGTTTCAGATGTATTCCTTTTTCAAATTCTCAATGTGTATTTGGAGAAGAACTGGCATGTTAATAAACAGTTTTTGTAGGAGAATGATGATCATTTTTTTCCACATGTCTTTTAAATATCTGATTTCTAAGAACATTGCACACTATTTAGAGACTGCAGCTTCTGGAATTATTAGTTTCCATTGCTGCATGTTGGAATAGAAATTCATAATGTATCGAGCTAACAGTCATTCACGTGCCCTCAAAGGATCATTTGATGGGCCAAATCTTGAGAGATGGGCAAGTGTTTGTGCATTTCATCCATTGCTGCAGTTGTTCAATTATCTTCAATAGCAAAGCCTATGTATATTGTGATGGTTGAACTTTCAGCCTGTGCATGGAGAAAGGAATTTTCTCCAACAGGGCAGAATGTCAAGCAGGAAGTGTTTTTTAGATTAACAATTATTTTTTGTTAATGAAAATAGTCTCTCTCTTTCTTTTGCCCTCTCCCTTTTCTCATTTTCAGTGTACCCCCTTTTATGATCAGACTTTGACTTCTGAAGGACTTTTCCAGGAGCTAGTTGGGAGCTGGTCTCGCTCATGGCTATATTGATTGAATGAACTGCGTAAACCCTCCAAATGTAATGGTGAGTAACAGCCATCTTCTATATTCTATAATTAACATTATTCCTTTTTTTGAGGGAAGATGTGTTTTCATTTCAGATCCTTAAGCAATCCAAATCACCCTGTACAGAGCATATTTAGCTTTTTGTTTTCTCTGTGGAGAAGTTGAATCACCTCAAAAATGCAACCAAGATGGATGCTTTTGACCAAAATATACAGTTTAATCAGTTTGGCATCTGATGAAATGCAACAGTGTCAGTCTAAATGTACTTCATTAACCTACAGTGCTTTGCAAGGAGAACCCATTTCAATAGAATTATAATTGTCTGATAAGTTACTTCACAAAAGAGGGGGGGAAAAAAGATCATTTCTTAAGAGAAAGTTTACACTAAACTGTTGATTGAAGCCTGTTTAGATAACACTAATCAATGTATCCTGGCAACTAACAGATGGGATACTTTATTTCCTGGTGGTTTCAGAAAGTGACTTAGGAAAAAGGGCTAAAAACCAGAAATTGTTTCAGCAGACATGAGGAAATATTCACATTGTCTGTCCACCTATTGATAACTGTTTTGGGGTATTCTTGCTCTTCTACCCAGTTACAGGTTATGCTTTGTACCTCCAAGAAGTATTCATTATGCTAGGGCAACTTTGATCGTTACTTATTTTATGACATTATTCTAAATTTTATTGGTTTATTTATAGTGTTGATAAGCTTTTTAACTAATCATTAAATATAAAAAATTATCAATGCTTAACATTTTTACTATTTAGTGATATTATCACTCTGGTTTTATATTGGAAAGGTAAATTTACAAGCTGAAGACAAAACAAATGAGTGAATTCTGCAGCTGGACAAGCCTCCAACTTGAGTTGCCATGGAAAGAGTAGATCGTGATGTAGCCTGTAGAGCAAATAGCATATGGCTGAATCCATTCACTCAGCCAGGCAGGCATCTGAGTCTGCAGCTGAAGCATCCTTCTGGGAAGGGCTGAGGAAGGTGAACTTGGAAATCAAGGATGGTCATGGCAAAGTGAAAACTGCAAGACACCAAACTAGGAGCCAGCCTGGGTGGGATCCTGTTCTCTAGTTATCTCCTTCAGGCATTGCCACAGCATGGATTTCTCGGGGGGGGGGGGGTTATCTTTTTACTGAGCTAATTGAACAAATAGGATAAGAGACAGAAGTATTTGTGGTAAAAAGGGTTGTAGGTGGTAGAAATGCAGGCAAGTTTTGATGTATTACTTACATAGTAATGAGTGATCATGTTATCACAGACCAGACTGTGAGCTGTAGGTCCTGTGGAGCAAGGTTTCTGTCACTAACACTGGGATTCATGCCCTGCCAACTCATTGATTCTGTAGTGTGTTATAATAGAAATAACTAGCTAAATAGATTCCGATGCTATCACGCTCCCAGTCCCAGGTTCTTTCTAGGTTCTGTTCCCATCTTGAACAAAAGCTGGATGTGACTCCCACTATGGGACACAGACTGTCATAGGACTTTGGCTTAATGACTCCAGCCTTTAACAGCTTACGTGGGGGTCTGCCTTACTGGATCTGCTCTTACATGAAATGTGTGTATGGGGTCAGCTCTTCAAAAAGTGCTTTTCAAACAGGTGTGGTTTTCAATGGAAAAAGAGTGCATTAGAGCACTCAGCATTTGATTTCTAAAGACTGCACAGTTCTGTGCTTCTGGCCTACTAGATATAATTTCTGTTCCACATATGCACCAGAAAGCAAGAAGAATAAGACAGGGCTTCTGCAGACAGTTGCAGAAATGTGCTGAGAAACAGCCTGATGCATGATTTCTTGCAAGGACAGGACAGCCCCTTACTGCCTTTTATCTGGGGTCTGAGAGGAAACTGTGTACCAGCTCCATATTTACAGCTGTAATGTGTTGTCAGAGAACTGGCTGGGTAAAACCACTACTTTTGAACTCAAAGTTTTTTATCTTCTGTTTTTTTTTTTTTTCAAGTTATCACAGTTTTCAGTTCTGATGAAGCCTCTTTCTTGAGTTTTCCTGTTCACCTGAGGTGTTACAATGTTAGAAGAGGGAAATGGAGTCGATTTCTTCATCAAGTATCAGGTGAAATAAACCTTGATGTAAAGTATCAACAGTACAGATTACTTTAAGGAGGGCATTGAGATGGAAGACAGTTAGAAATTCATATTCTGGGCTGTGCTTGCAGTGAAGAGGTTAGAAAATAATAAATTTGTGAACTGATTAAATATTATTCCAACTTGGTGAATTTGTGCTGTGAAAGGACCCAGTTACATACTGGGGCTTAGGTCCACAAACGCTATGAAATCGATAGGAAATAAGAAAGCTTAGATAGGAGATAGAAATGTCAATGTTTTCTTGGATCTGAGCCAAGATTTAACAGCATGAAGTAGTGCAAACACAGCACAGGACCCTTACTCCAAGAGCTTGATGTCTAACTATGAAGAGTAAGTTACTGAAAGGTTAGAACTATGGAATTTTCTACTACTGGCTCATGGTATCACTTTCCTTATTCTGTTTTAAAACTCACCACCTTAGGCTTAACAGGCCTGTTCAGACTAGCTCACAATGCTTTTCTTGTAGTATGTATATTTTCAGTGAAAGATAACCACCTCTTGATACACATGGAATAACCACACTGTAAATGGAAGTGGTTTGAAGAAGAGAGTTAGAAACCTGTGATTTGCCGTCTTTCAGTGGTTCAATTTCTCAGCAACATCTCTTCAGACAGCCCATAGTCAATTGATGAGACCTACAGTATCACTACAGCAGTCAAATATTAAACTGAAGTGGTCTTCCTCTGCAACCTAACTGAGGAAATAAGGGCCCAATCCTGTTTCCAGTGTGGAACACTGATCAGGGCAATGGGGTTATTCTACCTTCAGCTGCAGCAGAAGCAGTACAAAACTTGAGACTGTGCAAACTGAATACAGAGAACCATCTGACAGCTTGTGCTGACACTGCTCTGCTATGCATGGTGTGACCCACCATGCCTCTTCTTCAACATACTTTATAATTTGTTTGAAAGATGTTTTAAGGAATCAGCTACTGACAGCTGGCCACTGGATCTGCAAGGGAAGTGTCAGGCACTTTGATGACCTGCTGCACAAGATGAGAGAGGCTCAGGCCTGTCATGGTCCTACCCTTGAAAGCTGGCATGATCAGAAGGCACACATAGAAGGCACCTTTGCTATTGCAGTAAAAATAGAAAGCTTGAAGGAAAAAAAATCCCAGCATTTTCTCTGCAGACAAATTAAAAGTGGATCCACAGGTTGCCATGGATACAAGTCAGTTTACTCTAGTAATGTTTTCTAGCAGCCAAACACAAGTGCAAGTGATTAAGGAGAAAACACATCTATGTGTATAATGTCCCATTAGATTTACATAATTAGTTCTTTCAACCACCAAGCTGGTGACTGTTTTCTTGACTGTTCACAATAACCTGCAACCTGATGAGACCATTATTAGAATCACCTTTCCTCTCCTTGCCTCTCTACAACTATTTGTCCTCAAATGACTATTAGCATTCGATATGCAGCAACTTTTTTCACAACCTAGAACCCTTATTTTGGGTTATGGTGATCCAACAACAGCTATGTGTTACAGCAAATAATGCATGCTAAAACCCTGTGTGTAGAGCCCTTGTGTGAGCCTCTATGGTCCTCTCTCAGAAAAGTGATCTTACCCTTCTATGCATGCATGAAAAACTCCAAGCAGTCTCTCTGCTTGTGAGACAGGCAGAAGAGCTACTTGTCTGTGTACAGATGAGGAGGAAAGGGGAAAGTTTCACCAACAGAAGGTGCACAAATGAATGGCAGGAGGCTCCATCTTTAAAAAGTTGTGTTGGATTGGTAACTGTAAGGGTCAGTCCTGCTGCTCCCTATTGGTGTAGCTGTCTGGTCCCAAAGCTATTGTTTTCAGCATTCTCTTCAAAAAAAGGAAAGCTGAAATTGTGGCATCTGGCATGCCAGTAGGAGTGAAAGTTATGGCAGTATGCCTCAACCAGCTGTAACGGGGACCTGGAGTGAAGTGTGCCAGAAGTGGGAGAAATTGTCTTTGCTGTCTTTGTGGAAATCTGTGTGAGTTTCTTCAGTCTCTGGACTGTTCTCATTAATACTTCTATTGGGAGCCCATCCTGACAAGCCTTCTTTTTCTGTCCTGGTCTTCAGAGCAGTCCTTCTTGCTGCTGTGTTTTACTGAAAAAATAAGAAAAATTATAGACGTTTCAACGTCCATGGAAACACTCATAAAACCTGCATGCGGAGATGAATTCACTTGGATGGAGAGTTCCATCCATGTCTCTAGTACAAAAAAAAAACACTTGTCAAGACTTTTAAAGGGTTTGTTTGTTTGTTTTTCCTTAAAAACTATTGTGTGACAAGGTCATCAGAGTGCACCACTTTTTTGTTTGTTTGACAACAGACAACATTTGGGAAAAGTAATCTGTTGTTTTCTACTTGCCAGTCCATATGGACTCATGAGGCTCAAACTGGTCACTTGTCAATACCAGCTAGAACAATTCTGCCAGTCCAGTATGCCTCCAGTGGCAGCTTTGCAACCTCATTGTCTTCAAAAGATAATTTGTTACAGGTATTCTGAAGGCAACAGGGTAGCATAGATGTGATTAAAAGGGCAGTTTGGCCTACAGAGCTATGATTTCTGTTGACCAGTGAGATGAAAAGGACCCACACTACAGGCTAAGTTGGCAGATCTTGCAGTAAAAAAATAAAAAAATTAAAAAAATATCCATTTGTATATAAACTTAGTAAGTTTTTAATATAATTAGTAAGACATCTTTGAGATTTTTCAAAAGTATAAATATGGCTTAAATCTCACACCTCAGATTACACTGGGCTTTTCTATTTGCTTAAGAGTACTCAAGAGATGGATTATTTTCTCTGGACTTGGCTGTATGCACTATACAGAACTCAAGTTTTAGTGAAGTCATGGCAATTTAAAAACATCTGAATAGAACATAAGATTAAACTTTTAAATGCTTATACATTCCAGCTTTTATCATATTCTAGGTTGCGCTAGAATCCTTGAGAATCATTGGAAGGACATAATCTTAATTTTTAAGACAGAAAGATTCAATGTTGTAAAATTTGCAAAATCTGTAATGCTAACAGATTTTCAGATTAGCCTACACCAAAGAATTCTGTTAAAAAATGTAAATTATATGTGCGTGTCCTCCACCCTAGTTGAATGCAACCATTCCACAGAATCCAATGGATGTTTATTTTGAGAGCAGTGCTGCAAAAGAGTGGGCTGTCGGCAAGAGTGAAGGCAGGGACTGTCTTCTTAATGAGCATGTGTACAGTAACCAGCACAGTGGGAAGCCAATAGTAATGATAATAAACCTTGATTGGAGATTTCAAATATTACCGTAACATCAGACGCACCGTTCTGACTTGTGCACAACCAGACACTTCGGCTGCTTTCACAAACCCTTAGTTTGCCCTAGGGAACTCTTTTTAACCGACCCAGCCTGGGCACGCTTATTTTTCCTTCCCTCGTTGACGCCTCGCCACCATCGTGCCCGTTGGGTCAGCCACGGGTGCCTGGGGCCGCCTTCAGCACCGCGGGCGGCGGACAGCTCCGGGGCGGGACGGGACGGGGCGGGATGGGGATTTGGGGATGGGGATTTGGGGATGGGGATATGGAGATATGGGGGGATGGGGATGGGGATCCCCCCCTTCTGGCGGCGTGGAGCAGCGGCGGCAGCCCCGAAGCGGGTGCTGTGGTTTTAAATGGGCGGAGCGGCGGCGGGCGGCGGGGCGGCCCGTGGGCGGCCGGCGCTGGCCCATATAACCCCACCTCCCGTGCGAGGAGTGCCGCGGTAATTGGCTGGATGTGGTACTTGGAGATGTTGAGCTGGCTCCTTCCCCCCATGTCCCTGCACACGCACAGGGGCGGGTGGTGCGGGCGGGAGCGGGAGGCAGGGCTCGGCGGTGGTAGTGGCGGGGCTCCCCCCACTCGCTGCCTGCCCGCCGCCGTGCCCGAGCCCTTGCAGCTGCTGGGCTGCTGCCTGCGGCCGCAGGACCCGGCCGAGCCGGGCCGAGGGGAGCGCGGGCGGCTGCTGGCGGCGGCCGAGATGATGGCGGAGGGCGGCGGCGGGCCAGCGCGCAGGAAGGCGCTGTCGCTGCTGGAGGCCGCCCGCTCCCGCTACGAGAGCCTGCAGATCTCCGACGACGTCTTCGGGGAGTCGGGCCAGGACAGCAGCGGCAACCCCTTCTACAGCACCTCGGCCGACTCCCGCTCCGCCGCCTCCTCCCAGGACGATGAGGACGACGAAGAGGAGGAGGAGGAAGGCGAGGGGCGCCCCGAGGGGCTGGCCCCGCGGGGCAGGGCGGCCCTGCGCCGCGCACCCAGGCCGGCGGAGCGGCGGCGGCAGCGGCAGGCCGGCGGCAGCGGTGGGGGGGCGATGCCGGGCGGCCTTGGCCCCATGGAGGAGGAGGAGGAGGAGGAGGAAGGCGCCGAGAAGGGGGGCTGGACGCGGTCGCTGCGAGACGTGCCGCCCCCCCGCTTCAAGGACGGCAGCGGTAAGCGGCGGGGGCTCGGGGCCTGGGGCTGGGCGGCGGCGAGAAGGAGCCGGGGGTGGTTGGGGACCCTCGGAGGGTCCCCCGGGGGTGGCAGGGGCCGGGTCCCCTCGCCCGGGGCCGCCCCAGAGCAGCCCCGCTGGTGGGGCCGCTGAGGGCCGCGGGCGTGCTTAGTCACAAACGGCGCTAACCCCGGGGCGGCTCGGGGCTGCCCTCTGCTCGCCGGGTTCCTGCCTCCACCCCCTGCCTGAACCTCTCCTGCCAAAGCAAATGGTGAGAGGGAGGCGAACAGACCCCACCGGGATGCTGAGAGCCCCGGGGCGGCTTGTGCAGTTGGTTGCACCAGTGGCGTTTGCAGGGAGCCATTGTAAGGCGGCTGTCCGCAGGGCTGTACAACCGGGTGGTTGGTGTAGCCAAAAGGCTTTGCCAAAACAGGTCGCTAGTTGTGAGGAGCTGAGGTGTCAAAAATGTTTGATGATCAGAACTGGGTGTGAGAAAGGCTGCCAGCCTCTACTGAGGTCAGGACTGCTGCCATCCTCCACTGAGGTGATTGATGGCTTGCCTGCCTTCAGGTTGCCGTGTTCACTGTTTTCCTGGAGTTTAATTCCTTCATTAGAAGGTAAATGCAGGTGAGTGCCGCTACACTTGGTGTGTGCTGGAATTTGTGCAGTGGGACCGGTGGAAACCCATTGGAGGAAGCAGCTTGGGATGGGGGGAGTAAGGTGGAGCTAGCACTGAAACCCAGAGAGTTCTGTAATGCTACTGACAGGTGGGCAAATGAAAGTTGCCATTTTCCTCTACCTCTAGAAGTGTATAGACACCACAAAATACATAAATACCGAGCCGATGTGCCTCTCCAAATAATTCTGTTTTAACTCTCATTTGTAAGCGTATGTAAGATAACATTGTGGACCATAGGCTTCATGGTGTGGTGCTATTTCAGCATCAATTATCACTTAATTTCTCTGCCTGTGCTGGCTTATTTCTTCATGTCATTATAGTAATATATGTTATAACATAGAACTGGGATTGGAGCTTTACTGTTGGTTTGGGAAAGAATGTTAAGTTGACCTATTAACTCTGTAATTCGAATTTCCTTTGAAATGAAAGAGTCTTATCTATGGTTGTCAGAAATAGATGCAGAAGTCCCTTGAGAAAGGCATAGGGGTATTGCTGTGAATATTTCCTCCCGGTAATAGACAGAGTAGAGGTTGCTTCTGCCCTTTCATTCTGTTGATCATAATGATGATGATAGATGCTACATGCTGTTCATAGCATGGTGATTTGGTTTGGCAGGAGTTCAGATAGTGTAGTGCTTTGATGTGTGTGAAGCGTGTACCCTCTGTGATTTTTTTTTTTGACTGCTCAAATTCCAGACTACAGAAACTACTGCACTGTGCAACTCTTGTAGTTCTAGTCTGTAGATCAAGCGTTTTTAGGCTGTGCTTATATCATATCCTTAGCATGGATCTACTTGTACTGACACCATTGTCACTTCATGGGACACTGTTCTGACCTAAGGGACTTGTTCCATACCCACTGAAGAAGAGGTCCTAGTCAAGGTGAAGACAGCTGTCTCTTGCAATGACAACACATCTTTCAGTCCCTGCTGGTCAAATGTAGTGAAACATACAAGCAAGAAATGCAGGAGTAGGAACACAGCACTAACAACACTTTATCTCCATTGAAGTTTGTTGGATGAAAGAATCCTCCATTTCCAGGTTCTGAGCTTGAAAATAAGAGTTTTTCATAAGACAGAGATAGAACTGAAATTAGCACGAAAACTTTGGAGTGTGATCTTCTGGTTGAAACATCAACAGAAGTAACCTAGTGGCAAGCACCTGACATCCAATGCTGGAAGTGTCTTTATAGATTGAGATCTTTTGAGACTTCAGCTATGTCAGTGCTGGAAATAAATTTTTGAGTCAGACTAGGCTCAAACTAGTTTCAAGCTGTTTCATTTGGGAGACAGCCCCTTTAAGAAAGAGAGGGTGTGGATGAGAAAAAGGCTTAAGATAATTAATAAGAATGAGCTAAAGCTATAAAGGAAATGAAGAAGAGCCACTTAAAATACTCTTGTGGTCTTTTAGCTAGAAGTAGAAAATCCTATTGCTTCTCTTTTTTTCTGTTTTAAGAAACAAATTACTTGGTGTCTTTCCCTTCCCAGCCCTGATGTCTTACATTATTTTATTCATACCTCGAAATAGGCCCTAGCGTTATCAGGCTAAGTGATGTTTCATCTCAGAAACGCAGTATAGGCCCAGATGTGCCAGGGGCTGCTGGCAGTGTTAAATGGTATAGGACAGCCTCAATCTGTGGTCAGCCGCTGTGTGTTCATGATGAAGCCTGCCTTGGCCATGGGGCAGGTGCTGCCAGGCAGGGAAGGGTCTGGATCGACTCTGGGTGTTGGGTGAGAAGTGACTGGATGGTATCACTGCACAACGCTTTATTATATGCTATTCGTGTCCCTGAGTTTTGTTTTCTGCCTCTCTTTTCAGGCATCTTCAGTTACTGTTGTTTCTGTTCCATTTAATAAAAATGGTGGGTGCTTAGAGTCCTTGGGAAAGGAATAACAAAAACACGAATAGCTTTATCTGACTTCCTTCGTGGAAGTCCAAAATAGCTGTTAACTCTAACACTGAGGTTAGAACAGATGGTTTGCTGGCTGTTACTTCCAGTTAAGCTGTTCTGCAAAATCATTCTCTTTAGTTGCTGGGGAGGGGGGGGGAGACATTGTGATGCCCTGACTCTCAAACTGATAACTAGTGGTACCATGCAGTTCTGATTAAAATAGGTTGAGGAAACAAGGGAGCTTCAGTGCCTGTCACAAATATCAAAGCAGTAAAGTGAGTTCTGAAGTACTGGGATTTATAGTGGATAGGAGGTCTTAGAGGCAGGTGTTTAAATGCTTTCTTTCCCTTGAGAAATTGTCTGGCTCCAGCAGGTCTGTGGGTGGGTCAATATGTGTGTTTGAAAGGGTGATGACATCCGTGATCAAATGTTGGATCCAGGCCTATTTCAGCATCTCCCTTCTCATGCTCTTGAAGGGAGAACTTCCCATTCTCTCCAAACCTCACTGCGAAGGGAAGGTAGAAGTGATTTGTTGGGAATCAGACCTACAAAGAGAGGAGGCCTGACCTCTGGGCAGGCAATACTTTAAGTCTGCAAGGCGGCATAGCTGGGGGCTTCTCTGGCTTCCCTTGCTCTGAGGGCAGGACAGAGCTAATGGTGGAAGTGCAGAAAGAATAAGAGAACAAATTGCTGCTGGGATGGGGAATGTGGAACTGAAAAGGAGAGAAATCAACTGTTATTACTTTAAAGACGGGCTAGCAAGTGCTAGTAACTCCATACAAAGTCTTGATTTCTGGTTTCTCCAGCCTCAAACTTCTTTTCATTGTTGTGCTATTTCCTTAAACAGTTGGGTGGCTCTGGGTAGTGCTTTCCTCTGTTAGCTCAGTAATCTGCTCAGGAAATGTTCTATAAAACACAGGAGCTATTGGCTATGGTCTTTCTTTGGGGAGGATCTTTGCCAGGATATGTGCACCGTCTTTGCTGCAGCTTGGCGTTCCTGAACTGGGGTAGCTGCTATTCTCTTCCTTGCAACCAGTGCTTCTTATATCAATAGAGTTCAGTGAGCAGAAAATTGGACCCCAGATGTGAAAGCCCTCCTGCCTTTAGGGATCATATTTTAGGGTGGCAGCAATAGCCACCCTAAGGGAAGCCTGATCAAAAAAAATATTGAAGTTCCCAAAGTTACACGCAATTAGTGCCACCGTTTTCTTCATTTCTCTGTGTTCTCACAGGTCTGTTCTTAGGCCTAGACCAAAGAACAAAATGTTAAGAATGTTCCTTGCTGAAAATGTGATAGCTTCTGCTCAACAGTTTGCATTTGGAGAGCATAACTAGCTTTTTATGGACTTCAGAGTATTTCTGTCAAACACAAAATGTGCTGCAGGTTACTGTATTTGGAGAGCACACTTTAGTAGAACAGCATGCGCTCAAGGAAATGTTGCACAGAGCATGTCTAGCACTCAGGCTCTCCTTGAAGAGGTTTAAATTAATATTTAAAGTAATTTTTAATATACTTTTTATGAGAGTACTCTTTTGCCAAAAAGACCAGGTTATGAGAAACAATCATTTATTCCATCATGACTGGTACATGAAAGATCATCTTCTGTACAAGCAAGGGTGCACTGCCTGGGAGATGAAATGAGGCTGCGTGCGGGATGGTAGCGTATTTCAGCTGTGTCAGGGAAGGAAGGCACAGCTTTAAACTGAAGCAGGGAAACAGCTACATCTTCTGGGAGCAAACCAGATACTGCTTCATCTGCAATGGCTTCTGCATAAAACAGTCTCTAGTATTTGGTTTGTGAGCAGTGTTTTTTTTTCTAGCAGTCTAGCCGATCTGTTTCACAGACGTCTCTTCAAATTTAAATACATATATTTCAGCAGCTCTGCCTAATTAACAGGATATTACATTGCATTAGGCCAGCTTGCTACTTCAAGTATCCTGCATAGTAGTGGAAATACTTCCAGAGCATGTCTTGGAGAGGCAGTTTCATTTGTTTAGTTTTTTTGTTTGTTTTTTTGTTTGGTTGGTTGATTGGGTTTTTTGATGTTGTTGTTTTGAGTCTGTGATTTGAAAATTGGAACTTCAATGTTTAAACTTGCATGAAAAGTTTGTGTGATTTTTAGGTTAAATAGTAGTAAGAGGTACATGGGGAAATTGTACAAGCCAGTTTGATAAGTGAAGACCACAGAATCATAGAGCAATTGAGGTTGGAAGGGAGCTCTGGAGACCATCTAGTCTAATGTCTCCTGCACAGAGCATGGTCAGCTAGAGCAGGGTGCGCAGGGCTGTACGCAACTGGGTTCTGAATATTCCCAAACAGGAGCCTCCAACCTCTCTAGGCAACTTGTTTCAGTGCATGACCACCCTCCCAGAAAAGGTTTTTTCTTATGTTCATTCACAAGTGCTTCGTTGTATGTCGTTGATAAGACTTCAGACATCATTGGATTTTTTTCATTGTTGTGATAGGGAAGAGAGAACTTTGTGTGGAGAGGCGGGTGGGAGGGCAGCATTCCAGCAGATGGGAATTGTTCTTGGGTCAGGCCATAGAACAGGGCCACGTACATGTCACTGTCTATCAGCAGCAGTGATCTTGGTTCAAGCCCTGAACTGAATCTGAAGGCTTTAGTCTTATTAGATTGAGGTTAATACTTACCAAGTCTAGGCATATAAGAAAACCTGTGAGAGCTGCTTAGTTGCTTATGGAAGATTCTGTTTCAGAAATATCTAGGCCAAATTCTCTGTAAGTAGATAGTGTCTCTGCTATGACTTGCTCTTGCTTACTTCTGTCACCAGAATTCGCTTAGCGATGGAAAATACTGGGGAAATGGCATATCTGTATCAGCTGTTCTTGCGTTCTAAGTAGAAATTATTTCTATCTTCCTAGATGTTTTGTGACGCTGTTATGTGTTGTGATGAATACATCACAAAGATGTACACTACCACTTTGCCTATCATTTATAGGATGACTTAAAAGTCTGTTTTGCTAAATATGTGAATTATCCAAAGGCTTAATATCTCATACTTCTTAAGAAACGCAAATATGCTTTTCCTTATGGTTTTAGAGCACACTTTCCTGCTTCCATCATCACTGAAGCGATATAAGTGCATGACAGCCTCGTTAATTCTAAAATTTAGAGCAACTTAGCTGCATTCCCTTCCTTTTGCCCATAGCTCTGCTATTGAACATGTATTTTGTGAATAACAAACTGCTGATAAACTTCACAGAAAAAAATATTCTCTGCTTTTATACAAAGAACTAATTATAATAAATACTATAGGCCTAGAATACTGAGAAAAATCGTATTTACTCCGTGATCTGGTAGTGTATCAGAGTCTTTTCCCTTTGCAGCTGTTTATGGAGTCACTTCAAAGAAGTAGATAAGTTCCTACAAATACCTTGTGTCCATTTGTCAACACCCCAGTAACAGTAAAGCAAACATTTTCCTTGTCTGCATACCTCCACGTCAACCTGGAAAAGAAATTAGCTTCTCTCTCCTAAGTCTGAGAATGCTACTAGCTGAGGTGACTTGCTAATTCTGTATAGACTGATGGGTCACAAGAAGCTGTCTTGGATGCTATTAGAAGAAGCTGGAAATTTATCTTAGGTGTGCTTGTTCATGTTGGTGTTTTAATTAGTCCCATGCTTGTCTTCCAAAATTTTGGAGCAGATGGATTGAGCAGTTTGGAAATATAAGGTGGTTCCCAAAGGGAAGGTAATCATGGATACAGCTATACATCTTACCTAGACATCAGAGGAATATAACCCTAAAATACTTAACCTTTCCTAAGACTGCCAAAAATTCTGCATGGTATTGGAAAATAGAACAGATGGACTCCAAAGTAATATATGACTAAGACAAATGCATAAGAATTATGAGTATTTGACATCTTGTTTTCCTTTGGAAAGCCATCCTTTCCAGAGTTGATCCAAGCTCCCACTTCATGTTTCTTAAAGACCAGGATGTTAATCAGTCACTGGCTCCACCTGAAAATGAATGGACACATAACTGAGTGGGTCTTCTAAAAATGAAGCCAGAGGGACTGCAGGGAAACATGCTTGGAAGGCTCCTTAGTTTGTTGGCCCTGTATGCGTAATTCCAGATTATCTCCCCTGATTTTCTGTGAAGGTGACTGGTATTGATGACACCTGATAGAAAATAAGCTTTCAGTTTTGTTCTCTTTGACAGCAAAGGATTCATGTGACTTGTACAGACAAACTGTATTTGTCGTTAAGAAGGATAAAGAACAAACACAAGCAGCTTCTGTTCAGCCAGCAACACAAAGCTGTAGCTGTGCGATTGAGAACTGGGCAGAATGAAGTGTGGTTGACTTGCTGCACTGTGAAGATGCAAAAACCATGTCAGAGAAAGCCAGATAGGAGACCCTGAAGCAAAGAGTATTGTATGTCTGTACAGGTGGGGGAAAGTAGCTGTCTTGGAAGGGAAGTTTACTGGACTGAGGTAAAAGATACAGTGAGCCCAACAGTGGGTACAAACATTATTTCTAGTGGGAAGGAAAAAAACACAGAAGACTAAAAGCAGATGCTGCTATAACCATGACTCATTTGTGATTACATATGGCAGAGAGCTGGGTGGGTGTGCATGAAATTGCTTAAATTGCAGTAAGAAATAAGAGGATCTTTCTTTAAGTTACTCGTGAAATTCACTGCTGTGGAAAGTCTGAGTATCCACTGCATACAGTTATCTCTGTTTTTTGAAAGGTAGGTGCTGGCTAACTTCCTGGTGGGTGGCACGTGCAGGTGTGCAGTCTAAGGTATGTAACTGCGGGCGTGTAGCTATTTCCACTGCTGTGTTGATGTCGTCTGCTTGCGGGATGCACCCTGCTCAAACAGAGCTTGGACAATGGTAACTTTGTCAGTTCATGCCCTGAAAAACTCCTCTGAAACTCATGCATGTTTTTATGCATATGGCTTGTGGCATTTGGTGTGGGAATCAGGGGTTAATTATTCTGCCCTGGTACTGACAGAACAGTTTAACTGGAGTGGTATTGCAAGGCAAGAGGTTGTCAGCCTTCCCAAGAAGGCAGGGTGCTAGATCTTACAACTTCCCCTGCTGCAGTGACCTGGCAAAAACTACCTTCAGTTTGGGTCCAGAGGGTCCTGAGCTGGTCTTGACAAGTGTGAGATGCTCTTACATATGTCTTGCTGGGTATGTTGTGTGATGGATATTAGTATATCCATATATAAATGTGGATATAAATTCCTATTTAGTCTTTCAAAGCATTGTATAACCTAATGGATCACTAAATGAGAAGACCTCCTTAAGCTAAAGACTTTTCCACATTTCTTGGGCATCATAGCTATGAAACAAGGTATCAGCTCATGGTGGTTTTGGTGCCTGGAGTGCTTGTGGGTGGTTAGGAGCTGACTACCTGAGCCTTGAGGAGACCAAGTGTCATCGTGGTCCTCATCAGACTTGCCTGCTCACTTCCTACACTGAATCAAGGGTAACTTCTTGAGGCAGGAACCATCTCAGCTCTGAGTTGTACGCTGCTTTTCATTGTGCTGTTTATTACAACAAACACCTTATTTTAAAGACTGAAATTATGGGGGGGTGAAAGGAGCAGATGCAGAAATGCTGACCAAATAGATACCCGACTGGGACTAGATTTTATTGTCACTTTGTTGTTACTGCAGTTTTCTGTTTCTCCATTTGATTTTGATAAGGTCTGGCTCGGTATCTCCAAAAACGTGCTGTATGAAGATCTGGCAAAAGCTTAAATGGAAGAATTATTTTTCTCTTCTTTACTGAGAATTTGAAAGTGACTTCCTTAATTGAGGCAGACTTACTGAATTTTTATATTAAACTTTTAGATAAGACAAAGTTGGGAGGGATTCCATGTATACTAAAGGACAGGCCCAGAATTCACATGGTTTTTGACAGCTTGAAATAATCCAGGGAAGTAAAAGGGTACAGTGCAAGAGAGAAACATGTAGTGTAAGGGCAACAGCAATAAACACTGGAAACAGAAAATGGAGGGGAAGAAATAGTAGTGTTTAGGTAAAAAAGGAACAGAAGACTGAAGCTGAGCACAAGATGAATGTGACTCAGCGTCATGTTGTTGTGAAAAGGCAAACATCCTCCTCAGCTATTTAAACAGAAGAGTGTACAAGACTTGTGATGAGACTGGCTTGCTCTTTAGGAGAGGTAGTCCGGGTCACCACCCCAGGTGAGAAGCAAATAGTCAAAGATGAAAAGACTGAGAAGGAGAAAATCTACCAACTGGACCACATTTCAAAATTCTGTTTTTAAGCTAAGTGGCCACAAGGATAAGTAAAGACTATTGTAGAAAAGCGTATTATCTGCCTTATCTGCTATGGAAATTGAATACAGGGAATAACAGGCTTAAGTTGAATTGATGGAGAACGAAATCAGTCGTGATAGAAACTCCCAAACAGTATAATGTTGCAGCAGACTTGTTTTTGTTTTTTTCACTGGAAACCTAAGAACATGCTACACTAATATGTTGTATGAGACGGGCACCTAGTACGTATGCTGATCTCTGGTAGAGGCCTGTATTACATTGCATGGCCTCCTCAGGTCCCTTCCAGCAAGACTTACAAGGGGGAAGCAAGGTGAAGCCGTGTAGCTTGCAGGAAGGAGCTGTGCACTCACAGGCCATCTGATGTGTTAAGGTGGCATTCCCTCTTTCCTCTTGCCCCTAGTGTAGTGCCCAGGCATGCTTGGCTGTTACTTAGAGTACAATTGTCACTCGCACGTACTATGGTTATGCATTGTGTGTCCATGTTATTGTATCACTATTCAAGTGGCTAATTCTGGGTCTCTTTCTGCATGTTTAAAAGTTAATGTTGTTATGCCAGGGATGCTGGATATAATACTACCCAAATACTTGTAAGGCTAGCAATACTGTACTTAGAAGTACTTCAGTTGCTGCATCATCAAGTAGTGCCTTGGTATGTACTTGCTTTTATCCTCAGATCTCTTGAGGAATGGGGAGCCAGCCTCCTTGCCATTGGATACCAGCACAAACCATTGTAAAGTGGGATGGATGCGCGGAGGAAGACAGGCACAGGTCTGGAACAGGCCCAACCAAGTCGCCTGCAGTAACTGATGACCATGGAACAGATGTCTTGGCAGGCTGGGCCAGTGAAATGTCTGCTCCATGTTCCTCCATTCTACAGACTGGGTATCAGAAGGGTGTTTCTTTGCTTCTTTTTGTGAACTTAGGAAAACTGTTTCATCTTGCAAGGAATACCGTTGGCACTTGGGTCATCTATTTTCCTGATATTTATCTCAAGTATGATTTATAGGGCAACTTGTCTATGATGCAGCTGCATAATTCATCCTGCTCTGCATTTGTTTCTGTTTGTGTTTATTATTTCCTGTAAATCTATTCAGTCTTCAAAGAAATATTGAGATCAGAGTAACAAACTTAAAGTCACCAGGTCTCTCCTTTTTCTTGGAAAGTACTTGCTTTTTCAACTTAGGCTGTTACCTTGAATTTGGATTCACTTAGGTTCTTGTTATAGGGCTCTGAGTATTTGAGGAATAGAAACAAAAATGTGTACTAAACTGTAACATCTGAATTATTTATGTCTTTCTCCCTGCCACAGGTATAGCAGCTCCTAGTATATTGTCCTCAGACTTGGAAACTTATTCTCTTATGAGCCTCATTAGTTGGCCTGAAAACTAAGGCAAAATCTTTGCTTCAACAACTGAATCACTCCTAGGTTATCATGAATCTGTGTCCTGAAAATTGTACTGACCTTGCTTCATCCCCTTCGTCTCCATTTTATTTTGCAGAAGAACCTTTTGGCTTGTTCTGTGCAAGGCACAGCTGTTTCTGATTAGGAGGTGTAGGAGTATAGCCAGAAGTACCTAATTCTGCAATTCCACTAGACTGGGGTAAATACAAGCCACTTAGAGCTCTGTAAGAGCAAATTTGAAAATGACTTGCTTTCAGGGACAGATGGTGGGTCTGAAATATTCAACTGTGGATATTTTTGAATTGGTACTGTAAAACTGGGCACCAAGTACAAAATTGTTCAAGAAACATGAAATGGACTTGATACTGGTAATGCTGGTTTTGAGATGGTTTCAATTTTCATCTTTTTCTGTTGAGTGTTGGCTGTCACTCCCTGAATCAATGCAAAGAAACTAAATGAGCATTAGTTTCTTTTTAAAAGCAGCTATTTGTATTATATGCTGAAGTAGAACCATTCGATAGCATTTTATGGGCAGATATAGAAGTCGAGTGAGTCAAATGTTAAAATACAAACGATGCCTTTTCTTTTGGCCTTTTGCTGAAAGGCTGACTTTCAGCAAAGGAAAAGGGAGAGAAGGGGTCTGTGTGTTGACCTGGAGTGGCTTGATGTTAAGCAGTGTGCTACCAATTGTTCTAATGTCAGCTTTCTTCCTAAGATAAATGAGAAATGGTATTCTTTCTTTTCAAGCTGAAATGGGCAGCTAAAGGGAGAATGCTTTAGCACAATACTTTAATCAGAAAAGGAGAAAGAAACAAGTATAACAAAAGCTGTTCAAAACTTTACTTTGAAGCTTTCCATTTCCAGTGAATCCTTTTAATCTGTACTATAACCTTTTCCTAACCTGCTCTTCTCTGCTGCAGCATTTAGTTTCTGAAATTGTTTCGCTTCTTAGAATCCTTTGCCATCATAAAAAAATTACCATTTCTCCTACATCTTAATATAGATCCTACTAATACTTCACATTTTAACATCATATTTGTAGCCATTATAAACTTCCTTTTTTATTTTTCTGAGCTCTGCTGGACACCAGGTCTCCACTGTTGGTGTTAAAATTGCAGGTTGTCTGGGGCAGGAATTCATTGTTGAGATTTTGCTTCTTGGTAAGTCAGGCTTTTTGTGATTTTTGCTCTGTCCCATGTGCCCAGGTCCATTCCTGTGGGAGATGGTAAATGTCTTCCAGATACTGAGTTCTTATCTACCTTGTACGAAAATAGGTGATGGGGCTGAGAGCCCTTTGAAGTGCTCCTGCTGAGAGATGGTGTTCTCAAATTCAGTCCTCATTAGACAGAAAACTTGTAGTGGGAAGAGCCTGTAGGGTCTAACAGCATTCCCTGCGATGAAAAAGCCAGTTGATGTTGAGAGGCATCATGTGAAACCAGGCTATGCCTGTTCTTGTGTTCAGCATCACGTAGAGAAGACAGTTAGTACTTCTAACATACCAAAGTGATGGCCAGATGCCCCTCCACCACGCTGCTCACCCACACCCATTCCAGCTGATGTTCCAGATCTGAGTGTGTGGGAGATGTCCTATGTGAACAACCGTCACACCCACCACAACATCAAGCTTGGAGCATCAAAAGGCTGGAAGGAATGTTGTGCCGTTCAACAAAACTTGTTTTGGATCTGATAGGAGAGGTGTTTATCTGAGGGTTTGGTTATACCATGATTAATCAACCTTCTGTTTGGATGACTGCAGAAGTGTAGAGGCTAATGCACTGAGTGATAGACCAAATTCCTTGCATGGAACAATTAAAGAATATTTTCCCATCTCCCCCCGTGTCCTGTGGGTGGTGGTGGGGATTGGGTCTCTTTTGTCTAGTTCTTCCCCTGCTTGCAGTTACCTTGGACAGCCTTACATTGACCAGGCATTGATTCTAGAGGCAGGAGGATGTAGTCAAAAACAAGTGGTAATATCTCTTAAACAACATGTTATGTTTGTATAAGCATTTAATAAGTATATATAATATAAGCAGTGTATAAGCATGTCTGTTGCTTTCCTTTTCCTCTTGAGGTTAGCTAAACTCACAATTTTGTATTGTAGATACTCATACTGATGGAGCATGAATGCTTGCTAAAGAAAGGAGAGACACAAATGTGTTTTTAAGTTTTGCTTTCTGTGACCACTGGTGTAGGCAGCTATTGTCAGTAATTTAGGGAAAGAGAAAGTAATCAAGCTTATAAACTCAAGAAAAAACTCAGTCATTTCTAAGCAGTGTCTGTAAATTCACCTTTTGCTGTGTCTTCAAGGACTCGGCTATATTTCTTACTACTCATTCTTTTATAGCTATTCCTTTTTTGTTACTGACTCCCTCACTTGACATTATTGTACTTTGGCACTAACACATTTGTTTAGAGCAACACTGGGCTACGAGAAACACGCTTACTCTCACAAACATTCACTTCAGTGTAGTGGTGGGCTGGTGCCTAAGAATAAGCCAAACGCTATAGGTTGGGGTTAAGTGTCTGCCTCAAAGGGTCTCTGCACTGGACCCTGAGAGACCCCGGAGGAGATGTCAGTTAACTCCCTAACTGTACCTCTGAACGTTTTTTTCACAAGATTGATTTTTGCTTTAAAATGCAGACCCGCTTCTTCAGGAATAGTAACCATGCATGGGTTACTTGGAAAAAAGGTAAAAATGATTGAGCAGAAGCACGCAATGTGAAAGTGAAGAAGACTGTACTGCTAGCAGCGCTGCTGAACACTTGGAAAAATAGCTCTGTGTGGACAAGCAAACCCACGTCCAGACCCAAGCCTGTGTTTCACTTTTCAGCTGGTCAGCAGGAATTGATCAAAACTGTCAAGATAATTAAAGTGAAACACAACAAAGATAAACACGGGCCGAATGAATAAGCACCAAGGAAAAGCAGTTTGGCTCTGTGAAGCAACTCTATCTGCTTATAGGTAAAAAGCTTTTGGTGCAGCTCTGGAGCTTCCTGTAAAATAGCAGCCACGTGCTCATATTGCCAGCCTTATGCATTGTCATGTATTACACTAAAAAAAATTATGTGAAACATCTGCCTTTCTGTACCTTCAATCCAGCTTTTATATTTCTTTCTTTTTTTATATTTCTTCTGGAGTAAAAAGCATTAAGTGTGCACAGACACAAGTCTCCCCTTGTCTGCAAAGAAGACTTTGCTTGCCTTTACTGAATCCCCAGGATGAAAAAACTATAGGCTTTTTCTTGTCATCTTCCTTGGCCCTGTTCCCCCATGATGGATAAAATTCAGTTGTGTGTATCTATGGAAGGTGCATTTAAGAGCAATCACAGGTTAAGTAAAGCAACCTCAGCTGTGAAGTCATTCTGTTGGCCACTTAGATGATGGAGGATTTTTTTTTCCTAAGGCATCTAGAGATCCCTTTGGGTGCTTACCAAAAAGCACAGCCTGTTTGCTTTGACTATATGAGGAGCTAAAAAGCCTGACATAGGTTGTATGCCTAAAATTCAACAGCAAGTTGTATGACTGGATCGCTCCTTTAAAAGCTAGTTAAATGCCATTTTTATCAACACTTTAAATACTTAAAGCAGTAATCACTTTGGTATCAGACCTATGTATGAGTGGTAAAAACTAACACAAGACCTGTGATCAAAAGGAAAAACCTGTGTTCCCTGAAGAATACATGGGTTGTAATTTGCTTGTCAGTGTTTGAGGAGAGTGATCAGAGTCTGAGTGGCAGTTGCAAGGCCCTGAAGGGAGGATGATGAGGCTGCAGCAATGACTACAGGAGGGAAATGTCTTTCTACCATAAAAAAATCTCTTTCCTAACAGTATGCATATTGCAGGCGCAGTCTTGCTTATAGGATTAATAATTTGAATGGCTGACTGCACAATGAGTGTGTGCTCTGGAAATTTATTTCCACTAAAGGAAAACACAAGGCTGTTAAACGTCCTTTTGATTTGTGAGTGATGCAAATTAAAAGTCAAGGAGTGTCAAGGGATGTTAATAAAGTACATTATGCTTTGAATCCAGGCAAGCATTTAAGCACACGCGTAAATCCAAGTTTTCTATGTAGGTCTATGATATTGCTTTAATGATATAGTATAGCAACATGCTAAAAGCAGACTAACATGGAAGCACTTGGTTGATACCACTGCTCCCCTTTTACAAGAAAAACAAGTTTTCTTGTAGGGACAAAAAGGAAAGGACTCAATTTGAAAGCATACTGGTTATACTAATATAAAACCCACTGGTGGGTCAGGCCTTCCTGAAGCTGATGGCATTCAAGCACGCACTCAGCTCTGCTGACTCAGGATTGTGCACCCTATCAATAGAAGGTTTGTTTTGAGCAGGTACTGTGTATTTGTGTATATTTATCTATAAATTATGTAGATGTGCTACTGTACTAATAGATCACATACGCTATAAAACATACACACAAATAGCAATTTAAAAGGATGAGATAAAGATGAAAAATATTATTATTATTTATTAACAGTACAAAAATGTTCTTCCTACGCTAGAATGGATCATCTTGTGCACTCCCTGGGGTGGTGGCACTGTACGTTGGAGAAAGCTTTTGAAGGGCCAACGCGAGGATCTTGAAGCGACGTTCATCCCTGGTCAGGCAGACAACGCCCAGCACGCCGGGCTGTGGCCGTCTGTGTCCAGCTCTGCTATACTCTGTCTCAGACCAGACCCAGAGAGAGAATTTCTGTGAAGTAGCTTGGCTCTGTCAGCCAGGAGTGCTTCCAGACCTAGTATTTAGCAGTGATGTAAAGCAGTATGTTCACCTCCTTCCCCTGTCTTTTGTATTCTTTCTCCCTCATCCCCTAATAAATAACACTCTAGCTTGCCTAAGGGGCTTAAGATTTTGATGACAGTAGGTTATAAAAACTCCAGGCCCAGCAGCCTTCCTAATAATCTGAAGGCTGCTTTTTTTTCTTTTTCTCTCCTCAAACATCGATGGGGGTTATAGCACTTAGGACACAGCAGAACCTGGCCCTGAGGGAGGAACGTAATCAGTCTTGATGTGGAAGGGAAAATGCTCCTGATTCAGAGCAATTCGCAGTTACTGAGGAGGAAAGGAGCCACATCAGAGATGATGGAAGAAGCTGATGGGATTGAATGAGACACAGCAGGTCTTTTACTCTTCTTAATTTTGCTTTATGAGGCGGTCAACATAAATAAAGTATGAACGGAGAGAAACATTGCTTAAATGAGAGACCTTTGCGAATATAGCAACAAGCAGCTGAAGAAGTGGAGGGGCTATGCAAAGGAGCAAATCTGTCTATAATATAAAAACAGCTCTAGCAGTTAAGTCTGGAAGGCTTAGGAAGCAGGAGGCTCCCTGTGGAGACAGATATTCTTTTTCTTTATTTGCCTTTCTATTCCTGCACACAAAGTCAAGAGAGCAGGGAGAGACTTAGCAATCACAACTTGAGGCTTTCAGATACCCCTTTTCCTGTGGGATTCCATATTGAAAGAGTGATTAAAAACCAAATCAGAAAGTGAAAGGAGGTCTGGAAACAGATGAGCATATTTGTTCTAGCACGAAGCTGCAATTCTCCTGTCCTGGAGCAGCAGCATAGGCTGACCTCTCCGGAAGGCCTGAGTCGACGCTGGGGTTTGTGACAAATGAACACTGACGGAGGCAGTGCCTCAGAGAGGGCATGGAGGGATGTCTCGGCTGCTTAGAAAAGGCAGCTGTACAGAGGCAGAGAAGCCTGGATGTCAGTCACAATGAAGAGATGACTCTTGCTGCGTGCAACCAGAGGCTTCCTTAAATGACCTTCAGTCGTTTGTTATTTAGGTGGGGGCTGTGGGGCAGCTAGAGAATTGAGTATTCCTTGTAGGAAATGTGGTGCTAGATAAATACGAATGTGGCACTGAGGAGGAGTCCTCACACAGATCTTAGGCATTTCCTTGCCAGCAAGGACTAGCCAAGGAGAATATAGGGATTTGCAACAGCAGCTCTGTGAGTTGTCGAGTCTGTCATGAAATTACACTGATTTGGTGGGGCAGGTGGATGGGCTACATTACTGCTTTTGTTCACTTGCAGAAATATGTATTTAACCCTTTTGGAGATTTATTTTTAAGCCATCAGAATTTGAGTCCACACTGTAGATTTTGAATGCTTCTTTTTTATGCTAAGAATAGCTGAAGTACCAGGGGACTGCAGGAGAAGAGGCAGAGAATACAGCTTTCAGCATTTCCATGTAACATTGCACTTCTAAATGAGAGAAGTCTCCAGCTGCAGACCTCCTTCATATGTAGTTTTGGTATTTGATAGCTGCTTACCTGATAACTAGGTACTCCTTGCCAGAAAGAGATTAGTAGAAAAGCAACGTGTGAACGTATGACTGCAGACGTCAGTACTCCTGGTTCGCGAGGGCCAGTGCTCTGCAGCAGTGCTCTGAAACTGCGGTTGCACGCCTAAAGAATTCACCCTAACATAAACCTTACCTCACCCATCTCATCACTTAAGTGAAATGTTGAGAACAGGAAAGAGGTATGGCAGAGTGTCAAAAATGCAGGAGGATGGGGAAAGGAAAGCAACAGAGGACTGGAGCCTGGGGAAGGTCAGGGTCAGATAGCAGCAAGCAGGCAGGGAGGGCTGGGAATCTGCAGAAGGGAACAAAGGAAAACAGGGACACAAAGCTCAGTGCCAGCCTGAGGCATGGTAAAACAGAAGCACAGATGATATGATTAGGCTGAGATAGCACAGCCTGTCAGTAGCGGAGGGAAGCATTCAGGGAGGCTGATTCCCAGTTCTTTAACTCAGGAAAATACTTGTTCTCAAACTATTTTGGTGGGCAGGCAGGTTGGAAGGGAAGCACCACTTGTCTTTGTGCAGTAGTCACAATTCAAAGCCCTTGTTAAATGGGAACTTTTCCGGTTACTTGTCACTGAGTAAATACATTCCTTTTCATTGTATCATAAACAAGCCTCATATGGAAACAGAAGCTTACAGTTTTTTCCTTTAAGAAAATTAATTTTCCCAGATGACAGTGTGCAGGATGGAATAGGGGGCCAGGGTTTACAAAGCAAAAACATACACTCAGGAACTTCCTTACTCCTGTGTAGTTAAAGTATCACCTTAAACATGACGTTGACTTTGTCTGTGGCCTCTAACCTGTCACAGGCTTTTGCCAGACTGAGATTTTTTTCCAGATTGTAGAGGATTAAGGTCTGGGTTATTAATCCAAAGATCTGTTTTGAACTCTAGTGTGAAGACTGTATACTTCTCTGCACTTCTGTATGTTTGGGCAATGCTTTTTTTTTAAAAAAAAAAAAGAACATTTTTTTAAAAACACAGCAAATTCTAACTGAATATAAGAGGAAGAACGCAGCTAGTAAATGTGAACCTTCAGTTACTGAGGTTTCAAGCTATAAATGTCCTAATCTGTGGTTACAGAAGGGGAAGTTATTATTTCTGTTCTAATAATGCCCAGAAGCCTCTGTAGGAATCCTCAGTGTAAAGTGCTTGGCACTTTACGAACAGAAGGATATGTTTTGCAGAGGTTGTTCCCATGTTGCTAATTTAAATTTACCTTGCAGGTGCATCCTGCATAATTACCCGCAGATTTTAAGGAACCAATGCCTGGGCCTGTTTTTGTACAGCAGAAAAATTTATTGGCTTTGTCTTCCATCCCACTACTAAATATGACCCAGCATTCATCACCAATGGCTTTTTTGGATGTGAGCACATCATGAAGTTCTTTGAAAGTCTCTGCTGTATGAAATCCGTGTTGCTGCTAGGTCTGAAATGAGAGATACAAGCTACTTCTTTCTTTTATAAACTGAGGCATGTTCTTACTGTGATTAAGTCCTACAGGTCTTTCAGCATTTATTGACTATGTTGGCAGTCCCCAAGAAGCATGGAAAAGACAACCTCCAGGTATATTTGTGATCATGTTGTTAGGTGATTTCTGTAACTTTGCAGTACGTTGAGTAGAAGGGAGGGAGGAGGAAGGGCAAGCTTGCTCTCGAGCTAGTCAGCCAGGAATGCATTGGTCTCCAGGTATTTCAGCTGGGAACCTCTTCCAGTGCTGAGTTTGCATCTGGTGTGATGAATGGCTGGGGTCTGCTCTGAGCAGTGAGGCCTGCTGCTCAAGGTAGCCGGGGGGGTCACAGGAGCGGTGCTGTGTTGCTGAGGGTCTGGTATTTTGAGGTCCCACTCTGACTCCACCGTGCTATTGAGCTCTGAGTTGTGCTTCTAGCTTTCTGCAAATACAGCTCGCTGAAAGCCTTCCCTGGGGGTACGGGGGTTGGTAAACAGGTGTGCATCACCCTGGAGCCAACACAGGCAGAACAAGTGGGAAATCCACCTTCTTGTACAGATGATTGCATTGTGTTTGCACTTCGTTGCTGGAGAAATATTCTGGTTTCTTGAAACTGAGAAGTTGTGGGTTTATAGGAGTTGGCCCTAGTGAGAGTTGCAGATACATGATCTCTACCTGCATCTTCCTAGTTAGTAGTCCTAAGAAAATACTTAGATTTTCATCTGCTTCTAAGCCTAACGCACCAACTCCTTAACAAAGAACACGTCATTTATAACTGCATGTCCCAAGGCTTATGATGGCGCTGGGGTGGAGCACAGAGACTAAAAAGTGGTAAACTTACAAGTTTAAAAGCAGCTGTGTAAATGAACATGTATTGTGATACTCTCTCATGGAAGAGACGTGTCTTCAAATGAGGGTGCCAGTGACTGAAGTGTTGATTTATTTCATTCTTACAGTCTCTAAAGACTTCCATTGCCTCCCTGTTTGGGGTGAGCACAGCAGAGAAACCATGTCTGACTGGGCAGCTTGTGAAGCTCACCTAGAAATGGATGTGCATGCTTTACTACGGAGAGCACTACGATCCCAGGGATGCTAGTATGGCCCAAAGAAAGCAGGCAAGGAAAAAGAGCCTGGATATCCTCCCCTAGAGCCCCTGGCACCAGCCTCCTTGGCCAGATTCCAGTTTTGGAGCTCTTCTGGCTGGGCTGCAGCAAGAGCCCCAGCCCCATGCCTGGTGGAGCGTTGTGCTGTGGCCTCATCATCCTGCCCAAGTGGGTGCAGCAGCAGGAGCTTTGTTCTGCACATAGGAAGCAGCACCGAATGCTTTAAGGGCAACGGGCTTGCCCTAATGGCCATTCTGCCTCTTCTCCAGGAAGAGGCTGTAGCTGCTGGAAGCACTGTCACAGCCCGATACTGTAGCTGCCTTAGCACATGTGGGATGGAAATGAATCACTGGAAGGTTCTGTGCCAAAATGAATGTTCTTGCATGAAAGAACTACAGGTTGTCTGTGAATGCTTTGCTGAGCTGTCTGGATTTCCAGATGATTCTTTTTTTTCTTCTCTTTTACATTCACACTTTGAAAAAAAAATCAATTTCTGAACAAAGCAGAAAACAATTTCCTCATGAGACTTGTTCAAAAGCGAGAGGTCCATTTTCCAGAGGCATGTGTGTGTTTTGCATGTAAATGCAGGAGTTGACATGAAAACTATCAGCATCTCATTAGGTAGGTCACTTGCATATTGACCTTTACTTAGAAAAAATAAATTAAATGTCCTGATGATTTTTGTGAAAAACATAGTAACTATTTTCTCTTCTTCAAACACAAAATCTCTCCCTTTACGAAGGGAGGGTCCTGGCATCAAACATACCTCATGCTGGAAAGGAGCAAGTTGCTTGCAGGTGATGGTATTTGTGAACAGCATGTGCCAGGACTGACCAGAAGCCCTGGAGAGAAAGATGTGAAGATGGATTGCATCAGCAAGGGTTCCCTGTGCAGAGCCCTCCCCATGGGGCCATCCCAATCAGCTTTCTGGGATTTAGCTGTGGAGGTCTAGTGCTAGTAATGGAAGTTGTGCTGACATAATTACAAAGCAGCACAGATAGATTTATGTCTGAAAAATGTGCACAGCTGCGCCTACAAACAGAAGCGTACAGCTCAGTGATCTACCAGAAGCCTACGTTAGAGATGATGCATGAAGGCAACACGTTGATGGTTGTCTCTGACCTGCTGGTGTCAACTGGACTCCAGGAGCAGCCAGTCTGCTCTGATTGAGGACGGTAAAATGTTAATAGAAAACTGCGGTGGATGATTGCCATGGAAGCTGCTGAAGCAGGAATACTCCTGGGAAGGGAAAAGCGTGTTCAGTCCCACAGTCAGATGAATGATGGGCAAAGTATTGCACGAGCTCAGGCTGGTACTGTTTCAAAATGTCTCTGAAGTGTTTTTTGTTTGTTTGGTGGTGGTGGTTTTATTTATTTATTTTTATCTTTAATGGTTTTAACCATAAGATCCTGTACCAGTGTCCAGGAGGTTCTGTTGGATGTTGATGATGCTGATTGGTAGGATGTGAGATCTCACCACAGAAATAATGTATAATTAAAGGTGTCAGCAGTACCTGCAGTGGGCTTTTTAGTCTTTCTATTTCACTTCCCACAGCTAGAAGGCTTAAAAAATGATGGTAAACAAAGAAATACCCTTAATTAAATGTTTTTTCATTGTGGCTTAAATCCACAACAAGCTTCCCTTCCGTGGAAGGCTGCCACAACATGTCTCACACGTGCTCATTTTCTGATCACTGCTGTTGGTGGCACAGTGTATGTTCAGTCAACGGGAAGGGCACGAGACCTGTCTGCTTGTTCCCCTGAAGATGCCCAGAACTTTAACAGCTTTCATGCGGTGTCTTATCCCACGCAGCAGCCTGCTGAGTGACAGCCAAACCCTCCACCATCACACTTGGCATCCCAAGTCCTGTTCTTGCCACCCCACTGAAAGCTAGTCTGGGCTGCCCCAGGCAGCCCTCCTGCCTGGTGCTGCCACCCTGGGCCACCACCACACGGAGCAGGAGCCCCTCTCCTGCCGGGGGGAGCGGGGGCATGGCTTTGCCTGACCCACGCCGGGTTAGCATGCGAGGCTTGGCTGTCAAAGTTTTTGCTCTAACACTGAAGAAAATGAGGTGGCAACCTGGATCGAGTATGTAGCAGCTTGCCTTGCAGGAAATGATTTGCTGAATTTTACCACTTAGTGTAAATGTTACTGTTTGGTTTGTTGAATAAATACGTTCTTAATTTAACTTGCTGTAACTCAGTGCTGTCTGGTGGGGAGGACAGGGAGTGCAGCTGGCCTCTGCACCGGTCAGCACGGAGCTGATGCGTGCAGCTGCTCGGGGCCCCGCGAACCTGGGCAGTCCTTTCTCTTCTCCTTGGACCATTTTAGAGCTAGCTCTGCATTCTCACTGTGGATTGAAGTTGTCATACAACGCAGGGATCGCTTTACTTCTATGAAGAAAATAATCCTTTTTAATGCTGGAAAGAGAAGAGAAAGTGCCCTTCCGCTGAAGCTGTTTGACACAGTTCTTGTGCCTATGCAGACATGAAGGTATTGGCAAATGCTTGCTCATGGAGCTTCAAGAAATGCAGTCAAATCACGCTTTGCTAAATAGTTTGGAATAAACTTAACTGAAAACAAATGCAGAACAAAAAAGCGTGTGCTACTGAATGCCAAGGCAAGGTATAAATTAAGTCTGGGGTAAGTGCTCTAGTAAAAAAACATCCAGAAGCATGGGCTGCTGAGAGTCTAACAAAAGATCCATCTTCAGAAGGATGACATCCAATTTTTTCATTCTCACATAAACAGCCCCTGTAGTCTGTGTTTTTTTTCCCCTTGCATCCTCGTTAGCTGTCTCTTGAGCTCCCAGAAATGCCACAGCATGGCTCAAGTTTTGGTAATTTATACAGAATTCTCATGCTAGGATGTTCTAAATGGAAGTAAGACTCGTCCACCAAAATAACAAATGCAAGCATCCTACGTGCTGCAAAATACTGGTCAGAAGCACAGCTCATATAAATTAAGGTGACTCCTTGGGCTTGACAAAGCGGAGTTGTTGTTGAAGATCTGGTTGCTGGCTTTTAATAAGATGAATGAAATACATACATCATAATACACTGCATTAAGACCTGGATACTTTGCTGCCAGGTTTCTGCAGGAGGGCAGTATCCAAAATAAACTGGAATAAAATGCAGAAGAGAACTGTTATATGCTCTCACTTCAAGCTGTCTTGACAGGTTTGTCATAAGGCTGTCAGGCTATGGTTTGAGAATGGTCTGATGTACGTTTCTTCCAGACCATTAAGAAGAGAGCTGATATGAAAACTGATTTTTCTGGCAAGCCAGATAAGCTCCAGTGCTTCCAAAGCTTACGTGAGAGAACTTAGCATAAAACAGAAATTCTGAAAAAAATAAGTTGGGAGATAATAAAGCATTGTTTTTGATTTTTGTTGTTCTTTTTTTTTTCCCCAGCTCTTTATATTGCCCTGTACTCTTTGAGAGAGCTGAAAATTTGTTCAAACTGTCTGCCATATTTCATCAATTGACACTTTCCATGAATTCATCATGATTTTTTTTGATGAATGTTTTCTGACAGCATTTCTCCATCAGCATTTTTTGACTTTCTCTAAATAAGACCCTAAAATCACTATTTGTACCTCTGGAAAAGTAACTTCACATGAATATAAAGCAGTCTCTTCTTGCCTGGACTTAGGATGAAGGAATTAATTTGCTTTTCAAGCCCTGCTCTTTGAAAGCTATGCCATATGTCAGAGGAGAAAATACTTCCCAATTGCCAGAAAATAACAGATTCTGGTTAGATTTGTTCATTGGGTATGTGTCTGTATATAGAACACCAAAATGTGTTACCTTTGTGCTCAACTATAAATTGGTAGGTTTTTGCTCAAAGAGGACAATAATATGACTTCTAAATCACAAGTTTCATAAGCTGATGCTTCCACCACTAATGTGCATGAGTCCTGGGGTCTGCCCAGTTGCTAATGAACTTAAATTAATGTCAAAGTCAAGCCTGGATTAGCTCTGTACAAGATTTGTTTCCAGACTATACAATATGGATTGGCATGCATATGTTAATACCTCAGCCTGTCAAGGTAACAGGATATTTTGTCATGAACCTCGGTGATGCCTGGAATGAGAGCACTACGTCTTTTGCACAGCAAAGCAAAAAGAGATTTTTTTTCCACAGCCTTTTTTTTTCCTCACACATCTGATTCATCCTGCCCCAAACGGCAATGCTTCTGACCTCTTTAAGATTTGAATGTTATGCTGTGAGCGCTGATGGATTAAAGTAGGTTTTGAAACTTTACATCTTTTATTCTGAGCCTGTGAACTCTGAACTACTAAATAACAGACCAGTAATGAGAACAGGAAATATGGCAAGGGATAAATTAACCTATTAAAAATGTGCATTCGAATTACTTAGTCCTGCAAACCAGGCAAGTAAAGAAGGGCTCAATTCACTTGAAGTTATTTTTTAAGTCCCAGTCAATGGGGAAGGCCAGAAAAACTGGTGAGGCTGGAGCAATGGGAAAAATACAGATGGCAGGGGCTCATCTAAGAGAGACACCGGAGGTTCTGAAAGGATCCAGAGGGGCTGCTTGAAGGAGGGTCACACAGAGGCTTCATTTTAGCCTTTCTTTTTTTTTTTTTTTTTTTCTTTTTTTTCCTGCAATGTTTATATTTGCTGAGAAGTTGGCTTCTAGCAAGGCTGCTGCGCCTTGCCCTGAGCTGGGCGAAAACACATTCTGCAATGCACAGTCTGAGGGCGAGGTGCCAGCCTCTGCTCCACAATAACACCTCCAGCATGGAGGCTTAAATGGCTTTGCTTGCTCAGCATTTTCATTTATTTTGAGTCTCTCCTGGTGATTTAAATAGCCACGGCCCTGCTGGTTGGCTTTGACACAGACATTACTTCTGAGTGCAAAACAGAAAGTGGAGCCAATCTGGTCAAAATGGGATCGAGTAGCAGTGGTGACTTGCAAAGTGACTGCTGCTGATTGCATGTGCAAGTTTTTACTGGTAGTGAAAGTGAGGAGGAAGAAAGAAAGCGTGATTGCACACACATCATACTGGAGGAAGATGTTGCGCTTTCATGTGCTTTTATTTTTCATTAGCTCTGAAGTGGTCCAGCATTTGGACTTGATGATCTTTGAAGGTCCCTTTCAACTGAACTGTTCACTGTTCTATTCTATTTTGTTGAGTTTCCCTTTGGGAGAAAAAAATATATACCTTGTGGAAAACAGAAAATAGAGGGTTTCATTTAGAGGTAAATAACTACTAGGCTTTTTACTCTAGCAGCAGGGAGATGGTTGGACTAGATGATCTTGGAGGTCTTTTCCAACCTTAATGATTCTGTGATTCAAAGGTCCCATTATTTCCCATATTCTGCCAAACACGATTTAAAGCAGGCCCCGAGTGCTAGATGGCAGGAGTGCTGCCCAGCCAGAGGTTACTCAGTAAAGCTCTGATCCCACCTGGGTATGCACAGACCGCTCAGTCTTGCTGCATGTTTGGAAATTCAAGAGCACTTTTGTGCTCTGACTCTATGACTGACATTGGAAATGCAGGTTGATTTTTAAAGCAAAAAAAACAACATAAATAAATATATACTCCATATACAAACTCTAAGGAAGGAAAGAGAGAAAACTCTAAATTTGATATATAGTCATAACTGTATATTCATTCTGAATGCCTGAAAAGTCCTGTGGATTTTTTTCAGTTTATTGAGGTCCCATTCCTTAAAAGAAAATGGAAGACTTGTCAAAGCCACTATTTTATTTGACTGAATAAGGCTTTGAAAGGTAAGCAGTGTATATATAGAGCTGTGAGCTTATTTCATATCAGTGTTTTCTGGTTAATTGTCATTTAAGTCAATGTAGAAGTCCTTAAAAAGTGCAAATTCCCTATTAAGGTTTCTTACTCAATTTCCTCTCTATATGGGTTAGATGATCATATTTAAATAATTTATTTTAGACTAGTCGGTAACTATGCAAAACCCAATTCATGTTAAAAATTCAGTTCTCTTCCTACAAAAACTCAATGTCACTCTTGTTTTTTTTTATTGCATATCAGTAAATTATGAATCAAGTGTGCTCACTTGGCCAATAAAGGCTGTTTTTTAAGACAATAAGATTATACAGTGGCTTTCAGAATTATATTTAGTCAACAATTAGGTTGATGACTGAGTCAGAAAGTGATTCAGCTTGCTTCCAGAGCTCTGTGGGTTCTGCAAGGCAAGTGGGATACCAATCCTGCATATTTATTTCAAGAAGCAGAGCAGAGAGGAGATGCACTGTGTAGACTGGAGCAGATCTGCTTGGTAAGAAAGAAAGAAAGAAAGATCTAGCCTACCTGGCAGTTTTCCATAGTCACTTTTCAAGGTAAACTTGTGCCGATACTGAAAATTTCATAGTGTACTAAATTATGTTTTTGTGCTTCTGACTGCTTTTGACTTTCTAAAGGTGAAATCCAGAGCAGACCTATTGTCTGTATGGACCTATCTCAAGACCAACGTATTTCACTTTGAAAGAGCTAATGCTTTATGAATGCATTTTGGTTGCAATAGGCGAGACTTGAAATGTTACCCCCCACTTCCAGCTGCTGCTTCTAAAGACAAGAATTTAAAAGCTGCCTCTTTTTACTACCGGGAAGATTGCCTGGTCACTGGAGGTGAATTCAACAGCTACTCAAGGCTACATATATAACTAGGAATACATCCTGTGCAGTGTGTTGTTACCAGAAAGCTGTATCTGTTGTAGAATGTCAAAACTTGATTAAGTTGTGGGGAAGGAGGGAGTGATGTACTATAAGCCATTCATGCACAATCATTTATAGAGCTTTTTATGCCAGCTATAACAGTCTAGAGTGTGCTAGCAGAATATAAATCTCCTGATCAAAAGAAGAGAACTCTTTGTAACAGGCTTTATTATTGCAATTGCAGTTCAGGTTAAGTAAGTATATTTATTCTAGCCCCATAGTTTTCAGTTGATACTGAAAACCTTTTATCATTAAAGCTGAAATTTCTGCTCTGCCTTTACCAGACCATGATTTGTGTGGAGTTCTTACTCTTGTGCTTTCAACTGAACTGTTTCACTTCCAGTATCTCAATCTCACATATTTAAAGTTTCCTTTCCAATTTTAATTTATGTCTTTCTCCACTGTATTTGGAAAAACATCTTTATATATATGTATATATATATATGCATTCCCTGTAATCTGAAGGTTTATTTCTTTAATGTCTTGCTGTCCTTTTTGCTGTAGCCAAATAGAGCAATAGGCTTAGAGCAAGTCCAAGCACAGAATTTGTGTTGTTCCTAAGCCTTACTCTTCCGTGCAATGCTTCTGCAAGACATAGTTGTTGCTGTAACTTAGGATGTGAACTGAAACTGGGCGTACAGAAGAACGTGACCTAATCAACACATTACAGAGTCTTTGCAGCTCCAGGACACAGAATGGCAAACCCCTTGCTCTGATTCAGCTGGGAGAGCAGATTCTGAGACCCAATCAGCCACCCAGTGCTAGGAAGACTCTTTCCTGTTCGGCAGAACTTCAAACAAGAAATTGTGCCTTCTGCTTTTCATCAGGAAGAACGTTATTCAGACAGTCCTAAGGGTGAAGGGAGTCTGTTAAGCTAAGGCACAATATTGTATCCAACTCTTAGCATGCTGACCATTACCCACAGCTGTCCTGCACGGGGATGTAGAGCTGCTTGCTCTTAGCACTGCCCTGTCCATTATGCCTGTCTGTGCTGCCCCTCCCAGGTGCATGGATTCTATGTGTTTGGCAGTGGCACAGCTTCTGCAGGAGAAGAGGGGATGTCCCTGTCCCTGCAGCCCTTACCTGGTGACTCAAGCACTGCCATGGGGAGAATGAAAAACATTACTTTTTAAATGGAGCTTAATAAGCTTATGGAAGGGATTAGAGGAGAGAAGGTTGTGAGGACTGGTGTCTGCGTCCCTGGTATTGCAGGCGCGATGTTCCTAATTCAGCTTAATGTAATCTAGCGTCTGGCTGGATAACCTTGTTATGCTGATACAGGGCTGCCAACCCTTAGTGCCTCCTTCCCACCCACCCCCTCTTACGGAGTAAAATACTTGAAACCTGCCACAAGATGCAAGATCATTTAAAAGCTAGAGTAATGACAGCATAGGACTGTGAGGCTTATTACATTCTGTGAGGAAGAAAACCAGGATGTGCATTGTAACGCTTAAAAGTATTCCACATGTTATGGGATAGTGAAACTAGCCATGTAGGGGAAGACAGAGACTATAGAGGGGAAGTTTCCTGATGAGATCTGTCAGATGGTGGATACATTTCCAAAGCAATTAGCTGACATGCCATCACTTTGGCCTGGTTTTCAAAATGTCCTGACTGAGTAGTCATTGCTTTCTGTTGTGTCTACGCAGATTAATTTTCTCATGGTACCCAAAGTACTGTATTGACCTGAAGTAGTCGTGTCTGAGCTCCGTGTTTCCACTGCAACTGTACCAAGGGAATTAGTTCAGATCTGCACGTGCTGATTCATGTCAGATACTCAAGTTAATCCTGCTTTAAATTGTTGGTGCAGTTTGAACATGCCTTGTGATGATCAGGAGTGACCTTATCTTCCTTTCCTACTTTTGTTCTAGGTCCAACACGAAAAATGCCCTTGACTGCCAGTGCCATGGACTTTTTTCAACTCTTTGTCCCTGACAACGTGCTAAAGAACATGGTGGTCCAAACCAACATGTATGCCAAGAAGTACCAGGAGAGGTTCGGTAGTGACGAAACCTGGATTGATGTCACCTTGACAGAAATGAAGGCTTTCCTAGGCTATATGATATCGACCAGCATCCACCACTGTGAGTCCGTTCTCAGCATCTGGAGCAGCGGCTTCTACAGCAACAAGAGCATTGCACTTATCATGACACAGTCACGATTTGAAAAGATCCTGAAGTACTTCCACATTGTGGCCTTCCGCTCGAGCCAGACAACGCATGGCCTCTACAAAATCCAGCCTTTCCTGGACTCTCTGCAGAATGGCTTTGACTCTGCTTTTAGACCTTCGCAAGCCCAGGTAAGAGCTGACCTGTTGGCAGGGAACATGTAACTACAACCTCCATGCTCTAGGTTGTCTTGCCGTGACTGAAAACGCAGAGCATAGCTGCCTGTGGAAAGAGTTAGGGACTCGCACTCCTAGGGATTGCTAGGAGTGACCAGCCTTGACCTTAGTGGCAGGTGCTTGTTGTTATGGTCCAGGCCTTCCTGGGAAGCAGCACAGCTACCCGCTCCCCCCACTACTGGGAAAAGGCAAAATAAGCAGAGGGCAGGTGCCTTTACTTGCAGCAGTTGTCAGCCTGTGCCTTGTGCCAGCCCTTTCTTTGATGATGGGTGATGCTTCCATGGAAGAACTTACTGCTGTGTGTGTATACAACCAAAGTGTCAGTGAACTGGAAATATTTCTAGACTACCACAAATAAAGTAAATTACTTCAGTGAATTTTCATTTCCAGATACTATTAGGGGCGCAACAGGAAGCCATTCCATAGGAAGACTGCTCTGGAGACTGGGCAAACAACGTAAGAAACTAAATATAGAAACTTAGGAAGCTACAGGTGTCTGACTACAGCTGTACAATTGAAAAGAACTTTGTTCCACTACAAATGAAATCCTTTTGGAGTTGCTGGTCATGTTCAGAAGTCTGGAAAGAAAAAGGAATAAATGTGAAATATGTTGCTGCTTAAAATAACTTTTCAGTCAACTCTCTGTTTTCAAAATATAAACTGATTTCACACGGTCATTGGGAAAGGGTGTTACGTGCATCTTCCTTTTTTCCCTCCTGTTTTTCCATTTTGCCCATTGAAGCATAGGCTTTTGCCCACTGCACAAAATAAATGAAGACATAGATACATCATATCCATGGAGGTGTGCTAAAAATAAGACTGGGAGTGACCAGGGAGTAAGTTGAGTTTTTCTGGCTATTTTACAGACGATAAAAAACCATACTGGTATAATCCTGGACAACTCATCTGTCTAAAAAGCAATTAAGGTAGACATGGGAGAAGGGAAGCAGGAGTGTTCTCACTAAGCCACGCTAGCAAGATGCCTTTCCATCAAGACAAAATAGGCTGTTAGAAGCATGGTATTATTGGGACCAAGCTCTCATTAAGATATGAAATCTAATCCTTATCCACTGACTTCAATGGGCACAAGATAAAGGGTTCAGAAATGTGATCACTGTGTCTAATGTAAATGCTTATAATGGTGTGCTGTGGGACATACTGAAAGTGCAAATCCATTAAAGAAAAAGATTTGATTTGCATGTGTATCCCTTCTCCCTTTCCCAAACGAGGTCTGAGAACTGAATTGATGAAATCCATAGTGTCCTGTTTGCAGAGATAAAACCTCTAAATTTCCACAAGCAAAGCATGTGCTTGTGCTAAGCTTGGTAAGGAGATTCTACTTTAAGAAAAAAAAGAAAGAAAAAGTGACAACCCAATTCTCTTCCTCCCCCCTTCGCTTCTGTGCCCCCTTTTCAGTGTTTACGTCAGTGATTTCTATACAGCATGTGTCAGTGGTATTGAGCGGAACAAAAAGCACTAAAATACTGCTTCAAAAATAACAGAGAAAGAAAAAGGTTTTGAATCTGTTGTTAAAAATAGTCTGGTGTGGCTTCAGTAGCCTACTGGGGGACATTCCAGTCCTGCTCCCTGACGGAGCCTTGTGCCTAACGCCCTTCTGGGTACCATCAGGCAGAGCTGCACACTACCTGTCTCAAGGGACGTGGACCCCATCTGCTCAAAACGGCAGGAGAGACCTCTCCTTGGAAATCGTCTTGAGCACAGATTAGCAGACTGCGGTAAACATCAATCCCGGGCTGTCAGGCTCAGTGAGGCTAGAAATAACAACCCAGTTGCATAGAAACAAAGGGAAGAAGCAAGGAAAAAAAAAAAAAAAACTATTCAGATGGGCTTTTGAATGTGCTTGAATTTTGGCAAGGGGGGCCCAGGTTTCTGTAGTCAGCAATACTGGAATCCCAAGTTCAAAATGCATTTGTTGCTTAATGTACACCTATATTTTAAACATAAGACTTCTGGTATCCAGATGGTTTGTTCCTGAGCCACAATCTACACTCAAACTTTAGGCTAATGTCCTATAAATGGCATCAAGCAGAGGAATGATGTGGGCTGTTCAGTGCAGCCAGGCTGTTTGGGCTCATAGTCTTGATAGTCTTGTTACTGCCTTTCTTGCATTAGCAATGTGGACTTGCAGAACATGGGCTAGGAGGCTGCCGTGTTTAACTCATTCCTGTGGACAGAACCAACAGTCTTGGAGTCAGGCAGGCATTGCATCACCTGCCTTCTTAGTTATTTCTTCTGTAGCTTTGCTCTTTTTCTTTAGGAGAGCTAGAAAAGACTCTTCAAATGGAACGTCTGTCTCCGAACTTTTTTTCCCTGCACGTGCAGTCCCCCAGAAATGCACATGCAAAAATTAACACTACGCTTTTTATGAAAGCAGATTGAGGGGAGCGAGAGAACGATGCCAATATACCAAAACAAAGAAAAGATCTAGTGAGTTATAATTATTTTGCTAAATATACTGAGCAAACAGAAGGAAATAATTACTTTCTAGTCTTTGAAGGCACTGAAAGTCCAGAACATGTAATTGTGTATTGTCAGTGCAAGCTTCAATTTCAGAAATAACAGAAATGGTATTCTGACCTAGATTGTATAAGAGTGACAGGAATATTCTCTGTGTCCTCTTCCTCCCCAACAACTCAAGAATAAATTGCTGCTGCCTGTACCTGAACAAGAAAAGTTGGAGTTCGGGATTCAGTTCCTAGAATCAGTGTCATCTCCTTGCTGCTTGGGTCCACGTAGCTTTGTAGCTATGTTACCATCTGCAAGTGGAAGCCTGAAGACAGGGAAGGCACCTTGAGTGAGCTCAGAAGGTACCCTGCAACAGATTCAAGGGTTCTCACCTGCCAAGGACATAAACCAAATTCCAGAAAGAAGCAGAGATATGGAAAATAACATCACTGCTCAAATACCCTTCTGTGCCTGCCGAGTATTTTTGTGCTTGTCAGCAGGATGTGACTACACAAGATTTTTGTCGGTATGGGGGAGGTTGGGTATACAACTCTGTGCACTCTGCTCTTCCTTCTCCTGCCAAAGCATCTTCTCTTCAGCATCTTGGAACCAGACGTATCTGGATCTGCTCAGTGAAATGTCAGCTGGGAGCAGTTAAGCACATTTGTGCAGCTGACTTAAGTCCTTACTTCAGGCAATGAGCTCCCTAGCAAAAACAGAGCCATAACTCTAACCTCATCCCCTGAAGGCAGTGCTTGCTCTAATTGGGCGAGTTACTAAGGGGCTTGTTTGATTTTTGCTCTTGGTGGTATCATAGTTCTTCCAAATCAGTTGACAGCATTAGACAACAGCTTCTCTAAAAAATTTAAAGGTGTTTAAACAGGCTGATTAAATTGTAGCTATTCTGTGTTCCCAAGATTAAATGTTGATTTGATACTGAGTATTTCCAAATCACAAGATTTTGTTCAAGTCTTACGTCTGTGTCTCAGTTTCCCTTTTTCAAAAAGATCCTTTGTGAGTAAGGATCCTGGTTGCAGCCCAGGACTGCTTTGTTTTAAGGTTCTGTGAGCATAACACAAAGATACGTATTCAGAGGATGCCAGCCATGTGTAAGACATGGATCAGGACGGACAGGCAAAGGAACAATAAGGATATTGAACAGCAAGGTAAATTTCTGGTGTCCTATAGTTCTTGGCCAGTTGTTCCTCTGGTGAAGCCAGACTTTAGGGAGAGTTTGACAGCAGAAAGTGATGAAGCTTTGCGGCTGTTTTTAAATGACCTCATGGTAATGGAGTGCTGTAAGAACTGATTTTCTTCTGAAGAAAGTCAATTGAAGACTGAACAAACAGGCAGAGGATCTTGAGAGGAGCTTTAAATCATGGCTCCATTGGAGGTGGCATTTAACCTTTGAATATGGCAAAGAGGATCGGTAAAATATGGACAGGTTGAACAGGTCTTTGAAAGTGAAGAGAGAGAGCCTGTCTGATATATTGGAGAAGGAGAGCTATCAGAGAGAAATAGAGAGAAGTGATACTGCCTACTGTGATGCCCTAGGAGAATGGCTTACCAGCAAGAATCATTAGGGCAGGACTGCCTCATATTGAGGCCAAAAGGAAAACTGTTGCCAGGTGTCTGTGACCTTGGGTGAAAACTTTACGGAGCAGGTGGGTTGGAAAAGCTATGTATTTTAGAGCTGTTACTCAGAAAGGATGGAAAAATGCAGGCACTGGCTGGCTCAGAGCACCTTGCAGGGATTTGGGTGTGAAGTCTGACATTGAGATTCACAGATCTGCAGCAGGAGGGGAGGGATGGCCGCAAGGACCAGGAAAGGAGATAGCGAGGGGTTATCTTAAGGGAAAGGAGATGCTCTCAGATGTAGCGTAACAAAAGCAGAACTGACGGTTGGATATTCAAGCAGCAGAGATATCAGATGCTTGCAGAGAAATCAGTTTAGGTGGGAGGAGCTCAGAAGCAAGGAAGCAGAAATGCAAGTTACTGTCGCAGAAGCATTAGGTGAATCTGTGCATACAAGTGCAGTTCCCCAGGGGGCCCTCTCACAGCTGGATGGTACCCACCAAAAGCCAGAGACAAGGCTGGCTGAGGCAGTTTTTCCAGGGGACAGACTGAAGAGACAGCTTGTGCTGCGGATGGCTGTGGAGCTAAGGTAGATGATGTCTGAAGGACGTGTTGGTTCACGATCTAAGGCAGTGGAGTCCAACAAGTCTGAGTACAGACGAGTCAATGGCTCTGGGCTTTGCCTGCCAGCCTATCTGGGCTGTGCCGAGAGCAGGACGGGGGTGTTAAGTGGAAAGAGCTGTGGAGGTGATCTAACGTGGAGGAGAGAGGAAGGCACTCCAGGCAGTGACTAGCTGTTTTGTTCAGTGAATGAAAGATTTCATGAGATGGAGCAATTGTTGGAGAGACAAGACTCTGAGATGGGACTCCGGCAATTCGAGTGCATGTGCATATGGAAGGGGAAAAGGAGAGTGAAACCTCAGCAAGAAGACCTAGCAGGGTTGAAGATGGCTATGAAGAACAGGGAGGAAAAAAAAGCAAAACCCACCAACAATGAAATATCTGGGAGGGAGTGAAACAGCCAGATGAGGAGTTCCATAGAACTCAACAAAACTGGGGATTTGAGAGAAGAAAATGGGGGAGATTTCTGAGAAGAAACCCACAGAAACCTTGCATCAAAAGAAGTCAGAGTAGGAAGAAGGGAGAGCATGCAGAGTGAGTCAAAGATGGTGAAGAGGCTGCCAGGAATACGTGTGGGAGTCAATTAAGCTTGAAAGTAGATTTTTATCTAGGAAGAAAAAAAGCAGGAAAGAATATGGCATGGGGGCAGTAAGCCTGCTCCTGGAAAAGTGGGCATTGCAGACACAGCAAGAGTGGGGAAAGGGAAGGGAGCAAGCGTCACTGCATGGGGATTTGCAAAGAGATGAGTCTGAGATGATGGAGGGAGTATAAACTAATGGATCTGGCAAGGGGCGACGTAGCTAACTTTTGTCATAAGACAACCACGTCAGTGCCAGAAGCAACAGATTGCCTCCTTTGAAAAAGAGATGGGGATCAGCTGTCCCAGCAGCAGACACAGCCCTAACAGCATCCTGCTTGCAAAGTCCTTTACAGCTGTTGCACATGGTGGTGGTGGTGGCGAACACACTTGTCTCCCCACCCTTTCTGTAGGAAGCAAGAAGTGCAATTTCCAAGGTTGCCATTTCAATTTCACTGCCAGTCCATTTCAGCAAGAGCAAAGAGCAGTTCAGTAGGAATTTTTGGGAAGCTTTGGTCTTTTGGAGAAATGCAAATGACTTAAAATTTTGAGTAGGAGAAAGGAGAGGAGTCTCTGGGACCCAGGGGAAGTCTGGGCTGAGCATGGGCATGGACAAGAGAAGGATGGGGAGATGTTTTCAAAATTCAGATTTACTTCGTAAATTTAAGACTGACAGGCCTTACTCTGTCAAAAGGCAGAAGGAGCGCAAAGGGTGTAAGCAGGATGCAGTAGAGCTGCTGTGAGGAGAGCTGATGCCATGCTGCAGAACAGGGAGCCAAGCTAAGGGCAGAGGGTAAAAAATGTCTTCAAATGATGCTTAGACAGCCTCTGCTTTCTGCTGCTCCTCATCCTGCAGAGGGGGAGATTATTGCAGTTCAGCCACACCATCTGGCAAGTAAGAGGGGCTTTCCAGAGCTGACGAATTCTTACCGGTGTATCCAACCCCATCCCAAGGGGGATGTTTGGGAAAGAAGAGCAGTGTTTTGAGGGGACCTGGAAGGAGAGAGGAACAGGATTTGGCTCCAGTGGGGTAGTGAGGCAGCTGCAGCTTTAAGAACAAATAGCTTTGTATGCGACACTCCTTGCTTGCATCTGCATTTTGGTGTATAATTTGAACATTTCACAAGAGTGCTTTCAGATGGTCCTGTGAATGTTTTATGAGCCGTTAAGAAGTGGAGCACGTATAAATGAAAGTGTGCAGCCGCCGCCGCACAGAGAGGGCACAGATGCCTATTTTGGGCTGGCAGAGTGATGTTCAGCAAACATCTTGTGTTCAGGAGGCCAGCAGCTGCTCATCAGTGGTGCTTAACTGCCTACCCACCACATCTCTCCGACAAACAGTGCTCACTGCTATAATACAGCATTGTTCTCATTTTTGCCACCGGATACGTGCAGATGTGCACAAAAGTAACACACGTGCATGTGTGGAAAGGGTCCTTCTGAGGGTATGACAGCCTCTGCCTTGTGGATACCTGTATCTGAGCCCTGTCTCTGTGGGGTGATAGTCACTGGAAAAGAGTGGGCTCCTTCGGGCATAATCCATCTGACTATTTTACAAGTCTTTAAGAAGGTTTGAGTTATGTCCTACCTGGATACAGTCCCCTTGTGTAGCAGAAGGACAGCCTCCAGTGGCTTGCTGTGATTTGGGTGCAGATGTATGAGTTTGGTCAGCTGAAACCTGCTTTCATCAGCTGAGACCTTTCAACAGCTTCAGAGCATTTGTTCTCTCAGAAGTGACTTGCTAGACAATTCACACACCATGCAATCAAGGATGTGGACATAATGCACAGCTACCTGTGAACTGGAGGGAAGTAACCGTGCTTTTCTGTAGGTGGTATCTGTAGTGTAATACCCAATAACTCTGGTGCAGAATTATTGGAGAGAAATTTAGCAAAACAGCTATAAGCAATTGGGAATCACATCTGGATGCAGAATGCAAAAATTGCTTCATTTCCACACATTTTCACCACTTTCTACAGTCTACCTTGTCTTTTTTTATTCCCCTCTCTGGTCTTCTATCTTTCTATCTCCTTGTGTCAAATTTTTCAACTCCTGAGGCAAGAGAGCCTTCCCTGAAGCTGCTGCCACCTCCTTAAGTGGCAGCAGAAAATATCTTCCTTTTCCTTCACTTCTTTTCTGTGTTTTCCTTTGCTGTGACCAATTACCTTACAACATATTGTAGGGGGTGTTTGAGTGGAAGACATTCAGCCAAACAAGATTAAGCTGATGATGAAGCTTGGAGAAACATGCCACTAACCATCTCCCTGCCTTTAACACTGCCTCAATTTGGAGGGCTATTGAACTATAGCTAATAGTGAGAGGTAGAAGGCCACATTTTGAAGGGATATTAAAGTGTTTCTGATGGTGAGTGCCATGCCTTCCTACCTATGCAAACCACTTGTAGAGCAGCCATCCACAACAGAGTGTGCTTGTCCAGGCTTTGGTATTTTGTTGAGTGGCAGCACTGAACAAAAGAAATTTTGCATCTTTGTATGAAGTGATGTGCGCAAGCACAATGCAAGTATTGTGTTTGCTTGGAAGATTTCAGCAATCATGAAATCCGGTTTCTTTTTTTTCTCCTCTTTTCTTTCCAGGTACTACATGAGCCCCTGATTGATGAGGATCCTGTTTTCATTGCCACATGCACAGAGAGGGAGCTGCGCAAGAGGAAAAAGAGGAAATTCAGCCTCTGGGTTCGGCAGTGCTCATCCACTGGTTTCATCTGCCAGGTGGGTTTTACCTCATCAGATGTCTTCATTTAGTTCCTAGCAGGCCCTTGAATGCATTGCAGGAACAATGATAGTCACTTTTGTCCGTAGCCTTGCCAGGGGCTACAGTCAGAGTTCAGCAAGGCTTCTTGTGCCTGCAGATACTTGATCCCAAGGAGGGTGACGACAAGTTCCCAGTGCTCTGTTTGCTTGATGATTTAACTGAGGGTGCCTGTCTGTAACACAATCCATCTGGCTGCCAGCCCTAAGCTAATTAAATTGAAACAGAGTTAAAGGGTCCGTCTGTTTGTACATCCTAAGTTTATCAAAAGGTCTAGGTACTGTGACTCCTGTCCTTTCTAATGGGCCAGCTTCTTCCACCAAGTATAATGTTGCGACTGTGATAGCCAGCCATGTCCTGTAGGCTAAGTTAATATGGTATCAAGATGTCCATTTTTCTGGGAGAAACTTACTATCAGGGCTTCCTTTTACATCTCTTCACACTTCTCTTCTTCTCTACCAAAGAAATAAAATCTGATGTGACTTCAAGAGGAGATACAAACTTGAGTGGAGGTGTGTTAAGGGATTTGTATTTAATGTTGTAAAGCACTAGGGACAACTTTTGAAATTCTCAGATTCCCCAGTTGCTGGTATATTTTTGAGCACTCTTGAAAATCTGGCCATTTATTTTGGTACCTAAGGGTGAGGGGGCAGATAATTGCTGATACTTCTTTTTCCCAAGAGCTTCTGTGAAAACCTGGTGTCATGAATGCTCCAGAGTAGCGATGCTGAGGTGCTGGTACGACGCGCACGCTGACCACCCAGGCTGAATGCATGTCAGACCTGTGGGGCCTGTGGATTTGCCGTGGCTGAATGTTCATTCACAGTACAATTTGACCTGTGAATCGCTACAACTGTTGGAGTAGCTATGCAAGAAAAGAGCCTGTCTGGGAACAGGGGTTTGTATTTTCAGCAGTATTATTCACTGTAAGACGGACTTGAAGATAATACATTTTCTTTCCAGATTTTAACAGTTTTGTCCAAAACAAAATGGATTTACCTCATCAAGCATCCTTGGAAGTTTCCACTATCAAGGCTTTTGGAAAGTCACTTGCTACACAAAAGCAGTGTCCCTAATCAGCAAGGTGAACTCCACCTGTCCCAGACAGCTTATTATTGAAGGTGTACAGTGAGCACAAAGTTTGCTGATCTCTACTGCCATGCTCCCCCCAGCCAACCACCACCAGACTAATAAGTCTTCAGAAATGCCAAAGGTTTCAGATGCCGAGCTGCAATTACGTTGCATCTCCCTTCCTGTCCATTGAGACAGTAAATTAGTTGAAGCAGAGTAGATGCCCAGCACCACCCTAATCGTCTTTCTCCCTTAATGAAACAGATACTCACGCTTCACTTGCATCCGAGTGACGTCCAGGATCTTCTTAACAGGCTTCTGTTTTCATTCTATGACTTGGCTCTGATTATCTCCATGCTAAAATGATTGTGTGAGAGGGATGTTAGAGAAGCATGAAAAAGAATATACAGGAACATGAATATTCACACTAAAATGGAAATACCTAGTCTGGGGATGAGGAGATCTTCAATTAACATATGTTTGAAGAACTATGTTCAGTTATATGTTACACTTCTAAAGGATTGTGATGAATCCAAAGCACTCGTTTGGTGGATGTTTGGTTTATTGGCTGTATTAAAAAGAGCTTATTTCTATGTTTAACACATGAAGAGAATTGATCTAAACAAGAAGATAGTCCAGTATTTGAGCTCTGACTAGTCTGTCTCTTATCTGCTGTCAAAAAACTTATGCACCTACTTGGACATACATAGAAATTCTGTAATGATGTCTGGATGAATTCCGTCCCTCATTGCTTTTGCATGGTGACATCAGAGATTATTTTATTTGGGTAAACGATGACACCAAACACTTCATAAATCAAGCAGTTTCAAAAGCCTGAAAAATATATAGCTATAAAAAGGTGAGGCAGCTCCAGCAGAAGAAGGAACTGAACAATGTATGACTGGGGATGGAACGATGCAATGTTGTTGGGGATGGAAGCAGCCTCAGGAGCTGCATGATACTCTTGGCCCAAAGCAAGGTTCTTTTAACCTAAATAATTAGCCTGATGTTAAAAATCTCCATTTAGAGGCATCCATTTTTCCCAGTGATCTGCTTTTCCTAATAAGAGAAGGGTTGGCTTGTTTTCCTAATGTAAAGTTGGTCTCAGTGTTTTGAAGCCACCTACTAAGCCACTCTGTGAACAGCTCTTGGTACGCAGCTCACTAGATAGTTGCTAATGTTAGGAGTTACAGCTCGTTGACTCCCTAAATTCTTCTGTTTGCTTGTTCTCATGAATGAAACTCTGAATCATGTTTTTGATGTAAGTAAGTATTTCTCCTTGACTGATTGCCTTTTTTTTTTTAAGCAAATAGTGTTTGCTTAAACATCCAGCTCAATAAGTCAATCATGGAAAAGAAGTAGCATTAAAAATACTGCTTGTGGGTATAAGAAGGTGCAGAGGTATATACATGCATAAAATAAATAGTGTACATATGTTAGACTACTTTTCCAACTTTCTTCTATCATACAACTAACTTGACTCCACCCTGACATTTAAATCTTTGTTTTAAGACAGGTGCACAATTTCAGATCATATCTCTGCTCCAGAATTTCCAAAGCAAAGCATCATTTTTCACTGAATAACTTTGTTGTTGATTATCTTTTTTTCATTGTCAACTGGCCGAGTGGGAACATGCAGGAAGGACAGATCATTCAAACATAGCAAATGCATGTCTACAGCAGCTTGAAACATGAGCAAAACCTTTCAGTGGCTTAGAATGAAAATAAATGTCTTGCTGCAGGAGGAGTGACTTTGGCAAAGAAGGCAGCAAAACTGCCCTGCTCCTGTTGACTGTTTTACCTGTCCTTGATGCTGGAGATCAAGGTGGCAGCAGCCAGTGCTACAGGACAGGACTTGAGGCCTTATTTCTTTCTCTGTAATTCAGTGAGAACTGCAATCTCAGCTCCTACTACCTCAGGTGTCCCTTCCTTCTCCATCTTCTTTGCCTTCCTCCTCTCCATGACAGAAGCCCACCTTCCTTCCACTAGGCCATGACCCTCTGTAAGGCAGAGAATAGTGATTCTGCTGACAGTGCTGAGAAGCCTTAAGCCAGCTCTGGGACTGCTCAGTGCTGGGGAGATTGCAGTCACTCCCATTAAAATAAATGACATTAAAATAAAATCAATGGTCAGGCAGTAACTGAAGGCACCTGCTTTCTTCAAAGCATGGGGATTAGAAGTGGGAGGACTAGTGAGCTCCTGCCTCTGTCACACGTCTGTGCTGTGGCCATGGGCATCCCACTCAAGGAATTTTGTCTCTGCGTTTGTGGTATGAAGGTGGTAGTGCATTCCCATCCGTGACCACGCAGAAGGCTAGGCTACATCAATGCTAAATATAGCAGAAGAATTACCTCTTTTGACTGGCTGGCTATGCTGTGTTTAAATACAGGATTATTTAGGGTTTGTAAGTGCTGGGGGAACCTAGTCTGGAATAGTCACAGTCCTGTTAAAGGCAGGATGATTATATTTGTTTCCCTTGAGAATGCTACACTTGGTAGCAATAGCAGTTCAGGTTATGTTGTTCAGGATAACTCAGACAAGTACAAGCTCAGACAATGAGCTGATCATCCAATATATTTCCCTGTGTACCACTAAGACACTTCTCAAACTGTTATTTCAATATCTTGATTCCCATTTCAATGGCTGCAGCGCTTAGAAGTGTTTCTTTTTAGAGCATTTGCTGAGTAAGCCATCTTGTTTAAATAAGGACTGTAGATGTGGCAGTTGGTTTTTTTCAAAGAAAGTCTTGAACACTTGCTTGCAAAAGTTGCTTGCACTTATATATGATTGGTACATCTCTCTTTCATTTTTGGTATAGCAATAGGGCTCATAAAAAACTGGTGAGAGTCCCCAGATATTCAGGTTTAGTTATTTTGTACTGGTAGGACACATCATGTTTTCTCTTTCCTTCTCTTGTGTTCCTCATAAAAAACAAGCAAGAGTGTTTTCTCATCATTTTTCAGAAGGAGAAGGAAGCATAACCAGCTGCTGCCTTGCACCGAACGCCACAGAGCCAGGCAGGAGGAGGTGTTCCCGTAGAGCCTAGGCCCGTAGGCCCATGGCACAAGGACAACCCAAAAGGCAGTCCCTGGCCCAGAGCACCATTAATCAACAAAATGGAAGGCAATATATAGATGGTAGAGAGCGCTGCAGAGGGATGGTCGGGCAATATTAATCACTATGATAGGCAGTAATGGAATTAGTTCATCAGCCTAATTATTTGCTTAGAAAACTGTGACGTCATGACAGAGGATGAGAAGAGATGACTTTGTGGATGCATGTATCTTTTCTTGTTCTTTGGGATTAAATTTGTTCTCTGAGGCTATTCTGGGCAATATTTCCCTTCCCCCCAACTTTATGTGTTCTGCACTTGGTTTTATTCACTGGCAGAAAGTTCCAGCAGTCATGCATTTCATTTTCACTAATATCCCTGTGAAGTGTGTGTCTCAGATTTATGAAGTCCTTTAGGTCCTTGTGCCGGGACTGAACTTGAGTTTCCATCTTCCACTGTTCATCCTGAAAAAGGGATGAGTCAGAACAGTTTCAGAAAAAGAATTGTGTTGCTGCAGCTTGAGTCTTCCCACATTAGTGAATTATTATCAGTTTGTACCATCATGGTATTTAATGAGTTCAACCCGGATCGGGGTGGCCCCTGCTTGAGAGGGTAAGCGATGACTCCCTGAAGAGCTGCAGTGAGCTGCCTGGGGTCACTCCACAGACCAGTGGCAGGGCTGGGAATAAACCTCAGCTCTCCTGACTCAAACTGCTGTGCCTCATCTGCTGCCTTTTGCTGCTTGCTTCGGCTGCAGCATGTCTTCATTTCTTACTGAATCGTTCAGACACAGCAAAAAAAAAAAGAAAGCAATGCATATATCGTGCTTTTATAGTAAATACTGTAGTTCATTATTGATGCCAAATAGGGTAAGTAGAGTTAGCTTGAGTACTTCATAGCCCTGCTGATTTCACAGCGTAAGATCTTAGGGAAACTGAGAGGTGCCCCAAAGAGTTCATAATTTCACAACACATCACAGAAGTGCATTCAGTCACTCTTAAGCTGTAATTGTTTTTACCCGTTCCCTTTTGTGAGGGAAAAGGGAGGAGTAAATAAGCCTGGGATTAATTCAGTTCTCAAGGTTGGAGCTGTGGGAGAATTGCATTTTTTTTTAATAAAACTGCTCAGAAATGTTGGTGTTACTGGCTGTTAAACTTCTGTTTAGAGATTAGTGTCAGCTGAAGGGTTTCTTTAAACAGTGCCCTGATAATTTCTCTGTTGCCAAAAAAGTTTCATCTGAAGTGCACAGATACAGCAGCTGCTTTGAACAGGTTCTCAAGGTCAGGCTTTGGCTGGGAGGGGATCCCAGGAAATCTGATCACCTTCATTTGCCAATCACTGTTGGCTGGAAAGTCCTATTTGCTTTCTTCATCTGGCTCCCACCAGGCTCTGGCTTTTTAAAGCATGTGGTTCTCTGTTGTCAGCATCTGAGAATCTCAGGTATCAATTAAAAGTCTGTAATCCTCTTGCTCACCAGTATTATGCAGGAAGGTAGTTTTGTAGATGTGTGGTGGGTCAGCCCTATTCATTTCTGTAGAGTTTAAAAGCTTACCGTCTTTCTAGATGAATGGGAAAAACATCTAAGTGTGACCAAATGCAAAGGGCCCTCCCAGAGCTGACATGCATTTGCAGTCTGTTTTCAGGTGGGAGGGAAGGTTATTGCTCAGTTCCAGCCTGTGCTGCTTGGGGATTTACTGGCTACCAGGTCAGTGCTGATGTCTTCTTTCTGCAGCTCTTCTCACTCACCACAACTCTGCCTGAGGAAGGGGAGGATAAAAGCAACTGAGCCTCCTCACTCCCTCCCTCACTTAATAGTACTGCCACAGGAACTTCCCTCACAGAGCCCATCCCTTTGTGCTAGGTGCTCTAGGCAGAAAAAAAGATAATCCCTCCCCTAGCAAGTTAAGCATCTAAATGCAAGATGGAGCTGTAAGCTGCCCTCAGTCACTTTTGCTGGGGCTTTCAGCTGCCCAGAGTCTGCAGGCAGGATGTGTATGATGCTATTTGTTGGCTAATGCGTGCCATGGGCAGCTAGGACTAACGCCCTGGTTGGCACTAGCATGCTCGCAGCTCCCAGTGAGTCGACAGCCACCAGCCTTGTTGCTCCTTGGAAATGAGCTGGGTCATTGGTGGGGCTGAAATGCCATCTGCTGTCTTTTCTTAAGGTTTTACACATTTTTCTGTAAGTATTTTCCCCTTGCACTAGTAAATATTATTGCCTCAACAGATACAACACTTCCAACAGCTTTTACTTACCTCTCATCACTTAAATACCCTCTCGCTTATATACCTTCACTTTATACCTTCTTACGGCTCAACAGTCATTTTCTCAGGAGAACTGAGCCAAGGTTGTGTGACTGTGTGGCACCAGAGTGGGGCCCCAGTCATGGACCTGGGCTGGGCTGCCAGGTACAGGGAGGGAGCCCAGGGAAGCAATGCTGAGAGGACAGCCACAATAATGCATAGATTAGTGATCAGTCTGGGGGCTTGCACTGTTTTTAAGGAAGGTATTGAAGAGCAGAAGGAAAGCTTTGCAGAGTTAGCAGTGATTTCATACCAAGAAGGAGAAGAGCAGTATGGAAAGAGCAAAAATGGCCTTGTTTGGCAACAACAGTTAGGTGTCTGGCTTCTCAGGGAAGCGTAGGTGGGAATCAGGATACTGAAAAGGTGTAGGAAGAGCTCAATAGAGAGTGCCAAGCGGCAAGGGCCTGTCTCCATTTTCCAGGCCTGCTTCTATTTTATGCTGTAAAGAAGAGGGAGCTGTCAGAAGGCTGACATGGTCAAAGCAAAGGGTTATTTGCCTGACATACTGCCTGATTGTCAAGATACATGTAAGCAAGGCCAGGCAAAAGAAGAATGTGGTAGCTGAGATGAGAGCCAGCCAGTTCTTAGGTATTTGAAAGAATGGGAAAGGCTTTATCATAGAAGTGCTACAGATGATGAATCTGCCTTAGATGTGGCTGGCCTGGGAGAAAATACAGAGAGGGCTGCACTTGGTGATCCACAGACCGTAGATTGACCGTACAGGTAAGATGTCATCGTTTCCTCAGTGATGAACAAATCACGTGGAGGGCGGATGGCAGGGGAAGGAAAACAAAGCTTTAGTTTTAGCCGTACTGGGCCTTCGGTGTCAACTCCACCAGCTACTACTTTTTGGTAGATATTTTGCACAATGTAGCCTTCAACATCTTCCTCCTGCTTGTTACTACCCCTGCCCTTTTTATCTTCTGAATGTCATCTCTTTCATTTGGGAACTGTACCCTCGGGTGCTTCGATTATACGTGAATGTGAAGTATTTGGGATGTGCTATTCACAGGTGCTTTCAATTTTCTGTCTGAGCTATGATTATCAACAGAACAGCCAATGTTTCAGGTTTTAGGGCACTCTTAATTGTGCAGTCAAGATGCAAGCTTTGTTCCTAACTGCTCATCTTTTATCCCCTTTCTAGCAAGACCTTATGAACCTTCCACATGAATTTTCCATACAGTAAATCACCAACACAGAGCAAGGAAAGCTCTGTTGGCTTGTAGCATGGGTGTCTGCTCTGGGATCTTACTTTTGCTGTTAGTGCTTTTTCTAACAGCCTGCTTCTGTAGCCAAATATGCTTGTTTTGAGTTTCTGAATGACAGGTGATTGATTTGCCTCTCATCTGTCAACATGTGGAATCTCCTGCTCAGAAATGTGATGTCTTTTATGTTTGCGTCTGTGTAGGCAAGTGGACTTTCCAGAGCAGTTTGCATTGTTTTTCTTGCTTTGTAAGAGCTCAGCACAGTCTTTACCAATATCACGTTGCTTTGGCATTGAGGTGTATTGATTGATACCTGCTTTTCCATTTCTGATGGGGGAAGGCAGAAGCAGTTGTAGCGGACGGGAGGGTGAGCCAGTGACTGTGATAATCTTTTATTGTCAGGCTTTAAAGGGGAAGAGACTGTTAGGATGCTGCCTGGAAGGTGAAGGCAGAAGAGAGGAGAGCTTGAGGGATGAGTTGAAGGGTGTGAGAAGAGAGAGCTGGTACTGTGCACAGGGGATTAAGAAATGTTGGATTAGAAGTGTCTGGTGCTGTAGGGCTGCCCTAGGTAGAAAGATGGCAGAATTTGAAGTGTAGCTCTTCTGATAAGAACTGAAGGATGACTGGAGAAAGCTCCTTTTCTGTTCCCGCACTGCAAGATAAAGAGCTTCAGCTTGTACTTGTCTCTTAAGAGAAATGATGCCTGTATAAATTATCTATATAAATTATCCCATTTGGTGTTGTAGGTTAAATGTATCAGTAGCCACTAGAAAAAGCAGCACAGTAAATGTGATCTCTGCAGATACTTGAGAAACATTGCTTTGACTGTCACCCGCAGAAGCAGAGGATGTTGCTGCCAACATCTCCATCTGTTGTCCAGCAGCAGTTGTCCAGCCTGTACTTCTGATGATGTTTTCCTCTTGGAGCACATGGACGAGGCACAAAGCTCTAACACAGTCACAAGGCAAACCAGCAGCTCTGGTGAAAGCTTTAACAAACATTTTTAGGGGAGCGGCTTCTGACTGTGCCTGTAAAGGTCTTGCAGTCAATTTCTGGCAATTCCGTGCTTTGTCTGCAGCCTGCTAACTGCTAACTACGTGATGAATTACAGAACACGGGGGAATGCTGCGGGCTTCAGTGGGGAGTGTTAGTGATTTGGGGTAGAATGGTATAAGCTGGATGAGAGGACAAAGAGAAGGAAAATAAAGGGCATATGGGATTTTAGGCACTTGCAGGGATATTTGAAGCTATGCCTTTGCCAGCCACGGTTGCACAGCATCCTTAATGCCTTCCAACATTATGCCTTCCAACCCCCATCCTCCCAATAGAGCTGAACACAACAAAGCTTTGAATGATGCCTCTCCAAAACAAGAAATATTGTGCCAGGAACAAAGGCTGTGCTTCAATAGGCAAGGGAATGTCCAAGAGAAAAAAAAAGGTGCGTACTGAACATTGGAGGAAGAGGGAAAGTTCAGCAGTGGTATGGATGTTTGGGTAAAAGGACACTGGGGAGGTGAACAGAGCGAGGGGGAAGGAGAATCACCAGGAGGCAATACAAGGACCCTTGAGACAGAGGGGAGAGCAAAGGGAGGGTGACAGGTGCACAGAGAGCTCTGCCAGCAAAGCATACAGAATATGTAGCATCCTGGTATGCAAACAGTGATAAATCCATGGATAGCTAGCTGCTCTTTAGAGTAGCTGCATGTAGACCCAAAGCAGCCCATCCATGGTGAGGGACCAGTTGGTGCACCCACCAGGGCCAGCAGACTGCCTCGTGCCCTGGCAGCAGACTCTGCAGAGAGCACAAAGCCAGCACGAAGTAGCAGAGACTCCTGAGGAGCTTAGACTTAGCGTAATACAGGAGGGAAAGTGCAGGACACTTTCCTAGACTTACAGATGCCTGCTTTGTTTTCAGCTCAAGTACTGACTCAAGGTCAAAACTAATCTGTCTGCATCTTTTTTGTCTTCTCTTCCTTGTCTGTAGATTTTTTAAGGGCTTGATGTGTGGTCTCTGTGCTGGCACGCTAATTTCAATGCCAATAATCACACACAACCTTTGCTGTAAATTTGGAACAATCTGCCCTTTGTATGCATTCCGCTGTTAAGCTGCTCTCTTGAGTCCTAATTAATAATCTAAATGATTTATCATAATTAGCTAGTCCTAAGCTTAGCACTGGGGAAAGCACAAATTTGACAGCTTTCAAATGTGAGTGGAGCATGGTCAGAGAGGCTACAAACATTTCTGCCTATATCCTCAGCTGGAAACTATTTTTATTAAAAGAAGATTAATTTATTGTTTTATTTACTTATTTAGATGAGTAACGTAGACTTCATTTAGGATGCACTTTACTTTTTTGAAATTAATGTGTATTTATCCTTGCACCAACTTTCTTCTTCAGCACTTCAGCTAGTCCAAAATACAGAGCACGTATCATTGCTCAGAGATTTCGTACATAACACTCCTCTGGGGTCTGTTTCACGATGGATGAATAGCTAAGGAATATTATATTAATATGTCTAGAATACCAGTGCTGGGTGATGCACAATCTAAAATACGGAGAAGCTTTTTAATTTAATTTTGTCTCTTTCTAAGATCATTGATATATCAAAAATTACAGACGGCACTACTGCAAACATATAAGCACTTTTATTTTCTGAACATTGTAATGAAGTTTATTTTATGAAGGAGTCCGTTGGTAGGATAAAATGGCATCTACAGGAAAGCAATGCTGTGTATTCTGGATGGCTGATGTCGTAAGCAAATTTAACAAAGTGTTGTGGATACATCACTCCAACAGACAAGGCTCAATTCCTTTTCCCTACCCTTGAATACTTAGCAAGTTTAATTTTTTTTTTCTCTGGAGATTTGAGATTTGTTGCAAATGCATGCCTTTCTACAGAAAATTTGCATTTGTGTATGTGTGTTTAAATCTTTGGAAGTAGCATGGAGATACAGCACCACTGGAGTGACTGAATGCAGGGCCTGCTTCTTCTCGTTTCTCTTTCCAGCAGGTTATTTCTCCTGACTTTTAGAACAAGGTGAAGGTCAGATGCCTAGTTGGTTTTGATAGGTGTTCAACTTTGGTGACAGTTATGCTTGTAAAATATTGTCAAAAGAAATAAAATCGAAGGCTTCTGTACAAAGAAAGGGTTACGTGCTTTCTGCTTCTGAATGACAGTGCAGAAGTCTTCTCTTCCAGAGAGATGACTTGTAGGAAAGCAGGAATACATTCCTTCAGTGCTCTTTCAATTGGTGTGACCATGCTCATTGTGCTGCGTTCAGTTACAGTAATGTTACTAAGGATAACACTTCCTGCCCTCTAATACGAACACCGTGTCCACCTACAGGTGATGGTGGCAGCTGTCCTGCAGTGCATAGCGGTGTGAATTGCACAGCAGCAGGGCACGTGCTAGAGCTACTGCAGCCTTACGATTGAGCCAGGCATTTATTTCACTGTTAAAGCAGCACATTGCAGCGTACCCTGCTTCCTGGTTCAATCTGTTCTGGTGGGTCGTCTCCAAATCCTGATCTAAGTAAAGGATCTTGTAGTTAGTGCTGTGCCTGAATAGTTTCGCTGACAGGGGTTCATACATGCCTGCATTGCAGCCTAAATGGTTGCTGCCAACAGAAATAAACGTGAGCTTTACTGCAGGGAAGCTAACGGGCCATTTCCTTCCGGTCATCTCATAGAGGCCTTTTTTGGAACTGTCTTCCCTGTCTTCTTTTGCTGGCAGCAGTAAAACCTATGCAGATTGAGCACAACATGTTATCTCTGCTATGACTTGAGGTTTTACCTGCTAAGTAAACAGTCTTCAAACTGCACAACAACAGTGACAAGAACCTCAGGAAGCCCTTAAGCTGAGACAAAGGACCCTGTATTTATTGGTGGCTGTGCCAGCTAACCTGGGGTGGTTTTAAAGCAACATCCCCTTGAAACGGTCTTTAGATGTTAGTAGTTTGTAAAGAGTATCTGCTGTCTTGATTCTCAGCTTGTCTCCAGATGAGAAGGTATATTAGCAATTGCATCTGCTCCCCCTGGATTCATTATAATTTTCTGACTTTTCTTCCTGTTTCTCGTTTAAGATTTATGTCCATCTCAAAGAAGGGGGTGGTGCTGACGGGCTGGATGCTTTGAAGAACAAACCGCAGCTGCACAGTATGGTGGCCAAAAGCCTCTGTCAGAACGCCTCTGGGAAGAACTACATCATCTTCACTGGCCCAAGCATTACCAGCCTCAATCTCTTTGAAGAATTTGAGAAGCAAGGTGTGTATGTGGTGACTCACTGGGTTTTAATGATCATAGACCTAGAAACCTCCTGCCACTGAATTCAAAACACTTCCCAAAGGCTTCAGGGTGATTTCAAATCTCACTGTACAAATAAATCGGTCACCTCTAGGAAGAGATCCCATTCATGGAAAGGTACTATGCAGAGGACTTTCTAAGTTGAGTCTATGCTCTTTAAATCTTCCAAGTTCAAAATGAGAGCATAAAAACATTTTTAATAAGGGTATTTAAAACCCTTACTTCTGTTCTTTGCCTTAGAAATGTGAGGTCTAATCTTGTATGTGACCTGGGGGACTGTTGAAGGCATGTCTGTGATTTTTATGTTCCCACTGTAAAAGGCTAAGGATGGGATGCATCCTGAAAGGTGTGCCTTAGAAGTCCTTGCTGTTTTGATGTCCGTTAGATGTGACTTCTCTACATGACAGTTTTATGCCATTGCAAAAGCCCTAGCATGGTTCAGCTTTTTGCTGGTACAAATATGCCTTGGTAGGAAACTTTTTAGTTTGAAATCATAATAAACTCTACATGGACCAAAGCATACTTGCCAGCAGAATGCCCATCGTTATGTCAGTGTGGCTCTACCAGCCAGTATGCTGGTGCAGAGAGTAACCCCAGGACGTCCTTTCTGTCAAATGCCCCTTCACCTTATGGGAAGTAGCCCCATACTACCTTATTTCAGAAATACTGAGGACTTCTAACTTCCCTTGGATTACAGGCTCTTGTACTCCGATAATCAGTTAAAAGTTATCTCAGTGTAATTTTCAGCTAGGTCTTCAGTCAGCACAGCCTTTCAGGGTCAGTGTAGCGCATTCAGTAGATCCTTTGCAGCACTAGGACTTGAGGTTGCCATTATGCATCAAGAAGAAGGAGGCTACAGAGCCGTTTCCCTTTTCAACATACCACTGACAAATGAGTTTTGTCTTTGACATGTTTTCCATTGCAGAAAATTAAACCCACCTCTGGCATTATATTAATGAAATGTGGTCCAAAGCAAAGGGAATGACCTGGAATTGAGAGACTAGCTTGATTCTCATCTCAAACGAGAACACCAGTCAGCTGATAGAAGTGCTGTAGCTGAGCCCCTCATTCCTGCACTCCAGACTGCTCTGGCACTGACAGCTGTCTGCTGAGCTCTGTGCAGGACTTAGCTCCTAATTTATTTTCGGTAAACTGGAAGCTCAGAGAGTGCAGAGGAATACTACTGTATTATCACAAAAGAGGTCATGGGATTCCTAAATGCTGCAAACAACCAGGTGGGAAAAAGTCAAGCATGTTTATGGTGCACTGGATGGTTTCCTCTTCTGTTCTGTAGTCAATAACCATTTTTATTATTAGCTGATCATAACCATTACATTTTTAAGGCTACCAAAACTAAAATGCAATTGACTGGTCAAAAACGTAGAGGATACCCCATATACTCCTTATATTTGAGATGTGTCGGGTTTAAATTTAAAGACTGACCAACAAAAATTGACTTCGGAGTCACACTGTGTGTGCTTAGCTGGGGAAGGACAAAGACAATGCAGCATGACCCAGATGGTCCACAGCCCCTGCGGAAAAGGTGCATGGGTACTAAACCCATTTATTACTTACAGATAATTCAAATTGTTTACAGAGGTAAACAATTGGTCTTTACAGTGAGCAGACACTGGTCTTTACACTGAACAGATCATTCAAATTAACAGTTTCTAGCAGGTATCAAATTTAGTAATTACTCCTCACCACATGCTGTTTTGACTTACTGTCCTATCTGATATGCTAATGCTGTATCGATTTCAGTTCGGTTCGTGAGTTGTTATATGGCTTCCTGAGACAGTTTACGATATTTGACAGCTGCTTCCAAAATTAAATGTCTGATCCAGTACACACCATCGCTTTCCTAGGGGTGAAACTATGAGGCTGGGGAGGCAGAGACTAAGACAGCAGATTTGGTGTCTTTGCAAACTAAGTTAGAACTCCTTTATAAAGAAGATCGTGGTGAGAACACGAGAGTGTGTCTGTTTAATAAGGACAGGGGATTGTCTGTGTTTGCCATGGGGTACTATGGGCTCGGTCACAGGTTCAGTGGGGGTGCTGAACTGGAAGGACTGTGATACACTGGGAGAGATCAGGTGCTAGAGATGTCAAGCAGTGGTAGAGTCAGTCAGAGCTCTGGAGGAGATGGTGTGTGCTGACGGTACTGCAAAGCACGTAATGTGTTGCCAGCACCTGCTGGGATCCTGCTGCATTGGCTGTACGTTTGGGGAGAGGCAGGCAGAGAAGCCCGGACTCAGCAGAGAGATCTCTCCTGGTGTATCACACAGCCACCCTCAGCAGTGACCTTAATGCTTTTGTGGTATGTGGCTTGGCCAGCTAAACCTGAGCAGGGCCACACCGTGATGAAGAAGTGTCATGAGAGCCTTTTGACAAGTACAGCATCTATGCTGAGGTGTTCATGACAGTTCAAGATCCATTCTTAAACTGTCAAATTTAATTTTCTTGTTCAGGAAAAGTTAGTTTCTGGGCTAGAATCACTGGCATAAAGAGGAAGATTCCATTGAGAGCTGTAAACAAAAAGAAATTGGGGTTCATCTTAACAATTCCTTTACATTATTCTTTTGGGGGGGGAGGGTGGTGGTGGTGGTAACTTGACAGATAAATAGGGGAAGATTTCAATAAGGTTCAAGCTGAGAAACTAAACTTTTTCTGTACCTAAATTGACCTGTAAGGGAATTAAAGGGAAATCTGGAAAATCTAGAGACGCTCACCAAAAATATATTAGTTCCTCTCAAAATCCTTGGTAAAAAGCACACCTGGCTCTTGGTAGCCAGTAAAATGAACATGATTCAGCAGTGTGCCCTGGCAGCATGGATGGTCAGCACTATCATGAGCTGTGTTAACAGGAGTGCAGCCCGTAGGTAAGTTCAGCAGGGGAATGAACCACACGGTCAGGGGCTGGACCAGATGTTCTGTACCGAGGAGGGAACTGAACTAGTTCAGCCCAGAGAAGAGAAGGCTTTGGGAGGACCCAACAGCAGCCTTCCCATACCCAGAGGAGGTTATCAGGAGGATGGAGCCAGCTCTTCAGTAGTGCATTGTGGAAGGATGAGAGACAACCGACCTAAGCTGGAACAAAAGAAGTAGTTCAGACTAAATACAAGGATTTTCTGAGGACAGCAGAGCAGGCTGCACTGAGAGGTTGTGCAGTTTCTGTTCCTGAAGGTTTTCAAGCCCAGACTGAGCAGCCCTGTCTGTCTTCAGAGCTGACCCTTCTTTGGAATGGAGTTGCCTTCCCACCTGAATGAGTCTATCATCCGTAGGATCCTGTGATCCTGTGAAGACTTCTGTGGAACTGCAGCTATCGTTTGCTTTTCCTAAGCCACACATGCATTACTGCAAAAAAAACACGGTGTTCTTTTCTGACAGCCTGCCGTGTAGCACCTTCACTGTGCCACAGTAGAATATGTGTCTAGTAATATAAAGGGATATCAGTGAACATAATTCTAAGGCTTTTGAAGATACCAAGAGATGAGAAAGCTTCAGAAAATAAGACTGGGCACTTTGATCTTTTTCAAAATCAAAAACCTGAATAGAGCTCCTTTTCAGGGGACATACAAAACATTTCTTTTTCTGGCCTGTGAATAGAACTGGAAACCTGCACCGAAATGCCCCAAATTCTCTTTTCTTTGAAACAGCTGTCATTGTTATTTGCTGTGACAGTCATTCATAGTGCACATTCCTTTCTCCCCTCTAAGCAAGTGTTGTCCCCTGCAGAGGACAGTGCCTCCCAGAGCCCCAGGTCCCATGCTTCCCTTAATGTTATGACCCCTGAAAGTCCCTGTTGCACTTTCTGAGCCAGCAGGAGCAGCTGGCTCTGTCCTGCAGAGCAGCTGGGCTTGGCACAACCTGCAAGGTGCCAGCCTGAGTGACCATGGCACCCGCAGGAGCTTTGCAGAATCCTGCAGCTCCAGCACATGGACTAAAGCAAGTTCTCATCTCCTTCCCACAACAGGCCCCCCACTTGTGCTGGTTCTGACATAACCCAGTGTTGCATTTGAGATACATGATTGAAGAATGTGTGCTTGGAGGAAATGAACTGGCTTGTGCCTGACTGCCTTTGCAAATGGTATCAATGAAGATGTGGAGAAACAGGCGTCAGCACAAGCTCTCCAGGGCCTGGAGACCCCAGGAATGAACCTGAGTGACTATGCCATACTTCCTTTTCTTGGTTTAGTGATTGCCCAAGCTAACTTATATTTTTGCATTTATATGCAGTTACAGTTTAAGATCAGAGGAGGAGAACCTGTCTCCACTGACTCGCATGTATGCGGCAAACACCTGTTGTGATTCAGATTTAATTAACTGCAGAAACTTCACTGAGCCAGATGGACTTAGTTTTTATTACTTACATTGCTATAGTAACTGGGTGTTTTTTAAAACCTCTATAGATTAAGGGTGTCTTCAATGATAGGAGACTAGTAAATCTGCAGAAGTGTTGCACCTTTCCGGACAGTATAGCAAGGCGGTTACAGTGCGTGCTCCTGAGTGAGGAAATGGTTCCCATCACTCTGTATGAGGACCAAAACATCTGCTGGAAGCTTTCTGCAGGCTTACTGCCTGCAATAAAGGGAAGGCTACAATTATTATTATGGTATTGCAGAGATGGCTGTTGCTATTTTGAAGCTGTAGCACATTAATGTGGTTATTAGCGTGGTTTTATACCATTGCAGTCTTATGGAGAGATTTAGTATCACCCTTCAGTGAGTCATAAACCTTAGGCAGCTAAGGAAACTTCTCAGGATCGTGTTACCAGAACAGGAAAATCTTACTATTGGCTAAATGAAAGCTTTTTAAAAGTTTGGCATGTTAATGCCTAAGTTTGTGGAACGTGACTACCAGTGTTCATGTACCTCATAGCAAGACGAGATTTAAAAAAAACACAAACTTTCATTGGGTGTGCAGTTTCTCCTGTATTGATTTTAAGCCTGTTTCTATCAGACATTCTTGTTGTATTTTGTGGAGGGAACTTATGGATTTCCAGGGACTGATTCATGCCTTAGAAATAACCAGTCGCGTGCCTTCCTCTTTCAGAATAAAGTAGCCCCACCGCTGTGTTGGTTGACCTTCTTCTGACACAAGTGTCTTAAATTTCTGATGAGAAAGTCTTAGTTCCTCATAGACGTGCCCACAAAAACTGAGACGATCCATGAGTATTAGCGATTACTTTGTTAGTATTTCTGTCGTATCTGTGAGCCTTAGCCATTGAGGATATGCTCAGTATGCCAGGCACTATGAGAATGAAGGGCAAAGGCTGCACCTGCCCTCAAGAACTTGCGTAAATGGAAACACAGGTAACATGCTCTGGGGAAGCCAGAAACTGTAGTCTGATGTAACATTTCACCTTTAAAGATATGCAATTATCCAGTGTGCAAAATTAAGCATCATGAAAAATGTGATCAATCTTAGCTGACAGATTAGCTTTAAACTACCACCGGCCATCGCTGCCATGTGAATGATGCACACAGATGTCAGCCACCTCCATGCCCGTCTGTCTTGTCCAAGCAGGTGGGCTGAAGCAAAACCAAGGGAGAATGGGGAAATTTCCATCCAAGGTTTCCTTGAGTTTAATTAACTTGTTCAAGAAGATACCCTTCTCCTGAAATAACCGAAGTAGACCGTTGTTATTTAATGGCCTGATGACAAGTTGTTGCAAAATCTTGCTCGTCCCCACCTGGCTGCACTGAGATGTGATTTGTGGAGTTTGATTTTATTCATTGCTTCTTTCACCTATGAAAAGGTCACGAAGCTGTGAGCAGCAAAATGTGCTGCCTGGTGTCCTGTGTGTGGAGCCTCCAAAGCCTGTGCAGGTCAAGATCAGTGCTCACTCAGCCAGGCCACTACTTGCTGCAACAAGGGGAAGCTTATTTTAGTGTGGGTTTAGTTCTCACAATCCCACTGTGCTATTAACTGGCAATAAATTAAATTTATCTTCCCCAAGCCAAGTCTGTTTTGCCTGTAAAAGTACTTACTGAGTGATCTCCCTGTGCTCATCTCAACCCACAAGCATTCCGTTGTCTTTTCTCCCCCTCTCCTGCTGAGGAAGGGAATGAGAGAGTGGCGGGGTGGGCACCCAGTGACTGTGACTTTTTTATCTCCTTTCCCTAAAATCTGTTTTCATGGGACCATCTTCTCCATCCTTTGGCATATGCATTTGTTTTAAATCAACCCATGTTTTAGTAGTTCTTAAATGCTTAACAAGTATTTCCTTTGCAAACCAGATTATGCAGGTGCAAGGAATGCCAAGATGAAGAGCAATAACTGGATGGTACAGTGAAGCAGTAGATTAAACGAGTTTGTCGGCTGTGTATATTATTAAAAGCATAATAGGAGTTATGTAGGAGAATTTATTTCAGTTAACAGCAAAGATGTTATAGCTTTCCCTCCATTCCTGCTCCCTTCACAATTTATTCTCTTAGTGAAACATCAAAGACTCTCTTGGATCATAAATTCTGATTTGTTCTGTAATGCATATCACAGCTTATATTTCTCAGTCCAATTTAAAACATGTTGTGAAGAATATTACACAGATTATAGATGTCATTATTGGGAAGACACCCTGCATTCGTCTCCTTGTCACTGCATTGTGTCTGTGCAGGAGATGTCAATACATTTTGAACACAGGGTTTCTGCACTTGTCTCAGTTTCCAGAGCCATTCAGGTAGGACACAAATGTTAGGTACTGCAGGAGAAGGCCAGTTGGCTGAAGTATTTGTTCGACTAGAACATTGTAGACAAGCTGTTTCTCTAGTTAGGTCAGTCTCTTGTGCTCTTGATTTCTGGGTCTATGCAAAGCTTTGCTGATCGGGAATGTTTTTTTTTTTCACATGCAGCGATTTACTGCTGTGGGTTGCTGAGCACCAGGAAGAGTGACTGCACAGGCCTACCTCCATCCATGCTGAACAACCCTGACACTCCCCTGTCCAGAGGACAGTACAGAATAAGAATGAAGGGAAACATGTCCTTGATCTGCTGGTACAATAAAGGGCACTTCCGTTTCCTGACTAACGCCTATTCACCGGTTCAACAAGGTAAGCAATACTGCTGCTGCTCATCTGGGAAGTGCACGTGCTTTAAGTGACAAGGCAAGATGAGTCACGGAGTTTGATAATAAGCCTGAACAAAGAGCCTGATCACAATAGCCTAGATTAACGGTTGCACTAGTGATGACTTCCCTTTCGTGTCTTCTTACAGCCACTGTTGTTTCCCATACAAAGGTTAAAAGCCTATTACTAACGCAGCCTCCTTTGCCTGTGCTGGTAGAGGCTGCATCCTTTTAGGTATAAAGATGGTATCTCTGCTGATAGTCAGAGGAGGGAAGAAGGGTGTTATTTTTGTATAACACACTAGCCACATTTGCAAAGCATCTTGTAGGATTGTTGCTACAGAAAAATTAATAAATGTCATGATGTACTTAGAACTCCGAGCAGATCCCACAATTAATTTATCTTATCCAGTAAAAAACCTAGTCACAAACAAATGTCTTTTTGCCAGAAGTAAATATGATTAAGGCTTCCTGTTATATGTTAAATTGATTTTAGCAGTTGATGAAAAGAAACCGAAACAGATAACTTGGATGGTTCAAATGATTGCAAAGACCTCCTTAATGCCTGAAATCTTCCCCTTTACAAAAATATACAAATGTTTTTAAGAAGGTTTGGAAACTTCTGTAAGATATAATATGCTGACCGAACTCTTTGAAACTCAACTTCAGTGAAAATGTTGCTTCAGTTTCTCCTAATTTTTGTTATTCAGAACTATGCTGAGACACACAAGAATACCCTAAACCTTTGAATTCACAGCCACCAATTCACAGACACCACAAACGCTCGTGTTCTGAGCCCCGAGTGACTCTCACATATGCATATAGACTGCAGAAGCTAAGTTAAGGCATGAATTACTGTACAATAAGCTGGGAAGCTGACAATGTCCCTGCTCGTGTGTACTGCTCATAACCCAGGTGAACCCTAGGCAGGTGAAGGCGTACAAGTACAGCGTGCCTTGTACACCGTGGTGAAGAACCGAGTTCGAACCTCGGTCACCCATCCATGCCCTGGCATTTCCAAAGCCTTGCCACAAGTCTTGTTACCTTGGCAAAGCAGGGCTGACCCAGAAGGTTTCTGCTGAGCTCCTCGCCTCCCCCTGTACTGCACAGTGAGGGCTTAGTGACATGGACGGGCTGCTGTCTGAATGCTGATGCTGAAAACAAGCATGCGAAGGAAAAACGAAGCTGCAGTGCTGCTGCCGAAGCCAGTGGCTGGAGCGGTGCCCACCCATGTGAGCAGTCACAGTCAGGGCTTATGCTGCTTCGCGTGTGCACTTTGCCACTGCTCTAGATGGACGAGATGTCACTAAATGTCACCTGGTTGATATGTGCTAGTATGGAGCCTGCAGTTATAATTTACTAATGCTACAAAAAAAAAAAAGAGAGTTAGAAAACTGTTCTGTTTGTGAGCATCAGTATTAACTGCCCCTTTCAAAGAGAATCTGAGGTAGCAGTGGCCCTCCCAGGCAGCACAGAGCAGTGTGAGTGGTTGTGCCTGTGAATGACCTTGGGCAGGTTTTAGCACGGACAGGATTGTAGGTTGCATATGTGGGCTGGTTTAAGGTCCACTGATTAGGACCTGTGCGTGTGGTGGGTAAGACCTGCACAATACCTGGCTCACCAAGTGCTTGCGGGGACAGCCGAGATAGCTCAGGGTGAATCAGAGCAGAAAACTGAGACGGGTTTTCAGAGCCTTGCCAGGGGGAAGAGAGTCTTGAGTGAAGATCTGAGAACAGATGGAGGCTCAGCAGGAAGATAGGAGACCAGATTGCCTGCCTCTAGTTTGGCATCTCTGAAGTGAGTGCAGCAATGCTGGTTTAAACCAACTTGAAGCTTGATCACCAAAGTCTCCTCAAAGTGATGTAAACAAGGAGAAGGAAGAGTAAGAGGAAGAATTTGTGCTCCTTGAAGCAAGCCTGTCGCACAGGTCTTCTGGGCAAGTGTGTTAAATGGGAGAGGAGGTAGGGAAAAATGGTAATGAATCCTATACAGGGCAGTCAGACAGAGACCGGAGCCAGCAGGATCACTTGACAATAAATTGTATATTTCCACATTGAGCATACACGTTGATGGGGGTGGAGGAGGCCATGAAAAGAAAGCCTAAAAACATAGAAGATGAGATGTTCAAAGCAAGACATAGGATAGATGTAGCTAATAGCGAACTATTTATTGCAATCGAAAGGAAAGTAGAGGAGAAGATGAATCTTGCAAGTACTTAGAGTGCAAATCCCACCCAAGCCAGAGGCACCAGGAGGGCAGTACACTTGTCAGAGGTGATCTATGAATACTATTCTTAGATGCTGCACATTATTTATTATGGATGTTTTGAACCAGTGTGTCATAATACATCACCTCAGATGCTAAAGGATGAGTCTTATTTCTTTGGTCTTGCAAAAAAGTCCTGCTTACTCTGCTAACAAGTATGAATTTTCTGCCTAGAACAAAATTCAGCAGGGTTTTTAATTTCCCTTAAGCTTTAGCTTGAGTTGATTTTTTCCCTTTTGCCTGTTCTGCAGAAGTACTGAGAAGTCAAAAGAGATTGAGAACCCCAGGGAGTAAAAAATTGCCCTTAATCTAAAGCAGGTGATGTGCTGGTCCAAACTTCCCCATCTGTGGGACACGGCTGCATTTTGTTTTTCCAGTCAAGGCCTGGAGCCTGCTTTCCCAGCAGCTCCAGGACAGTGTACTAGAAATAACTAAACCACATCTATTTTTTAAAAAATTTTTTGTACAAAGCAGAATGGAGCAGGCAGCAACCTCACTTGCTGCCCGGCAGGATGGCCAGGAACGCGGGGAATCCCGGGCTTTCTGACCTGCAGGGAGGAGCCTCAGGGTGCCTGGTGCTTGGGCAGCAGGGTCCTGTTTGCCATGACGGGTTCCCAGCCCAGTCAGGCCCTGGAAATCCCATGGCTTCAGCAGCGTGCCGAGCTGGAAGCAGCAGCTCCTTTGCAAGTTGTTAAGGGGCTGGGCTGCTTCCTTCCAGGCATTATTGCACTTCAGCAAAAACATGTTGAACCCAAGATCTTTTGGAGAGGCAGCTTATTTTTGAGAAGAGCTTTCAGAGATGCTCTTCACCAGCCAGCTCTGCTTAGATGCTAAACGGACAGTAGCTAGGGACAGAAGATGAAGTCTGGGCCCCATATGCAGAAGGCAAGGACCACACAGCTGCAAGTGGCATGTCAGCATCTCACCAGTGACTTGGGGTGGCAGGAGGTAGAAATAGGGTTTAACACTTAGGGTATGGACTAGACAGGGAGCTAAAGAGAGGCAAGGGAAGCATGGAGAGGCAGCTGGAGAGAAGACAGTGGTAATGATGAGAAAACTGGGAGCAAGAAGTAGGATCAGGAACCAGCTACTAATAACATCCTACTGACACAGCCAGTATCAAAGGCTGCAGTTTCCCCACAGAGTTCTCATTAGCTTCTCCTTGCTGCCTGTACCTTTTCTGCCCACCCTGCCTTGAAGACCACACAGCTGGAAGAAAAAAGATAGGAGACGCTGTGGAGGCATTGCAGTTGTACAAAACTGTTGTCTGAGCAAGGCCAAGTGTGATTCTTAGCCCTGGAGGAGCTGCAAGTGTGAGATTGGCTCAGAACTGGAAAGTCTGGGGAAAGAAGCTTAACATTAAAAAGTATGTTTGAGGACAGGGAAGCTTTGGATTTTAACCTTAAATTGCCATGCGTCCTTTGTGGGAATAAATTCACGGGGTGATGTCCAAGTATGGTGAGAGTGAGGATGGGGCCAGTGGGGCTCTGAGCTGAAAACCATGAACATCAGACCTCGTACGAACCTGCCGGGCTGCAGTTCTGATAAAGAACTGTAACAAATTTAATTCCTGAAAAAAAGCCGAATAGCACTTGGAGCACGCAGTGCCCACTCTGTTTATTATGTTACGAAATCTTAGCACTTGCCAAGGGGGAAGTAAGTGCTGATACTCCTGAGCCTTCATTTAAAAAAAAAAAAAAAGCAGGATTCTAGCTCCAAAAATTACAGATTGGCATAAACTTAAGTATTTAAGGAAAATAAACGCACATGCCTTTGTCTTTCTGCTTATTTCATTTAGGTTGACATTTCCCAAGCTTTGCTTGAGAGTGTACTGGCTTGAAACTTTCCAATAGAGCCCCCGGCTCTTGGCTAATCTCGGGAACGCGGGTACCGAGTTTCTACAGGGTGAAAAAACACCAAAGCAGAAGCTGATGCCAGCAGCCTGCACCAGCGAGAGCAGCAGGCAGGCGAAGGCAGGCCGGAGCTGCAGAGCAGGCGGTGTGTTCCCCTGGAGGGCTGCCAGGGCTGGAGCACAGCGATGCTGGGGGAGGACCAGGAGGGGAAATAACTCATCAGAGGTGCCGGTGAGTCAGCTTGCTTGGGGCTGCTCACCACAGAGACCTGCAGCTAAAAACAACCCAGCTCCAGCAGTTGCCTCCCTGGAGGGATGGCCCTACGGCGACAGAACAAATGCAGGAAAGGCTATAAAAATAATGAGCGTATAAAGATATTTATGCTCTCAATACAGAGGAATGTTACACAGAATATAATAAAAAGTGAGAGGGAGTGTGTGATGCCCACATAGCTGCCATCAGAATGCATTTTTAAGGATCGTGACTACAAAGCAAATTGCAAAAGGCAATACAAATTCTCAAAGGGATAAGAGAGAGGAGAAAGAGAGAAGGGGGAGGAGAGCAAGAACATTTACACCCAGTTTGGGGGTACAGAGTTGAAAGGAGAATTGTTGAACAATTCAGAGGCGGTATCGTTTTGGACACCTGAGAATTCAGACTTTAAAAACATGAAATAAATTGCTGCATGGCTCAGATGTAACATGACATTTAGTATGTGTCATAAGTCTTGCTTCAAAATAGAGCCTGCCAGCCTGGACAGCACAGGGGGCTTGACAGAGATAATGGATGGAATGAGACTTCCAGCTGAAGGAATGAAATGGTGAAGTCTGCAATCAAAACGTGAGGAGCATTTTAGGGGTGACTGTGAAAGAGTTTGCAGAATCAAGGCAATGGGAGTTTGAAGGCTGGAGAAATGAGAAAGCCCCGACTCATATCTGTACTGAAACAGTGCTGAGAAAGGATGCAACCAAGCCTGTCCTTCACTAGACTTGGAGAAAAATACTGCTGTGCCTGGGAGAGAGCAGGGATCCTCACTAGACAATAAGCTGTAGGCATGGAGCAAGAGACAGTTCCTTGAGAGCCGACCATCAAACCCTGAAGAACCATGAAGTCAAAAATCAGGGAATGGACTCCTCAATAAAGTACTACAAGTTTATTTCATTCATCCTTCCCTTCTACAAGCAGGTAGAAGCATCTCTGACTGAATAATGATCCATCTTCTTCCCTTTTCCCTTTTCCCAATATACTACGAATGGAAAAAAAGTGAAATTATCATCTCTGTTACAGATAACAGAGGAACCACTTCCCAGTTTGGAGACAGAAACTAGCAATAAGGTTTATTTTGTAATAAGCTATGTATCTTCTAATTGCTAAACCTATCATGTGGATTTAAATCTGTTATGTTTCTAATTGATGCAGGAGTTATAATTAAGAGAAAAAGTGGAGAAATTCCATGCCCTTTGGCTGTTGAAGCATTTGCTGCTCACCTTAGCTATATCTGCAAATATGACGACAAATACAGCAAGTAAGTAAGAACAAGGGTGTGTGTGTGTGTATGTGTGTGTGTGTGTGTATGTATTTCTTTCATTTCTTCCCCATGGCTGGACTGCTTGAGTTCTCCATGTTGAGCTGCAGCTGAGAGCCCAGTCCTGCCTTTGCTTAATTCATCTCTGACAAAACTCCTGTTCTAGTCAGAGATCAGGAGCCGGCTCTGCACAATGGCGATAGCTGCATTGCCAGCCGTGTTGTAGGGAATCTCGGCAGGAGCGAGGAGATGAATGAGTATGTCATTGAACACAATGGATTTTTTACTCCCCTAACTTTCACCTATTTGAATGATCTCAAAAAACATGCTAGTGTTGCTTTGGCCCTATCTACCTATCCACCAGTTTAAAAAAATCAAATTAAGAGTATTATGTTCTTACCATCTTGAAAATGACCTGTAAGAAGAGTTGGGAAGATGAGCCAACAGGTTGGTGATGTTACTGGCCACATCAAAGGCAAGGGTAGCTTGAGAATTCAGCAAAGGTCTACAAGTCTCTCAGGCTGCCTAGCTCCCCACCCTTATCATCATACGGTGTTTAGGTGATTATCTGCCCTGGTGATATTTGTGTCACCTTGAGCCAGAAGAAAATACTACTCAGTTTTGGATGCAAACCTGATCTAGGTAGACTGGGAGAGGCCTTTTGTAGGAATTAGGTAGGCCTTTTGTGGGAATTTAGATTTTTTTGGCTCTGGGATTCCAGATGGGTCCTCTTGGCCAGCTCTTGATGTAATGGGGAGACAGAAACAAGAACAGCAGCGGTGAAGACTGGCTGTGGGAGTAGCAGTGAGATGCAGAAGATTTCAAGAGCTAGAAACTGGGGATAGAGAAAAAGTAGCAGGGATTTTCCAAGTCAGATCTGAGCAAAGCAGCAAGAACTGAGCATAAGATATGAAAGAGGAGGAGGTGGTTGTTAGAGACCAGTGTTGGGATCTGACCTGAGGAAAGCAGTACAAAAAAGAGATGAGGTAGTAGATTTAAATGGTTGCTAAAAAAATGAAAAATAGGGATGTGGGAAATCTTATGACTGAATAGAATATTCTGGTAGTCCTGGAATTAGTCAGAACCTAAATATAAGGTTGTCAGTCCTTCCTAGTTCTCCTGCCTTATGGAGAGGAGGTGCTCCACATACCAGCACTGCATGCTCTGGCTCTACCCCCACGTCCTCCCACGTGCTGTTGACAACAGCAGAAATCATTCTTCACTTACGATTGAGATAAACGAGAGGAGAGACACGAGCAGTCTTCCCCGAACTGTAACATAATAGGACTGAGTTTGGTGGGGGGCGGACTTTAAGTTACAGTCTAAAGGGATTCAGACCCACGGCTCCCATTACTTGGATGTTTGTCACAGGCAGGCTTTAGGAGTCTGCATCATTACTCTTGCTTATGTGCAGTGATACAGAGGGGAGGGTTGCTGAGGTTTGGCTCTTAGAGCAAGGACACTACTAGAAATCTCCAAAACCAAAGAGACAGAAAACTAACTGTAAATGACTGTCAAATACATTGTACAACATTCTTTAATACTTGCACTTGGCAGTAAGCTGTGGTCCTGCTTCCCCTTTGGGACTGCAGGAATTTTTTTCCAGGGTTATTTCTTGCCTCCCAGATGGAAGTGATTGCTGAATACCACTTTTTTTCTTTTTTTCTTTCCCTCTTGTCTTTCTAGGTATTTCATTTCTCACAAACCAAACAAGACCTGGCAACAAGTATTCTGGTTTGCCATCAGCATCGCTATAAACAATGCCTACATCCTCTACAAAATGTCAGAGGCCTACCACGTGACAAGGTATAGCCGTGCACAGTTTGGTGAAAGACTTGTAAAGGAGCTCCTGGGCTTGGAAGACACCTCACCCTCCCATTGATGCAATGTTCTTGGTGGCATAGGCAGGGGGTGGAAGGTAAGCAGAAGAAGATACCACACCTGGAACAGCAAAGCAAGGAACTTCTGACACCACCAGTGCTGTCCTTATCCAAAAATGCCAAGTGATGCCACTAGAGAGGTGGAAACTTTGTTCCTAGTAGCAGCTGGATGTAAACATGTTCTACAGAAAGTGCCACAAGAAAAGCTGACAAAAAAATTGCATAAGTGAATGCCCCGTGGGTATCTGTACACCAGAAATGGACTTAAATTAGTTATCTCTCAATACTATTTGTTGAACAGGGTCATCTTGTAAAGTCCCTCTTGGGCTAAGAGCTTGTCATAAGCCAAGATAGCTCAGCAGTCCCAGGTGGGCATTGCAAAAAACTCTACACACCTTACTTGGAGTTACTCAATTCTGGGACAAGTAATGTAAGTCTGCACCGTGGGCTGAGGTTGAGAGTGCCTACCACCTTGTAGGGAATCAGTGCTATCCTCACAGAGTGCTAAAAGAAGCAGTCCAGAAACATGAACACTTAAGCAAGTATATTGACAAACAAAACCTTTAAGGCAGGCAGCCAGGAACTGAGAACTGGTTAAACTTTTTCTTTCCTTCTTTTTTTCCTTAAAAAAAAAAAAAAAGCATAAGACAATTTGAACCCAGTTAGAACACAGCAAGATTAGAAGAAATCAAATACATTAGTGCATCTGAAATGGAAAAACATGACATTGATTTAAAAAAATAAAATGAAAACAGGATGAAATGAAACATTTTATACGCAGCCAGAGATTGAAGTAATACTGCCTCACATCATAACTGCCACGGTCAGTATACAGATCAAAAATGAAAGTATAACAATTATATTTTTTTTATTTCAACTGTATCTTACGTGTTGCTTAAAAGTCTAACATAATGGGCTCAAGTTTTTTAGGAAAAACAATTTGTTTCTTTTCCTTTTGTAAGTCCATTTGAGACCTTCATTTGGCACACAGCTTGCAGGAAAAAAGTAATTCACTAATGGCAGTCTGTTTTGCATCATCACTGCGGGATGTTCTGTAAGCATTCTTCTTACTCGAATGCCGGGCTTGCCACAATGGTTGTAATTAAGCAGATTACATGTTTAGCAAAATAACATAGCATTGTGTTTTGCAAAAAAAGAAAGAAGTCCAATTGCAACCAGATGTTAAACCTAACTAAAACAGAGCAAGCTCAAAGGGTTCACCTCTTCTGAGTAGCACTGTAGAGGATGAGCATCATCGTGAGCTCATCCTCACGACGATGAGGATCGGCCTGCGGCTGAACCACTGTGGGCTGGTGTTGGTGGAAGCTGAAGGCCACTGAAGCCTTGGAAAGCAATGGAGAGAGAGAGGGGAGTGTGACCGAAACAGGAGAGAATTGATACGGAGGTGAAATACTGTCCTGCCCTCTACACGTTATTGATTTCAGTCTACAGCTCCATCAACAACAACAACAACAACAAAAAAACTCTTTATTCTGAAGGTTAGCAGTGATGGAAACAGACAGAACGGCATTAGCTTACAGGGCACAACCATGTTGCTTAAACGACCAGCTGGTTTTAGGTCCCTGAGCCTGGCATTTTCTGGAAGGTGTTACCAAAGAATTACTTGGGCTGATTTAAGAGGAATGGAGCAATTGGTTTATTTCTTTATCAGTCTGTAACTCCCCAGGTTATATGTTTCTGTCTGGAGACAGACGACAGAGTACCCTCTGAACTCTACATATTTCACTGTTACGGTTATCAGAGATGCCAAGGCACTGTGCAGATGCAAAGCCTGTAAATCACCGCAGAACAGTTCAGCAGGGGCTTGTAAATCACTGACTAGCCCAAAGACCATTCTTGCACTGACAGATTTCTATTTCCACCAAAGTCTTGTTTTTTGGAGTAGGCTTAGGCAGATCTCACCTGGTTGCAGGGAAAGCAAGGGGACAGCCAGGTCCATGGTGGTTCTGCTTGCAGTACAGCCTGGCAACTGCCCCGCACAACCTGCCCTGCCTGCCAGCCACACAGCCAGCAGCAGAGCGGTGCCAGCAGGTTCCCTTTGCACCCCCTTCACCTCTCAGCCCACAACGTCTGCACCCAGGAGACAAACCTGGGGAAGGACACAACCTTGTGCACTGGAGGAAGGAGAGGGTTTGTACTGCTCTAGTCCTCGGCAGTGCCATAGGAGACCAAGGATGAGTTCAAGTCTTGTCCCAGCAGGGAACTGAGGCCACCCCTCTCAGACTGAATGTGTGGCATGGTTGCTTCTTGTCAGGCTTCTAAATAGTCAAAGGTGGAGGAGAGGCTAGCGTGAGGCATGAAAAACAAAAGTTCAGCAAGCATCCAAGTTTCCATTTCTTAGGAAACTCCACGGAGGTACCTGAAGACAAATGGTGTTCCTACTGTTAGCCCAGCCAATGCCAGACTTCATTACCACAGGAAGAGTAGCTACAACTTCATTAAGCCCTGCAAATTTATTGAGTGGTCAGTTAGGGCAGTAAGGAAAGGTTCGGCAAGAGCTCTGCTGGTCAGACAACGGGCATGAACAGGAGCTGCTGGGAGCCCAGCTTCCTTGCATTGAACCCCCGCAAAGGCAGAGCATTTGCAAGGCACAGATGCCCCCAGCAGAGATGGAGAGGCCCGCGTGACCTCCTAGGAGCCACTTCGTGCCTCCGAGGAGTAAGCACAGCACTCTGCAGCTACGCTGTGGCCCCTCGAGCTAGAGCTGGCGTCCTTAGCAAGTTGTTATGTTACGGGGTATGTACAAAGGCCTGGACCTACACCTTCTGTCCAGAAAAATGCCTTTTCAGTTTCAGGCGTCAGTAGGTCCACGACCTTGGAATGTTTAATTTTTCCACTAACTTATGCTTTTAATTATGTGGATTACTTGAGCTAAAATGACGAGGTCCTAGCTTTTTGCCTCAGGGACTGGGTCCTGAGTAGTTTTCCCTAGAATTGGAGTTGATGGGGGATTACACAGTGGCTGACTATTACAGGGAAGATGCTTTAGTCTCCTTTGTAAAGGAGAAACGTTAAGACAAAATTATAGCTTTGCAATGAATTTCATTTTCTTAGCCTTAACCATCCCTCATCGTTTTGAACTGGTGCCCTAAACATACACAAACATTCCATAAATAAGCAAAAATATTTATATATATTTATATGTACAAAATGCCTGAATTTGGGCTCTGAAACCCACCAAAGCATAGTCTATATCCACAGATAACTGATCAACTTTATCTTCTCCAACTCTTGACTGGGAGTGGATAAGGTTGAGGAAAGTTAAGGTTTTTTTTCCTTGTTGTAAAAGCGTCTTGCACTTTCTCTAAGTTAGTCCAAACAAGGCAAAGTAATTAAGGAAGAAATCTCACCATTTGAGAAAAGCAAAGTTCTATTAGCTGCAGCTCAGATTCTGTAGCATTTCCTTTCCTGCAAACTGGCTTACTCAGATTTGGTTCCCCACCTGCTTGTAACACTAAAGTTTCTCCCTAGTTAAAGGAAAAGAAGGAATTTAGTCTCAAAGTAGCGCGAGGATGCTAGTTATAGTGTGTGCGTGTGTGTGTGTTAGTTGTGCAATGGCTTGTGATATGATGCCAAGTTTTTTTGGTTTTCTTTCATTTTTTTGTATCCTTGAGACAATCTGGGTAAGAGATCCTAAAGCTCAACAGAAGTTAAAAGACAATGGAAATGCCAAACAGGTCACAGAGAAACTTTTCTACATTTTTCCAGGGGGGAAAAATAAGAGTTTGAAACTGAAATAGACATGGGATCGGGAAGGCTCATGTCTCTCTTGGTGAACTGAATTTTCCCTCATGTGTACTTCTGAAGACGGCTTATTGGTGGTATGCAAACTTTGTTTCAGCGAACTGAGACCATCAGTGAGACACACTGACCACCTTCTATGCACAGGACTTCTGTCAAGAAATGTCTGTCCTGCCACGAGCTGTTCTTGGAAAGCATTTCTTTTCCTGGTGTGTAATATAACACTCACAAGAGCTTAGAAGCCACTGTGAAATGGTTTCCACTGCTGATGTCTTAGCTGAAAAAAGCTTCAAGGGCTTGCAGAAACTCTGCCACTTTTTACTTCAGCCCATTTGTGCACTCGACACTAGGGCACAATTTTAAAACACCTTGTCTCTGTTTTCCATTTCTTTTCTCTAGCCCCGGCCCATCTTCATTTGCGAGGTAGTCTGAGTATGCCAATTTAAAGACGTCCCAGCGTCCCTAATGGGTACAACTTTGTTTTCTTCAGACAATTCCTAGAGAAAAATGAATTTAGCTGTTTCCAGACTGACATTATGAACTGCAACTCAAAACAGCATTCCCATTCTTCACCTTCAGCTACACGTACATGGCTTTTTTTTTTTTTCCAAAGAGATCTTTTTCTCCTACCATTTATTTAGTAGTCTGTCTTGAGCTGATTGGTGTTGAAGGGGGTCTCTGATGGCTCAATCTGACATGTCTTAGCATCCACTAGTCCTGTGGCTGATTGCAGTGATGAGTGGGGGTTTATGCTGCACTGGTAATTCTGCACATCTGCCTCTTTCCATGCAAGGACTGGAAAGTGCTCTTTGCAACATCGGTAATCACCAGCCGTCATTATCCCTTCAGACAGGAGCTTCCACTTCCATGCTCAGACACTGAGGCACAGCACAGGTGATGAAATTGTAAAGTGGAGTTAGCAGTCTTGCTGATTAAGTCCATGTTCTGCATTTTCAGTGACTTGGTTCTTGTTCAAATGGACTTTTCCAAATTTGAAATGAAAGCATGACAGACATCATCCTGCTCTTCAGCAGGGGCTGTAGGACTTTGTCAGCACAGGTTCTTTGCTCCACATAGGCTAGCACAAGTCAAAACCAAGTTGTCCTGAAGGTAAGAGAAAACCAAATAAAACAGCAGCCCAACCTGCCTGGAGGAGCTAGGAGACACCCAGCAAATCTGAAGCTGTGCTGTACTCCAACCATTAATGTGAAATCCAGACAAATAATTACTCAGACTGTGTGAAGTCTTCCATCCATCTCTGTAGTGGAGCTTGCCATGGCACTTCCTCGTTGCTGTGACTGATGTGAAATTAGTTCTTTGTAAAACACGAGCTCATCTCAGTCTGGTTGAGAAAATGTGCAAGCAGCAAAGAAGTGTTAGCAGTGATGTGAAAGGCGAGGAACTCCAAGTTCAATACATTTGTGTACTTGGCCTGTCATTAACTAGGGTACTTTGCACGGACAGATCATGTCGTCATCTGCTCAAATGCAAGCCTACCACCAGTGCTGCTTGGTATATATTCCTTCTTGTAAAGGCTCTTCCCAAACCTACCTTTCTTTCCACAAGCATCGTGAACTCAAACTGGAAAAACCCCTGTACAAGCATCTCAGTGCTGGGGATACAGCTGAAAGTATCTGTGCTTTTGTACAAAAAGGGTCTCCTCTCTCCTCTTGAGAGCCTTTTCTTTCTCTTCAGAAATATATCGCTGAATAAGTTCCCTGTCCTATGCTTTGCTTTCCTCCTTCCTTGCACTGGGAGCACGCCCAGCCAGGTCATCCCACTCGTTCTGGGTCAGTCTGGAAGAGGGAAGAGGTGACAACGCAGAGCTGGCCTTCTGTTTGCTTTTATAGTATTACTTTGCTGATCCTTCCTGCTCTCTGGCAGATCACCGATGAAACAGGGTATTGTTTCTGAAGCCTGCACTAATTGCAGTCACTGTGACGGTGTCGCCCGCTTTGCCCCGTTATCGCTGCCCCATCGGGTTCGTGTGGGCCCAAGGCAGAGATCAGCATCACCCTCCTGCTGCTCCCCCTGGAATGGCTGAAACAATCCTCAGCTCTGCATCGCTGTCAAAGAGAGGGGACTTGGATTTCATCCTGGGGGCTGGGCAGTTGCGTTTTTGTTTTTCTAAAACCCTTCATGCACTCACCACACTGATGGGTCTGGTGAGCAGCTGTTAGGTATCACAAAAAGGCCTTAAGTGGTTAAATCCCTTTTGTGTCACCCTTCTGAGGTAGTAACTGCTAGCATTAGATGTCAAGGTGGCCCACACAATGTCTGGTGCAAAAACCTTCTCCATCAAAAAACATCACTCTGCAGAAGTGCTCATTTGATGTAAATGCAACAATCCCGGAGTGCTTCGGGGATCTGGATGAAGAACCTAGTGGGAAAGGACCACAACACCTTACAGGGCTGTGACATACAAGACCTGATCAAATAAGCAAATGGGGAGAGGTGAGTGCAATTTGGGATCCAAACTCCTTGGGCAAATAGATGTGAGGCAAAAAGAAACAGCCTGACTGATCTCACACCTGGTAAGGACAGGGACTCCGGAGGGAGACAAATTAAGTTTTACTAGGGAAAGGAACATGCCAGGCCCATACAATTTGCTTCCAGCCCTGGCACATCTGTTCATTAAAATGAAGAAGCTAGCAAATGCTTCTACTCTTCAAGTGTGTACAGCATGCTCTGAATTTCAAACAGAGCACTTCACTCGCTACCAAAAAGCCTAGAAGCAGTAAAGCAAAGCCCCGTACACCGGGTTCGTCTGTCCAGATCCCCGACCCACTTGGCGTCAAAGTAACGTTGTGGTCTTGTGCTCCAACTAACGTGTGCAAAACGTCAGTGCTGAACAATTCACACCTCCCCATGAAACCAAGTTACTCATTTGATGGAAAGCATATTACAGGTCTCAGACTTACTTTTGCAACCCGGACTTTGCGTCTGTTTATAAGCCAAATCGTCGCCTGGCATTTCAATAGAGAAATTAAAAATAACTTCACCCCATGATCCGGGGTGAGATTGGAGACAACGAAACTAAGGTTTGTGCCAGAGATCGATCCACTGTGTGTGAGGCTAATTGGTACAGCCTGATAAATGAGGAGTTTAAGGGGGATCAGCACATTGGAAGGAACAGAAGCGGAGAGGCTGGGCATGCGGAGGGAGAGGAGCCCGCTGATCCCTTCCAACTTATCTTTCTAGCATGCGCACTCCCCCTCCCCTGCTGCCTTTGAATGACAAATAAAAGGCGGATGTTTAACACAACCACTCCGCAGAGCTGCTTTTGCAGCATAAGCCCTGCTTCAGCTCCGTCACTGGCCTCACTCCACACCTTTGTGCACGCTGTACACGGGCGGTAGCTGCAGACCGGGGAGTCGAAGCTCTGCTGCATGTCAGCACAGTGAAGGAGTGGGTCTGTGTGGGGAGTGCCACAGGAGAGACAGGAACGACGGAAATTCTGGAAAAGGAATCTTCCCGTCCATGTTTTGTTTTAGTTTATCATGAAAAATGTGCAACTGACATTCCATCAAATGCAGTGACTGCACCAAACACGAAGATCGGCCTTAGCTGTCGGAGTGCTTGCAAAACAAATCCAGTGGGCTGCGCTCACATCAGTGACTGCAGTTCTGTTGCAAGTTCCATATCCTTTAAAATTCTAGAGATTTCTGTTGAAAATGTAAATTCCAGAAGTAAGGCATATACTGCAATTGCTTTTTTCTTCTTTTTTTTTCCTTTTTTTCCTTTTTATTTTTTTTGAACTTCTCAGAGCAATTTTGTAACAGCCAAGTCTTTCAGGAAATGCAGGTGTGTGACCTCTTCACACGAGACCTACACACCTGTATTTCTGCATGGGACAGGGAACTACTTTTGTGACACCAGTTTTGTTCTACACAAAGGCACGCTTGCAATAAATTTTTACAAGTTTTGTACACCATGAGCTAAATTCTGAGTTCCAAAAATGTGAAGTGTGGCAACAATAACAAAATGGATTTATAGTATCACTCTGATATCTTGTCATGTGATTTTATTTCTTCAACAAAGTTTGTTTACAATCAACAACTTTGAAATACAGTCAGATATATTACTGCTTGCTTTCTCTGCCTCGTTCTTTTCTAGAACAGCGGGAGGGCTGAACACGGGATGCGGGCGGCTGTGCTGGCTCTCAGAGCTCTCTGCGGGATGGTAGCAGCCTCTGTGTTACTGCCCTGACTCCTTATCTGCTTTGTCTGCCCCACCAGCGGCGCCCACCGAAACTGTCACCCACGTGCCAAGTGTGTGGTGATTTCAGGCACAGCTGTGTGCACAGCTGCTGGAAAATTGACTCCACAAGGGAGCAGAAACCTCCAGGGGAAAACCTAAATGAGGTTACAGTGGGCCTGTACCAGAGAAGCAGCAGGGAGGAGAGTCTGGCGTGCTCAGCCCCCTCGAGCTCTCACGCCTCGTCAATTGCAGGTAGCCGAACTGACAGCCCGTGAGTGTGCTGTCGTGAGCGGCTCCACGGGTGAGCGTGCAGCACTCTGCTGCCAGAGGGGACCCAAAGAGGCTGCTACAAGCCCCTGCAGTGAGACCTGCCACACGCTGGCCGGGACGATCAATGTGATGAACCAAATGGGAAGTTCTTTGAATTCTCTGTCGTGGCTGGAGAAGCACACCCAGCGCTTTGCTCACCGGTCCCCGGGTGCGCCGTGACCTGAGCTAATGCGGTGTGTAATCGGGCTCTGTGCTCACGGTCGTGAGCAGCAGTGCGGATCAGCTCTAGCACACTAATTGAATAAAACAAGGAATTTAATTTGTGAAATTATGAAATCCTGGATCAGATTAACACCGAGACACATACACATGCACACCCTCACAATTGTCATTTAAAACAATGGCATCTTTACAGATCAGGCCAAGGCCTGCAGTAACTCAATCTCCCATGAAATTATTCTCGATAGAATTTGCAATTACTAATTCCAGCAATGTAGTCTTTCTTAATTAAGCCAAACTTAACATTTTGTAGTGCTTCTAATATCCTAACTTGCCTCTCCATCCCCAGGGAGGAGCCGAGAGAAAAAGGTTCCAAGTCACAGATGCTGCAGAGATACCCCCAGCCACCACTAAGCCACAGCACAGGCACTCTCAAAGCACCTTCATCCAGGACTCAGAAAAAACACTTTTTGCACATTTAATGAGCTGCAGCTCATCAGACCCCTGCAAAGCAAAGTCATCTCAACTCTTCTCACAGATCATCTGCAGTTTCCTTCAGTTACCGAGCCCGTCAGATGTGCAGCCAGCAACAGGTCTGCTTTTGGCAAGGAGGGTTTAACATAGGAAAAAGGTGATGAGAATCGAGGAGCTCAGCACATGGGACCCAGGCTGGAGTCAGCATCAAAAACAAACAAACAAAAATCTCTCCAACACATGGGGCCCTTCTGCCAATACTTCAAACAAAAGCTTAGGTATTCCTTCTTCTGCCAGATTTGGACTCCCCAAAAAGAAAAAGGCAAATTTAAGTTCACTGCATTGTCTTACACACTTTGGGGAAACAATAAAGGAAAATATTAATCTCTTTTGGACCGACACACAAAATTAAAAATAAAAAATCTTGACAAGCTTCCAGCAGCCAGACACAATGATGCCAAGTAATACTTTACCAAAAGGGAAAGTTGTGAGGGGAAGGAGGGAGACATTTCTTTAATTTGCTGTTAGATTAGGATCTGCAGCCAGCTATGGCAGAACAAATTGCAAATCACTCTTAGAAACTGTAAAGGTGAGTTGCTGACTAGTTCATCTGTACCTCAAAGCCTTTTAACACAGGAACAGTTGGAGATAAAGACAAACGCAGAAGTTAGTGCACGTGTACATGCATTGTCACTTGTACGTTTAAACTGAAAAGGCTGGTCTACAAGCATAAGCAACCGTAACCCCACCAAGACACAGAATAATGCCCCTATCCAACACCTGCAGGGAAAAAACATAATTGTTGTCAGCTTTCCTCCAGTTTTCACACACTGCTCCTCTTCTCATTTTGTCTATGATTCATTGCATTTGAGTCCTCTCCATTGCTGTGCCCAACAGCCCACCACCATGTGGCCCAGCACCATTTCTGACACTGCATGGAAGAGAGGCATCCCACCGAGTAGCTCGGCAAAACATTTCTGTGTTAACTCTGAGCCTTCAGCACTTGGTGCTAGGGGTGTCCTCATGAAAAGAGGGAGGAGCAAGGGAGATGAGGTGCCTGATGAAACCATGCTACAAGGGGCCTTCCCCACTACTGCCCATACCTCTGGGCACTGGAGGTGGAGACCCAACCTTATGCCTGGGCTTAAAGTCTAACCTCCAGGCAAGCCAGACCACCCCCTCCTCTTCTCTCCATGTGCTCACCATACCTGTTGTCCCCTTCTTTCACTGATGGTGTATTCTGATGTTGCCCAAAAGGGAGAAAACTGGAACAGAAAGAAAGAAAAAAATGTTTTTCTCTTACCATTTCCTAGTAATGAGGGAGTTATAAATAACGTTATTAGGTTCATTGTTGCAAGACAGCAGTGCCCTTTCCCAGCTGAGAGTCTCTCCAGCAATGACAGCCTGCAGGATTTTATCGCCTGAGGTAGCTTAACCCAGTTTCTCACTTGGATAATGAAAATCAGCAGTGGGTGAGATTTGCTGCTGTCGGTGTTCTTGGGAGCCCTACACAAGGGCTGAAGCACCCCAGCACACAAGTGCAGCTCTTCACTTAAACAGGTTCACTTAAAAATGGATGCAAAGTCATCATCTCCCACTGAAAACAAAGAACATCTTACCTGAAGTCGAGGGGGTTTACAGTCCAGCCAAATGCCTTCCTGGAAGCCCTCTGGGGCTGCAGGGCTTTGTGGCCGAGGCAGAGCACTGCCACACCCACCACGCCACAGGGCGCCACAGGGTTTGTGCCACCTACTTTTCCCTGGGCCTCGGGGCCATGTAATGCCCTCGGCAGGGCCTGCAGTGAGGTAGTCCAGGGACATCTCTCCCCTTGGAGCAACACAGACACTTCCCAAGTGCTGAGGAAGACCCAGCCCCTCAGAGGACAGCCTTCAGGGGCACTGTCTCACACACGCCAGGCCCTCGTCAGTGCCCTTTATCCCCACGCCGTGGCTGACAGGCCTGGCTCAGCCCTTCTCAGCTCCCCAAGAAGCGTTCGGCGAGTGCTTGCTCCTGCGCACCTTCACACAAGGCCCTGAGTTTCACGGGAAGCTCCCCAGCTGGAGCCGAGCCACCTGAGCCAGGATCTGGCCAGAGGTCTTCACTCTGACTTCACGGCAGCTGGAAAGAGACGCAGGACGAGAGTTTGGCGTGGCTGCCAAAAGTTAATTAAAACAACAAACAAACTGAAGAGAGGACTCTGCATGCGACACGGTTCATCAGTCGGGTCAGGCAGGACTTGTCGGATGCATCGAACCAAGCTCCCCACAGCGAGCTTTCTCTACCTTTCCACCTCCTCAGGGCTAATTTAAGAGCTGCTCTTCGCAGCCCATAATAATCGCGAGAAAAATCAAATTCTGTTCTGCCAAAAGGAGGAAACCGGAGCATGGGAACCAGCAGGGAACTTGTCCTGCTGCCATCTCTGACTTTCCTAAGGAAACTTGTGCTCCAGGACACAGAGTCACAGAAAATGGAGCTGCCTCCACACAGCGCGCCTTGGTCTCTGCCCGTGAGGGAAGCCAGGCCAGCAGAAAGCGGTCTGCTCGGAAGGGAAAGGCCACCTCCAGCAGGGAGCAGCCGTGCATCGGTACCTGTAGACGATTTCTGTACATACAGATTTCAGTATGCAGAAATAAGTCTGTATGTAGAAATAAGTGTATAGTAGAACCAGGTGGACAAGCACTTTCTCCATGTACGCCCCATGCTCAGAAAACCTCTTTAGTATGTACGGTCCCCTCAAACCCATCGGGGCAGGAGGGGTTTGAAAGGAAAAGGAGTATCTTAAAATGGACGCCTTTTGTTCCTTTCAGGGAAGTCACTCAAAGGTCCTCGCCTTGAGGGCACTGCTCACTTCTGCCAGGCTTGGTCACGTCTTCATCCATCCATGATGGGTAACAAAACAGGCATGGACATTAACCAAAATGGCGGGGCTTGTTCCCAGCCCACGTGTTCTCAGGATGCAAAAGCTACTTACCCTTTTTATCATAATTTATCTTGCCCAGGGTACTCCCATCTTGAACCAAAACCCACTTTGTGGTAGATAAGGATATTCAGAAACTCATACAAGCCTTTCTTCAAGCACTGCAAATAAAGGTCTCAACATAGATGCATAGATTCAGGCTAACAGAGAATTCCATGGTGTGTTTCAGAAGTCCATAAAAACTTGTTTTTCTTCAGAAGTCTATGTGAGCTCTCAAAGGCTGTCCTTTGTGACTGTGCAATGCAGAGACACCAGAATGTCAGGATGCTGTCTTCTATCCAAGATGCTATTGAAAATGCTGGCTTTTATATCTGTAGTCGTTTTGGATAGGAAGAATATTCTTGAAGTTGCACGAGGCATTCGATCCCCAAAGGCATTAAAATTCTATTAACAGTAATATATATATATATATATATATATATATATAAAAATCCTGGCTATACTATGGTCTTTTTTTCATTTTTCATCTTTCCAGATGAAAGTCTGACATTTAAATAACTTTCTGCAGCTACATGCCACTATAGTATCAAAATAAACCAACCCATTTTCCCCTTATTTTTCAAGATGTTAAACAGATGACTTTGTAGGTAAATTGTAGCAAAAGAAAGCTAATTTGAAACAACAGCTGGAGACAGGATTCTCTACGGAAGGTGATAAATTACCAGTTTCTCCATACTTACTTGTGGGTGTGTTCTGTTAGCACTGCCACCTTGCACATGCCAGGAGAGGCACTGTTGTTTACCTGCCCTCCTGTTCTCCAAGATGCTCTGTGCATCCACATATTTGTCCAGCCTCAGGTACGAGCCACCCAGGGTATTTCAGCCAGAAATCATTAGTCTGTGTGGGCCAAAGGATGATCTAATCCAGCATCCAGACTTTGACAACAGCATGTGCTTAAAAAAAAAAAAAAAAAAAAAAGATCAAAGAAATGAGATCAACATTCATGAGATTAGTAAGTTTAATATTAAATAGTATTTCCTCCACTTGCCCTCCAAGCTCTTGGTGTCTCACTTAGAGACTCAGTCTCCATAGCTTTCTGAATCGCATGTACTTCTGGATTTCACAACTTTGGGGTGATTTCCAACAACATGAAGTACCTTCGTTTTAAACTCGGTGCCTGATATCACCCTGTTTTGCTTTTACATTCAATTGAGAAGAACAACAAAGAGTTACTCCCTATGCACATTCTCTTTACTGTTCAGGATATAACCTTGTCTTGTACTAGCACCACGCTTTTCCAGCTCACATCAGACAGAGCAGGACGATTCCTGCTCCTTGCTGATAAAGGACTTCAAAGTAGCAGGAAAAGAAAGCAGGCCGTGGCACCCGCTCTGCGCCAGGCAGCCTGCCGTTCAGCTGTCGGCCTCCCTCATTCTATTTTCCGCACACGTTCAAAGGTTTACCAGAATGCTGTGTGAATATATATTTTTTAATCTATTCCAGAACATAAACCTGTTCTGAAAAATAGGAACCACGGTAGGTCAGGGGTGGACAAACACAACGTGGGGCTGTTCCCTAAGCGAACTGACAGACCCTCAGAAGTACTCAGTGCAGATCGGCGCCTGCGAGCACTGCTCCTGGACATCAGACAGCGTTTTGTTTATTGCGTGCACATACACGCACACAAACCTGTCTTATCACCTTCAGGTGGAACATTGATTTTATCTTGCTGTGCTGGATTTGCTGGAAGTCAGGGAAGATCTACCATCCCTCGGGATCATTGATTCAGAGCCTCTCAGAGCGCTGCCTAAAAACCGTCTGTCTTTATTACCAAGCCCAAAGCACACCACGAGTGGTAAGCATCAGTGGACATCTTACTCAAGCAACAGCTGTAAGGGCCTAATTGCATTTTTTCTGGAGTCAGGAGGAGGACCTTGATTCCTCACCATCCCTCCACCTGCCCTGGGAACAGCAGCTGGAGCAACTGATGGTCTGGAAAAGCTGCTTCTCAGCTGGACTCAGCCTGCGGGGGGAAGAGTTAAGAAGTGACAGGATCAGACTCCAGAAGCTCTGACACAATAAAGAATATCTCAAGGAATCAAAGTTAATTAGCAGAAAAAATGGCTGGGAACTGAAGCTAGACATTCAGCCTGGAAACAATTACTCATTAAAACTATCTTCTAATGGAATAGCTGACAAGGATTAGATCAGCTGAAGAATAAGATTTCCTAATTCTCAAAATTTATTCCCCATGATGTTTATCTGCCTAAAATTTATTTATAAAAAGCAACTGTCCTAAACACTTCTGAAAATTATATCCAGTCTTTCATATCCGAGAACATCTAAACCAGAAGTCACACCCAAAGGGACCTGGCACCTTGGCACAGATATCCCTGTTAAAGATGTTCGAGCTTATGCTGTAGCACATAGGTCAGTTAAAACTCATTTTACCTTCAACTATGAACTTACTGACTTTGAAATACATTCTAACAATGTTGTAAGGGATGCTACTCAGGAAAAAGGAAATCAAGATTTTTCTATTTTTTTTTCTTCTTCCCTGATGACTCTTCCCATGTGTTCCCACCTACAACAGCCTGGATCAGCTTGACCAGGTAACCATTTAGCTAGAAGTTTAAGTCCAGACAGAAGGAATTAGGACCCTCAGTTTCTTGAGGGAGGAGACTTCACTCGGCAGGTGCTTCTCCATACCCTCTCACTTTGCACCACTTTCTCTGACCTTTCTAATCCACTTTTCATTATTTTTTCTACCTACGCATCAAGAGACCAATACAGCATCATCTTCTTTTGTAGCTCCTAGTATGACAGAAGCCCTGACTTCACCAGTGACCAAAAGATACCACTCAAATAACTCATTCAGTTGGAAAAGTCAAATCAAAGCCTTCATACGATTCTGAAACCAGCTGGGAGAGGGCTTAACACCAGCATGGTGTGCACCATACCACGCAAAACAAACTGCATGCAAAATGCAGAATTTTCTTTCTCAAGGTTGTCTGAAGAAGTGTTAAGTCCATTCGGAGCAGGCAAGCCCCTATCAAACATTAACTTGTTACTGACACTGAGACTTTGATGCAACTTTAAAACTTCCCCTCCCCGCTGCTCTCTCTCTCCTCTCTTCCCATCTTGCCCCTGTAGGCACAGTTGTCTTAAGACTCTGGTACCAGCAATAAGGCTGTTTTGTCGATAAATAGCGATAACAAAAAGAAGAAAAGCATCACAAAACTGGAAAGCAAATCAGAACATCCCTCAGCTCAGGCTCGCTCGCAAAAACAAGAGATCTGATTTTGTGGCCTAGTTAAGCCAAGCTCTAATGGCTTGCAGCTACAGAATGCAATAACTCTACTCTTCCTGTGCTTTTTTTTGACCAACCTTCCTTACACCCACAGTGGCTCACCACAAGGCTCCTTTTGATGGTTCTCAGCCCACCGATCAGCACAGGGCAGCAACAAAACAATACCCAAAGCCTTGCAGAGATGCACAGGGAGGGGGAATACCTTAAGCAGATGCTGGGTTTCAGAAGATGCCCACATCTTGCCCACGAGATGGGCAAGAAGCTCTAGCACTTCAGTGTTACTAGCGTTCTTGACAGGATGAAAGGGAGCACAAAAGTTAAGGGAAGCACATTTTGCATGAATAGTGCTCACCAGGCAGCCAAAGCACAACAGATACTCGGTAGTCACTTTCTAACCCCCACTATTTTTTTTAAATAAACCCAAAAGCCTGGATTACCAAAGGCAAGGTTTAAATAATACGAGCATAGGAGAAAACATAGGTATTTGTTCCATCAAGATCCCTTTTAAATTAAGCCAAACCACCACATCTGCTGGGTAGAAATGAAGACTTGAAATCCCACAGGTCCCTCTTTCTGCATACAGAGCAACAACACGCTTCTGCACTGCAAGAAATCAACTAAAACGAAAGGGCATCTTGCACCCATTCAGACAACCTCTTGGAGGGCTGCACAGAGAAAACATCTGTGGACTGACTTTATTCCCATTTTTTAAGCTTGATTACTAGCAGATTTTAAAATAGCTACCAGATGTTAAGCTGCAAATAAAATATGCAGTCTAACAAAAGATCCAACTGATATTTTTGCTCATTCTGTAATCATGGCCTATTATCCCAGAACACTTTTTCCAATGGCTCCTATTCATTTGAAGTCATTCTGTACAGGAACAAGCCACTTCCTAGAGTATTCTGTAACAAATTATTTCTATGCAATTATTCCTTGTATTTGGGGCATTGATGCATGCAACCAAGGACCATGCCAATTTAGAGTGTATCTACATTTAATATAAACACAAGAAATACAGAAGACTCTTCTGCATACAAAAATACATATTTTTAAAAATAACTATGGTTATGGTAGAAGGAATTCCATGCCAGAACTAGGCAATGATCTATAGGACCATAGGACCCACCTCAAACAAGACAGCTGTCCTTATCTCCAGCAGTTTACAGTGTTATAAACTCTCTCAATATTCAGATACATACACTCAGGGATCCTCTCGAAAATTACAGATTTAAAATACGTTTCAGATGATCACGAAGAAAGATCAAACGTTCCTTCATAAAAATGGTATAAATATGTGATTTTAAGCACAGGGATAGGCAGAGAAAGCCTATGCATAGACACAAGCTAAAAAGCATAACCTGACATTTGAGCTAAGAAGTTGCACCAAAGGGGTAACTTGCCTTATATCTGAATATATAAGGAAAGAAAACAGCAGAGCTTTAGTCAGAAGACATGCAAACTTTGCTGGGCAGTTCAGATACTTACACCAGCAGTTTACGAAGAAGAGTACCCACAGAAAAGGCACAAGACTCTAGGCAGAGACGCGAGATAGACTTCTACATTTAACATCGGATTAAATTAAAAGCTACTGCTGCCAGAAGCCTGACATAATTACTTTGTAGTACTACCCAACAGCTCAGAGGTGTCAACGGTGGTTAAGATGGAAGAACTCAAATGAGAGTTCTCAAACATGATCTTTAAACACAAGGTGGTTTCTTCTGTTTAATGCAGTTTGTCAAGGCCATTTTATTTTCTCCAGCCATAAATATTAATCAATGCTTTATCTTCTTGATAGAAAACATAATGTAGATTTCATTTAGTTTTTGAAAGGTACCGACTAGTCATCAACCTCTGACACACAGGGAGAGTACGTTTGCACTGAAGAACTCTCCTCCCTACAGCTTGAGCACTAAGAATCTTCCTGTCGATACAATTAAAAGGGTACAAGAGCTTAAATCTCTCCTGCAAATGCTTCTGCTGGTTATGCTAGCTGATTGGGGCTAACTGCAAGGCTAGGTTTCTTAGAGCAGGAGCAAACATCCCAGTCCTGTATACTACTCAAAACAGAAAAGGATGCGTCCTAACAACTGGCTTGATGTCTCAGAAACTGGACAAAATGTCTGAATGTCTCAAGACAGGATTTTATCCTCATTCATTCTCATGCTTACCCTTCTGGAGAGCATCTGTTAGATTTGCATCCCTTCTCAATCAAGCTGATGATGTTGCAACCAAGCACCGAGCCCCAGCTGCAGCCCCACGGGAGGACAAGCTCACATTCATAGGTTTCCATCACCTAAGCTGAAGAATTTGTTCCCTTCCCACACTTCATTTGAAAGCTCTCTAAAGATATACCTGTGAAGTACTTATCTTCACAGAGAAAAAAAAAAGTCATCTTTCGGTTTCTTTTAAATACAGATTATTTCACATCTGGTTGCAAGCGCACCACAGACATTACTACCCTACACATGGAAGAGGCAATCTCTAATGGAACAGAGAAAGACAACATGAGCAGATGAGGGCAGGAACTCCAATCAACTACAAGAGCTGTTGCTGCAATCATCTTCCTTGAGTTCCTCCAGGCTGAAGCAAGCCCATCATGCTTGGAAGAGTAGTTTATGGAGGTGAAGAGAGGCATTAGTCTTGAGAAGATTAGACGTAACTGGGCCAGGGTGGGCGAAGTGCCTTAACGGTGTATTTTCAGGTGACTACAGTCAGTGTCAACTCACTCAATGAGAAACAGCTTCTAAAAAAAGACAATTTTCTCAAAGCTATCATATTAAATACAAACACATTCTCTTCTAAAACACAAATATGTAACCACGTATACATACTTTTAGAACAGGAACTTTCTGACACAAGCAAGTGAACTGAAGCATTTGAAAACTGCTACCATTTACAAGCTCCAGGCAGACTTCTTGGTTTTACTCAATTACATTAACCACCACACATTTATCTATAAAGCATTCTTCTTTATTTAAGTTAAACAATTTTTCAAGGATGGTTTCCATCTATAAAATGAACAAAGTACAAGCTCTGTACAGCAGACTTTTCAAACCAACTGAAAAAACAGTTTCCAAACTATGTTTTGAAAATCTGCAAAACAAACAATATCACCATTCTTGCTCTGAAGACAGTAAGAAAAGTTCTCAGAAGACTCCATCACAATTTGCTTCAAGGGCTCTTAATTTATCTTTCAAATGGGCAAATTTCTTAACCATTAAAAACCCCTAAAATCACAGTATGTAACTTTGGCACACTGTCATGTAAACATAACAAAAGGATACCACTTCTTGTCTGTTCTCTGAAAGAAAAGTAATGTCTTTAGCACACAGCTCCTATATTAAGACCCCTATGCACAGCATCCATGGGGAATTAGCAAAAATATTCCTACTTTAATATAATACCAGTTGACACTAAAGACTTAAGAGGTGGAATAAGGATTTTTTACTTTCAGTTCTGCCTCAGAGTTAAAAGGCAGGTCAATATTCAGAGTTGTAACTGCTGATTTCGGTTAGCACTGTTTACTATAATTAAAGTTGCAAGTGGAAATATATCCATGGCAGAAGTTGAGTGTTTTTTCTTCTAAATTCTGCTTTTCAAAACCTCCAACAACTGACTTGCTGCTGAGCCCATACGTCAGTGTTTATTCTCCAGAATATTAAGAAATCTACTGCTATGTTTATGATTCATGTTCCTCAAGTACTCACCTAGGTTAAAAGACTACAGATAGGGAGGGACAAAGCTGAAAACTAGTTTATCCACTGCATGGCCTCTAAAACAGGCTAGATTTGGGGAAAGTAGACTGTGAAGAAGCAAAAAAAAAGTATTAATTATATCTATTAAAAAGTCAGATGATGGATGGGAGAAGCTGTATTTAATGTCCCCATCCAAAAGGTATGCAGATACTTGCAGGTCATAACTTCAGAGATGAGACACAAGATATTTGTGGGCATGCTGACTGGCAAAGTCATTTTGCCCACTTCTACACCTAGTGTATAGATGCAGTCAGAGGAAACTGAAAAATCAGGAACTATTCTACTTCCAGAATCAAAGAAAGAAGAGAACTGTATCAGCATTATACAGTACAGCAAATGGTTTTCATCTCTTTATGATCAACCCTTACATTTTCCCCCCCGAGATCCATATCTTACCAAACCCACTACCTAGAGTGTCTGCACTCTTATTTTTTTTGGTTGATGCTCTGACACTTATTAGTGCTGGAACTAGTTATTCACCTGTTTCATTTTAAAAGCTAAAGGAAGCATTTGCTTTCAATAAAAACAGTAAATAGTCTATGCTGATATAAGAAAGGACAGATCAAAGTTGAGGTTAACTTTGACAATATTATTTTAATATAAAAATGACATCAGCTGGATTGAAGCTGTAAAAATGCATGGGTTTATGGTTAAAAACACCATAGAGGATCTGCTGGTATCCAGACTGATTCCCAGAGCCAAGTCTGAATACATTCAAAAGCCTCATTTAATGAAAAAAAGAGGGGGGGAGATACCGCAGTAGTAGGCCTATAAATTAAGCAAGTGCAATTCAGAGAGATTACTTAGCTGCTCATCCTTGCAAATTAAAATTCAGACCTTGTGCTGTCAACAGTGACATTACTATTCCATCTCAGAATTCAAAAGGGGAGCTTGAGAGAGAATTTTTTTCTGATTAGGGCCCAGAATAAAATTTTGCTGAACACACGTGTCTGCATCTGTGTGAAAGATCTGGACTGTTCGTACAATTTGGTAACAAAGGAAGTATTTTTAAGAACATAATATTACAGAAATGATGAACACAAATATCAAGTACAAGATTAACGATATCCAGAGCGCATGTGATGAATTTCCAAGTAGGAATAAACAATCCGAGTAATCATCTGTGCAGATGCATTGGCTTATTCTGCTATTTTCTTTCTCCTCCTGAGTTTCACGATCTCCAGTGAGGGCAAAGCATTAAGTACATCCAGTTTGCAAAGCAAAAGCATCCAGTGTTAGCACGGACAACATACTCAGCTGCACAAAATCCACACCTTCATTGAGTTTCACTCTCCTAGCATTCCAATCCAATTTCTGGCTATACATACATCAATGAATTTGTTGATAGTTATAGGGTAATGAAAATTGATATAAATCATTGGGAGCTGACAATATATATATTTTTATATATTTATATTTAGAGTCCATCATAGAAAAGTTCATATTCAAATTACCAAGTACACACAGGAAAAAACCCTTCAAAATGACACTTCTGTTTCTGGAAACAACAAACGATGATTTCTATGCAAATGGAAATTTCAAATGACCTTCTCCTAGTAATTTTTCCCACCCTCCCTCCCACACCCTGTTCCCCACAGGTGTTTTTTTGAGATCCTTTTTCTATCATACATAGTTGTTCCTAGAGTTAATTATCTGCTGTGCAAGTACGTAACTGAAGACAGAAAGGAACTGTTAAAGTCTTCACACCAAGAAGGAACTGCGCTGCAGCCGTGTTCAGTGAAATCTTTGCTGTGCTCCAAGTCCACTGATCCCCTGGTGTCTGCTTCAGCACTCTCCTACTTTCAGATAAAGATGGAATACTGAGGTATATAAGTTCCGTGGAAAGTTTTAAGAAATACATCAGTAATTCAATCAAAACTTTGCCCAATGTCTATGAATTGAGACAGCATTTTGCTTGTAAGTTCTTCTACTGCTGCAGATTAAGTGTGAATTTCCACTGTTGTGACAAAGAGGGACTGCAGATCTCAACGGTGAGACCACCATTTTTGGCATTTCGGCTGTCTAGACAGAGGTTGCTGCCAACGTGCCTCAGTTTAGAGTTGCTTTCAATTTGTTCCCATTTCTGCAAGAGAAAATAAAGTTACTGAGCTGTAAATGCAGGAAGAGGATGTGTTCTATATCCTGCCCTTTGGAGTCTTCATGTGCTTCCCAGGCTCATGCTTGGGAGAGCTGTGAACACTGCAATTATAGTACATGATTTAGACAATCCTTGAATAAGGGTATATAAATTATGGCAAGCCTTGCCAAAGCAACTATTCATTCAGCTAATGCACTGAATTAGATACAGAATACACCAAGTCATTTTCCTCTACTTCAGCACTTCTCAAATACGCTGTCACACCATGTTCAGTTTTGTGAAACCTTTGGCTTGACAAAGAAAATAAAGAGTCACAAAACCCATCCACAATATCACCACTACTACTGTTATGGAAGTAAAAAATTAAGAAGCACAATCACCAAAGGCAACCTTAGGGAAATCTAGAAATCAGATGCCCTTCAATTATATATGAGCACAAACTAACTGGTTGTCTGTCACAAGCTCTGTTGCCCAAGGCAATGCCATGGATAGAGTAAACCCCAACTATAGGATGTTAAAAAAGATTTTTCCATTAGAACATAACTTGTATTCTGCCTTTAAAGCAGACCTTTATAAACTTATACAGAAAGTGTTGCTTCCTTGGTTTCTTTATCTGAAAAGTGACTTTTTCTTCATCAAGAAATCAACATTTCAGTGTTCTGTTTGCAAATACTGGCATACAGAAGCAAGGAAGGTAGCAGAAGATCAGAACTGATGACTTAGCAGAAACAGATGAATTGTTACATGACAAGATAAAAAAGATGGTATGTCTTTGCAAATGTGATTTTCCTCAGGCACAGGAAATAAATGAAGTAATGCTGCATTAGTAACAGTGCACCAAGGGAATCTAGTGGAATCTAGTGCTGCTGCAAACAGGTCACTGCTGACAAGAAAGGAAAGTCAAACAACTCTCCTGAGACACACTACATTGTCTTCAAACTTCACTCAAGAAGGCCTTTCAAAAATACATCATGAAGTAAGTATTTTATTTCAGAAAATGAATGTGATAGTTCTATTGAATTTATGTGGTAAGGTTTTGGTGGCAGGTGGCCTGCTGCAGGAGCAGCATCTGTGAGAAGCGCCCAGAAACTGCCCCAGCAGTTCCTGTGGCCTGTGGAAAGGCCCCTGGTGGAGCAGGCTGTCCCCCTGCAGCCCATGGGTCCCACACGGAGCAGATCTCCACGCTGCAGCCCATGGAGGAGCCCCTGGTGGAGCAGGTGGATGTGGCCTGGAGGAGGCTGCGGCCCATGGAGAGCCCCCGCAGGAGCAGGCCCCGGGCCGGAGCTGCAGCCCGTGGAGAGGAGCCCACGCAGGAGCAGGGGGTCTGGGGGGAGCTGCTGCCCGTGGGGGACCCGTGCTGGAGCAGTTTGCTCCTGAGGGATGGACCCCGTGGTACGGAGCTGTGTGGGAGCAGTGCTTGAAGAGCTGCTGCCTGTGGGCAGCCCCCGCAGGCTCAGTTCGGGAAGGACGGCATCCGTGGGAGCTCCCACGGGGAGCAGGGGCAGGGAGGGACCGTGAGGGAGCAGCGGAGATGAAGTGCTATAGACTGACCGCAGCCCCCATTCCCCTGTGCTGTGGGGGGGGGAAAGGGAGGGGGCGACACATGGAAGAGGGAGGAAGGTTTGCTTTTGGTTTCTCGCTGTTCCAGTCCACTAGTGATAGGAAGTAAAGTTATCTCCTTATGCTGAATCTGTTTTGCCTGTGACAATAATTGAGTGATCTCCCTGTCCTTATCTCAACTCAAGCCCTTTCCTCCCCTTTGTTGTTTGAGGAGGGGAAGTGAGAGAGTGGTTGTGGTGGATTTCAGCACCTAGCAGGGTAAAACCACCAAAAAAGTTGAAGACTCATACATCAGTGCTGCTGCGTGAAACCTCTATGTATGGCCAATTGAGATAACAGCTCTATATTGACAGTAAGATTGTTACTGGCTTATAAAAAGGAAAGGTCAATATGCAAGATTGTTACTGCTGTTCTGCCCCAATGTCACACATCCTAGTTTTACATACACAAACAATAGAGACACAGCAGAGAGTAAAATGGTTAGAAGAAAATACAATTACCAGTGCATTTTCTTGCATTCTCATTCACAACCCTTGTTTTCCCACCATTTGCACAGTATATCCATGCCATACTAACCTGTCTGCTGTCATTTTCCCTACAGCCCTGAAGTTTTATTAGTGAACCAGGTGCTCTGTCCACAACAGTAAGGCACAAATCCATATGTTTCACTGACTTGTCCTTTGTTAAGGCCCACTCCTAAAAAAAAAAAAAAGATGAAAAATTAAAAGTCAGCATACACAATCACATTACTAACACATGCACAGGGTGCACCTGCTATTTCTGCAACCACAGCACACGTTAAACTTCTGTGAATGGCTCAGTACGAACATTAGAACAGTTCATTGTTTCCCACAGAGCAGGAGATGAAAAAACTGTGCTTTTCAGACAGTAATTGTTCCAGTATCCCCACATCAACTCCGGGCTGGGCTAGCTGACTACTCCCTCTACTGGCTTTACAGAAGTACAACAGGAAGTCACACAGGTCCTTTTTTTTTAAGGCAGGTTATTTATCCAGATGTATTTTCTGTGTATATTCTACATAGATAGTGTGTGGATAGATACAGAAATTTTACACAAAAAAATAATCACTTGGGCTGCTGCATCAATGGTCACTCTATCCATAAACTAAATAATCCATGTGTGTTATGAGGGAAAACAGAGGTTCTAAATATGACGGAGACCACCGGAAAGCAAAATACGAGACAGTCAAACCGAAGGGTAGCAGGAGATTGACACTTCCTACCCAAAGCATGACATGCAAGAGAATTTCTTTAAAATGCATTTAAACATGTCATTTCTCTTAAAACAAAGAAAAGCCATTCTACATGCACTGTTGCCCAGCTTGTTTGACCTCAGCGTCCTCCTACACAGGTCCTGATCTAGCCCTAGAGGTTGGACTCTGTCCATACATCTCACCCTCAAGTTTGGTCTCCATAACCCAGATCAGTCTCCAGTTGTCTTATTGTCCTTGGAGGAAGAAAGCTGATTTCTTCTCTCACTGAAGCCACACTAGTCATCCAACTCATGCTCATTGCTACTTAAAAAGGAAAAGTTAACTTTTCTTCAGCGACTAAAGAGGATTCAGAGTTGTGTAATACAAAACCCTAGCTAAACAGGGCCAAGTTTGACTACACTTTTTAAGTGTTATTTTGCAAAGAATGAGTGTTTCAAAAAGAAATTAGATGACTAATCCCAGCCCATTTTTTTAGCTTATTTTCTGATACCATAGCTAAATGTTTAGCTTGCATGATCACTTAAACAGTGATTAAATTCCTTTGAGAACAGATGCTCAGGAAACAGTCAGACTCCTTTCCCATGCAACTGCAAGTAATCACCACAATAGAGGTAGCAAGCCCAGCAGCAAGTCATTAGATGGGTCATATAATGCAACTACTAGAATAATGACGATTATGAGAAACAAAAAGGTAGAACTCTGCATAACCCCTTACTTTTCTCTCAAAACCATACCCTAAAGGCTTTTTCTTCCGCTCTGCATACATATTTTTTCACTATATTGAGACTGGGTGTTAGGAAAGAGCTCTTCACTGAGAGGGTGATTGAACACTGGAACAAGCTTCCCAGGGAATCCAAGAAGCATTTGGATGATGCTCTCATTCATATGGTTTGATTCTGGGGTGGTCCTGTTTAGAGCCAAGAGTTGGACTCAATGATCCCTGGGGAACCCTCCCAGTTCGGTATATTCTATTCTAACCTCTTTTGACAGCAAAATTACTTTTCTTCTCAGTTCCAAACAGTTTGTACAATGTTGATGAGTATCATTAATAGCCACTTTTAAGAATTTAAGGAATTAAACAAATATTTTTAGAGCTTATCAAGAAAGAATCACAAATGCTACTGAAACAGATATCACTCATAAGATTTATACTCAATGGCATTAAAATATTAACAGGGTAGTGGTAAAAACATGGAGTTCAAGGACCCTGCAGTCAGTGAAAGTAAGAGCCTTGAAAAATACCGATTTCTACATTTTCATCCTTCCATCAGCAGACCAGAAGAACTTCAGACAAACCAGCAATCATGCAAGAACATAACACATTTAAAAGCCAAAGCTACAGCTTCACGGAAGTTCTGAGCTCTGCTGCTGGAGACAATGTGATAGCCCTTCATGGGATGACGTTCAGTGTACAGATGCTTTCTTCCAGAGATCAGGAACTACAACTAGCTATAGCAGAGATAAGTTTAAGCAAATTTCACTACACCAGAACAGGAAAAAAGAAATGGCAAACAGTGCATCTATGTGCTCAAGGCACAGGCTGGAAATAGGACAGCTCTGTGTAATAACTGGGCAATCAGGACATCCAAAAAACCCTGTATCATAAATTGTAAGTGTAAAGATGGTAGAACACCAATAACCTTAAACCTTCCCTCTGCAGCCAAGTGCATTTGCCTTTACCTTTAGGTCTTTAACATAAATATTTGCATGTAATTGTCAAACAATATACTAGAATTTCTTTGTCCCTTTAGAGGTGCAATTTTTATCACTGAATTCTAACACACTGGTTTCAGAAAAGAATCCCTTTTCAACTAAATTTTTAGTGTGTGTGTCAAGTACAAGCCAAAGAACGCTCTCCACATCATAGGTGGTCTCCACGTCCTACAGTAGCGGAGTACCCTCACTCTCAGTAAGAATAGCTGCAAAACACATAGAACATAGTTAGACTCTGGTTTGCTCCTCATCCTCATCCCATGCTAAGGTCACTCTGTTCATTCCTCCAATCCATTATGAATTCTGCGTGGACATAAAAATCCATCTTTGACCTGTTCTGCTTCCTAATCTGTTTGAACACCTTGTCACAAGGTTCAGTACATGCATATTTTACTTTTTAAACGTCATCTAACTACACAAAAGAGAGGGTAGATTTGGAGGAGGGGAGTTTGAAAGAACTTCATGCATCTATAGAGAACATACAAGATGAGAAACTTCCAAGACTTCTGCACCAAGGCAATTCTTGACATGTCCACCCTTTCTTCTAAAAAAGATTGTGGTGCTCTGAAAAGATGAGTGCATTTTCAAAGACAACAAAAGAAGCCTCCCCAAATATATTCTTTAGTGATACAGAAGAGAGGCGTATCATATATACGATGGCAATTCAAATCAACACGATACATTGCCTGAAATAATATATTTTGGGCTTCATCTGATTGTAGGGTTCTCCCCTTTTAATTTAAGTCAGAGCAAAATTCTGATATAAACACTCTTTCAACAGTGGATCTTAATTAGTAAGCCTTCTATTCTTACATATGAATGTAAAATTAATAGTCAGGTTGGTTCTGAAATGTTTACTGACAAAGTAGCACAAAAAACTGTGAGCACATTCACATATTTTGTTAATGGTGATGAAGTCACAACTGTTTAATTAGATTCTTCACAACAGTTAATCTCATTTTGTTCCCATCTACAGATCTGATGTATTTTCCATTAATTTTGAAGTAGCATTGAAAAAGATATGTTGAAACACCCCCTTCACTGTGAGTGAACAGGAGATGAAATCTAGTCACTTCTGTTTTCAGAAGAGCTGAACAGGAATTTGAGATTTTTTTCACATGCCACTGCCATAATAAGGCATCACAGTAACACATTCTGACCATTTAACTGACCTTAGGTCATATACTTAACAATACATCTTTTAAGAAATAGTTCCACCCCAAATCAAATATACAAATTCATGGATAAAAGCTTTCTATAAAAGTATAAAATTTCTTGGAATGATGTTACTGGCTTCTAGTATAAAAATAAATATTAATGGAGAGAATGGAAGTGGATAATCTGATGCAGACTGAATCAATTTCTGTGCTGAGATTCTAAATCTGAAGGCACACAAAATTAAATTTGAGGGAGAAATTATTAACAGACTAAATAACAACTGATCTGTTCATCTGGGTTTAGGTACCTATCACCAGTACACAGTACCTGCTTGGGTTTCAATTTTACTTTATTTTTTCCCCTCTTCTTAAGATCGCATTTAAAAAAAAAAATCAATAGCATACAGACCTGGTTTCCCCCAGCGTTATGACATTCATAAACTCCAACAACACCATCCGCAAAATGGCCCAAAGTATCAAGGCAATTGGTACCCTGCTGCAAAGCCCCGAAAGCTATATCTTGATGATCAGGTACCCTAAAATAAAACCAGAAATATCTGCTTAAATATTTTCTTTTATTTTTTAATCTGTTTCTACTTGATGTATATTTAAGATGAGAGGTTAAAGATGAATGATGACTGATTTGAAAATTTCAGGTGCCTTTTGAAGATGGAAGGCAATTATTTGATCACATGGATAAAACAAACTTTGAAGCATAGAACAGAATACAAAAAGATTTTTATGTTCATCCTTGTTTTCTCTTACAAACTCTGTACAACAAGTAAATTAAAGGTGGCAATACAATTCGAGGTCACTTAAGTCTTAATTCTATCAGTTAAGGTCATCAAGCCTTCTTGTTTGTTGTGCTTTTTTTTCAGCCAAGCTATCAGAAATATGACACATTTCTCCCAAACTGTTCTTATTGAAGTTCTAGAAACAAGTGTTGAAGAAAATAAGTCATTTCCTGATATCTCTTTATATAGCTGCATAAACTGGAATTCACATAGTCTTGAAATACCTCGGCAAATGCATTCAAAGTACACTTGTTTGATATGAACTTATGGTCTGTCTGCCCCACAATAAAGCATGGGCATATAAGCTCCTTTAAAAACTTCAGATTATAATACAATAATTCAACCCAACAGAACGAGCATGAGAGATAACAGAATAAGGTAACATCACACTCCAGTAATGCTTGTTGCAGCACATGTCCTGTAAGCTCTGCTGGAAAATATTTCTTCTGGCAAATGAAACAAAAATAAATATCCTTTGGCACTTTTAAGAGAAAATAAAGAGTAACTTCCTTCCTCAGCATCATCCTAGTTTGAGACCCTTTAGGTATGTGTGATTCTTCACAAGTTTTACTATGGCTGTAATGGCTGGTGGTCTTGCATTTCCAGCCTGTATGCCACTATTAGTTATCTAACTTTACTTACACAGTGCCCCCAGGAGGAAAAAAAGAAAAAGTATTCTTACGAGCCATGTTGCCAATACTCAATTGACAAACTAGTTTAGACTCGGATCTGGCAGACTTACATAGTAGGTTATTGAACAAAAACCTTTTTATTCAAAAAGTGACAAATGTTTTCTGAGGATTTTTCATTAGTTAGATGCATTCTAAAGCAGCAAATTTCAATTTGTGTTTTGTATCATGTTAATGCTCTAAGTATTGACTCATTTTACAGAAAGTATTGGTGATGTTACCACTCATTTCAGTTTATGCACATGCATAAAGGTTAACAGTTACCCACAGAGTAAGAGATGATAAAGACCACCACCCAGCTTCTTAGACCAATGCATTTACCAATGCTTGTGAAATTTACAAGGCTTTGTTATCTGCTAACTTGTTACTTATACCATACTGAGATTCAGTCTTCTCGCTCACATAGGCATGTGCTTAGGTGAAGGCAAAGCCTTAAAAAGAAGAGAAGATGACAGAAGACAATGTGTCTTCAAGCAAACAGCCTATGTAGGTGACTAACTCCAGGCTCAGAGAAGTTTAGTTCTTTGGACACTGTTCTCTAGAAAATGCAACTGCAGCTTTAGTTGCAGTATAAGTGGAAAAGAAACAGATTACTTGGAAAAAGTGATTTTTTAAGAATAGAACTGACAAAACTGAAAGCAAATAAGCCTACATGATGGAATTTTTTCACAAATAATTTTTTAAAAATATCTTTTACTTCCAAGGAAGTGGAAAGAGAAACCAGTGATTTCTGGGGAAGGCAAATAAAGAAGTCCATGAAATTGCAGATTCAGCTGAAACTCACCGCAACTCAGGATAAACATTTTCAAGATACCACTTGAAGGGCTTGCAGCTAAGTCTCTTTCTGAGTTCCATTCGGCTTTGAATACTACAAGAGGGGGTAAAAAAGGAACAGTTTTCAAAGTCTGGCTGTTGTATTTATATACATTAGTGAATATAGAGGAAACTCAAGTCTCTCAGTACAACTACATCTTAAAGAGATAACGAGATCCAGCACTGCTTTTAACTCAGAAGGCAATGTTTTGTGAAGAATAAATGAGGAAGAGAATGAAGCAGTTGTGACTTACTTGCCATAAGGTACATTTCTGGCTGAAGGCACTGCTGCATAATAGAAGTTTTTGTATTCATCCATCCATACTTCTGCTGCCCTGCGTGTATTTCTAGAGACAAGTATATGAAATATAGGTTATATTTTTCTTCAGCTGCAATTAAACAATTTATTCTTGGTTTGATTTTAATCCTCCCTAGTGCTACGTAGTCAGCTGCCTCAAGCCAGGCAGAAGATTGATTCCCTATTAAAGACCCACATTACAGAAAACCATTAGAAAGTCACACAACTGAAATCTATGCATTTAAAACAAGACTTGTGCCTTTTCCATGCTTCATATTTTCATCTGGAATTTAATACGTCTCGAAGATCTTTCCATAAGCTTCAGAGAATGTTTGGTTTTGTTTGTTTTAATAAGAATAACCTAACAGAAACCAAATTCTGTGAGTGTTTATCTCGATAAGCAAGCTAATTAGAAACAGAAAATCTCAACAATTGGCCATATTCAATAACGTGTTTTACCTTGCTGAAAACAGATATGCTAACTTTGGCAACACATTCAGTCTGCATCTCACTATTATCAGTATAGCACTCAATATTCCAAGACGACATAAGCTGTTGTGACATTTAAGGCTATGAACCAAGCAAGTCTGCTGCAGCTGAAGTAACAGAGGAAAGACAGAAATTAGAAAATACTTCTAATACTTTAAACTCAGAGTAATTATTACTGTAAATGCAGGGGAAAAAATAACCAAGATTCTTTACTTCTAATGAAACATCTAAGATTTCTGTCTTTATGCAACTGGTGTCTTTAAATCTCCTTTTGGACAGCAAGATGGTAAGGCTTTTCCACCCCTGGCTTCTATGTCTATGTAAAACTCACTTATTTTGTTCATAATTTTATGCTTAGAAAAAGTCTTATTTCACTTGCAACACTGAAGCTTATTTTTACATTTGGCAGTAAGTTCATCTTGAGCAACCAAAGTAAACACTGTCAGCCAACAACTTTAATATTACTCCTTCCAATTCAGAAGGCAGAAATAGCCAGGATAAAAATCAGTAAAATTAGTAAGACCCCAAGGAAGCCAGGGTATGGAAAAACCAAGCGTAGGGTGCACTCGGCACTTACATTGAACCACAGATAATGAAACTTAGCATCACACCATTAGAGACGGGTCTGCACGGACCAGACTGGGGTCTGCAAGGTTTATTAGCTCGAATGAAGTTGCATATTAAAGCAGCTGGTCCTCACGCAGCAAAGCTAAACTGATCTAGTAAATCCTGCCAGACATAAGCTGTGTCTGCCCACACCACACAGCCAAGAAGTCATCCCCTCTCTCCTCTCGTAATACTGAGCTCCCAGTCTCTCATCCAGAATCATCAATTTGTTTTGGCTGCCCAAAGGCAATGCACACAGCTAAAAATAGGAAGCTTATCCAGTGCACTCCATAACAAGTTCCATACAGTCAAGGGACAGATGATTGTATAATTTAACGAGTCCCAGTTGCACAACGGATTCTGTGCACCAAGTTTCTTGGCACCAAGGTCCCACACATATCTGATAATATCTGCACCGTGAGGGTATCGTATTACCCTAGGTTTCTCATTCTATCACTGCTTTGTCTGTTTAAAGGAGCTTTGTTATATTAGTTTGACATATGAGACAGCTGACTGAGGAGGAAACATGACCTTTAACTATACAGCAACTTGTCAACCCTGCTTTTAAGTGATATGCAAGTTTTCTAGGTCAATTCAAAAATAACTCCAATGAAACAGAACTTTAATGGCATTGCAGCATTTCAGACATCTCAGCAGACAAAGGCAATAAACAGCCTACAGAGAAAGACAGATCTGGAAAGGGATGCAAGTTCCCAAGATGCTAGTTTATAGGCTTTAGTTGTCCTCATCATTCACATCCAGGTGGGAACTTTTTTCAAGTCATTTTGAACACAAGTGACTGGAAAGCAAAACGATACTAAAAAACCTGTCATAGTAGCTGTCAGGACATTTGAGTGATCAAGTTACAATGATTATTTGACTCCACAATAACAAAATCTAAAAGTTTTAACCACAGGATAAATTCAGAATCTTCAGCCACTGCTAACGTGATATATTTCTGATGCATGCTCTACTCTTGCACACACACAGCCAGACTCTTTTCTTGCTGTTCAGATGAGTTATGTTTAAGTACCTATTTAACATCACAAGAAAAGCAGCATCTTGGCAACAGACCAAAGACAGAAAAAGCTGCAGAGTAGGAAAACTGCACAACTTTATTAACCATATCATTTATTAACCTTGATCCTTGTTATGACATCAACATTTTAAAACCTACTGTAAGACTAAAATAGTTGTTACCTAAACCTACAAAATATGGTTTAATGGGTAGATCCTTCTATCCTCCTGGCACATACTATATATATAGGGGGAAGTTCAGCTTGGATGTTAGCAAAAGGTTCTTCACCCAGAGGGTGGTTGGGCACTGGGACAGGCTCCCCAGGGCAGTGGTCATAGCACCGAGCCTGACAGAGTTCAAGAAGCATTTGGACAACGCTCTCAGACATATGGTCTGATTTTTTTTGGCAGTCCTGTGTGGAGCCAGGAGTTGGACTCAATCAACCTTGTGGGTCCCTTCCTGCTCAGGATATTCCAGGATTCTAAACTGGCAGAGATGTAACACATTAAGAGACGATACTTCATCACTAGCTTTTGCTTTCCCACAAGTACTGTTATTCATTTTCACAGTAGCATAAAATACAGAACTCAGAGAAGAGGGGACCAGAAAAATCCCTACTATGACTACTGGAAGAAATCAAGTCTGTGGCTTTATTTTAGCAGACTTAAATTCATTAGTATCACATTGCTGGCATAGCCAACATGGAAAAGAACAATTTATACCTCCAAGGTGATTCCTCAGCCTAAGGGGAAACACTATTCCAAACATATTGGCAGCTTGAAACTTTCTTCCAAACTTAAATACAACAGTGCTCTGTGCTGTTTCATGTTAAACAGTGTTGGGGTTTCATACTCTTTGAGGATAAATGATTTGCAGCTCTTAACTCATGGAACTTTTAGCTCATATTTATACTCCTTCAGGCCTCTGAGCATGTGGTCCAATGCTTTACACCAAAATCTACACAGATGCTTCAGCTAGAACTGACAGAACCTTGGTCAAAACATGCCATACACTCATGCAGTGCCTTTAACCACATGACTTAAAACACTGAATATGCATCACGATTGCTGTTCTCATTCCACAGAAGAGCAACTGCGGAAATAGTTCGGTATTCCAGCTACTGCCACGCATTAAACCAACAGCAAAATTAACACACATTAATTTGAGTTCTTAATATAGCGGTTTCTTAGGTCTATAAAAAAAGGAATTTTAATCTTGTTACAAGAAGGGGAGAGATGATATAGAATGAAGCTCTCAACAGCCTGGCATAAATACCAGATTCTGTCTACACAATCATTTATATATCTCAAAATTGATTGACAGCAAAGTTAACCATTTCCTTCTCCATATTCTCTGTCTGCCTCTACTACAAATTTCCTCTTTTTTAAAAAACAATTTAAGATTCTTCTCTCAGTCTGCATAGCTGCCTCAAAATCATCAGCTTCCTTTAAGGAAAAGGTCCTTAAAATGAAATTACTGCCACCTGCTGATCATTTGAAGAAATCCTAAACATTGCTGTTAACTGAAAGCCAGACTAAGAATTACCTTGCAAACACAGTACCGCTCCCACCAGGAAATGTGTATGGGTGCTGTTTGCGGAATACGTGACCAACTCTGCTGCAAGGGATGATTTCTAGGCTCCCACCACATTGCCAAACTCGAAATGAGATCTCTGCAAAGAAAACATGAAACACCAACATTGCTAAATAAAGGAATTTCACAGGGTATTATTTGCAGGAAACTTGAATATTGCTGGGAAGATATATATATATTTATTTATTTATTACAAATTCCAGGATAAAACAAAGGCATATCTGAGCATTGTACTTCATTATTCTTCAAGTTCAGAAGAAATAACTGTATTAACTTGGAAGGAAAACTCTATGTCTTCTCTCATCTGAGGTTACCCAATATTCTCCAAATTCACAGATAGGACAGGCTTACATTCTATTATTGTGCTTTATCTAAATGTTAAGCAATAGTAGAAACACTTAACATAAATTAATGATCTTTTCTAAAAGAAATCACCTAAAGATGAAATAGAACACAGACATATTCAAGGCATGATAAAACAATCAACAGTTTTGAGCTGCTGATTTATATCTGAAAAACACTCCCAAATGCTGACAGTGGAAGAAGTTATAGCAAGTCAATCTTGATTTGAGAAAGACTGAATAGACAGGTGACATAGATAAACTGAAGGCTATGGACTGTACGCTTCTAAGCCAATCTAGCAAGCTTACCTTGCCAGTGAAGACAAAGATCTGGAAATATTGTTGCATGTTTCTCAGCTTAGACAACTGTCAGCACAAGTTACCTCCTGCTGACAGAAAACTTTTCCTCATTCATTCCCAGTAAGCACATGGGTGCTTCCAGCAGCACTTTTAGTTTTGATTATTTCCCTCTTTACCCTAGCAGCTGCTACTGGTCACCAACCCCTACCCTTAGTTTCAAACCTCTTCATCACCCCTTGATACCTTGCCACAGATTTGAAACAAAAACCACACACACAAACGCTAAGCAGCTCTATTTCAGTGTCTACTTTTAAGATTACACTAAGTGCCATTCTTCCTCCAGAAGCCTTCCTCCCACATACACAAATTTAAAAAGTCACAAAACCCAGCATAATTTCTAAAATTAAAGTAGAAAAAACTACAGAGAGCACGTCTGACCAGAGGGGGAAAAAAAAGATGCTGTGATTTAAAACATTGACAAAGCAAGATAAGTGCTTTTCTCCCGAATGGTCGTTGCTTTTACACGGATTGCTTCGTATTTGTTTTACTTCAATATGAATTTCTATTGCATCAAGGCCAGCCAGGCATACTCATGAATTCTAAACAATCAACATAGTCCCATCTGTAGACAGATAATCTTCCAAAAATATTAATAGGCAACAACATTGTCTTTGGCAATAACTTACAACCTTGATTTTCAAGTTGAATTATTGTGAGACAACAGGCAAAATGAATTTTAGAAGCAACTGAACATGACATTCTTGTACATTTTTCACAGCACTTTAATCTTCTCTTATTTTGAGCTTAGAATAACAAAAATAAAGAATTACAACAAATGACTGGTCAATGTTTCTATTAAACAAGTTAGTAACAAAAACACTTTTACATTTCTACCAGAATAAACTACACAGATAAAAGACTTCAGGCTTTCCCCTACCCAGCTCAAATTTGATCCCAACAGTGCTGAAATTGAGAAATCAGAAGTAATAATTTTCTTATATCACTTTGAAGCATAATTTATGGAGTTTTGTAATTTCTGGAGTTTTGCTACAAAGTTCAGACAGTGATCAGTCCAATGTGAGCGTTTGTTACATGCAGTGAGGCTAGGATGTTGCTTAGTGAAAGGTAACAGGGATATCTGACCAAAGACAAACACTTTTGCATAAGTAATCAGTCAAATTTGGAAACAATATGAAAATGCACCATCACTTCATGGCAAATACAATCATTTGGCTAATTTATGAGTTAGACTGTAGGCAAAACACTGCAAGCCCATCTTGGGATTGGTAAAGTCAAACCTACACTAACGTGAAAAAAAGATCTCAAGTGCTTTGTACATGCTTGAAGGAAAAATGCAAAGTTTTATAAAATATAAATATGTTTAAACTATTTTGCAAGTCCACCTAGCAGGTCATTTGCATGTAACATCAAGAGACTGATCGAGAGATATTCTGAAAAATGAAGAGGCCATAGAAGTGGACATTCTAGATTTTAAACTGCACATCACAGATTTCCACTGATAAACGTCATTTATTGCTAAATAAATAATACACCATGCAATTTTTACACACCTTCCATTAATCTTGCAGCCATGAACAAATCATCAGCTGTCTCCTGTCTTACTTTGCTTTTTCAAGCAGCAGAGAAAAGGCACCCCAAAGTCTCCATCTCCTTCCTCCCATGGTAGAGGAAGGGGGAACAGAATGCAGCAGAAGCAACAAACAGCTCTTTGCATGCAGACTTTTCACCTAGAGTACGGAGCTGTTGCTTGTGCCTTTTACTGCTATCAAGTCCTCAACTACCAAAGCATACAAGCAGCTGCTAAATTTTCAGGAAAAACTCAGTCACTCAAGTACATGCTTACAGCTAATCAAATATTTAAGTACTCTAGTGGTAAGGTTCTCAGAGAATGCAAGTATTGCTGTATTAAGCTTATCCAATGACTTTCCAGGATGTTTTAAAAAACAAAGAACAGTTATGACGTTCAAATTTCTACAATTCAGTCATATACAGCCAAAATGGAAGGTGGGAAATAGAAACAATGTAATTGTTCAGAACATGCAAACATTTGAGTATTGTACAGAAAGTTAGACAGCGGACCATAAGGATGTATCTTCCAGCCTTCAAGCTCTTTACACGAGTTCAAGGAATTTTAGGATTTTGTAGATTGCACATGCAATAGGAAAGTTTTAATCCTTAGAACTGCTCCTAAAACACACTATTTAGAACATCTGAGATGCATCTCTACCTTGAAAAGTTAATGACATACTGCAAGTCTTGAAAAGTTGCAGAGTTCAGCTCCTCCTAAATCGTTTTTAATACAAGTATTGGTATACTTGTATTAAAGTATATTTGTCTTAGCCAAAAAAGTCATTCCACAACACTGTTATGCAGACAGCTAGACAACCCTACTGATGCTAAATCTAACCACAAGGTCAAAGAAGCAATGCCTAATGTGAGAGTTCTCTTGGCCTCTCCTTTCCTTCCCCCAAATCCCACTCACTTCCATATCTGAAAATAAGGAATTACAACAAAAATGCCTTCTCAATCATAATTATTTTGTTGGGCTAAAATACTAAATAATAAATAAAATAAATAAATAAAAAAAAATAAATAAAACACTAAGGTGATATGTCAAGCAATATAGTATGATCAATGATAAATAATAGACCATTCTTCAGTTAGCTAAGCTTCGATTAATTTCTTAACATGTAAGTACATTAAACCCATGATCTCCTACGTTCTGCTTGTCATTAAGTTTCAGCATCTTAAATATCAACAAGTTGTCAGCATTTAAACATTATTATATTTTAATCTATAACATTAGAAAATGATGACTTTCAAAACAAGGTATCATTTTTGGAATTATTTCCTATCTACATCCTGAGGGTGGTTGTTTTTTTGCAAGCCATCTTTCATTCCTTTTTTTTTTTTTTTACTGTGCAGTGAGCAAATACTTGCATGTCCTCATACTTAGTTTACAATTTCTACCCTGTTTTAATTCTTTTGTTGATGGGTGTTGACATTTTGGGTGTTGACAGTAATGCACCTGAAGTTTTAACTCTGTTTCTTAATCCTCTCCACACAAAACCACAAAGACCATGAACCCATGACAGTAAAGACAAAGTTGAAAAGTGCTTTCTTTCAAAAGTGATCCAATGGTAAACGATACACTTACCTAAGTTTTCTCCACCCCAAACATCCATCATCATGTCATACTTTCCTAGTTCTTCAAAATAGGATTTATCCATCACAAACAACCCGCCAGCTATCATGGGTGTCCTAAACAGACAAGAAAAAATAAATACTTATATAACCATGAACTGGGAGGTATCTATTTGCATCTCAAGTTTAATATATCCTTGAAAAAAAATGCAATGTTTTCAAAGGCAACTATGTTTACATCTATCACTTCAACGCTTGTCTGCATGCCATCATACAACATTTCTATGGCAAGTACGGAACTATGACCACCATTCATTCAGCTTCTGAGTCAATTTCCAAATTTCCATTTGGTTCCCAAGATGTCTATTTAAAGACTGGAAATATGTGCCAGCAATAAAATATTGAAACTGATGCTATGTTTCAAGCTGTCAAAATATATGATTTTGTGTTTAATTTTGATATGCTTGATACCTGTTTTTTGTTAAGGTAAGATAATCTAACAGTGACCTTTAAAGCTGGGTGGTCTTTTTTGTTTGTTGGTGTTGTTTTTTTAATAATTAGAGTCTCAGAAGACTACACAAATATGAAGGAAGTTTCCATTTTCCTGAAAGCTACAGAAAATACTCGTTTTCAGACTGAAAAAATGAGTTCTAGCTTTGTTTAGTCACCGACTACTTGGTCCTGAATCAATTTCTATTTTTAAATCTATACCAAGTCTAATTGTAAATATATGGTTGTTAATATCTCATTGCATTACATTTAAAGTAACATGATACAGACAAGGAAGTTGACTTAATTTTTTTTTCTTTCTTATGGACAAAAGTAATAGTTACATGAACAGTATCAGAGGTACACTCTGCTTCAAGCTATATTATTCTAATGTCCTGAAGCGATGTTACACTCTACATGATTTATTGTGTATTTAAATCTTCATCAGATAAACTAACCAACACCAATTCACTTGCAATGAAGTAAGTGCTCTGACAGGAACAGAATCCCATGAAGGTGGATCAGTAAGTTTCTTTTACTCAAAAAAAATTAAAACATTATCTATCAAAGGGAGAACAAGTGGTATAGACGCACTTTATGGGAGCAACTGGGTTTCCTTGCCGTGCTCTTCTTTGCTCTGGTGTCATATAATCCCACTTGAACACCAGGTTCCAGTCAAAACCTTTAAGAAGAAAATGATAGAGAGTAAGTAGGATGTTAAAGATGGTGGTCATCATTCAAGTTATAGTAACAATGTTGACCCAAACCACTTGGAATTGAAATTTAAGTTAAAAATTTTAATTTGTACAATCTTATGGGTAGAAAACAAATGAGGAGACTAAAAAAAAGGTAAAGTTGGGCAGAATAAAAAATTAAATCTCAAATATAAAAAAAGATTTCTCTTCTTGTCATCTATTACACAAAGCAAGAAACCCACTCAACAAATGAGAAAGCATAAGCCTTAAACACGAGATACTGGATTCATGCATAAGTTGTATTGGACATCGTATGAGAATCTTCATCCCATAACAATTGCTCTCAACAGTTCTTACTGTACAATTACATTTCAAGTCTTCTATGCTCACATTTATGCTTACACAAACTTAATACAGTACTCTGTATTCCTCTCTATCAGCAGCAGTTCTCTGTCACAAAGGTTGCAACAGATTAAGTAGCTCCCAATTCTCTTAACATTCATTTAAGTTCATCCTTTTCTACTGCATGCTCCTAAATACACCATTTTTAAACCAGGGATAAGTGCTGGAGAGCCAGAAATCTTACTCTTCTTATGCAGGTACATGCATCTACATGCACAGCAGGAGAAGGTCTGGACCTTTTATGAGTTAAAAGCACAGGAAAAAAAGATCACCAGTACAAACAAGACCAATAGGTCACCTCCAGCAGCTTTCTACCTGCCAACAGTTTAAAACACCTTCCTTTAGGCAACGATACAAGAAACACAGCCAATATAAGATGACCCTCTACAGGAAACACCTAACTATTTTTGATCTGGGCTAGACCATTAAGTATGAACCTCTACCAAAAAACTACAAAGGCTACACAGCACTCTCCCAGTATGCCTAGCAAATCAGCCTTATACAGACTGCCTGCTGCCAAAAGCATTTAGATCCTATGAGGTAATGTAACGAATGATTTCCAGATTTCTGTTGCACAGATGTCAATAGTTTTCTTTCTCTAGCATGAAGATAAAGCAATTATTTTCTGGGGAAGTGGGAAAAAATTAGCTAAACAGACAACAATTATAGTCCTACAGGCTGTTTGTCTGCACCAATAAATGCGAATGGTAAGGACTGAGGTGGAGAGTTTGAAGTGAAAATTGTTGTTTTCAACTCCCAAAATACTTATGCCTCACACACACAATACAGAAGTTATCCTAAAGAAGTCTTTACTACATGTATGCCAAGTCTTCCTCTACAGGATTGAGCACTTCATAAGGTGTGGCACTGTAAAAATGAAAGACCATCTAAATACTCCAAAACTCCAAGTAGCAAAACAGCAAAATGGCTATAATTGATAGCAATGTAAAGCCTCCAGCTTGAAAAGAAAAATGAACTCCAATATTTCCATGCAGTTAAGAAGTCTCATTTCATCATACATACCCAGCAAAATTACTTGCATCTGGGAAAACATGAAAAAAACCCTACTGTTCTACAGCACAAGTGGTAGAGATAGAGTTACGTACACCCTTGTGAACACAAGGGGTCTCTTTTGGAACACAGCACTGTGTTGCTAACTCAGAACAAGTGTACAAATTGTCTACCCATGAAAATGTTTTTTCCGTCTCCATTTTCACTGAGTCTGGGAAAAAACTGCACTCAATGAGATAGTATCAGTAACTCTGTAAAAGGAGTATTTTTAAATACAAGTGCATATCCAGTATGAAATTCTATCATGGGTAAATTGCATGATAGGCACAACCTAAATTATTAGATCTCAGTTAACTACAATTTATTTCAGTAATTAAAGTGCTTCTCAGGGTGTAAACAGTTTTGCAAGCCTCCTCCCCTCCACAACAAATTTGTAACTCAAAGTACATGTAGTTAGAAGTGGCCAGACTTAGGAATTATTTCAGCCCTGTCCTCTGTAGAATTTGCTGGATGGCTTGTCTTGGGTGATTAAGTCTTTTGGAAAACAGACCAGGCACAAATGCTGTCCCAGCTGTCTCAACTCTCCATGCTTCAGTCACACAGATACTATATCTAAGGTTTGAAAGCATGGTTTGATTTCCACGTTTAGATTTGGCCCCAGTGAAAATGTCCCATGATGCCAAATGCTGTAGTGCCCCTCATGCGTTAATCTGTCCTTCAGGAACTGAAAGGGAATACATTATTCACATTTCAACATACCCCAAATAGTATTTAGATATTGCTATGTGAAAAACATGTTAAAAAGCAGCTTCTCACTTCTCAGTACTGAAGTACAGAGGCTCAATGCACTTTAAAGGATCTATTTCCATTGTGTATGACAGAAGAAAATGAATGCTGAAGAAAAAAATGGGAAACAGATCCATAGATGAAGCATGAAAAGCAGTAACAAGTAAAATGATCTCTCAATTCTCTCCCACTTCAGTTGGGAAGAATTAAAGAGCATGAACCCCACAGGAACCAATCAAAGGTTTCAATGAAAACTCCTCCTCCTACTGCAGGCGACAATAAGAGCCACATAATGGTATAGAGATTTCCATACTTGCTGTATAATGAGTAGACTGGGTAAAAGCCTTAAGGTTTTAATAAAGCTGGCACACAGATAATAGCATAGTATTATATATTAGCATATTGTGAATATATCCACTGTAGGCATTCTTTCAGAACATTAATTAAAAGGATATAGAAACTCTCACCTCCAGGTCATGACTGGAACTTAAAGCATACGCAACATTATGCAAATATTACTTTCATTTGGGTTTACTGAAACGAACACTTGGTGGCCAGGTCTGGACTTGGATGTCACAGACAGAACGGGTCTGAAATTGATTTTCCCCTCCCCACTCAAGAGAGCCCGTTCAGAAAAAGTTGAAACAACGTGGGAACAGCACCATATAATTTCTATATTGTGGCTCATCTTATATGTTACGCAGACAGTAGTTTCCAGGGTTGCAGAAACAACTGGGGGGAGGAGGTGGAGACAGCTATTTTCAATGTTAGATTCCTGCTAACAGTGAGAAAAAAAAAAAAAAAAAAAACAACTTGAAAAAACTCGTAACGAATAAGGATTTTAGCATGTGGTTGCCCTGCCCTCCCTCTTTTGGAAAAGCAGAGGAACAATTAATTTTGGAGGGCTTCACAAAACTTTTTATTATTTGCTGTCAACAGTTTACACTACCCAGACAGTGAAACTGTAACATTTCTAAACTGAATTTAACAGGAAGTTTTGTAACAGTAAAGGTACAAACACTACAAATTTAAGGTCACATTTTATTCTCCTCACAATTACAGATCATCACTAACAAAAACATTTTTTTAAGCACATTCCAAAGTTTCTGCTTTTTCAGAAGCATTTAATTAAGCAAACCAGCATCTTGAAAAAAACTCATAGGCACTGCATTGCTGATGGACTTCTAAAGTAGATAGCAATTAAAGCCTGTCTTACCTAAAAACAGAATCACAAGCTCTGGCCATAAGCTTCTTCTGACACATACACAGGGCTACAAACATTGGAGTGACTCTTGCACATTAGTAAAAGGCAGCATAAATTACTAAGAATTCGTATAATAAAAAGGAACTGTTTTAAAGTAGAAGACAATAAGGCCAATTAAAATGCAAGCTAGAGAAACAACTGACATCTAGAAATTTAGCTAGAAATGCAAGAGGGAAGAGCAGTATGTTAACAGCCCATTCCACAACTGCAGTGATTATGAGCTTTGATTCTTGATGCTTTATTTTGTATTTGTATTCCAGTACAGGTACATACCGCCTTTTAAATCAGCTGACGCCCCCACGTACTGGAAGTTGTCCATATTAATTACATCAATAATAGGAGACACAACTCTGGTCTTGTCCTAAAATAAATATTAGAAAGTGATATTGAAATAATGAAATCAATATAGAAAGATTCATTCAGGATGAGATGTTGCACAGTTCTGTAGGATTTCATCAGCACTTCTCCCTTGGTTTTCCCCTACTTCAGCCTCTGGCTCTGAATATCATTGCTCACCCTTGCTTTGGAGAACAGGAAGCACACTATATAGCTGAGAATCCATTTTGTATTCTAGGCTAACTTACTGGCATGTAAACCCCCCTCTTCTGGCTTGTTCTTGAAGCAAACTCGTAGTTCAAAAGGCAAGCTAGAGAACAGCACTTCCATTCCTATTTTTCAAACTGGCTCAAAGAGAAGAACTATCCAGGTAATGCATGCTTTTACAGCAAATATCTAGCCACACAGAGTACTGCAGTCTTAGTACTTCAACCTTTAAGGAACATTTAGGTCTTTCTACAATCAGATAAGTCTTAGGTTAATGATAACCCATTTCACACTAGAAGAAGAATCATACTTCACAGCTGGACACAAGATAGGAGAAAACTGAGAAAAGCACCTCTTGAACTAATGAACGCTATTAATCTCTGGCAGCCGAGATTCCAGCGGCATGGATGCTGCATTCCTCTGCCTAAGCATGGTCTCACACACTATTTCAAGCAATGTTAATTACCTTAGCTCATGTGTTTGTCAAAACAGTTTTTAACGGAAAACACATCTTTCCAGCAATTCCACATGCATCATCCATCAGGATAATAAGACATCTGTACTCTAGAAGGAACTCATCTAATATTAGCAACACAGCATCATGGTTAAACCAATTCCTCTCCGTGAAGTACCTCTTGAAAAAAAAAAAAAAGGATTTACATTTACACGCTGAAGCATAGCTTCTTTTGATCAAACACGTAGTTTGGGATCAAAATAGAACTTTGAGCACCAAGATTTAGCACCATTCAGAGAGTACAAGCACCTTCTGAACAGTATTATCACCAACTCTGAATATAAAAATGCTTTAAATAAATGGGATATTTCAGTAACTCTGTTACAGAGAATCTGTTCTCATTGTTAAAAAAAACAACCTCAACATCTCCATTTTAAGTACGTATGCAGAAGTATCTTCAAACAATACATGTATTCTGAGCAATGGTTCAACAATACTTCCCCCTTCCTAATCCAGTATTATACACAATAGGTCAGTACTAAAAACTAGTAGGAGAACAGTGTGAGCTCATAACAAGAGACTAAAAAGCAACTCCTTTAGTCAAACACTTTGGTTGGTCCAATAAGATCATTAAAAACACATTTACATTTATTGATTCTTAACTACTAAATCTGTTCTGATTTTAGCAAACCAAAACATAGCTGGCATATACCAGGTCATTCTGTATGCAAAAAGTCACTTACTTTCTGTATTAGCCAAAAGGAGAATCTGAGTTCGGCCTTCAGCTTTTGGCTGACAACACAACTAAAAGCTGATGACATGTTATTGATTCCACATTTATTTTAAGTATCAATTCAGCTATACCATATGGACCAAGTATACATCTTTGCAAGGGATGTAACACAATGTAAACAGGCCTTCCACTAAGTATTAATTAGCTAGGTCTAAAGCAAACTTGTAACACAAAGACCACCAGCATCACCCATTCCACTGCTGACCACATCAACTCGTTTCTGTTAGCTCTCACCCCAAGTCTGTGTTTAAGACAACACGCATATGGGTTTACTAACAGTGTTCTACTTGGGAGGCAACTATGATTTATTGCACCTGAACTACAAAACCATGTGTCCTTCTACTCCAATAAAGCACTTCAGGTGTACCCATGACCTTATTTTAGATGTTGTACTTACAGCAATAAAACTAAAAAACTTCTTTCTTTAAAGACTGATGTCTTATAAAGAAGTTACCCAGCCTAACCAGTATTTGCAATGCACCATCAGCAGGAAATAAGAAAGATACAAATGTGAAACAAAACCTTTGTTCTTTCCTTAGCTGAAACTGATGTGGTTTATACATCTGTGTCCATCTCTAAAAATCATTTCTTGTAAAAAATCTGTATTTTCTCAAATAGTTCACAGAGCTGAACCTGGTAGTAAGAACTGCCTAAGCTACCATCTGTCACATTAGGCAGAGCTTAAGTTAGGATTCACTTTATCTCCACTACACCTCCATAACGCTGAATAAGCAGGTAGCACATCATCTCTACACATTCAAGATTTCCTCAGGCCATTACTGTTTATCTGATTAATTCTATCAATATCAGTGCAAGAGCACCACTTGCAACACTGTAAGCTTAAGTAACACATTAAGTTATTTCTCTGACACACAAATACCCAGGTTGTGACCGTTCAGTTTGATGTACAACCACCGCTTTCTCGGCCTGGGAACATGCTGTTCCTTCCATGATTTGAAGTGATAGATTTGTTCAGCAGCAAAGTGGACAAAATACTTGCACATCTTTAAGGTGACATTTTGCAGGGCACTGAAAAGTTGTTAATGCAGAAAGTGCTAAAAAGTCCTTGCAAGTCTCCAAAGTACATGAAGTTCAAAACCATCCGCTTAAAATACTAGAAAGCAACTGCTCCTGTTAAATTGATAATGGAACACAATTGGAAAATCTTGTGCTTCTGTGTGAGGATAATGGAAAGAAATAGCCTGTGAACACTGCAAGTCTCTAGTGGCTAGAAATTTGTAGCAGACTGTTTCATTTTAATATTTCATAAGAAGGTTATGTATGCTCTAGAGAGTTAGACTACTATTAGATATTATTCTCATAAACCATTGGAAATTATCCTCAAGATTCTGCATGCATTGCTTTCCGCCCAACCCAGTACCCAAAAAACTTAAAACACTTCAAAGATTAAATTTCACAACACACTTAAGAGGAAAATATAAATATTTTCCTTTCAGCAACCTGCCAGTTAAACTCATTCACAGTCACAAAATCTGAGACAGATATGAGAAAGGAATCCATGTCTTATTTCTTGATTTTAGTTCCTTAATCATTTTAAGATCTTTTGTTTAAAAATATCGTCAGAAAAGTGATGCAGGATCAGTTGTGCTATGAAAATAGATGAGTTTAGTTCTGCTCCAGAAACTCTCTTTTTACCTGTAACCGATATTATATGAATAGAACAAAGTGCTTAGAAATAGAAAAATGGAAAAAGCAAAGTAGGAGAACATTCACAAAATAACCTAGTAATTACCAATGTTTTCAAGATAATGGGTACTCCTGATTATTATTGATATTTGGCGGGAAATCAAAGGGTTAAACTCCACTGATTCCTTGTTTAATCTCCCCTAACCAACACACACACTCCCGTGGAAGACAAAATACAATTAGACAGAAAGCCTCTTTGCAGTCGGGAGCAAGGTGGGAGAAAGCATACCAGCTCCAGTTTACAAAGGAATCTGCACATTCTGAATGCTAAAATATTCAGTTTGTGTGTATGTTTTTATTGCTTTAAGCCTTCGCTCAAGTTGCTGAAGGAAATCCCTAGCACTGTCAAATCCCACCAGGAACAGTAGGCAAGCATGGCCAGCAAGCAAGGACATTCTAACTGGGAAGCCACCTCAAAGAACAACACTCTGGGATGGATCATCCTTCAGTAAGAGAGGATCTCAAGGCCTCACATCCTCCAACACATGTAAGAGGTCAAACGCACAGCTTTCAAATGGGGTTACAGCATGTTAGATAATATATTGTAGATTGTATTCCATTTAAGCTGTTTCTGGATGCTATAATTTTTGTATTTTAAAACACACAATTAAGCCCCTAAAGCTCCCACAGAATTAAATATCAAGCGGGCAATTCTGAAACTGAAGGAAAAAGCAACCCTCCTACCACACACAGAACAGATGTAGCAGAGCATCAGAAAATCCTGCACTGATGATAACTCTAACCCAAAAAAGCTACCTTTGAGGCTAGAAAGGAAAGGAAGTTTGAATCTATTCAGCTTCTTGTCACCAAGACCATTAAGAAAATGCTATTGATTAACATCAAGTAACACACCATCTGCACTGTGAGCAAAAATCAATCCATTTAAAAATAACAGCCATACTATATGCAAACCCTATACATATGTGCCCTAATTATTTGAAGCAGCAGAGAGCTTAAAGGGGCCTTTAACAAACTGTATACCTGCTGCTTGGGAATCTTCCCAGATAAAAGTGATATAAACGATGTGGAATTCCAGTTATTTAACAACACATCAAGCTTTTAAGAATGGAAAACTATTCATATAGCTGAAAGGTATTCTTAGGCACACAACTAGTATGTGTCAGGGTGACAATTATGAGGAGCAAGTTTTTTTTGAAGGATCTAATCATTCTTGTACTTCTAGAAGTAACTACAGCACAAAGCAAAACATGCAGCTATTTCTCCCATCAATTACACTACATGTAATGCCAGATCTTCATTAACCTGTCAGCCACTTAATAAGAGGTTTTACATTCAGTTATGATGAAAAAGTAACACATTTTCATATCCTATATCAGTTTCAGAAACCTAAATGGAGTATATCCTGAAAAATATATCAGAAGAGGGTAAATGGCAAAATATTTGTCTTGCTAAAAGCAAGGCTTTATTGACCAAAACTACGTTTCTTTTCAAATTTCTCAAACAGGTAGATGATTCAAACAAATTACACAAAAAGGCTTGAGAACAGTTCCCACAACCTAGAATCAAGCTAGTGCTTTAGCAACAAGCATTCTTCGCTTCCTTCAGAGACATATTTAATATCTTCAAGTTCACTTTCCTGGTTAATAATTATATAGAAACTACCCTTCCAGGGCTGCAACATTTCACATAGTCACAAAAATAGAGCAAAGCATTACATTGCACATGCTCAAGGGCTCTGTGGGCTGCAGGTACGTTAGTGTCCAAGTTTGAGCTGAATACAGTTATTTCTCCTCAAAAACAGGATTTTAAACACTGATATGTCTTTGGCAATTTACAGTATTTCTTGAATACACAGTAAAGCATTGCAAAAAAATAGAATAAGAGACATTATCAGTTGATGATGACTGGTTTTCCCATTGGCATATTGAGGACACTGCTTCTTCCTCCCCCTCTTTTTTTGGAGGAAATGCAAAGGAGAGCATATGGAGAATAAGCAAGGAACTTGGCATTAACAAGACAGAGTAGCTAAGTAAAACCATTTTGACCAGGAGCACTTTGAAGAAATGCCTTTCCGGACTAAAATATGTTAAATTAAAAGAAAATGCAATTATGGAAAAAGCTGTGTTTTTTTGAGCATCCCCCAACACTTCCTGGGATTGCACATGATTCGCTTTCTACTTCAGTAGAGTTCCTCCAGAGTAAGTTAACATGGATAACCAATCCCTGGAGAAAACAGTATACTTTCACTCTCAGTTCTGTCAATAGCTTTTCTGGGACACTGGCAAAGCATCATTTTCACAGAAGCTGCGAGCCCATGGTCCCTGTTAATTTCCATGAGAATTTTCGTTTCACAGTTCAACCTCTTTCCCATTACCACACTGAATCTTAATGAGGCATAAATATTCAGGTAAACTGAATTACAGTGAGATGATATTGGTTGAGGAGAACTATGCTTCGCTCTAAAGATTTTCAACACTTACTGAGGAGGTCCCTAAAGAACCAAAGAAGCATATATTTGAATTGCTTTTAAAGGTAATAATAAATATTCACATTTTATGTTCTTATGTTCACAGATTAAATGAACAAAAAGTGGGTTTTAATCACAGAACCTCCGATCACCTCCATCATCTTACTTCAGAGAAAAAGCCTCCTTAGAAAAATGCATAAAATTAATGTAGTATAAACCAGATGGCTTTAAAATTTAAAAGCTACTCCTCCAGGAAATTACTTTAGAAGAACTTTACTAACCTCAGCTACTCTTTCCAAAAGTGGTTCCAGCCAGTGTTCATTGCATTCACAGTGACTATCCAGGAAGGTCAGTACTTTTGCTTGTGCTGCATCTGCCCCTCTGACACGAGAGCGCATCAAGCCTGCAAAGTAAAGAATAAAAGTCCATATAGATTCTGGAGGAAAACAATCAACAGCAGAGAGACAAAGGATTGCATTCCAAGATGATCATGAATTAAATTACTATAACTCGGGACATAAACACACAAGTTTGACTATAAAAACAAGATGCTGTTTAACAGTTCAGTGAAAAGATTTCAGAATAAAAAGCCTGCAACTTTAACTCTTGCACTCCAGCCTACAGGTTCTAATCTCATATCAAGAAAAGATTTTAAGTGCCTTTTCAAAAAAAGTAATATACAAGTGCAGCTGGATCTACATTACAGTAAATGGCATTAATGCTGATTAATTTACTCAAAATCAGTACTGAAAACAAATCCGTCCTCCCCCAAATCAACAATATAATATAGTACCACTTCGGTATTATTAGTATAATTGAAGGATTGTTACTGGGTGAATTAAAAATAATCCTGCCTTTATGAAAGTACAATAGAACTGCAAATAATAATATCAACTTATCCTAACCACCTCTTAGCACTTCCCCCACCTCCCCATTTTAAAAGTTCTCAGAAACAGTCTGTCCACTTCTTCCAGAAATAACCACTTAATTCATGTTTAGGAGCCTTTTACCCAGTCCCTTTCAACTGTCTCTCCTGAATTTCTTGCAATTCACTTCTTTGTCTGTTTTGGATTTTTTTATGGTTTTAAAATCTTAACCCTGAAAAGATTTAAGAGAAAGCTTCTGATGAAATCAAAAGATTCTTCCCTTTTCTACATCGCATTTATACAGACCCCCTCACCGTTTTGCCTGGTTCCTTTTCTCCTTTCCCTCTTATTTCCTCATTGGATAACCTCACCATTCCTTCAAGTCCCTCTTTATATTTATGCACATACATTAGAACATCCCACCGTGTTTTTCAATGCAGAAAACAGTGAACTTCCTCTTACTCCTTTGCAAGTTTCCTGCCTGTTTTTCTGTATTACTGTTCAAAACTCAATTTCACTGTCACTCAAGATCAAAGCAAAGGAATTACTTTTTTTCCCTATTTCCATTGATTCTCATCAAGTCTGTATTCTTAACTGAAAAAGGTCTAAAACAGACATGCAAAAAACCTCAACCACTTCTTTCCATCCTCCTCATGAAATCAACCTGCAAAATATGGGTTTGACAAACAGAACGCAAGTTGCTTAAGAGGAATAGGCTAGGGACTTGTTTGTTCTGTCCAACACTCAGCAACTAACTAGCGTCACGGAGTTCTTGTGTTCTCTTATCACAAAGATAAGCACTTCACTAGTGTAGATGCACTCCATAATGATGCTCTGTCAGTACTTTCTACCTTACCTGTTGTGCATTTGCAGCTAATCATACCTTTTTATGCGATCTCCCCGGTTCCAATTTTTGCATTGGTTCCAATTTTCCCATGCTGTTTGTTCTACTTCTACAGTTCCTCATTCCAGAACTTTGTATTTCTAACTTTCATTCTTACAGAACCTAATGTCTTCATCTACTTTCACAGAAAATGAAAGTGACCATTAGGTCATCAAGTCCTCCGAAATCACACTGAACCATGCAACAGGAAAAATTCAGCATGTTCCCTTGAACATTTAGTCTGTATATCACCACACCCTCCAAAATGCATCTGTTCCCATAACTCTGGTCCTACAGATAAAACCCAAAGCTACCATCATTCATTTCTGAAAGCAGAGCAGTCAGTACCATCCTTGCCTGAGATATCAGCCATCAGCCTACACTTGAAAATAAAAAGCGTAGTATTAAACTCTAGCATAACCACCCAGAAATCAAATGAAATCTTAAGATATTTTAATTTTTAAAAATCATCATCTGATTGCAAAAATGAGTATCTAGGCAAAGCTTCCTAAACAGTACAGTAGCTCCCATTGGTAATAATTTAATCCTAATCTCACAATAACACCAAGTAAACTAGTATTGCACCTTGAATTTGAAAGCATTTCTTCTCTGACACAGTAAAGGACCTGCCAAGTCATATTATGCATCAGTATATCTGAAAATGAAATTTGAAGTATGAAGGAAAATTCAGTTCATGTTTGTATGTACAGTACAGAATTAGTATTTATAGTACAGAATAAAAATAAAAAACTGTTGCTTCCGTCAATTTTTCCATTACTGTTATCTCAATATTTAAGTGTTACACTGGTCAGAAAAACTAGATCAACTCACTGAGAACCCTGCAACCATGGCAAGTCACAGAAGGCCTGATTTACTAACAAACCTTTGTTTACAAGTACATTCCAAACAAATACTTAAATACTAAGAACATGACTGTATGTAATAGCTTTAATTATGGGACAACACAGGTTTTGTGCTTGTCACTTCCAGCTTCTGACTATCTAATGATTCTAGCTGCTCCCTAGACCAGGCTGGCAGACAAGATGCAGTGCCTATAAAAACAAGCAAGCACATATCTGCTAACTCAGTCAGCTATTTCAACTGTCAGCTCTCGGTTATTATTTCAAACAGCTGTAGAACAACAGTTGCCTTTATCTAATTCTTTAAGCTCCAGACAGGAAGCTGCTGACTGAAGGGCTCAGCGATACAAAGCCATAATTTAGAAGGCAACAAAGAAGAAAAATGTAATACAAGTTTGTTATATGACACAGAGACTTCAACAAAACTGGCATATATGGTCCCTGCCCTCCTGGATGCTCAAACTCTCTCAGGTTTGAGAAACAAACTGTCTGACAGGCTGTCCATCAACTGGATCCTTAAAACAATCTCTACTAAGGAAAGCAGTGAAAAAGGATATTTTTAAGCTGAATCTTTTCAGTCTTACAGTTTACAGTGAGGCCTTGCATACAATTGGAGCAGCTTAACAGAGGATTGAAATACAGTGAGAGAAAGGAGGGGCTGCGGGTGAAAGGCAATTTCTCAAGTTGGCTTCTGCTGTAAAAGCCAGCGACGTGCAACTGCGTACAACAATACTGAATTAGAATTAACTATTTTTACTTGCACAAATACATCAGTTTTTAGTCCTTTCACTTGTAGGTTGATTTATGAAGTGTAAATCCTCCCCTCCAAGACAGAATGTTCCTTTAAAACACCTGATCAAGATTAGCAAATATAGACAATGCAACACACTAGAATTTATATCTTCCTTTCCCCAAATGAAACCTACCTTCTCGGCGATCGTTTCGAAGAACCCGCACTTTTTCAATTTTTCCCAGGAGAGCACCATCATCAGCTTAAAAGAATACAAATAAAGTGATGAGAAACAGTTTGATATACTATAAAACTATGTTTTCCTTCACCAAAAAAAAAACTTCATAGTGGAAAACGTTCATGGTTGCAAATAATTAAGATACACTCTTAAATCTCACCAGAAATAAAGAAAAAATATCAGGCTAAGAAATTACTACCGTTATTATGTTATTTAAATCTAATTTGATTTTTCAGTCAAAAATTTTTATTCAATAATATTCGTTTTGCATACTTCAGATGTTTTCTACATGTTATAAAAAGTTATAACATTAAAACATTCTTTCTTTGCATATAGGAAGGCTTGCACTTTAATCAACATTATACTTACTGTGGAATGCATTTAAGCCTTGAACTAGCAAATTCCTTTTAAGAAGTGTTACTCAGAAGTCCATTGTTCAAGTTAGCATAATGATACCCTAGTACTTTTAAAACCTTGACTTATTCTATATTCAACAAAAAATTTCCAGAAGGCTGACGGAGATCACCATTCTTTTAAAGTAGTGATACAAAAGTATTTGGTACAAGCACCATAGGTTTAATTTTTAATGTCACATAGCAGGCTATGGAAAGGCTGTTCTCAACTCTACACTTTGCTTCTTCAGCTAGCAGGAAGTAACAAAATATAGCTGAAGTATTTTAATCAGATGGTGGGTGATACTGGTGGCAGGGGGATGGTTGGACCAGATGATCTTGGAGGTCTTTTCCAACCTTCATGATTCTATATATGCAGAACTCTTCATTTTTCCATAGTGACAAACATCAAAGATTTAAGACTTGGTTTTGGATCAGTCTTTTCAAACTCCTACCCATATGATCAATACACAGCTAAACCACCTACTTTCATCTACAGAAAGTCTCAGAAAGATAAAATAAAATTTGGACACTAAAAAATTACTTACGATCATTACTGTAGTCATCTACCAGTATGATTTCCTTAATTAGATGTGATGGGCTTTTTTTAAGGACACTGAAACAATGAAAAGAAGCATTCAATACAAAGTAGTTTTCATTTCCCATGATAATGTCATAAAAACCATTGCTTTGTTATAAGCCATAGTTCAGTCTGGCTCAGGATCTTATCTTCAACAATAGCTATTGGTTTAAGTAAAGAGCTTCTGAGAAAAAAAGCACATGTAGAATTGTTCTCAACCCCAACAGGAATTCCAGCTTCTAGAAATCAGTGGATTAGACAACTTGGAAAGTGGAAGCTTTACAGGTATCTTTAGATCAAACAGCCCCTGAGAATTTCTTCCTTGAGTTTTTCTTGAAACTACCTATACAGCCAACCTCTAATTACAAGATGATGTTTAGTTACACACTTTCATGTGTATGTAGTTAAGGGGAACATTTCTTGTTTAACTTCAGAATGTAAGAAATGGAATCATCAACAAAATTAAGTCTCAGCTTTCCCCTCTGTAAATAGTACAGAAAAGTATACTGGACTATTATATCCCTTCTTTATCAAAAGGTAGCATCTGACACAAATACACTTCTTTTAGGGAAAATCACACTCTTAAGTAATACCTGACGACAGTTCGAAGCAAAGCAGATCTTGCTTCATTATGAAAGGTGATCACCACACTAGTGGCTGGCAAATCTATCCGCCATTGTTTCCGTTGACACCTGAAAGACATAATACCCTGTCATTTGAATGTAGTATTTACATTCCAGTCTTAGCAGACAGCTACTTCATCATGGAGGATATCTACTAAACTAATGTATGCTTTCCATCTACCTAGGAAGTACCTTGTTTTCAGATCAACTCCTCCTCTGCCACTTCTGGTAGCTGTCTTTGTATACAACAGACCCAGTGAGTGCCAGATTCGGGTACGTTGACAGAAAAAGTCACTGTACTACAATTGCTGAAGTACACTGAGTACCTTTTATGCAACTGAGTATAAAACCAGAACACTGTTTCACATTATGACCACTTAATGAATCTAAGTAAATGAGTACATTAATGAACACGCAGGGGTTACTAGGCTACCATACGTCTCCTTTAGAACAGCACTCAGCCACTTCACCCTTCATTTTCAAAGCTATTGTAGCATCCTCGTCTTGCTCATAGAAGTAACTTCTCATTAACATAGAAAAATGTTTTTAAGATTCCAACATTCAAAATTTGAAGAATAAAGCTAACAGTGACAATATTCAGCCAACTAAATGCAGAACGAAAACCTTACAAATCCTGAAGATGAAATAGTCCACTTATGCCAACCCATTTTTCAAGACCTCTATTAGCTCTTCATATCAAATTGTAGAATTCTGATAAACTGCTTCTAAACAGCCTAGACAGTCTCAGCAATTAAATAGTACTATTATATAGCTATTTTAAAGTAAAATAGGCTTTTAGACACATCAGTACAATCAATAAAAATGCTTAAATAGAAATATTTCCTCATTTTTCTTCAAATAAACCTTGCAGCAGCTTCAAAGGAAATACTAATTTTAACAGAGTTGCCTTCAATTTTACTGAAGATAACATGCTACCAAGTGTCACATGCACTCAGATCTGGAATATATTATTTTTTCCATGGCTGTTACTCTTGCTCTTCCCATTACAGTTTCCACACAAACATTTCACACAAGTTCTTCAGCTTCTGCAGTGATTAGTGATTGCCAAAATAGCTATCAGCCACCCTCTCCCAGTTTTGTGTCACCTAAAAACTTGCTGAGGTTGTACTTTGCCCCCTTATCTAGGTCATTAATAGAGATATTAAGCAGCAGTGGACCTAGAATTGACTCCTGCTCCCTGTGTTGCTCACACTCAGAAGTAGCTTCTATACTGCTTAGTCCACACTGTGTGTTCAGTGATGGTACAAAGCCACAGCAACATGCAGCAGGATTTTATGTTCTCCCAGAACCAGGTAAGATAAACAGAGAGGCTGGGAAGAGAGAAGGAAGTATCTTTTTTGTTTACATAGCTGTGGTCTATTAGATACAATACCATATTTAATAACTATCTGCCTAGTTCCTACAGCAAGAGGAAAACTGGAACTCAAGTAGATGTATGTGTGCCATCACTGAGCAGTTAATCTAGCATCTTCCCCAAACCACAAAGTGATTTGATCCCCGGTATGAATTTTGATGCCATTAACTCAGGCCAATTTATATACTTGAAAAAACATCACAGCCACATGACCTTGAAGTAATAATTTTGGTGTTGATCACATGCTATTACTCTGTCCATGTTTCCCTTAAAAATGGAAGAGGGTTCAGAAATCAGGCCAGCTTACTAGGAAGGACCTGCAAGTTAACTTCATGTAAAGAACTACACGTCTCTAGAGACTAGCAAGTACAGAAATAATGTCAGAGCTGTGCTGATTGAGGTGTCAATCACCAGAGTGAAGATAAAACCTGTTACACGTGTTGAAGCCACAAAAAGCCATCAGGTAAACAAGAATAAAGAGACTGAAATGCAACACCAGCTCTGATACAGGATACACACTGATTGAAGTCATGGAAACAGAAAAACTTGAACAAGATTTATTGTTCTTGCCCTGCTGTTTAAGGATCACATCATAGTTTGCTGTTCCTGTCATTTTGAAAGCTAGAGAACTCCTGCTTTAGGAAAAATCACATGCTGCTCAAAAGCCATAAACAAAAAATAATCCAAGACAAACATGGCTCAGTTTGACACTTACTGATCATGCCTTGTGTCAGGAATGTTTCTGTCCATTCGAAGTTTGTCACTTTCTACCTGATTGAACTTGTTGCGGGCATACGGATCCTGACCAGATCGCACCATAGTAGCGCTAACATAAGCATCTTGATCAAAGTCTTGCCACCGAACTTTTCCTACAATAGAAAAACAGGAAAATGTCCAAATCAATCTTGACAATTTAAAAGGAGAATTCAGCGATCCATTTTGTTTGATTTTGCAATGAAATAATTAAGCCCCAATAGTATTTAACAGCATAGCATCACACTCACTTTTGCATATTAGATTTCTGTAATATCCTACAAACTAATGCAATTGAACCACTTTACAGCTTACTTTACACTAGTCACCAGACCCTGCTTTATCTTATTTACTGGCTGCTGTTTTTTGCCCCAACTAGCAGAATTTCCATTAAAAAACGTTCCACATAGCCACATGCTTTAAGATGGTAGATCTCTTTAAAGATCTAGATTTCAAAGACATTACAATTCAGTTTATTACTATTGCATTTCATAAATAAAAATACAGCCACACATAACCGAACTATTTGAAGATCAAGCCTTTTAGAAGTACAAGACTGCATTTAAAAAAAAAAAACTAGCATTCCGTGTAGGCAAAACACTAGATCACTCTCCAGTATGAGTTACATGACATAACTGCAACTTTCTTTATACTCAAAAAGAGATTTACAGATTAATTCTTCTTTAACAAAGAGTGTGTTATATAATAACTGGTTGTGGCACTGGGATTTGTATACCTAACAATTGAAAGGCAGATTTAACATCAATACCCTAGAAATAAAGTTTCAGAATATTTACCGTCTTCTTCAGCTGTAAAACAGTTGGATATCAAATGTATTTAAACTATTATTTCTTATCTCAGATTAAACATTTGCTTTTTTTTTTGTATATTGACAGCCAAAATAATGTTACCTACCTACTGTAAGTTTACACCAAAATTAAAAAAAAATAAAGGAGCCTAAGTTCTAATACAGTGCAAACACTTCTTACATGGATGCACACAAGAATCTCCTGTAAGCACGTTGCACCTAAGAAGGATACAAAGCAAAAGCCATCTTTTAGGGTTACTATTTATTACTGATGAAAGGGGTCATTGTTTTCACAGGTAACACACAAAGGTTTTGAGGTACTTCAAGTTCAGTAGGTGGCAGATTACAGACATGTCACTCCTTTCAAGCTCAGCTTTTAAACCAGTAGCACAGTTCAGGCATATCCTAAAGTATGCTGATAATGCATAGACAGAATACCATTGCAACAGCTGTGAGAGTCAGAGGTTGCTCAGGTGTTTCAAGGCTTGCCTTTGTTCTCTCTCTCAACTTGTGAATAATGGAAACTAAGGTAGATAAGGTAGACCTCATTCAAAGCTTTCCACCGTAAACTGTGCCCTACCTATTGTATGTTAAGTTCTGCTAGAAGGTTCTGATATTGAAAGAACCCTTCCCTTCATTTAATACAGTAATCATCTGTTGTTTACTTAGACAAATAACACCAAACTGATTAAAAATGCTCTATAGTTTCCGGACCACCTGAGGAGCTAATTGACAATAGCAACATGAACACAAGGTGTGATTTGGTTATCAGATAGTAACATAAGGTTGTAACACATGGAAGTCACTGTTTTTCTGGTCTATAAAGAAGATTTAATGCATTACAATATTTTACAATTTATTTATTATAATCTATACTTGAAGTGCTTTTATATACATTTACATAGGACCTTTCAAACAACACTCCAAGCATTCAAAGACTCTAACGCAACCTTGAATGCTTCTCTGGAGTACACTCATAGCATCCTATTTAATTTCTTCTGGGGAGTTAGCTGGCTCTGTAGTTTCCTGAAATTCAGCCATTTTGCCGGGTGAAGTGAATATGCAAAAATGTAAATGTCATTTGAAACCTAACTCAAGTTTTCTTTTTATACTGACACCTAACATGACAATAAATCAAGAGTAAAGTGAACTGCATTGTTTGCCACCAACATCAAATAGAACCAGAAGAACTGCACTGGTTAAGAAACTGGAACCAGGGGATGCTACAGTACTAAGCTTGTTTTTGACAAGTGTTTATTTTACAGATGCAGATGTTAGATGTTCTTCAGTGTATGTTGTTTATTTGGTTTGATTGTTTTGAGGCAGGTGAGCTGAGCAGAGCCAAGATAAAAAATGTGAAACCCAGCAAAGTTGCTTCTTTTTGTCCACAGAGAGAAGCAGATACTTCTCAAATCTAAAGTCTTGGAGAAGGCAATCAATGAAAATAATACAAATCTCTGCAATTATTTTTAATAAGCTGGTTGGTTTTAAACATGAAGCATTTCTGTTGCACTCTAACTGTAATTAGCTGCATTTAAAAGGAAGTAGTACTAGTTTTGTGGATTCTATTGCATTATTTTCATCCAAGTAGAGCTTGATAAAAATAATGAAAGATGTATCACCTATTATTCCCTAGGACTTTAAAATCAGCAATGCAAAGTTAGTGCAGACAACATATAACGAGTTTGAGGAAAAATAAAGGAGACTGTGTCATAGCGCTAGATTTACTGAAAAGCGGTGCCAGCCCATAGAATATAAAAACAAATGAAATTGGCTTCAGAAGGCAGGAAGGATGCAAAGCTTTGCTCTGGCTCCAGCAGAGGTCCTGTCAACTGTGTAGAATATGAATCAGATCTATTAGGGAAAAGTCAGATAACAGTAAAAGCAGGTTGAATTCAGAAGAGAAAAAAAAGCACAACAGAAATCTGCATGAAACCAAGCAGCAGGCACCAAGGAGTAGGACTAGATAGATACAAAATTCCACAGATAGCTTGCGCTCCCTCTTACTGACTCAGAGGAGCTTAAAAGCAGTAGGATACTCAATATAAATACGATTATTTTGACTTTCAGACATTCAAAGATTCCAGATCTTTGTTAACTAAACAGAAGGAGCTGGTTGAATAACTGCTTAAACTCCTATTATTACTTGTTCAAGGTTGAAAAACATCCATCTAAAAAGCACTGGCTATACAGTTCTGCTTTAGTTATCCTCAGAGACAGTTCAGGGTCAGTCTTTCTTAATACAAAAGCTGACAATACCATTTTTACAAATCAAGAAATAGAATTTTGCAACATATAAAAAAAGTCAAATGACAAAGGATAGACACACTCTGAAGTACAGAAGGTAGAAGAACAGCAGTTAAATCCTTATAGTAAGCCTTTTAAAATATAAAGATAACAAGTAATTCCTTACTTTCTAGAAATTCTGAAAGACAACTGACTGCATAACAGTGAAACCTAAACCACAGGTCTCCTAACCTCAATGGAAAAGTAAGAAAGATTTGAACCAAACCTCTCCAGAAGTTTGGTCATTTTGCCTTAAAAAAAATCTGCAGAAGCATGAATTCCAAGTTCCATTGCCGTATGAATGCAAAAGCTTGCCTACACAAATTGGAAATGATCAAAACAGTGATTTAAGAGTGCAAAGTTCTGCGTAGCCTTTGATGCTTCCCTAGAGACTCTCATGCTACTTTGCAGTACCAATTCTCTTGCCTGTTAAATCAAGTCATAAGAGACTACTAATCAATGGATTAAACAAGAGGCATCCTGACCTATTCTACTTTACACTTAATCTTACTTCTGACCTTCCAGCTTCTGATCTCTCTCCCTTTTGACCTATGACACTTTCCACCTCTTTTAATACTCACGGCTACTTTGGGCAACATAGAAAGTCTTTGAAGACGTGTAAGGGTTTGGTTCTGAATACATAAATATTGAAGTAGAAATAAAGATATTTCCTTCCAAAAATAACTTTCCTTCTCAGCTGGAAGATGTGACATTGGCCAACCTGTAAACCCAGTATTAGGGAAAATATTTAATAAATTTGCAGAAGGGTCTATTAAGGAAAAAACACTTGGAATGATCCATCAGAAACTAAGTTACATTAGTCAGTTCTTTTTTTAAAAAAAAGAAAAATTGATTTATTTCTCAGTTCATACACAAAGTTTTTTGGTTTTGTTTTTTACAAAAAGCACAAATACATAGCCAGAATCTCATTTCCCCCCCTCCAGAAAGCATCTAAGACAAGGTAAGCCAAATGCTAGAGGAAAAAAAAGCCATGAAATTTAAACACCTTATACTGTATCAGAAATTTAAGACTGTAAAACAAAAAACACTTACGTTTTTGGGGATGGAAATCTCAGTTGCTTAAAGTAAAGCTTACTTTAGTTAGTTCTTTCCTCAAAATCTCATGCAATTTCAAATGTTTGGCTTAAAATTTGTTTTCTAACCCAACATAAGGATTAACTGCAGAAGAGTAAAATGTTGTAAAGCCATCTGATCGTAAGTTGCCCTCTCTGTAAGGTAGCCTTTTTGAATGCAGTGTAAAATTTTCAAATCCATTTCAGTATTTTTGCACTCCTTCGTATGTCAATTCTAGCCATCCATTAAACCTCACTGATGTGAAACAGTTAAGCTGCAAAAGCAGTTTTATGGGAGCAGTCACACAGAATGAAGATTCCCTAACATTTAACCATCCCAGCTCATCTCCAAGGCAAGACTCCATTTCATTCAAATAACACAAAAATCATGTTCTGTTTATTTGCCAACATTCAACAAATACAGAGCAAGCATGAGAAAAAATAAGGTACACCATCAGCACATGTAAAAAATAATCAACCTGCCACAAAAGGTAGATGAAGCTACAAAAAAAGCCTGAAACTTGGCTGAACCTTCAGTCAGAAGTACAGTTTCAAGGTGACTTGTCTGTTACCTGCCAGCATTCTCCATAGAGAAATGGACTACCTTTGTACCAGAGGCTTTTACAGCAGCTCAAACCTATTGCAAGGCAATATAAACGTACTAGCAAAGAGTAAATTTCTTTCTATGACTTAAAGCCCAAAGGAGTAGTGAAGCAGGCAAGATAAGGAAGCTGAAGCTTTAAGAACAGAGATACATACTGCTAAAGTAATCCTCTCTCTTCTAAACTACAAAGAATGATTAAAATCAAAAGAACTGCTTAACTACCTGAAAGTCATAAAGCAATAATCTGTGCCCACGGATCTTTCATTACAAACTTTACTGCGATACCTGGAGGTAACGTCTCCACACTTTGTGCCTTGTCCTCCCCGTCACTGACACGCACATCTTTCCTTTTGGGGTCAACGTCATTTGGGTCCTCCTGGAAAAAAAAAAAAAGCACATACTCTATAAAAATATCCTTAGTATAATTTTGTGTTTTCATTGCAAACAGCAATTACAGCCTCTGGATTTTAAGCTTATGATGTGGTTCAGAGCTAACTGTGCGTTTTGGAAGAGAAAAGACAGTTATTTCCTCTGCTACTTTAAAAATGGTAGAAATGGGCATGAAGTTTAAGACAGGATTTTGCATTTAATTTATGCAACAATTCTTACTTGAGAAAGAAAAAGTAATATGTAAGAAGGAATTGTACCACGAAAAATAGAATTAAAAAAGTTTTATCAGCAATACTCAAATGAGCAAGGCTGTCAAAATTAAATAAAACCTGAAGAAAGCTTTCTTCCAGTAAGGAATAACCCAAATATGAAAGTTACCTGAAAAATTCAGTTTACCTAGCAATTATAACTAGAGCAGCAGTTTTCTGACTGAATAAAAGCTTTCCAAAATATTTGCAAGTTGCTGTTTTCACATTTGCTTCGGTGTAGCTTATTCAAGGCAACTCTGATGGATTTGTTATTCCAGTAATATTGGTAATACCCATTTAGAGAGGGTAGAAAAAGCATTAATAAGTTTCTTCTCTCCTAGCCGCTCTCCAAACTCCAACGTTTATTCTTAATCTGTCTCATTTCCCTTTCAACAGGAAAAAAACCCCACTCTTGTATTCTCATTACCACAAAAATACAAGATGTCAAGGAAATTTGGATTTATATGATATTATGCATTCGGATGAAGTTGAGAAGAGGGTAACTTTTTTGAAAAAAAAGATAATTAGCAATGGTATGCTGATTTGCACACTACGCTTTGCCAGCAGCTTTTGCTACTCTTGGACGCATGTCAAAGGAAATTCTGTTGGCCTTTCTACATCTGCCTTGAAGAAGTCCCAGTTCTACGATGGTTCCATTTGCACAACCCCTCTAAAACCAACATCTTCACTCTGGATAGTGTCATGTAAGAAGATATTATACTGTGCCTATGGTAATCAATTAAGTGCACCTAGAAACAGCAGAACAGTTTGTAGCTATCTGCCCGAGGCTCCAGAGCAAGGTGACGGTACACAAATCGCTTATTGCAAATGGTCTCGGCCACCACAACTCCTAAGCTATATTCAACAATTCCGTAGAATAACAAGTAGTTGGAACCGGCCAAATTCATGTTGCAGAACATTTAAGCCATAAATTATAGCATTTCCACAGGCACATCTGACTTTTTCCAGTGTAAATTCAGCCAAAGTTACTACTTGCATTAAGTAGGATATTTGCGTTTCAGTATTTTAGAAATATGATGCCTTATATTCACAACTCAATACTGGTGTTTTGTTACCAGTAATCATTTTTAGAGAAGCAGCCATATAAACACTAAATCAGTTAAAAATGAAATGCTACCAATGCACATTTTTCATAGAATCATGCTTTCAGGATATCAGAGAGGGAATATGCCCAGGTTCTCATACTATATCCCATCATGTAGTCCATGTTTCAGGCTATTGGGCCTTGTGGAGGTCAATATATTTGCTTTATTTTTTATTTTTTTAATTAAGACAATAAGAAAACACATTTTGAGAGAACTATCACAGCATGCTGATGAGGGAAACCATCTTTCACTATCCTCTAAGTCCCACGAACACACTGAAACAAAAGCTTTGTGGTTCTGGAAAGCTGTATTTTACTTGCTACTTGGCTCGGTACACCATTTTAAAGATAGCAGTTCTATGGAAACACTTAATTCATTAACTGCAACCATCAACTGCACTTAAAACACTTTTCAATACAATAAGGTCAAATTTTGCCAATTTCTACCAAATTCTTCACTGTCCCAAATTACTGGGAAGCATCCAAAAACTATGTAAATTGAAAAATAAATGCAAAATATCCATTAAGCAACCAAAAAAAACTGGAGAGATTTTTCGTGAAATGAAAGAAAAGGCTCTGAGTGCTTCCTCATTCTCTTGTCTTCCACCCCCACCCACTTTAAGTCTTTAGGGGAAACCTCTGCCTTCCTTGTATGCTTAACATGCCATTAAGTTATCAAGTGCATTAGTTATCAAGTTATTTCACCTTGTTTGGTGTTTCCTCCCCTCAGAGTTAAACACAAACTACAAAAGGCAAATGTTAATTTTAGAAGAGCTGAATGCAGTTTTGAATTCTTTTAAGTCTGAGCCTTCTATGCAATTATTCAGCTACAGTCTGAAGATTTTTTTAGGCGAGACCCATTGCCAAGAGAAGTTCCTAACACAGACTGCTGGATCTTCAGCCTCCCTGTCAAACAGAAAAGGTCCAAGGGAATATGGGATATTAATCTCTAATCTCTGTGCCCTAGATTAGGGTTTTGTGGAAATTTTCTTCTCCAAAAGAAATCTATTTTAATGATGCTCTATTACTTTGACCCAGTAAAGCATTTGGAAAATATATGTAGACATCAAATGCCTTTTAAGGGAAAAGATACCTTATGTCCTTCAGAGAGAACTCAAAATGCACAGAAGGAAAAGAAAGCAGACATTAAAGCCATAGATATAAATACACCAGACCAACCACTTTCTTTGCTTCTCTAACTGTAAATTGCTTCAGCATGTTAATTTGGTGCAGCACACGAATAAAACATATGGTCAAATGACATTCCTATGTTGTCATCATCACAGGAGATGCTTTTTCAGCTTGCTTAGAGTGAAACAAAATACCAATTTCTAATGTAATCTTCAAAAGTCACTTGCATTTGATGAGTAATCTTCTTGATAGAAGCAAACAATGCCTGCACTGACAGCATTCATTCATAGAAAAAACTAAGCTTAAGGCAAGATTATAAGCAACTGAAACTGCTCAATGGGAGGCACAGTTCTAATCAGGAGTGTGAGAAGGGAATTTAACAAGAAAAAATAGAAAAAGGCTAATGCTAAAATATTGGTAATGCTATTAGTATTTAATACTTTAAAATACTATTTTCCTGACATCCTAAGAAAAAAGCCGACAACATCAGGCTTTAATCTAAAGCCATTTTTGTTTGCTGGAAATACATTTGGACAAGAATTTTGAGTTTACTGAAAAAATAAAGAGGTAACTATCCAAACAGCATAGATGCTAACCAACCATTAGATGCATGTGGAGCACCACTACAGTAATATCTTTGTGGTCCTCTTTTGCAATGTTACTTTCTCAGGCCAGGACTCACACAGCAACATCAAGATCGGTGCACTCCATTGATACTGCAGGTGTCAGGGATTTGGCATACGCTGGTTTTATACATCATGTCACAGTTTCCCATTATTCTTGATTCAGGACCAGATGGGCTATGAAAAGAAAAAATTGCAAGCTTTCAACTCCGTTCAGTGGGAGATCTTACCCCGGTATCGTAGCAATATTTTAGATGTACCAAATAAACCTAACTGAAATGCAATTAAATTTTAAATTCAATTACCTAAATACCTTTGTTATTTCGAAAGCTCAGAAGTCAACATGATGTACATTTACATTTGCCACATTTTTTAAAACATGCAAGTCATAACGACATTTAATTTTTTTTCCCCACAGAAAATTAAGGTAAATGGACATCTGCATTAGCTACCCAAGCCTAATTGTTGTTTGTTTTTAAATTAATAACATTTCAGCAAAAAGGACAAGGAAAGTGCTTACTACTCAACATACCGAACAGAATAGCTCAGTAGCTTTAACTACAGGAGAGGGTAGATAAAACTGAATAAATGTGGGAGTTTTGTTTTTTTTTTTTTTTTTTTTAAACTCAGTCACTAAAATGCAGCAACTGTTTGTTTCAGAAACCATTGTACTCTACTCTTTGTATCCCAGGAAAGGTTCACATTAGTTTATAAGCCTTGCTGTTACCACTTTTCTTTTCCTGCTTAACTCATCCACTCCAATAAGACAACCTGGCAGATTGAGTTCAAGATTTGAAAAAGGTGAAGTAGAAAATTCCAGTCTCAAGAAGCAGAGCCTCAGCTATTTTAAAGAAACAAGAAAATGCTTCATCAAATGATGAGTTGCACATTTAAGGCCGCGTTGAGTGGTGAGGGGAAAGGGCGAATGAGGTAGCTCACACAAACGCTAGGCAAGATTCAAACTCACTTTTTACAGCATTTCTACACAGCTACCTCAAGACATGATCATATTCAACATAAAATTTAAGACGAGTGCCATTTTAGTTTAGAAAGCTGTAATTATACACAGACATACATTAGTGGATAATTTCACTACCATTACTTAGGCCTTCCAGACTGCTTACCCTTCCGGTTTTGGTTTATTTATTTGCATCTAATGCCATACTCCTTAAAACTGTTTTCCTTAAAACTGTTTCAAAGCAATTAGTATTTTGTCAATTGTTATTTCACTTGGCACAAAAAAAAAGTTAAACTCATCCAAGTCTCTAGGTATTACTCTGCTGTAAAAGTACTACTGCTTTTCCTACTTATGCCTATCTTTTTTTAAAAAAACTCAAGTTTCACATATCACGGATTTGACATTTAACTGTGAGGAATTAGACCTCGTTACAGGAGAGATTTCTATCCTGCACTGACTTCCTGTCACCCAGAGAACCGTGTACCAAGGTGTAACACTGCTAGATATATTAAGATACCACATACTTTACAAGTGACAGGTCAACACACTTTTCAGCAAAGCTCTTGTGGTTGAAACATCTCAACTGGGAGCCAGGTGTGACCCCAGTACCAACGTTTCCTACCACTGAGGCCCCACCACACAACACCCCGGTGCAGGAGATGGCTGGGGGCTCTGACTGCACCACGCAGTACCAGGACTCACCACCTCCTCCGTGAGGATGGCAGCAAGCCAGATGAGAACATCTCATGGGCCAACACACAGTGCTACCCCACAGGATAACACAAGCTCCTTTGCTCATCATCACGCAACATGGCAGCACCTTGCAACGTTGTTCATGCAGAATACAAAGCAGGGAATTAAGCAAAAATAAAATAGAAGTTCTACTTGCTTTGGTAGCATATGCTCGGATAAAGTAATTGAGAAGAGTGGCATCATGGGATAAAATACATGCTAGGGCTTAATATCTGTTTTCGTACTTGCTTTTAAGATGTTGGCCAAAGGCCAATTGCAGACAGATTTTCTTCTACTGATAATTTTCTAAAAGGAAGCTGAACACTGGCAGCATCTTCAAAGTATCATCTGATCCAGCTGGCCTAATATAAGGCCTCCCTGCATCATGCGGTGCACATCAGTCAAATCGGTTGATTTTGGAAGAGATGCTCTTGCTGCAGCAGACGCTCCTCGTGGCACTTCATATACTTGTGCTCTGATCATGCATTTGGGGCCAGATACACAGCAGCACTTGGATGTTTCCTAGCAGGCCACTTGGCATAGCAGCAGCTCGGTGCCCGCTAGGATTCAGATGCCCAGCCCAGGCATGAAGGCTCCTCGCAGAAGCTAGTTACCTAAGGAGGGGATTCAAAGCTGGTTATGCTACGGATGCAGCCAAAGCGTGATTTTGTTTGCTGCTGCTGGTGCTTAATATCTGCTTCACTTTTCCCTAATCCAGTTTACAAACTTACTAACAGACATCACGTTAGATGCTTATAGAATAGCTAGGCACGCTCTGAAGTGCCAGTTACTCCCAGTCCTGGAGAAACTTAAGCAAGGAAAGTCACTCATCTGCTGGTCACTGACTCGCTGCCTTCCAAGGGGATGTCTCAAGAAATATGACTCCAAGTCTCTCTCCCCGGAGAGAACGGGGCCAGCTTTTCTACATGCCAGACAAACACTCTAGCAATTTAATGTAATTACATTAAGGGGCATCCATGCCTTCCCTGTCAGCAAAAAACGTTTTGCATGAAATGACGGAGCAGGCTCTGAAAACGCCCAGAATGCTGATTCTTACAGGCAAGACTGGCAAGAAATATCTTGTAAGCAAATGCTGAGTTGGTGGTTGCCAAGTTGCTTAGCATTAGTAAAACAGACATGTCCAAGTACATCAAGAAGCAAAACATAAGTAACCAGAAAAACTCTTTGCAAAAATTTGATTAGAAGTAATATATTTGTTGGAAGTAACGTCTGAAATTAATACAGCACAGAATTTAATTTTCCTTCTAATTCCCTTACACAGTTTAAGTAAATTACTGCCGAAGGTACATTTCTTTTGCACTTTTGAATATTCAAAGGAAAAATAGAAGCTTCCAGTAAGGGCGAACAAAAAACACAAACACAAGCACCACACATGCATACAAGAAGGCAATTTTAAATTCTCCAGAAATGTGGAAAAGTAATCAAAATTATAATTTGATAGCTCCTCATATGTTTAGATATAGTCTCAGGGAATATACTCAAAACATTTTGAAAGTGCCTGTTACCATAACCTGTCATCTCCAGACAAAATTAAATGCCTTTGGGCACTACTTATCTGTAAAGTTTACCTTCACTTAGGACAAAGCACATATTTTAGTGCTTACAGGCAATATTTGAAGTACCAGAACAACTATAAAACCTGACGTGACATTTTACAAACTGAGATTGGATTAGACAAAAACAATGCTTTCCCTGAAGTTTCTGGCATATGTGGATACATATTCTCTGAGGGAAAGCCTGATCCAACTTTGCGGCAGCAGACTGATTTGTACAGCAAACGAGATAAACTGCAAGTTCTTGTTCAGCTTCGTTTAAGATCCCTGGGCATTATAAACTTATTCCAATGACAATAGTAACAGAAAACCCCCAGGTTAGGGCAGGTAGGGCTATTCAGGCAGTAGGCTTTTAAATACAGCTATGTTGGAATGCAAATCTGTGTATTTCACACTATTTTAAAGAAAAAAATCCAAATGGATTTTAAGATGGCTTAAAAGGAACAACACATTTTAGCCTTCAGATCCCTGTGCTGGTTTAATATGTTATGTTAATTGAAGAGCAGGCAAATGCCGCGCGGTTTTTGATTGCAATACAGTGTTTTACAATAAATGTTAAACTCTTCTGTAAGCATCTGACATTGCATAATGTTGATCCTAAAGTTATAAAAAGAACACAATACTCCTACAGCTTTGACAATTCAGGTATCCAGCTCTAACAAACCATATTCTTATGCCTAGAGACTTTGACTCCAGTAGCACGTATCTAAACTAAGTGATTAATCTTATTGCCTGTCAGGAAAGTAGAACAGTAAGCATTGCCTGCCTTCCAAAATTGGAAAGATAACTATACGACCAAAAAACCCCAGACGAACAAACAAAAAGCCAACACATCTCATCCATTGTTTTCTTTAGCTTCAACAGCTTTTTTCACCTACAGCTGAAGAGATCCTCCAAGAGAGGACACTAAGAGCAGGGCAATAATATCTGATCATTGAAACATCTGCTCATTTAAACTAAAGCTGGATAAGAGTGCATCTTCTTGGCAGAGGCTACTTCTAATAAAACCAGCTAACCCGCATCTCCCCTGCATAAAGCAGCCCTACCAACCAAGCAAAAAATACTCTGCAAGCCTACCACAGACAGAAGCAGGAACAGTGTTTGCTATAAAGTGCCCAAGGACCAGAAAGCAAACCAGAGTCTCACTCTGGCTCATGGAAGAGATTGTCACCTGGCCCCAGAAATAGCAGGGAAAGCCTCATGCACCACAAAAATCGTTACTGCAATGGGAACACTGCAGAGGAACCATTAAAAGGTTTTGCTGCTTTTACAAAGACCTTGATCTTCGTAATTCAGGAGGCTGCAAAATGTGTAATGGGATGGCAGGGAAGGAAGGAAAAAAAGGAGGAGAGACATTTAAAGGGTTCTGGGATTGATGGTGGGGTGAATTCTCAAATGTACTGGTAACTTTGAAAGCAAGGAAGAACTATCTATAAAAAGGAAAGCAGGGATGGCTGGGATGGAGGTCAGGAGCAGAAAACAAAAAGGTCTGTCTAGTCAGTATTTCCTGTTAAATTTTTCACATCTGGTATAAAAATCTCACTGGTCTTTACTAGCAGCTACAGACTACAAAAATAATACATCACTAAACATCTGCAATAATTATTTAAGTTCAAGATAAATATTTAAGTCTTATCACTTGATTTTAGTTCCCAAAAGGAGAGCGGAAAGATAAAATAACCGAAAAAATGTGACTTTAAATAACATTTAAAACAGCCTTCTATTCTGAACTGATTGTGTCAGTGCTAACATGTAATTCCACAGTTCACATGGTAAGTACATGCAAAGCAGCAAGAGCATTTACACTGCTCTTTTAGTTGCACTAGATTGGGAAAAAATCCAAGAATAAATTAATCATAAGTCATCATCATTCAAAACATGTACATCGGATACCACATCACTCAGCATATGTCATAAAAAGAAGCTGACAAAAAAAAGGAAGAGTCAAGGAGACATCATAAAACTTCCCCATTTCCAACTTGTTGAAAGCATCTCGTTGGTATGACCACCTCCAGGGAGGTTTCTGTCACCACTGTGTCTCTTGTATTGGTTAACAAGTGTTTTTAGGTATATACTCCAGCAGCAGCATTAATTTTAGTATTCCTGTCTCACACCTACTGCTTTCCATGCACTTTGCGACATTTGCAAAGCATTTATTTACTTGTTTTAATAACTGACCAGCCTCTGGAAAGGGGCAAGTTGGAAGAGGCAGCCACGCAGATCCCAAAAAGGTATGGCACGGCTTGATGCGGATACAGTTTCTGCTCCCTGTGCTGCTCTCAAAGCTCATTGGGCTCGTTTGAGAATTACTGTGTGCATTCAGCTTCTCGCTTGACAGCTCTGCAAGATGTGAAGTCTGGACATTCAAGTAGCTTAACGCAAGCATACATACTTTGAGTCAGATCCGAGAAATACAATGTGCATTAGAGCCATTCTAAAAAATTAACCAGATAAGCCTAAATCCCTGGCTAACAACCCCACAGACCCAACAGACCTGGCAGTGAGCTTCTTGGCCAGAACGGGGCCATGAGGACAGGAGTACACATGCATTTCATTGGTCGGGTTTTATTTAAACCATCAGATCAACCACTGAATTATCTGATTTGATGGATGGGAAGCAGCTGAAGGTGTGTACAGCCAAGGTAGCAGGGAAAAGTGTAATGGGAATACCACTTTCAGCACAAGTAAGGGATTAAAAGTTTAGTTACAACATGAAGGCACACATTACTCAAAACACTGCCTTCTTTCAAGCAGAAAAATCTGCAATTACTCCAACAAATGTTCAGGCACGATTTAATGCCATCTCTTGTTAATTCTACAATATCAGAAGTGCCCGATGAATTAGCCTGCATTTCAAAGTCCTGTCTCTAATCCTCTTTCAATTCAAATCATCACTGCTTGTTCTTACCTCTAAGACAGGCTCTTGGAACAGGGGGGAAAAAAAAAGGGAAGAAAAACAGCTTTTTCGGGGGGGAGAAAAGCATAGAAAGCAATGGATGTGCTATTCTACTTTAGTATTTCTGCACATGAGAAAGTCTCCTATTTTCTGGAAGTTTAGGAAACTTAAGTTGTTGTTAATTGAAAGAAAGGTGAAGGACTGAATAAATTGGTAGAACTCGTTTTACAGTGTGTGAATCCAATAACAATTATTTCAAAAACCCAGGTATTTCCAATTCTCCTCCTATATATTTCTGAAGGAAGCAGTAAGCAATCCCTCAGCTGCAATACAGAAAACAGCTGGGGCGGAAAAGAGGAATGGAAGAAAATTCTCATGCCTTTCACACACATCTTGAAGTAAAGACTGCAGACAAGGAAAGCAATTAGAACTAACCACTTTTCAGCTTAATTTTGTTTTATAAATATTTAAACCTGCAAACATAACAGAGATCAAAAGGATATGCATATATTTATCAGAAATGCAAGTACATCTAAAGGCAAAACCACTCTTGCACTCACGCAGTTTGTATGTAGTAAAGGAAACAAGGTGACTTCAGACAAAACAATGCAGAAACAGGATCCAAGAGAGCTATTCCAGGAGGGGGAGGTGAAGGGGGAAGATGCACTTGACAGGTTGAGTGCTTTGCTGGATGCGATCTGCAGGATTATGATGCAAGGAAGCAACGCAACATTATACCATATTTTCCTCAGCCCTAGCAGAAGGTTATCACAGGCATAAAAGCAAACTCTAGACATGCTGAGATGAGAGAATTAAAGTTGCTGTCTCAAATCTTTTGTATAGCAGGCAAAAGCACTGTGGTTTTATTTCCTTTTGTTTTCTTAGGCAATAAGTGAGATTGACTTTAAATCTGAACCCTGTTAAAAAGGAGAGAAGATCCATCCTTAAGTTCAGGAACTGAGTCACTACAGAACAAGGGAACCATTTCCTTCAACCTCTTTCAAGATGGGCACCTTTTGAACACAAACAGATGGGAAAAATCCCTGAAGTCCAAAAAATTACTTAGTAACTCCTCTAATAACGTAACTTTATGACAAGGTTGCATTTGACAGATGACTTCCTTCAAGAACTTGGCATTTTCCCCTTTCATCCCAACATTAAGATTTACAGACAAGTCTCTGCAACTCCAGGCACACGACATAGCACATTTAGCATCACGATTAAAAATCCTCGTGGTTAAACACTGATGCTAATTTAAACAAAACAAAAACTACAAGTCTAAAATACTACCCACAGGAAGCGTAGCTTTAGTGTGGTCCAAAATTCTGTCCGTAATTCCACCCAATAAGTGATATCCAATAATGCATTTAATCATTAGATGTTCCGTAATGAAATTCACACAGATACCAATAGCATCTTTCAGTTTTGCCAGATCTAGACTAAACTGTTCATCTGAAACACTCGGGACAATTAAATTAAAGCTCACTTCCACTATGGGACAAGCGCCTATTACAAGGCAGCCAACAAATGCGAAAGGTAGAGTCCTGCTTCAGGAAGAAGAAACACGAATCACAGCAATAAAGGATATCTATCCTTCTTTCAAATCCTTCCTGCCAATCTTTAGCACTAACATTTGTATCTGGAGTAGGTAATGTGAAGCTTTTCATCTCTGCTCAACACAGAACAAAACCATACCACGTTACACCCTAGTAAAAACATTCTGCAATGAGGTATGAGTTGGAAAAAAAGACGTTTTTCTTCTTCCTGCTACTAAGCATGAGATCAGTTTGGGTGTGAACCTGTTACAAGAAACAGACAAAGCACTATTAATAAAATTTAAGCCATGTACAGACTCACAGCTTTAAGGCATAGGCGAGGGCCCTTCAGACACAGTTTGGGCCTTGCGTGCAAACCTTCACAATTTCCTCTGCATATCTAACAGTTGTGGGGCCTGGGAGAACATAACCTTCAAATGTCACGCAAAGCTGGCAGTGCATGAACCTGTTGAGAGGAAAACAAGTTTTGCAGGACTGGCGGGAAGGTGTTTAGGAACAGCCGGGCTCTTTGTTAGTATCCCAAGAATCTGTGCACTTGAAAGCAGCAAGCTGGAAGCCAGCTTCAGCTGTACGCACACACTGAAGTTAATCTCGCTCTAAAAGCAGCAGGAAAGCTCACTCTGGATGTTAAGGCCTAGCCAGAAGCCAGGAGCTCAAGTTAAGGCCTATTCATCCCAAATCCCTCAGAGGAGAGGTCACCAACTGCGCGCTCTCTGCTGAAATCTCACACCAACGCCACAAAAGAAGCCTTATAATAGAAACTGACCTAAGAGGGGAAAAAACAGAACTATAGACTGATCCAAGCATGACGGATAAACCAGGTGCAACGCAGAAAAGCCTTTGTGCTGCTCTCAAAACCCTCAGTAAGAAGTGCCTTGGAATTTAACAACTCAAAGACTTTGACAGGAAATATAGATTCCACAAGAAGGTTGTTCAGGAGCTATTAGAAATGTTTCAAAGTTAAATTTAAGTCTTTTTTGCAGGATGTTATGAGCTACCCTTTTCTAAGGCTCATTACCTTAAAACAACTTTTTTTTTGCTACTAACTTCAAAATGTAGTATTAATGTTGACAAATGCCACAAGATGAAGTAAAAGCCATAATCTGTTTTGAAAGTCATGAATGGTATATACAAGATAACAGCAAAACGTCACTCCCATCTTCTGTTTCCACAATATGTAATACCCCATTATTTTCAATAGTGAGCTCTACCTCCCTCTCACTTAGTGTGCACACATTCTGAAATTTGTCAGAAGTCAGAAAAATAGAAGTATTTGAGAAGAAAGAGACCTTACCTTCATACGTGTGTTTCTGTATACACACAGAGACCAAATGCACTTTCAGAATTGCAGCAGAAATCCTAAAGAATAATTTCAGCTATCATCAGAGGACAAAAGAACTTAAGTGTCCTCTGGAAAATGAAAGAGCTGGAATTCTACTTACGGGAGAACAGGACTAACAAAAGTAAGACATACATTAACTCAGAGAAAAAACGTAAGGGGAAACAACAAAATTTCACAAAAACTAAAGCAAATTTAAATGTGGTAATATCAACTGTCTAGAACCAAGCAATAACAGCATTTCTGAATTTAGCCCATAAAACAAGAGTGTCTTCAGCTTCCTGAAAAGTACATTGTCATGTGGATTAGAAACGTGCTTAGAAATCAGGGAGTAAGGACTACATCATGCTCAGGAAAGAAAAACATGTTTCTACAATAAGACAGCTCCAAGTAACAAATTAGTTTCAGTAAGAATAAGTTGATCAGTTAGCTGGTTGTAGCAACCATCAAGCTTCATATTCTGGAAAGACCATTGCAGTACTATAGCTATACTGCTATGAATGTGAGAGTTACCCAGTGTAAGCACACTAACTCATTCATACGCTGGTGGTCAACTAAGTACAGATACAGTCAGGTAATACAGTAAGTAGCTAAAATATATTTTTTTCTTTAATAAAAGCAAGCACAGCTCATGACCAAAAGGAATTCATGTTTCATTAATAGGATATTACTTATTTCTCATCATTATTCATTTATGTTCTGTATGTCAAAGCAGTAGGGCAACTGACAGAGTGAAATAGCTGATGTGTTGGAAAAGTATCAAGGATTTTGGTATTGGCTATTCCATAGAATACTCAGTAAAATATGATTTGAGATAGAGATGTTTTCTTTCCTTGCATCAGTCTGAAACAGATTTTATTTATGTTCTCACATGCTGCAGATGCACTCCTCAGTTTTGCACAGTAGTAACTCCACTCACTCCCAAAAAAATGTTACTCATCTATTCTTTTCCAATCGCTACCTAACTATACCATCATCTCTATGGGATAGCAACCTTCTTTCTGGCTGAAATGGTGGTTGTTGTCTTCATAAGGGAGTGAGAGACTGCTCTAAATTTAGCCAACACAGCAGCACTTGATCAAAGGCAATTCATCACAAAAAAAAAAGCCATCCAACACTAAACACTACTCTGTGCAGTCAGATTGTTATGACTGTATTTTCCATTTTAACGGATCGTAGAAACTGTTTATTCTGTTTTATATAGAATCTCATTTTATGTAGGTTTTTAAGCAGGCTCACCCTTTACAAACACTTAAAACAGCTGCTCAGCTCCAAAGAAGATGAAGAGAACAAGTAAGTGTGAGGTACTATGTGTAGATTTCAAAACAGTCGCATGGTTTGCGCTTTCATCTACTACTATTTTTTCCCCAAATAATCTGTAACTTCTCATCACATGAAGGCATTTGAAGCATCAGCTTCCATCAGACAGTCCTTCAAGGCTGAAGGACAACATTCCTGAGAGCAACAGGTTATCTGTGGACACCCTGTATCTCAAGCCTGAAAGATGGATATTCCAGGGCAAAACAAATCTCCAGCTTTTCTGGTTATTTCTCCAGTCCTGGAACAGTTTGTTTTCCTTGAATGATGCAGATGATAGAATAATAAACAAGCTATTCAAACTCAGAGGGAGCAAAGCTACATGAGTCATAAGTTCTCAAATATTGCCCCATCTTCCTAATGACTTGTTTTGAACAGTGCAAGGTAGAGTTGACTCTGGCTTCAAATTTTCGGCCAGCCTGAAATTAGAGACAACAGATTTTATTAACCCCACAACACATACTGGTCTAGTTTTTCACTCCCTTTTGTTTATATGGGAAAAAAGCACCAACACAAAGCCACAGCACAGAGAGTAAAATTGACCATCAGACAGGTAGTACTGAGCACAGCCATGCTCCTCGTTTACCCAGACTAATAATTCAAAAGCTATTTCTAGACTTCTGGAGTGAATTTGACCTGTCTAAATCCTTTAAATTTTGACTCACATAGCTAGATTAATAGTTGAGATACAGTCTAAAATGCAGCTTTACAATTTTTAATGCTTCAGTTAGACTAGAGCAGATAACAGACCTATGCAAGCAGCAGCATTTTACAAGCTAAGGACAGGAGAAATCAGGCTTTGTAATCTTAGCCCACAAGGAGTTACATATATTTCAATTCACAATGCAGGTATTCCTTTGGGCAAGTCATAATCTGATTTGCCATTATCTACTACCTTGTCTGGTTTCAAAGAACTCAAAGATCGAATATTGAAGCCTATTTTGAAATGAACAACAGATTCAAAAGCAGTTGGAGAAAAAAGAATAGGGAAGGAGAGAAAAGGAACAGTCCATCAAAAGAGTTTTCTTGACGGAGGGGGAAGAGGCTAAAAAACTACTACTCAAATACAAACAGATGCAGAAGAATCCTAAAGAAAATGAAGAAAAACTTCAAAACCACCAAGCAACAATTCAAAGCCAGTATTTCTTTGACATTTAATTCCCACTGCTGGATACATACCTTTCAGATAACAGCAACTTTAAAAGGTTTATTATTAAAAACCATAGACCACTTGAAAACTCATTTATTTTGCACTTGCAGGAAAACACAGATAAGTGATAGAGACACAGATTAGGTCACCTGCTCTTAAAGTGTGTGCTGTTTTGCTGATGGATATTATTCACATGTTGAGATTAAAGTCGAAAAAAATGAACTGCTAAAGGAAATTATGTAAGATAAAATTCCCTATATCTATCTTCCACAAGCATTAAAACCAACATTCACAAATTTAAAAGATTGGGATGGCAGAGTGGGAGACAGATGGACATCAGACCCATGTAAACTTCTCTGGCTACTGAATGCTACTTTCCAAAAGCCAAGTATCTTTTTGTCAGCCCCAAGCAATACTGCTTGTTGACTCCAGCCTTTCCCCTTGCCCCTTTACCGTTCTTTTCGCTCACACATTTACACTTCCTTCCTCTAAGAGGATGAATCAGTCCTTAAAACTGTAGTTGAATTCCCTGGTGCTCAGACCGGCGATGTGCTGCAATACAAACAGGAGCGGGTTACAGTGGTGGTTTCTTACATTGCTTTTGAAAGCTGCCAGCTCTACTCCCCCAACCTAACATCAAAAACTGTTCTGATCCTGTATTTCACAATGCTGTTCCTTTCTTTTCTCCAAACTTTTTGACTGCTTGTGTTATAAAGAGAAGCCGCTTACTGTCAGCGATAGCTGCACCTGAAAGTCCTATATACTATAATTTGGGATGGCCATGGTGCTAAAACTGTGCTAAGCACCGTACACTTATTTACCATTTACTGCTTCAAAGCCATGCACCCAGCAGCCACCAATTTTAAGACTTCCTGTGCTTGTGACACCTTTACCATCAACATTAAAAGGCAAAGCACTCAGAAACTTGCCATCAGCAGCATGCCCAATGTTAACCATTTGTTACGACGACAAAAATTTAGAAATAGTGCTGAGATTATAACAAAGCTGTCTCTAAATCTTCTCGTACAAGGAGAAATGGCCCTGATTAAAGCAGCTGGTACACATCTTGGACAACAGTTTCCCTTCATAAGCACAAGAATTGAGTTGTTTTAAAATACCTGTTGCACAACATTATTATTGTGTTTATGCCTGTATCAGCTGCCTTCAATACTACCAAGGGAATTCTCTTTTTTACCTAGAGTTGCTGAAAACAGCATCCGGTCCATTCCTACAGACGCCAGGTACGAACAGTCAGACATAAACAGGAATTTTCAGAGTTTTGAAACTGTATTTGATTAGGTAAAAACAATATTTAATTTGTTAAAATTCATGACTTACAATGGGAGCAATAGGTTTTCTGTTACTGAACACCTTTCAAAGCAAATTGCTTTTTTAATTAGGCTATTAGTTTAAGTGTGTTTCAGATACAATATAAGAACATCTTATTAAATGCATGACCAAGTGACAACTGAGAATAGCCTTGGTTCATTGGTGGGTTACAGTCAGCCTGAGACAGTATACACTGGTTTCTTTTTTTTAATGTATATAATTAGTTTTGTACATGGGAAGGTCTTGTTTTTATGTAATCAACTTAAAGATAAACTTACACACTTGCACACTGCAGTTGACACTTCACTTTGGTATTGACTCTGTCTTATGTTCCATCTTACTCCTGTGACTAAGAACCAGTGTCGCTAGCATTACTGAACACAAACAAGGCAATTTCATCTCTAGATTTTCAAATATTCTTTTGCACTGTTTTTCAGAAATGTTTTAATGAACAGTAAAACTATATTTATGTGCTAATGTGATACCCTTGACAACACTGAAAGCAAGAAACAGAATAGATTTTTTGAGCCTAGGATATGAAGTCTTAGAGCAATTACTCAAGCCTCATCTAGTGAATTTAGCATTCAGAAATAATTCTCTGGCAACCCCACTTTAAGCCTTATGAACAACAAAGAGTACCTTGTACGTCTTAATGTCCTTTTATACAGGGATGCACCTATACCTATATCTTCCCACATTAAGCTCTTCTGAGTTGATAAAGTAGTACGTTTTTCTTTCCTGTATAGTTTAGACTTCTTAGCCCAGTTCTTCTACATGTTAATGGATTTTTATTACCGTCTTGCACTCCACTAGGTTTCTGGATTAAAATGTTTTCTTTGATTTATTTTAAATCTAAAGGTCAATCCCTATATTCAGAAGACTGGATAAAAGACTACCTCCAAAGAAGTTTTCATTTCAGGTGCTTAATCTTGCCTGCCCTCCTCCCCAGCATAAAAAAAAAATCACAGTACCTCTCAAACAGTTTTACAGACCTGGTGGTAACACTAGGGAATAATTCTGAGCAACATCCACCAAGAAAAACCACCCACCTGATACTGAAGGCCTCAGCCAGAACAAGGAGGGTGGGCAGGCAGAAATGATCCATGTAAGCGCTGCCCCGCATGATTTATCAGCCCTCATGCAATACCAAGAGCGCTCTCTTCCAAGCAAAAGATGATGCTTCACACTTTTTAAAGAGGATTAGTCCTTTGTGTCTACTTTAACCTGCCCAGGGTATGTTCTAGAAATGTCTAGAGTGAGAGTGGAAATAAAGGAATTTGTGAGGAAAAAATGCAGAACTGACAGAAAGAGTTGAGAGATTTTCATGGAATAAAAGGACTCATATGGAACACTAGAGAGAGAAGAAAATTGTGGCAAAAAAGGTGAATATAAAATACTGTTTACACAAAGCACAAACATATAAATATAAAAACAAACAAGCTGTATATAGAGGTTCAACTACGGAAGAGAAATGCATCTTGGGATTATTTCTACTCTTGGAAAACAGAGCTCATAAGGAAGTATGAGCAGCAGAGCTCATAAGGAATTATTTCACCCAAATGAAAAGAAATCCAGAGCTCTATACCACCTGATACAAGCTCTGAACGAAAAGAAAAAAATGCTCTGAAGTCCAAAATTTCTCTTAATCAAGAGTATCTATAAACTAGGCAGTACATTGGTATGAATAATATATATTCCAGATTACAGAAAATATTTGTTCTCTTAACAAACCCATTCCTTTGGAGCTGAAATAAAATATTGATTGTTGTTTTTTGCATAACTGAGTTCTCACTTTGTCTCTCCAGAAGGAAGAGAACTACATCCCTAACAACCACAGATTTTCTTGGAGAGCACCAGTACATGCTGTCGAGCTCTGAACTCTCTAGAAACTATACTGAAATCTTGTAACCTTTTGAGGTAAATAACATCTTTATTGCCAAACACTAGAAGACTAGATTTCTGTAGTCAGGAGTGGGGGGAAAACAGTGTAGGAAGAAGGATGTCCACAGTGTTGGTGAACCCAAAGGATAGAGCCTGGAAGACCAATACCACTATCACACTACTGATAAACCAAGGATGTTTGGCTTTCAGTGAGAGACTAACCAAAAAAAATATAAAGGAAATGTTTTATTATGACAAATACTACTGTTTCCTGTTCTTGCACCAGATTTTTGCAGTTTACATTTATCTGTTTTCTGCATTGGTTCAGCACACAGAATGTGTTACAAGCACAAACTGGCAATACCTATAGTTATAGCTGAAAAATAGCTCAAAAAATCCTTAAAGCTTATCACTAATGATACACGATTGCAAATATGTAGAAAAGCAAACCTATTTTTGTCATATGCACAATGCCACAAAAGATTACCTATTGTAAAAAGTAGTGAATTCAATATTCTAGTAGTAAATTTAGCTGCATTTAAACCCAAAGAATACACTTTTCTTAAGAGAATATTATCCTTTACACAAAATTTGCCCAAAACTTAAAATAAAAAAAAAAATAATGCACACAAGTAAAAAAGAAACTTAAGGGTAGGCAAAAGTAGGTCACAATATACTTTTAGAACTTATAGCAGGTGCAAAGCTTTGAGATGTGGTATTTGTTCTGTTCATTTTCCATGTGTCTACTGCTTACAGGTAAAGTTTCAGACCAGTTTTTCTTCTTATAGGAACAGTAATCAAGCAGTCAACTCTTGTAACACAACAAAAGTTTGCTGGAAACAAAATCAGATTTGTTTCTATCATAAGATTCCCACTTAATAGTAAAAGATCGGTTCATTCTCGGAAGGCTTCCTTTCCAAATGCTAACACAGACTACAAGAAATCATTCTTAATGCACCTTACACTGCAGCACTGACTAATAAAACAAAAAAAAGATATTCCACCTTTCTTGTTGGCCCCCATGTTATTATGATAAAGCCAAACACCACAACAGATTCATAACAAGTTCCCGTACAACAAAAAAATATTAGATGAACAGCTTTTTTGTTCACAACCAGCAAACTCTATGGAAACTTATTCCTTTCATAAGAAAAAATAGTTACAGGAGAGAACAAAGTGAAATAGCTGTCCTGGCAATCAATACTTCTTTTATCCTAGAAGAGACATACTGCATGTCATCCATTATGAGAAACGCATTAATAAAGGATGTAAAGCCTAATAGTCTCGGGCTGCCAAGCTTCATTGCGGCACAAAAAAAAAGTTTGGCTTCCTCTTACTCCTACTCATGATCTTATCAAGTTCTCATATTAGCCTTCCTATGACTCACACACAAATAAACAAATTTTCACCTTTTAAATGCCTTTTTAATTACATTACTACTGATAAAATTTATATAGATGTAAACAAGAAAGAAGTACTTTATCAAAATAAGATAAGCCAAAATGTAAGCAACACGCTATGCCTAAAGTCTGTGTATACATACCTGTGGGTTGACAAGATTCCCATTCTGAACAATACTCTGTTTAAACCAAGATTTATTAGAAGTTCACTAGCTGTGCCTCTTGGTCTAGCAATTAAGACACTGCCTGCTAAGGCTATTCTCTTTCATGGATGATTAAATAGCTCCAACAAGTCTGCCAGAGTTGTCTAATTTACACATTAAAAAATTACCTAGTAACACTCCATCTTGAAAAGGTAAGTAAAGAAAAGAACTTCCAACCTTTTTTAAACCCTTGGAAGAAGTCATGCTGTAGACAGTACTCCAAATATTTGAGAGAGAAAGCTCACAGAATACTACAAAATTGTCGAATGTACAGCAACAGCTAACTTTTCAATGCAGTTAATATAGGCTACCTCAACTACCATCTCAGCATTATGTCAAGGATTTAAGCATATCTTTATAAGTTCCCCACGTTGAAATCCCTAGACACTCACTTTAATATTAGGTTTAGTGTTTCCCCTGATTTTGTATTTTTTAATTTTAGAAGAATAGATATTCCTGGCATTTATTGTTTGCAAAACAATCCTAAGGCTTCAGAATGAAGACACAACAGCAATGTACTGCAACATGACTCGTATCTTTCCTAGGCACTAACTGAAGAGCAAGAGCTGCATTAAATTTAAGCCAGTCTGCCAACATAAATGGGGACGTGAATAAATGGTAGATTTCCTCTTAATTCCAGAGACTCTGTTTTGGGCAGATTTCATGGCACTGCCTCCCCCAGTGACCTGGGGAAGACCCACCCCCAGAATTTGCATCTTACCGCCTGGCCACAGGCCGCCCTCCGCACGGGACACCAGTTGGCAAGAGGCGCCTGCTCCGAGCTGCCAGCACAGTCTCTCTGCCAAGAAGCCATTACGCAGTGCGCTCAGGCCGCCACAAGTCACACCAGTGACCATACATTTTCTGAGGACCAACAGTCACTCGGCAAACTTCACCAGAGAACACACGATAATCAACTTGTATTAGTTATTCTAACAGCGAACACCTGGATAAGAGTCTGAAGATGGAAAACAGGGGCAAAAGTCAAGAAGAAGGATGGCAGAGACTTAGGGAACTGAAAGGTTTCTTGCAGGAAGAAAGCAACTTATAACTGATTATTCTTAAAAATACCTTTAAAAGCAGTAAGTACTATAGAACATGGTGCTTTTCTTCAGCCATATTTCCTGCAGTCATGGAGAAGCATCAGTGTTTCCTCCACTGCTGCACTTAGCCTACTCAGACAAAATGCATCCACGTTTTGATAACATTTAATTGCTACAAAAGAGCCAAGATTTCCCCGTATACATTTGCTGAGCACTCAGTCCCCTTTTAGTTAGGTTGGTCATGACAAATAAAGCTTCAGCCTCACCTCTTACCAGTTAATCTTATCAGCAATGAAATACACTCCTTAGTTGCAAGCAATACGAAATCCCTCAAAACCAGACAAGCCTTCGGCCATCTATCATGGCCTACTGACATAGATGTTGGCAAACAAAATTGAAAATATCTAATTAAATAGCATAAAAGCAGAAAGCAGACTAAGAGCTGGCTTTTTCCATCCATCTTGCACTGCACAGCAGAGGGCTGTGGTGTTCTTACCCAAAATAAGCAATAGGTATCGCTGCCAGAGAAGTAATAGGAGATTTTTCTTAAGTCTGAGACACATTTAAGGTCATAACTGGGACACAGCTCCTCTGAATACTTAAACACAAAACAACGATGCTAGTTTTCCAGTTAGGCTCATAGGCAGCTGTATTCTCACTTTTACTGGGGAAAACTATCCCAGAATGAGTGTTGGAGTATGTGATAACAACGGCAAGCACGCTTGTCAAACATCCAAAACGATTATTTTGGAAACAAATAGACATGTGCAATCTAATTTCATTTAGCAAGTGCTAAAAGCCAAACAATGTGGTATTAAATTAGTTCATGTTGACAACGAAAGGAAATTCCCAATTACTCTAAGGATTCCTTTTCTGAAGCCAACCTTTCCTAATAAAGGCAAAACTTCCATACTTGCATAAAAACACTTGATAAAAAGATTTAAACCCTATGGAATTGAGTTTCTGAACTTTAGAGAAAGTTACTACTAAGATAAATGTTGCATTTAAGCACTTTGTTTAGTACTGTAAAAAAAGCTATAGAGCCATTAGAAAAATACTGTTTCATGCAGCTTGACTATTAGCGCTTCGCAATAATTAATGATTTGGAGGGGGAGCAGGGAGGACAGCCTCATTTTCAGCTACCTTGGTTACCCAGAATTCTGGGGAATTAAGAGAGTGCTGTGCTACAAATATACCTGCAGTCACGTCAAGGAAAGGAAGAATACACAGAACAGTCAAGACTGGAAGGTCCGAAACAAGTAATCAGAAGTCGATTAAGACAGCTCCTCCCCATCTTAAATAGGCAGGCATCACCAAAACCCCACCTTCCTCCCCCCCAACAGTTTATCTGCACAAGACTATGAGCCCTTATCAAACTTGGGCTGCAATTCAGTAAGTTTGGAGTCTGAAAAATGTACATTTTTTGCATGATGTGATAAACCAAGTTTCAAGTTAGATGAAATTTAATAAGAAAAAGAAGCCTAAGGAATAAAGCCTATAGAGGTTTGCTACAGCTGGGCTCTTGATGAAGTCATCCAGGAAAGAGGCAAAGGTAAAGGTATAATGACAATTATTATATTTAAAAATTAAAAGCTAATACTCAGACTTGGTGGGAGTAAGGAGGAATTAAAATCAAAGCAACTGTGGTACATACTTACACACCAAAAAACATTAAGTGATCCTCATCAGTGCCAACACAGTTAAGATACCTGAAGCCTGATAATTAAAGAAAGGGGAAAAAATACATATATTTCAGCTGCCCTGTATATTAGGCCTACTTGGTATGAGCTTATCCTCATCTTAATATAAAGCCATTCCAAAACCTACTCTGCACACAGATGGGAAGTAACTTATTATGTAAAAAACATGTCCTCAGCATAAAACTCCTTCCAGAGATGCACGTTGTTAGAAGTCTGTCCTCATTAACCAGTAAAGGGATTTTGAGCACTTCAGATCCATCTAATTGCTGAAGCAATCCTAAAGATTAGTACTATGGTATTTCTAATAACTTTCAGTCTGCAGAGATGCTTTGGGGAAAGCGTGATCTGTCATATCTTCAGAGTAATTCAAAATCATCGTAATTAAGGGGGATAGAAGAAAATCTGGCAATACCATGGATTCTTAGAAGGCACAGACTCAATACAAATACTTTGCAAGTTAACCCTAGCAATTTATGTGTATGCATATAGACATTAGACATTCATTTCCAGTCCCAAATGCTGAACAACAGTTTAGTAAACTGTTTTAACTCCAGGAAGACATTTAAAACAGTAAGCATCCACAAAGGTAGAAAATCTTAAATGTATAACGAGCATACTTCTACAAAGGAGCTCTGGAACATTTCAGTCCTTGCCATAAGCCTCAGTACAGATCAAAACTCCCGAGATGCCACTTCTACTCTCCTGCAGGCACAAGTGAACTCAGCTGCAGGTGAGAAGGTATTTCCTTCTCTATATGCATTTCTAGAAACATCTTTGCAAGAAGCTAGAGTTCCCAGCGAGACATTTCACACCACCTAACCTCGCCACCAAGTCTTCTAAAGTAACAGCAGTCTTTTCCTGTTTAAGCTGAGGGAGGAAGTTATGTCTCAAATTATCAGTCATGCTCTGAACAAATGTTTTTATAACCAGGAATCCACACCACTGTAGATTTCTCAGCTTCAGAAGATACAAACTTCAATGATATTTTTAACATTATTCCTAACTATTTCCAATAAAAGAACAGCAAGAGGTGAGATACAGTACTTTTTCCAAGCAAACTCTTGCTCAATCAAAATATCTAAGCATATTTCCATCGATGTTAGTCTCACATTCAGCTAGGGCTACTAGGTCATACTATTTCCTTTAAGCTTCTTTCTAAAGTCGCAGCAGGCTGCAAGGAACAGGATTATCACTGAAAATAGACAGGGTCTAAGGGCAGGGTCTCGGTACCTCTCGGTTTCCTTTCTGAGGGTCAGACGTTAGAAAGTTGTCATCTCCTACAGATAATATTTCAAGAGTCAACTGAATGCAAATTTACAGTGAAGCATCCCTGTTTAAATCCCAGTATTCTTGCTCACAACTTCCCAAAATTACTAGAGGAATACAAGTTTACTTACTTCAAAGATTTTGCTATTAGTCATCTGGGAAACTATGCAACCTACAAAAAATCTGGCCACTAACCAGATTCAAAGCAGTTACAAAAACAAAATACAGTGTTTTAGATTAGAGATCTTGTTGCAGTCCCCTTGAAGAAAACCCTTGTGGTCCTCTGTCCAGATCAAGCAGATGTTCAGAGGGATGCTACACCTGATCCCAGAGCCTGGAGGACGTGTGGTATCGGAGCAACCCTCCCAAAAGCCAGCAGGCAGGAAACGAGAGCAGAACCCATTTCTTCCTAGCATGAGGAACCATTAACCCTTTCCTTTAGGGGGTTGATTACTACCTGCAGTCTTGAAAACCATTCAGCTCTGTTAGAGATTCACTGCAGTTGGGAGGCAGTATCGAGAAGTTTACAGGCACTGTTACACCCGATGCGGAGAGCAACGAGGGAACCTGTCAACAGTGGGAAGAGCAGACTGTGCATGTGCTCCACATACAGCTGCCAGGCTTCCTTCTGCAGAAGGACAGAGAGGAAGGGATAAGGCAACTGAGGAGAAGAGTTAAAATACTGTAGAAGATAGAGTGCAATGCAGGAAAGAGAGGCATCAAAGCAATAGCTAGTTGCAGTACACAGCATCAGCTGCAATCTCCCAGTGAAAAGTCGCCAACCTCACAGCACCCAACCAAAACAAACCCAAAACAGCTGCTCGGCTCTATTTCCACCCAGGCTATCCAGGCCTAACTCTTGTTTTAACCCACCGGAAAGTTTTCAAACTTATCACTCAGAAGATATTAGCACAGAACGGGAAGCACAGCATCTGACTTCGGAGACGGAGATCGAAACGTAATTGTCAAAACAATTTCAAGAAAAGGGCAGATCTGTGCCTGGCTGTCTCTGCTGTTTATTAGTTGAAGACAAAGTGCAGTTCTGAAACGGCAGAAACAAGCTAAGTTATGCAAAACTCATCTGGCTAGCATAGCGTTAGACAAAGAAAACGTTGATACAAATTTACCAGCAGATTGTTAAGGAATAGGAGGCATTTATGCTCGCAGCAAGACGCTTTCGGTGTCCGTTATAGAAGCATTAAAAATTACTTTGAAAATTGCCACTCTCAAGCAGGGGGGTGTTGTGCCGGTGCTTCACATGGCACGCAGCACTGCCCATTTCCTGGGCACAACACAAACAGCAATGCCATTAGCACAATCGGGAGTCTGTTTGTAACACAAATACTAAAAAACATTTGGAACAGACCCACAGATTATATATAGTCAGAGGCACACAGCGAGCTGCATCTCTAAATCAATTTCAGGAACAATCAATACTCCTCTAACACAACAGAGGGGCTAGATAAATAAAATTAAAAAACCAAAACTTTACTTATTTATTTTTACAATTTCTTGTGAGCAAAACAATGAAAAAAGACAACCAAAATCTGATTCAGTACCAAGAATAATTTTCCTGTGGTTATTCTGCTGTGAAATCACTGCAATCTCTCTATTTTCTGAGTCACCTAAAGAAGCATTATCACAAGCAGCACCAAGAGTATTTTCCCTTATCTAAAATTATAACCCTATATACTCACAGTAAGCAAGGAGGCATTTTAAAATCTGTAAGACCATATGAGATACTTTTTAAGAAATCATTACAGAAATACCATGAGATATTGAGTTTGTATTTAAAAAAAAAAAATGTTAATAGGGTATCCCACTACATTGTGCATAAGATAGCGATAACTGAATTTTTAGAAAACAATCTTTTAGCTTTGGAGAACTGAAGATGTGTCCTAAGCAGTTTGTGTCTTAACTCTTGAAAGCGCATGCCAAGTTAGCAGCAGAACATCACAGAGTGTATTGACAAGAGCAGTAGGAACTTTTAACCTCTACTCAAGTAGAAATTCACTGCAGGTGTACAAGTTACTCAAAACCAAGTTATTCAAAGCCAGCTGGCATACCAAAAATGAAGCCATACTCTTTAAAATGCTGACAAGAATCAAAATAACTTAATTGTCTTATAATTTGGAAAGATGTCCTGAAACACTAACCAGTTTACTGCAGTCCCTGTAGGTAACTGCACATACAAGAGCAGTGCTTCCTTGCTGCCTCACAACTACCCATCTGATTTACAGCTGCACTGCAGCAAATTCACACCTGTGCTGTGAAACCGAACTGAACTTTCCATCACTTGAACTCAGTTCCTAAGCACCCTGTAGAAAATATTTATCTGTATCAGTCAAAATCCACAATTATCTGGATATCTAGAATTTCAAGCGGCACTAGGAGATGGAGAAAAAGGCTGTCTAGAATTTTGGGATGGCAGGGCACAGAGAGTAACATTGTGTGGCTTCTGGAAGGCAACAGGAACACCACTGCCATGTACCCTCCCCATTCTCCAGTAAGACCGTGCTCTACATTCCACTAATGGAAATTAAAACCCACTTACTCTGGGCTGTTCCTTTGATATCCTGGACCACCATCTCAGGGCAGACAGTTCTACAGCTCACTGTGGTTCAGGACAGCTGGTCACACTGCAAGTCAGATTGCCTACATGCATGCAAAATTTGTTGCTTTGATTTCGGCTTCGATACCAAGTCAGCAAGTAATATTTTTTTGTATTAAAATAGGCTGGAAGATGACCAGGAATTTGAATTTTCTAGAACAGAATCTAACTTCAGGAGAAAAGTAAAATAAGATCTAATTTCAGCAAAATCTAAAGCACGATAGTCAGTCAACACTTAATTACCCCTGTACCATGCACGTACCAAAGATGTAATCAAAAATGATTAGAAAAATTGCAACTTCAAGTTGCACAGCTTGATATTAGCAGTATCTTGCAGAAATCTCAGAGTTCTAATTTTACAGAAAATAACACAGTTTAGCATTAGGAGTTCCTGAAGGTGAAGCCAGACATCAAATAAAGGTGATACTTGCTTCTTCCTGTAAATTTGTAAGGTTTATTTTTATGTATATGCAGATAACTAATGAAAGAACATACACAGAACTCAAAAGCAGATCTCAACTACTTGGATCCCACAAACTTTGAAAGGAGACATGCCACTTGACTCCGTCAAGTATGAATTAGTGTCACAACAGCTTCCAACCTTCTGAAGCGTCCTATCCTCCCACTTTACTTTTCTGGGACAAATTAAGTATTCAGCAGGCAGATTACAGCTGGCTGGAAACACTGACACTGAAGTGACAGATGTGGCTCACACCAGCTGCAGCTACAGCAGTGAGCTAGCATGCTGGAGGGGCAGTGCCAGATCACTCCCTGGGGCAAGATCACATCCTTTCTGGTTTTGGAAATATGCAGCCTCTACCAAGAGAGAACCCAAGCATGCCTGGGCTGCTACAGGCCACTGCCTGTATGTCCTTAACTTTTAACAAAAGTGCTAGATCCTCCAACAGCTTGTTCTCCATGCGTACACTGTGCACTCGTAGGACTGACAGCTAGCGCAAACTTTGCTGAGAAGAAAAATGCAAAGCAGACACGAAATCCTAGAACCATGATAAAACACACAAATCTACAAGAGATGCACCCACCCCGCTTACTACATCAGTACTGCATGCTTACCAATACCTAGCTTGGTTAACTGGCTCTTAAAGCTAAGAATAATTCCTAAATTTGTCCTGTAGCATAGTAAGTTGTCAGGGTTGGGGGGGAGGACTGCATTCAAAGAAACCTCCCATTTTTCCTCAAAATTCCCCATCTGTGTATGAAGCAAACATACGAGCAAATTTTCTATAAGTACATTGATGTGAAATTTTTGTAGTGAATTAACATTTAGGCTTATTTACATTTTCTAAAAAGTGATGATAAAGAACAGGTGGTTGGTCTGCCCACTGCCACTTTAGAGGCACAAGATCAAAAATAACATGCTTAAATTCCTTCTATGTTCTACCCGCTTTTCACTGAAACCCATCTGCTCCTTCATCTCTGCAGGGCCCACTCCCTGCACTCTGCCAACTCCTCTCCTAAAGCAGAGCAGCTATTCTGACTGTGCTGTGTTGGTGATACCCTTTGGTGCATGGCCTTTCCTATTTTTCATTCTGCCCTTCTGCAACCCTGTCATCTTTTCTGAGCCCCTTTTCCACCTCCTTCTCAACTCCAACTTTCCTTCTCCTAGGGTTTTTCTGTTTTTCTAAGGGTTGCAGAACAGCTGAGTCTAGCAAAGTTTCTTTTAGTAGCGTATAAGGACTGCCCACTTAATTACCTATTCTTGCTAAGTAGGTATTGGTACACAATAACTGAGATCACAGAAAACCCATTAATGTTATTAAGGTGATAACAGAAGATTCTGCAGAAGCCCAGAGCAGTCAGCTCACACCTGAGCAAGACTGCTTTTACAGATAGACTGAACATCAAGGTAAAAGAGAAAATTGTTTCCTTATCACCATTACTTCACTTCCAAACTATGCATTACCTAACCAAATCTTACAAAGATAAAGGGCACTGGCTCAAAACTCTTGAAAATCCCCATAAGCATTAGTGACACAGGCTTTAAGGCAGCAAAACTTCTGCAGTACAGCAAGGTAAAGAGGACATGGCTACTTGTCACATTCTCTTGCAATTGTCTAATAACAAATAATCCCATTTTTAGATACTAGGCCTCACATGCATGCTTACTGGACCCCTAACAAGACTAGTCACTATTTTCAATCAATGGTGACCTCCTGTCCACTTTTATTTCCCGAAAATGTAGGAGCAACCGCTGTGATTATCACCGTTTCATTTAGCATTTATTAATGCACCTTCAACAACAATGTACAAAGTTGTCAGAGACCCATGGTCACACTATTAAGGCTAGAGAAGTTTCTTACCCCCAATAACAGTTTCTACCTCAACACTTTACTGCACTGTAAATGTGCATGGGAACTGCGCAGTGGAATTTGTTCAGTGCTCTTGCCTCCCCACCTTTCCATGTTTTACATTCCTTGTGTCATGAATCGCTACTCACTTAAGAGGTAGGTAAAAAGAAAAAAAAGATGGCTGAGCTTTACAGAATGTTTACATGACAAAATGTGGTCACTATATTGAATAAAGTTACAATAGTCTAAAAAACAAGCAGTAGTTATGAACTTTACAGAGAACGTATGCAGATATTCTCCTACCTTACTGAGCACAGCTGAACAACCAGCTATATTTATTTGCTTGTATGAAAAGGACTAGCCTTCAAGCATCCATGTTGCTTACAGAATCTTTCTACTCTGCATTTTTTTCCTACAGTACTCACTCAAATGCAGCCTTTTGTCACGAACTAGATGGCCAAATCTTCCTGACCTTGTGAGCCACATCCTAAAAACCTAATCCTAATCCATCTTAATGTGGTGGAGAAGAGCAAAAATATATCCCACTCACCTCAGCGAGCCAACGCTGACAGTACTCAGTCATTCATAAGCAGAAAGAGCAGGTCTAATCTCTGCTGCAAGACAGACCTGTTGCTGGGTTTCCAAGGTTCTAGCAATCCTGCTGCAGCAGCCCTGCAGGTCATGAATTTAGTCCTTTTATCAATAAAATCTCACAGTAAGTGCAGCCAGACTTACAAGCAGCAGCAGCAACGTTGACTGATTTCCAACTACAACAGCCTTTTGCCATGGCACTTACCAGGACAGTTGTAGACGCAAGGCAGAGAGAGTTCAGTCTATCCACACCCCAGCATCCATAAGAGAATGGAAAACTGCCACATTACTAGAAAAAGGAACTAAACAAGTAGGAACTAGAAAAACAACAATATCCTCTAGAGGCTATGCAAATTACAGTACAATACAGCACAATCAAAGAAAAAAGGGTAGTTGCATATCTAGTTATGAGGCTTTCTTCTTCACCATTTCCATTTAGATTCCGAGCAAAAAAGCTTCCAGCATAATACAAAATTCAGAGGATTTATGAAATTGCTTATCAGCTTGCTCTTTGGAATTTAAACACCTGAAAATATGGTTCAAGATGCTACTGATCACGTTGTATACCCCCAAAAAAAGGAAGGAAATGAAAATCTAAATCACCCAGGACAGCCTTCTAGGGGTGCCAAAATGCCATCAGTATCAGATGACAGATTTAGCTCTTGAATTTTGGAAATTACTACATCGACTTACAATATATACACACGTGCTACACAGAGTATCTGCAATCATGTAGCCTCTCCTCAACAGCCCCTGCCACCCCCCCAAAAAACAGCTTCAGAGTTGCTTCTAAAAATGTATTGTGCATTATGCACAGTTGTCTGAGCAGGACACACCAGGAAAATAAGTCTAACACGAGACTTCCCCTTGAACTCAGTAACGCCCCTCTTTAGATTCCTTGTTCTCTTGATATTCTCCCTCCTCCACTGGAAAATAAATACACAAAGATTTTTAGATATAAATCTGTTTAGAAGTGATCAATTTAATCTACCTCAAATAAGAGAGGAAGGAGTTGTGGGGGAAGAACAATGCTGGGGGCTGAATACGGTTACTCAAAAGAAGGAACTTCATTCAGACACTTCCTGTACTGATGAACGGTGGCTTTACCCTCTTTTAAAAGAGGATGTAATAGGAGGTTTAAATAGAGTGAAGATTCCCAGTCTTGTAACAATTATGAATGACTACCCAGCTGTTCTAAGGGCATTCTTCAGAAATGCAGCAACAGTTAAAACTACCCAAAATGTTGGTTCAATAAACACAGGAATGCCGATACCGTGTTTGGCTTAAGAAACCCACTTCCCCCAGCACGTGTTCCCTGAGAAATTACATGTGCATGCTGAACCCGGGCAAGGAAAAGCCACTTGCTTTCTTTATAAAAACATACATGAAAGTTTGTGTAGCTTTAGAAAGCTTTGGGTTTAGAAATGTTTTCTTTCCCCCAGCGTGATTGCCTTTACAGTCTGTGGCATCGCATTTCCCCAAACTTCAAGACGAGGAACATTCCCCAGCAGGATACGGCCACCCCCTGCCCATCCTGGAGAGGTGGCAAGTCCATGAACTAGTCAGTAACCACAGAGAGCTAGGCACAATTTAAGCTATTTAAGTCTGACTATCAACAAAATCATCACCAGTTACTTGCTTTCTGCGCAAACCGAGACCACTCACCCACCCGAGTGACAGGTAAGCAGCCAAGCAGTAGTGACTTGCTTTATGATCAGAAAAAGGAATCACTCAGGGTACAACCCAGCAAAGGGTACTACCATTATGGCAAAGGGAAAGAATGACTCCTTTAAAGATTTGACCTTTCCACAGGGAAACCACAGACTGTCAAAAACCTTCCAAGCAGTTGCATGGATAGAGAGGAAATAATGGAAGCAAGAATTCCTGTGCCTTTAAAAAAAGCACCAAATGGATTGCTTTTTGCTCATCTCAGAAAAATGCTTATACTGGCTTCATTGAACAGACATCTAACAAAGGTTTAGCTTAAAGTCGAAGATGGAAAAATAAGATTTTTAAAATGCAGAAGCTACTCGAGTGCTTCTGAACACCAGGCAATGGTTCAGCTCCTCTATCTGGCTGTTCATGTACAGCTTCAGTGCCAGACGCTGAATTAGAGGGGGGGTTCTGCATTGTGATAATTTCTATTGGTACATCTACTTTGTTGATAATCTGCACTAACAGAGCATAGTACTCTGTGGTTCACATACTATACTCTTGTTGTCAGTACCTCCTATGGAGGAATCTCAGACGTGAGAAGCAGAAATGTTCAGTTTTATATTCCTCTCAGTAAATGTAGACTCCTGGGTTTGAAAACCAGCTTTTCCTTTCAAGTGAAGCAACTGAAAATGTCATAAAAGAAAGGGAAGCTTCAAGGAAGAATACTGAGGGTTATATCTATTTTATGGGATGAATATATTCGAATGAGCAGAACAAAGATGGTTGATTTTGTATGCGGGTAGAATAAAGAAATAGCAACATCACCACTCTTCAAAAATGAATTCCCAAGCCTTTGGAGTTATGCCACACCACACAAGCACAGACTCCAAGAATGCTACTAGAGCAGATTTCTTCGGAAAAAGAAAGCCCACAATGACTACAAATCCAGAGTTGGCAGAAACCATGAAGACATTTTTAAGTTAACCCTCACTCCCCTCACTCAAAAAAAAAGTAATAAATTCATATTTAAGTTTAACCTGAATCTTCAGCTTGCCCGATAAGCTAAGCTGAAGATTCGTCATCTACCTCCTGAAACTCAGTCTGAAGAGTTACTTTTTTGTAAAACCCTTATATTCTTCAGGTTCTGATTTACCATTAGCATACCATTGTGTTGTGCTTTCCCTCCAGCAGGAAAATAAGAAATAACCGCGTTATTTCTTCTTTGTTTCTGAACTTCCCCCTTCCACACTAATTTGAGAACTCTCTAAGCAAAGGGAGGGGACTATTCTTATCTGGTGACAATAATATTTATTACATGACTCCCCCCAAAAAATACAGATTAGCAGCCTGCACCAGTGGCCACAATAATTCAACAGGAGGCAAGAACTCTACTGTGAAGTCAGAGACTACAAGTACGGCTTGCATCAGAAAAAGCACTCTTGTAAAATGGATAATCCAGTATAACTCCACTGGCAGCCAAATACTTTGAGAACCTGGTACAACAGAACAGCACAGCTCCCTATAAAGATAGGGAAAGAAAAACAGCACCCATGAGGTCAGGAACTATAGAGCTACTTACTTGCTGCAGAGAAATATCAGCTGGAAGGGAGAAAACCAAAGTCAGAGGGACGCAGTTACTGGATGCAAAGAGAGCCAGTCAGCACAGAAGCAGCTCCTCAGTGATCTTTATAAACCCAACTAAAGCCACTGTCCTGGAGCTGGCTTTCCTGGCTACGTTCCTGTGCAGAGCAATGGCCCTCTGAACAGAAGCCTGATTTAAGTAACAGCTTGAAAATAAACATTAATTTCAACTTGTAAGCTTGGTAGCCTTTATACTACTTCTGTTATCCAAAGAAAGGCTACTAAACCTTACTTGAATTTCAGGCACTGGCTAGGCACCAAGATTATTTTTATTAGCTGATGATGACTGGATGCAGAAGATGCTGTTCAGGCTCTGCAGAAGGACTTAGTTGTAAAACACAAAGTGCTTGTTTATGTACTCACAAAAGCTACTTGGTCTCCCAAAGGCCACCAGTTTCTGCAACTCCCAAAGAAGAGGAAGCACATATTAAGACTGTTGCTACTCATTCCTATTAGCTAACACAACACAAGTCAGAAAGCAAGAGGAAGAAAATGAAAGCATTGTCAAATTTTTAATTAATTATGACCATGTCATCATGGTATCACACCATGAGATAGTTCAGTAAAAGTGTATTTTCTTCCTACGTACAAAAATAAAATCTGTAAGAACAAGTCACTTGAACTTTATTCTGCTCTATTATTCCTCCATGGAAGAAATCATTACAATGTCCTTATCTCCATGACACTTCAGGTCAACACTTCCCAGGTTTGGAAGAAGTGTTCAGCTACAACCATCTTGTAATCTGAGATCTGTGATAATGCAGTAATCCAAGTGCAGAAGAGTGAAAGCTCTGACACTCCTGTTGATTCAAACTGTAGCAGAATAAAGTGATCTGAAAGAAGGGATCGGACACATTCCACCATCCTCAAAGAAACAAGTTCCAATATAGCGAAGCCGTCCTCAGGCCTGTGAACAGTACAATTGCAAAAACCTAACAAGCAGATTAGCTTTTATTTATAAGACCTAATACTTCCCACTTTCACTTAATTCTGACAGTTTACAAGTACACATGTGCAATTGCTTACATTAAATAGTAAAAATATTTTTGGAAAAAAAGGTGTTGTTATCTCTCGTGATATAGAAGTCTGTGTTCTTTCTTTCACAGCCATGACAACCTGTGACAGGACAAGTTTTGTTTTCAGTAACAGAGGTGGAGATGGCAAAGGATGCTGAACATGCAACACATTCAGAATTACTGCATCGTTGGGAAAGCGGCTGCAAAAACACGTCTTGACAGATACACATCACTGTGAAAGATACGGCTTATTAACTCAATGAAAAACCAAAGCCTACTTTTTAAGTAAAGCTTGAAAAACACATTCTAAAATAGTAAATAAGTTAAGATTTGTAGATACCTAACCGTGAGAGAGGATTAAGTCAAAACATCAGCTTATTTCAAAATGGATCAAGTCATGCAACATTAAGATAGACATACCATTAAGACAGACACACATTTCTAGCACCACACCACTTACTTGCAGCAGCAGTGGCACAAGAACAAAGGGAAAGTGAAATCCAAATTCTCCTGTAACTGCCCAGTTTTAAAGACAGCCTAAATCCACTGTTTCAATGACTGGAGTCCCAGTGATGGTTACAGAGCAAACTGACCCTTCTCTTCAAAGATTTTCACTACCTTATGGCTTTGCCACAGTTCAAGCTGTAACTTCGTTTCTCCCACCTCACTGAATCCTTTTCAGCAATTTTGAATCACAATTGGCAGTTACACAAAACTCAGACTTCCAGAGCACTGTGACTCGAGAGCATTTTGAGATCTGAGCCCCAGAAGTGTGTACACTCAGAGCATCTGGCATCCTAGATGAAGCAACCTGACTGGACCGTCTTTTTTCTCAGTTTTGTATATCCCTGCACCACGTATTTAATCTCTATATATACACACCATACTTTAGAGCTGCCAAAAGACTCTGCAGTATCACTATGGCTGTGGTTTGTTTCTAAAAGCTAATGCAAATATGAAGACAGTTGAAAGATTCCATTTATTTTGATATTCGAAGTCTACAAAAAAAACTAATCGTCACCACTTAAATCCAAACATGACTGAAAAAGAAATAAATCAGTCAAGCTGTCAAGAAGTGACCAGATGGGTAAGCAAAGGGATACAACAGCATAAACAGAACATAAACATGGAGAAAACAGCTTTCCGCTTGTATTTGTTCTTAATGAAAAATATTTGTATTTGTCTAGAAGTAGACTTCATAAATGGGCATACTGAACAGCTCACTCTATAACTGCATCATCATTCTTCACACACACACACTATAGATTATTTTGTAAGCCTCAAAGCTAAATTAATTTAATAGGATAACTACAATTACACATTGTTGCCATTAGTACAAACAAACAAAAACCACAATCAGATCTGCAGCACGGTATTCTCCCCAGATTTCCTTCAGTTAAACTGGACTAGGCTTTCATGCAGAAGCCAGGTAATACAGGCAGCTCACGACACTAATGGTAAGATTAGAATAAAACACATCTACTCTCCTAGGGCTTGGGATGATTTTCAGAGAGAGAAGAGGGAAGCAAAAGGCTAAGCTTCTTTAGGATATCCTTCTTTCCTTTTTGACCTAGAGCTTATCTTCCCCCATTTCTTCCTCTTCTTACACAGGATGCATTGTTAGTGGCTGATGAAATAATTACATACGACAGATACTATGCCTTTTAAAACAAAAGAGCAGCCTATATCATCTTCTTTTCCTTTTCTGTTGGAGAACACAAATAAGATGTGTGTTGGTGCATGCCAGATACTATTGAAATGATTAGATTCCTGCAGCCCTTCTTCCTCCAAGGAAACTCCATCTGGTTTTGGACATCAGAAACGGAAGCAGGCAGTTCCTAGTTTAAACGATTTGCTCCTGAAAGCCTTAGTGAATGGAGCAAACACTGCCATTGAATGTTAACACAAAAGATGAATTTTGTTCCCATTCAGCCATCAACATCCACCTTCTAGACTTCAGCAAACCATGCCTTTAATGAGTGGACACATCGCACGTTCAAATTTGCAGAGGACACAAACACTTACATACCAGAAGTGAAACAGAACAGAAGGATGGAGTTTCAGACCAGCAATGAGCTGGAACAGCCATAACACAGCTAAATACATTTACACAACGCCAGCAATATTAAATGGTATGGGGATGGTGACCGTTTATTTTCCAAATAGAAGAGGAAGGAGCGTGCAAGAAGGATATATGAAATAAGCTGCCTTCAAGCTGCCTTCTTGTTTTAATGGTTGGACCACTCAGACCAAGCCCATGCTTCTGTCTTCATGTCACAAACAGTCCCCAGTCTCACACATGATGGTATGTCCGGACAACCAGTAGTACGCTAAAGGGCAGCAAATACTCATCTCCACTTTTCCTTGCCCTTACTTCCCGACTTCTGTCTAATCCAAAGGCTGAAGAGACAGCAGCAAAACCAAGGATGCTACCAGCTATGTCAAGTAAGTGATTGTCAGCCACTTAAAGTCCTGGGAGAGCTGTTTTGATTTGTTACCCTCTTCCCCAAATTAAAATTAGGGGGAAAAAATCTCGTAACAGAGCACCTTATCAAAGTTTGAATTAAGTAGTCACTGCACCAGGCCTGTTGAAGTTTAAGAAGCATTTGGACTCTGCACTTGGTCACATGGTTTGAATTTTTGCTTGACCTGTGTGGTGCCGGGAGTTGGGCTCGATGGTCCTTGTGGGTCCCTTCCAACTCAGGATATTCTATGATTCTGTGATTCTATGATTTCAGTAGCATGTAAAATACAAGTGATGCACATAAGAGGCTCACAAGTTGGAACATGCTTTGAAAGATCCTGAACTGCAGCATTCTTAAGCACTCAAGTCCTTAACAAAGCTAAGCGGAGGCTGCGACAGAGCCAGTTTGAACTTTTATCCTCATTTAAGTCCCACAGAAATGTAGAACTTAGTCAGCTTTGGAAAACAGAATTGGAAAAAAAAAAAACGGGTAAAAACAGAAAGCCCAGTTCTGCAGTCTATTAAGAATTGACTAGAACTCCTGATCTCCGTCAACCAGAAAGGCTTTTCCCTCTCTTGACCAACAGCACTCTTTCTTTATGTTTGATACAGATTGCAAGACTATAAAGCCAGGAGACAAGGATCACCTACTCTAATCACACCCAGAGTATTTCCTCCAAATTCAATTTCTCAGGGAAGTTTTAAAATTTAAGATAACCCTTGATAAACTGTTCTAATCCTGAAGTTATGCAGTTAAACAGAAAACTCAAACCACTGAGCTCTCTTTTAGTACTCCAATGTATGCAATTATTTAATCCTTAAGCATAGGATCACAAAATTTCCAGTCAATGTAAAAAAAAAATAAAAAATAACCAAGCAACAATTTAACTTGCTCTTCATAAGCTCCCCATTAGGTAGCAGATTTCCACAGAAGTATTTGCCATACCTTCTTTCTTTCGTGGCTGGAATACTGTCACATCAATACACATTCAATGCATATTCAAAGAGAACGTGCAATTTATTTATACATAAACTTTTTCCAAAAATATAAAGCTTACAGCTGCTGGAGATTTAAATACAAACCCACAGGAACAGCACAGGAAGTGGTCAAACGAAAGCAATGCAGCTTGCACTGTGCACCTCCAGCCCTCAAGGGAGTAAGAAGGCAGCATACACTGCAACTCACCTCTGCTGTTGCAAGGGGACACAAGAACTGGAACCATGCTTCCAGAAAGAGACAGAATCAAGCTGTAATAGTTGGAAGACTGCACGGGGCTACACAAGATGTTTTGTTGTCACAGTGCTATCTAAAAACCAACTGCTAACATCACAGTAGGGATCAATTAGTCGAACTGTAAGATGCTGCAAGGCACCTGCATTGTTACAAGAAACAAGCCTGTAATTACCATTTTCTCCAACAGGAAACAAAACCACTGTTGGCTAAAATACAGAGGAGTAGAGTTAACACAGAGAAACTAAGACCACATACTTGTGCATTGTATACTACTCGAAGGAGGTACAGAACACAGCCCATGCCATGCATTCAAACAGCCCAGCTGGGACAATTTCTGTCCAGCAGCAGTCCTACCCATACTGACACCAGCTAGTGCATTAACCAGCAAGCACTGCCATTTACTGACAGCGCTGGGAAAAAGCAGATTTTGTTTTTCTAGCAAAATCCAGCACTCAGGAGGAGGAAGAGAATTGACAGCTTGATCACTGAACTAAAGGCAAGAAATAGCAAACAGGGGTGCAAGAACCACCGTAGCTGAAACCAGAAAGGAAGCCGTAGCACGAGCACTTCCTGCCATTCCGTTGCCATTTGCGTCGCTATTTGCACCATGGCAAAAGGCCATTCAAATACAGGAAAAACAAGGACTATAAAATTGTCTTAAACTGCTAAGCCTGAAAAAGAAGAATAAAGCATGCCACAAGAAAGCAAACATGCTGACATCCCAGCTGCTGCAGTCTACTGCCAGTAAGAGCATGAGAACAGCCTAAATGAAAACACGGCACAGATGCCAGAAGAGCAGTTATACTGATACACTTCCAGACACTCTCCCACTGGAGACTCCTCTTTTTCAACTGGCAAAACAGCCAGCTAAACAAATTCAGAGCTAGAAAACTGATGCCCATGAGCACTAGCTGATCACATAAAAACCATAAAGGAATGCTAACTAAATGGCCAAAAGAATTATTCTGATAGATGCTGGTATAGAAATACATTTTCCAGGATGATTACGTAAGAATCCTTCAGCCATCTCCTTCCACGAGGGGAAACACGTGACTTAACCTATAGAAAAGGGCAAAAAGAAGAAAGTCACACTTGTTCAAATAACATATGAGACAAAGCAACAAATATCAGTATTTATAGAGGCCACTGTCTTCATTAAAAAAAATAAAGTGCCCCAAACAGTTTTACATCTATCTTCACCTGTGCAATAAAATATAAGCACTACCTAAAATCTGCCTTAACCAAGGTACGTTTTAGAAAAAATCCACCCTATGCCATGATGTTCTGACAAAGTATCGTGACTGTACAAGATGAAAGTGACACAGTCATCTAGCTAAGGGGAATTAGCAACACACTCAAAATAAGAACATGGTGTGACACTCAAACAGAAAATTAATAATTGAAGCTAAACTGCAGATTTTTAGCTGTTTTGCATACATGAGTGTTAAGTCTTTTTTCCTGAGGTTTTGCCATAATTTCTGTACTTCTATGGGTTATCCTAATCCACAGAGATTGCCATTTTAAACACAGAGCACTTCCTTTAGTCATACTAGTCACACCTGTTTAAAAAACAAAGATAACATCTTGGAAGAATATCAAGCACACACTCCCACTAACATCCAACACCGTGCTTATTCATGAGTATGAACTGGCTTTCATCACAAACCATGTACTAAAAACCAAGGTTTCTTTCCATAGTTTTAGTAGTCTTCACAAGACTACTCATGCAGCAAGTCACTCATGCAGCAGTTCCACTGTAAATTGCTTTGAAGATTTATTTTCTTGTGAAGAGTAATTGGTTCAGGCATTGTAAAGCACTCAAAAGAAGTAACTTCCGAAGTACTCCTATACCCCAAGAGTCATCTAACAGCATCCCTGAATTGCCTATTGCTTTTTTTTTTTTTTTGGAATATCTTTTGGAACACGAAAGACACTTCTGCTATTTTGGGGAGAAAAATAATCACAAGATAAATCTACTTCAGAGATTAGAATAAAAAAAATTTATAGCAGTTTTGTGTACTTATCCAGATCTGTCACCGGAAACCTTTTGAAGTAAGAGGGATAACAACATTGTGAGATGACAACCGCAATCACTGTTAATCTGAACAAGTGCCATGATATTTCCAAACCATTGCCTGCATCTGAGCTGTTGCTGCTCTTTGAAATAAACATTAAAATATCACAATCCTAAACACGAATGAACATGCATGAACCAGAGGTCTCAGAAGTGGGGCACATCAACCACATAGGATTAGGCACGAGCCACGGTTCTCTGCACTGCCAGCCTACCTCATCATATCCAGATCCACAACACATCCAGTCCTGTTCTCCTCAAAGCTCAACAGCACTAGGTCACATCACTCTGCGATACCACAGCCTGAGAAGCTTGAGCTATCTTTTCTATTTGAGTACAAACTGGGATGTTACCATTTGTTAAAGTCCATTCCATTACTAAGCCTTAATCCATACAAACCCATTCTCTAACACGCCTTAATTGAGATATGCATAGACAAAAAGGGTTGTCTGGAACAAGTGGCCACACCAAAAAATGACTACTTAAGTATTTCTACTGTGAGACCGCAGCTAACATTCACACACAGGTATCTAAGTGCTACTAGGAAGAAGCCTTTTTCTAAATTCAGGGTGTAGAAATAACCTGCCAAGACGACTCAATAGAACTGGGACCCCATACAGTGCTCTAAGGCAAACAACAGTCAAAAATCCTCCTGGAACAGTTTGGGGTATCTTTTCACCAGACTTTCCAATACCATCAGGCAGTGTTTACAGCAGCAAGTTTTTCAAGAAATCATTACCTACACACAGACAACTTAGCAAACGTACTTGAAATTGTCAAAAATATTTTCGAAATGCTTAATTTAAAAAACAACTACTTTAGCGTATCACTAAATAAAGACACAATCATGGCCACATTTGAAACATGTACAGCCATTAAGAAATAATAATTAAAAAAACAGAAGTCATACTCCAAGAGCATGAGTGTGTGTAAAAACAGTTTTTCCCTGAGTTTCTTGCTCTTGAAATGGCAAGCACTTACTTAGAGAACACTAAGTGAGCACAGACTGATGTTATCTTGATTTTCTACCTATTGTTCCCAAGATGCAAGCAGTGTTTTCCTAGAACACTGCTATGATCTGCATTACTTACCTCAGTAGGTAACCAAAATGGATTTTTAAGCAAACAGCTTTTGCTGAGCATAAAGCCAGGTACTAGGCTAAAGTGGACATCAAGATCAATCTCTTGCCTATTTTTACTAGAGAACATTCAGTAAGTATGAGGAATAATTGAACAATTGCACCTTAACAAAAGGTACTGCATCATTGCTACATCTCTCACAAACCTGACAGTCACCACAGACAGCTCTTTGCAAGTTTTTTTCCTCCCTCTATCAGAGGAAGTTTATTTGTCCTGATGTATTTTTGACTCGTGATCGTGCAGTGCTGGTATCAATGCTCTTCCACTCAGCACCCTCTCCCCTCCCTTTTGTACATCAGCTTCAGTATGAAACCTGAAGAGGCAAAGGAGAACTGTTTGCTAGGCTGCTGCTGACTTCTTGTAGTTGAAATGCTTCCTTCAGACTGCAAATGCCTTTTTATTGAACTACCAAGGCCTACAGTCTCAGGATGCACTTATTACCAGAAGTCAAACAGCTTAACAAATGGGGAGAGGGGTTGTCTTTGGTAAGCATCTATTTGCTTAAAAGGTATTAAGAATGACTCCTGTGAGAGTATCAAGTAGGAGAAGCAAGCTCCAGCTCTCTCAAGAGGGTCCCCGGTTGGACTTGCCACAATTATCGCTCCCCATCATCACCTACAAAGAGCATTGGAAGAGAAACAGACACTTCATCAGTGGAACTAAGAACATCCCTGAATTAAAACTTCTAGTTGATAATTTTCTATCTGGGTAATAACTATTCCCCATGCTAGAACATCAGTTACCAGTTTGTTAAGAGTAAAAGACATGGCTCATCTTCGCATCAATGGTGTTTTCTCAGCAAAGCAACAGGGCAAAAACCCGAATCCACACTGTGTTGCAAGAGCACTAGTCAGAGGAGTAAAGCACACGCCGTTTTCTACAAATAGGTAATGCAGGATAAAAGGAGCAAGTTTGCTGCTAAGGGACGGTCTGGTACAGCCTGAAGCATTCCGCTGTAACAGGAGACTGCCCCTAACAAGGATTTAATACACTGTCTGGACAACATATGCACTCCTAATTTCGTGGAACACCCCAGCAGAAAATATTGTAATTCAATAGCCCCCACATTTTTGCTAAGTCTGCCTACCACAGTAGTGGTTTTGTGAGAGGGACACTTCCCAACATTTGAGCAAAGACCAGTAATTATATGGGCCGACTCACCATTAGCTGTTGGCAGCTTGCTACCAAATGAAATAAGGAAATTGTCTTTCTCCTCACTAAGGACTTGTGAACCTATGCGTACTTGAGAGAACAGACTTTTCCATTTACCTTAAGAGCGAGAAAAATAAAAGCCAAGCTGTATAAAAACCTTACTACTTCAACTCACTAAAATATGTCCATACACACACACCGACCGTTCCTTAAGCAAACAGGCCAGCTAAAGCAAATTTACTTTAGTAACCACAACTAATTTCAACTGTGCTGATTATTTTCAGGGTGGTTAAACTTTTGGAACTTCATACAACAAGGAAACATTTTCTTCTCATCAGGTCACGGCTCTTTGAGGATTTGTTCACAATAGCTATAGCTTAGTGCCAACTCTTTGTTGAATCTTTCCTTGGCTAAATTCTTTTTGTTTCAAGCAGCTCTGTTACAGTCCAGACAACCTATTGCATTTTGCTAATGCCTGAACTCAGCAGAATCTCGTTATTCTTTGTTTGCCTTAAAAAGAGTACCCAAATTATGTAACAAATAACTTTCTGAAACTGTAAAATTAATAGTTGAACCTGCAAAGTTTTCAGTAGGCTTTTTTCCAATAAGAGACCATAGCTTTAAAGACAACAAATCCAAATGATTGCCTTTGATGCATACTACATAGTAGTACCTGTGGACATGCGGAATGCTCTAAAATTCAGCCTGCTTTTAATATCTCATTCCTTTTCCATTTGAATTTTATAAACAGAGCTCAGAGGTACTATCTGCCTGGATAGTCCCTTTATGCAGATGTGGTTCTGACAGGCGGCGTAGGTATTTAACTAGAATATTTTAACTCACTTAAATGACAATAAAAGTACTCTGGGAAATTAACAAAGCCAGCATTTAAAAAAAAAAAAAGAATGGTGGGGAAAATAAACAGATTAGACAGATGAAAACACAACTGGAAAAATAAAGCGTTGACAGCCTTCAAACATAGCCTGTGCAAATTGCTCTCATATGAACAAGTTACTAAATAGCTTTAGCATGCAAGCTGATGCACAAAAAAGACAACGCCCCCTGCAAAGCCTACCTCCAAGCCACAAAAGAAAATAGGCTATGTTCCAACAGGGTAAATACAAGTTACTGTTTTTAAAAGGAGAATAGATAATGATTTTTTCACATTTCTGATAATTAACAACTGCCACAGGACACAGCAGATATTCCAGGACTACTTCATTCATGGCAATATTATCAGGCAAATGGACAGTTACAGGGTAACAGGTGTGGTCTGCATCAGTACCATACAGATTTCATAAGTGGTCCATTGTTCAAGATAAAAATGAAACAAAGTAAGCTGTTTAAAAACCCTTCGCTTCCAGTTAGTGAGAGAGGCCTATGATATAAAGATTTCTATGAAAGAACATCATGGGCCCATAGGAAACATTAGAAAGTGAATCATTTCATGTTATCTAGAATACCTTGTGCTACGCCTCTGAATTCCCAACACAAAAGATGAACATTTTGATGTTGACATTTAACTTTTTCTTTAAAAAATCTTCCCTCCTCAATTCCTCCCTCCTTTCTTTGAAAGCTTACACGAAACAGAAAAGCAGATGAGCACATAGTCATTTCACAACAAACAGGATAACAGAATGTATGCAGATTTTAAGATTCATATAGCTTAAGATACCACCGCTTTGAATCACATTATGGCAATAAAACAACTTGCTTAGTGTTTCCTTATACAACGCCCACACTGATATACTGTTTCTCCACTACCCAATACATGCAGGCAATGACATTCAACCCCTTATTCCTGAAAAAAATAAAAAGAAAAAAGATGCATGTGTCACACTGCTTCCTGCAGATTCATTATAAGAATTCAAGTGCATTGCCAACACATGGCATAGCCAACATACCAGCAATACATCGCTTCTCCACTAACTCCTACTAAAAATCACAATGATGGCTTGCTACTAAGTGTCCAGTCAGTTGAAATACATGTTTGTACACCAGCTGGCTGCACATTGATAGCTAAACTACTATCTGAGCAAATTATTTAAGAAAAAACTTAGGGGAACCAAATCATCTTGAACAAAAATACAAGTTTATATTCATCGTTTGCACTGACTCCTTTGACCAGCTTAAATTCATCACCTGAGCTGCACAGGATCAACTGCATCCTAACACTTCATTTTCAGATTACTTTAAACTAAGGTCCTGTATATTAAGTTCATTACAAAATTTATGTAGTTACCTAAGATCCAAGCAAAAACATCTTCCAGGCTGTTTACTGGTGTTGTTTTAAAACATTTTCTAGTCACACAACTCGTGTTATTCTCTCAGGACACTCAGTGCAGATACAAAGGCATCTCTTCTCTGTAGTAGAGCATGGTTGCAAGCAGGCTTTCTGGCAGACAACACCACACCTCAGATCTGATCTATCATCTTGACAGAACAACATCAGTTACACACAAGCACTTGAATAATACATAGCATACATAACTTTGGAAAACAAAGAGAAGATAACTAAAAGAGTAGATATGAAAAGTGGGGAAAAAAATCAGCATTTCTAAGGAAAAAACACGGAGCTATCATGTATGCTTTTTTTTGAAAACATGGAAAGTTACATGGAATTATGTAATTTTGAAGACAGAGTCTTAAATTCTCCAGCATATTTAAATGTTTTATGTCTGCTTGGGTTTTATTTTTTCTCTAGATGGGTCTAAAGACCAACTGATGACTCTCATTTTGATATACACCACTGACACATCTTTAATACTTTTACTTAATACATAGTAATATCGTGCTTTTTCTAAGCCAGAAAAAAAAACATACTTTTCAAGTTATATTTTAGGAAGGAGCTAGAATACATTGAAAGAATGACTGGCATTTATTTACAACACATCTCTAATCTCATGACTGAGAAGACAAAATCAGGTAGGGTACATGGCACACTGTTTGCATACTACTTCATTTCTTAACCTACATCTCTCAAAGGACATCATTACAATTTACAAACTTTGATCACATTAAGCAAACTACAGCAACAGAACAACCCTGAAAAGCTCAGCCAGTGATTGCAATACACGAGGGGGGGAAAAAACAGTGAAAAAGCACATTAACTATCCTGTTTCATGTGAAACTAGAAGTCATTCTTGTTTCCTCAAGCCCTTCTGTGCATCCAAACAGCCCTGCTTCACTTCCCTGTTTATGAATCAAAAATAGGTATCAGTGATGCAAGAGCGATAGCTTCCAAACCAAAGCCAGAGTCACCAGTTTCTAAACTGATGGGTGTGTTGCGGGGAAGACACAGCAGCCTCTGACTAAGAATTAATTTCTCACTACCCTGCCATATCAGAGAAATGCCGCATTGAATCATCTCAAATCGCAGGGGAGATAAGAGGAAAAGCCTCGTGCAACCACAGACCTAAAGAAAACAGCACAAAATTTGCAGGTGACTGTCTTTCCATCACACCTGAACCTACATTTTATGAGAGGAATAATCCACTCAGATGACTCATTTTTGCCAAGTGACATTTTATATTAAGAAAATACACACATTTGTCAAACTTCGGAGACTCTTTACATTCCAGCGAGAGCTAAATTATCAAAGTGCCTAGGCCTTTAATTTGTTTTTCATTGTTATAGAATTACATGGAAGAAAAATATCCGCTGAACAATAAATTGTTACCCATTAAGCAGAGGAAAGAGCTTTTCTATCCTCTTGTACTTTGTAGGAAGTGAATGTCAAGTGTTAATTTCTCTTTTTTTAATCTTTGGTATTATCACTTGTCTAAAGATCAAGATACCAGAAATTGCATCCAATGGGGCGCTGCACAAGGCACTGACGTTACCTTTCAAAATGATGCAATAAACTGAACTCTCAGTATTTAGCCACTGAAACTGGCAATGCCTTCCTTAGGCAAAGGAGGACAACAGAACTGAGGTGGTTATTTTTAACCCCCTTCCAAAAAGCAGCTCTCCTGCCTCCACACACCTTGAGAGTCAAACAATTTGCACTCCACAGTTTCACCCTCTGACAAAAACAGCCTGGTGTACCTAAAGTTAAAATACTTCCTCCTTCTTCCCACCTTAAACCTCCACAAAGAAGCTCATGTACACTAAGTCTGGAAGATATGTAGCTCTCTTGCTGTCCTTCTACTGTCATACATATATATGTCATGCTTAAGAGCCTCATTTAACACTATCTGAAATAGTTCAGAGGTTCTAAAAAAGAAAAGAAAGAGGAAAAGAAAGCCTTTTTTATGCTGTAAGGAGTTATTCTAAAATTTTATCCTTGTAAAACTTAGAAGAGAGCAGCTGGCTTCTTTTCCTCCTCCTTTCCCCAAAATGCTCGAGTTACTTTTAGTCAATCCAGTACTCAAGGCATCGTTTACCTTTGAAATTATTCCCTCTCAGCTAGCTTCATAGTACAGCCACTATCAAAAGCCTGCTCAAAAAAAAAAAAAAAAAATCACCAACACATTGCCCCCCCCCAACCCCAAAAATACACAAAGCCAGGAAACAGGAAAAAAAAAGCAACCTCACAAAACAGTACTGTATGCAGGGCAGTAACCAGTTCCACAGGAGAAGCCTGCCTCCTTGTGGCTCGACTAACCATAAATTAGGGTGGTTTTTTTTGCAATTCATTCCATTGCACCCAGAAAATCTGGCAAGGCAAGAGCTAAACAGGCGTCTAGTTCAAAGCATTCAGGGGCTGAGGGAGTTTTGTTTTGTTGGTGGGGGGGGGTTGGAAATGAAAAAGATGTTTCTAATTTTAAGAGGTACTGGCAACAGTTATCCATCTCTGATTACTGAATAACTGTTTTTACCCTCTTCCTCTAAATAGCACAGAGGGGAAGAGAAGAAGCACAGCACAGAGGGAAGGGGCAGCTTGAGGGGACGTCCAACTTGAAAAGGAAACGAAAACCACATTCTTAATGTGGCAGCAAAAGCCTGTCAGTACTCTGGCACCTACAACCAGAAGACTCCAAACCTTGGCTCAGCTGTGGCTTAGCCTAGCAGGCATCTCCTCTTGATGCCTCAGCTTTCAACAGTAAATCCCCTTTCAGCCTACAGGTCTCCTTCAGGGTACGCCTATGAGGAGTTCCCTCTTGGCAGCAGCGAGGTGTTTGGTGCTGTCAATACGATGCAGACATTCCTCTGTCCTGCCTGAAGGGCTCCATTCAACAGGCCTACTTCTTTAATGCTTACAAGAGTAAGTTCTTTAGAAACCAGCTGGATTTTTTTTTGTTTTGTTTTAAAAGCCAGTCACTCAGTTGTGCAAGAGCTTAATAGAGTACTCAAAAAAATCTGAAACTAGTTAGATGACTTGTTTAAAAGACCAATTCAAATTCACACCCCCATTAGAAGGGGGTCATAGCATCAGGACAACCCTGGCTTGGAGGGTACGCATAGCTTTCTAACCATGCTGAAGAAGCTGCTCCATTTCGTGCAAGTCAGACAAGGAGCATGAACCACTTTTGCTATGGATTAGGAAATTATCCACAAGCTTCGTTCCAGTCTCCACTCCAAAAGCTGTTTAATATAAAGCACATTAAGCGAACACAAAAGTAAGCCACATTTTTCCTCAGTCTTGCAACTGTTGGGCTTGCAACTTGCTTTCTTCTGTGTCATAGCCTCTGTTTTAGAACCTAACCACTAAACAAGTGAATCAGACTCACTCTTTCCAATCTACAGCTCAGTGATCTGGCTGGTAAAAGGAGTGAACCGAACCCCTGGCTTTCACGGTTACAATCATCTTAATTGAAGATTCACTGGAGGAAGAAGAAAACAAAAAAGCCACCTCTAAGTACATTTTGAATGAAAGGCTTAGACTCTGCCCTTTTCTTCTTTTTAAGAATGAAAGAAAAAAGCCAGTTGTACCCTAAATTCCAGAATCTGAAGAAGCAATTTCATTCTACTGCAGTTCTGTGCCTAGGTCCAGAAGCATTGCTCCTTCATGGTTTTTTTTTTTTTTAAGTCATTACTATTTCCATATTTACTAATGAGACAGCTCCTACTTTGTGTGCTTTAGCTCCATTTATGTGTGCTCAGCTCCCGCCGCCCCACGACCTGCCTAGCCAGAGCACCACACACACGGCCGTGGCTTCCACCACTGCTGCCAGAGGCCAAAAACTTAGGCAAGGCTGTCCTGCATGCTGCAGCATCCAAATAGCTCGAAAGGTTATAAATAGAGAACCAAAATAAGTAGGAGCTTACATTAACTCTGACACTCCTCTAGTGGGAGAAAGAAAAAAAAAAAAACAAACAAACCACTCTTCTCTCTTATTCAGGTGCAATCCTGGAAAATGGCAAACACTCTCACCTCCTCTAAGGGTAATTGGAATTGATGGTGTTCATCGCAGGACTGGATATCATACCAAACAAGTCCAGTACGTCTGGAAAACACGCTAGGTCTGTACACGAAAAAAATCATCCTCATGGAAAAACCATTCTGTTTCCATAACCAGATCTGTAATTAACATGCAAATTACTTATTCACATAAATGAAGAACTATCCCCTTCTGGCTTCTGTAATTTTATAGACTGAACACGGCAGAGACTCCAATTTATAAAAAGTGATGTTCTTCTGTAAGCAACTCTGTTTTCATTATACTGAAATAGTGGGAAAGTAATAAGGACTACATGAAGTCATACCAACCAAGAAATTTACTACAGCAGGGTTTCTGTTCGTAAGTTTAAGGCGGTTTGTGTTTTTGCTTTATACCAGGGTCTGACACTAAGTTAATAAGCCTTTTATTGAGATTCAAAAGCTATTACATTACACACATCTTCCTCTACTTAGAATTGCTAACCTACTCTGAGGCCCAGGATTAAATTTTACGCTTCGCTGACAGAAAATAGAATCCTAAATCAGCAATCCACACGTAATTGTTAATTTCCCCACTTGTTTCTTACGGTCACAGTACCTGTTTTCTTCCTTACCATGGCCTTACTTTAAGCTTCCACATTTTTAAACCTAGCACTGAGCTTCAGTTCAAGCTCATGAAATAACTCATTTTCTTTGAATTTATCTTTGCTAAACTTTCCCAGTTACCCACATCAATAAGGTTTATTATATTCCAAGCAGAATGATGGCAAATAACCCCAAGGAAAGGATCAGGATCATAGGTCTCTTAAATCCATAAGAAAAGTTGTACTAATATCAACAAGAAACAGCAGCAGGTTCTAGGAGACTAAGTACCAGACTTGCACTTAGAAAGACAGGTTTCTTTTTCTATTTTATTCTCACCTGGTCTTCTAGGTGACCTTGTGCAAATCATTATCCCCACAACAGTTTCCCCATCAGTAAAAGCGAATTGAACTCAGTTGCAAAGCTGACTGGAAACTCCAAATGAAACACACTAGGAGTTAAACATATATTCCCCTATCTGCAGATATATTTGCCTTAGATAGCATTCCTTTATCCCATTATGCATCACCAGCAGCATTAGATTGCTTTTACTTTCTAAACACACTCAGGTTGTTCTTCAAGAAAGGCTTTAGGCTACTGCCTTACTTTTTAATCACGCGCTTGATCCATTTCCACCGCTGTATCTACTCTGACGGACCACACTTAACACATTAACATATTGTGTCAGAAGTTGCTGTTGAGAATGAAAGGGGGGAAAAACAGAGCACTGAGACAGTTATGAATGAGCGGGGACCCATTCTGAGGACCCTCGCAGGAGTGACTTTGTACATAATCATGCAAATATTCGCTCCCATGACTTGCCGTGGGAACCGGCCATCACCAAAACCCAGGGGGCTTTTACCTGGAATATAAGCGCTGATGCACAGAATCGCATTGAAGTAACCGAGAGAAGATCCCCTGTGCTATACGCCACCGGAGTGGAGAAAGGCCGCTTTTCCCCTACAAGGGGCACGGCACTCCTCAGCGAGCGCTGCGCCGAGGTGCACTTTGCTCACTCGCCCTCTGCCATTCCGGGGTTCAGCCGGGGAACTTTTAAGATGCAACTTAGCAATCGTTGGCTTTGCTGCCGTTCCTACTCCGCAAAATAAGGCGACACAAGCCTCGGCCGGGGGGAAGCACGCACACACACACAGGAATTACTCGCTCGCAGCTTTTCTATCAGAGCCAGCGTGCGAAGCCGCTGCCTCTCGCCGTCTCCCAGCAAAGCGCTGGCGGACGCAGGCAGGCACCGCCGGGTACGTGTCCCCCCCGTCCCGGCCGGTAACTCCAGCCCCTGGAAATGTTTACTCAGAGCGGCACGGAGCTGTTCCCGCACTGCCGGGGCGTCACTGACCGAAACACGGGGGTGGGGGGGGGTAAAGGAAAAAAAGGAGGAAAAGATGGGGGGGGCACGGCACGACCCAGCCCCAACCGGGCACCGGCGTAACGGGGGCAGAAGGCGTTGAGAAATAAAATAATAAAGAAAGAAGGGGGTGGAGGGGGAGGAAGGCCCCTGGGGGGGGCGATGGTGGGTCTCCGACCCCCCCGCCCGTCCTGCCCCGACTCCCCCCTGATGGGCAGGGACCGGGGGGCGAGGAGGGGCACGGGGCACGTTAACGGCTGGGGCTCACCTTCCTGCCGCCGCCGGCCAGCGCGGCGCTGCCGCCCGAGTACATGTAGTAGGCGATGCCCAGCACCCAGAGGAAGGCGAAGCACAGCAGCAGCCGGGACCTGCGCCGCATCCTCTCCTCCTCCTCCCCGCCCCGGGCCACCAGGAAACGGGCAGCAGCCGCCCGCCGCCGCCGCTCCCGCCGCCGCCGCCGCCGCGCAGGGTCAGGGGGCAGAGGGCGAGCGCCCGCCCCCCGGCCAAT
>CM021733.1:42114216-42158823 GCA_011075105.1 Heteronetta atricapilla | reverse complement strand
GGGGCAGAGGGCGAGCGCCCGCCCCCCGGCCAATCCCGCGCCGCCCGGCCCCGCGGGGGGCGGCGCGGGGCGGGGCGGGGCTACCGGCGTCGCCATGGTTGCAGCACGCCGGGAAGCCGCCGCCCCGTGTGGCGGGAGGCGCGCGCCGCCGCCGCCAACGGCCGGCGGCCAACGGTCGGCGGGGGCCGCTCGTCCTCGCCCCCCTCTCCCCTCAGGGTCCCCTCTCCCCTCAGGGTGGGGGTCCCCGGTGTGTTTAAGAGCTTCTGCCGTGGTGCCGTGGTGGCATCATGGTCCTGGCGGTGCTGCCATGCCGCTCTCCTGGCGTTACCTGAGTAGCAGTGCCCCGTCTGGTCATTGTCCCCACGCCAGGCTAAAGGCGACTCTGCTGAATCTTCTCTGGTGGGGCTCCACTCTTAGAGGCTGCTCTGCTGATACAGGGTCGTCTGGATGCTCTTATCAAAAAAATAAATAAATAAAAAATAAAAAACTCAAAGGGAAGAGGCTAATGGTTAAAAAACACCACATGATTAACACCACATCATTAACCCTAATGATTAAAGACCGCCACAACTGTATCGGCAGTATCCACTCAAAGCAGAACATGATAGATTTTAAAGTTTTTCTCCATCATCTCACTGTGATTTCTCAACAGCCTGATCGCTGCCCGTTTTGACCAGACCCCACCTTTCTGTGCTCCATCTGTCCATGCCAACGTCAGGCCTCCGCCAGCCCACCTGCACGCACGGCCTCCCTACAAGTCTGGACCCCAGGCCACGCCAGGATGGTGTCAGCGTGGACCTGGTGCTAGGCCTGGTGGCAATTCTGCTGCATTAGCAGGAAAATATCCAGCAGCCCAAAGAAATGGCATCAGAAGCTCACCTGCTCACCGGCACAGTTGCTCTGCTGACAGTCTCCCCAGGGAGGTGAGCTGTGAGGGAGTTGGCACGGCCTGGACAGAAGTTGTCTGGTACGCAAAGATTTCAGAGAATAACCACATGCCTTCCTACCTGCCAGGGCCCTGCCAGAAAGAAGAGATGGACATAAAGACAAAGGAAGAAATCCGAGATAAGTACTCCTTCAGGAAGTGCAAAATAGAGAGATCTTTCTTCAGCACAAATGACTCTTTCAATAAACTCAGCTTTGTGATTCTTGGTTCTGGAGGGAGCTAGAGAGAGACACCCAATTTGTGCAAAACACGAGTTTTGGAATCAAACCACTGGCATCTATTGAAGTGAGGTACACTGGAGAGTATGGGCTGCCAGGAGACACGCAGATGTTCTGGATGAGATTTTTTGATTCATCCAAAGCATGTTTGATGCAAGGGAGCAACAGTAACTGCAAAAGCCTGTATCTAAAAAGACACACACACACACACACACCACCCCAAAGGCTAAATTTTCATTAGCAACATTTTCTGTGTAATTTGGAGCAGTCTCACCAGCCCAAGACTGTCAACAAGCTGATAAACTCCAGCCTGTTAAGCTCTGCCATCAGCTTTTAGAAGCGGCTTCCTGCTGCTGGGGGACGCCTTCATCAGGCAAATCTGCTGGGGGAGAGGGTGCCGTTCCCTCCATGGCTCCACACAGAAACATCACACACCCGGCTGTGTAAAGTGCTCGATTCTGGAGCCATAATCCCATTTAACCTTACAAATTCTGCAGGCCACTTACTCTTTAAATGTCTCGCAAAGCCTACAGAATCTTTTCTTGCCCTTTACACAGCCTCAAAGATCTTGAGACAGCCTTCAAAGGTCTTCCTGAAGCCTCAGGTATTTTCACTGATTTTAGCAATGTGCTTAGATAGATTTTTCTCTTTCCAGCAAAATTAACCAGCCATGCATGTACAGAAAATCCTTCTGTAGCTGCACACTTCACAAGCTTACCGAAATAATCCACTGCACATGCTCAATCACAGTTTTCAAAGGTTTATAACTCAGCCAAATCAAAACTAATTTCCTCTTGAACAAGCAAAGGCACATCTACTTTAAAGGAAGGCTACTTCCGTGTCAGAGTTCACTTGTCAGCCATCTGCTGATAAAGTTGCAGAAATGCTCAAGAAAGGCTGTAAGGATCTATTTAGCTCAAGAAACACTTCTTTATTGTTGTTGTCTTTGACTCTTCTGATATTCTGAACTAGCTGAGCCAGTTTCGTTCAAATCCTTCCAAAATATTCACGTTTGGACAAAGTCCAAAGCCAGAAGATTTCATCCCGAAGTATTTTTATTTCAGAGACCACAGGAAGCACAGAAGTTTAGAATGGAAAATGTTATATAGCTTTAACTCTAGGAAAAGCTGCCTGTTCTGTTACACCACATTCGCATGCACATACTTCTTTGCCTCAAAAGTCTTAACATGTTTAAGTCAGCAAAGCAAAACTGAAAAAAAAACACAACCATTTCAATTAAAGCAAGGAAGTCAAGAAAAAAAAAAAAAAAAAAAAAAAGAAAGAAAGAAAGAAAAAAAAAGACATTAAAGAATGTTTTTTCCAGTGCATTTCAAAAGAAAATATTAGCATATATTAAGAGCAGCATTGCTAGAATGAATCACAGATTATAAATGCTTCTGTATCAACCACAGCTCTTTAAACAAAAGGGAGATCAATCACGTGAGAGTGCAAATAGGGGTGACATTTGCAGAAGGAATCATCAAAACTTTTCCTTTGATCTGTAATGCGGACACCTAGATTCAATAGGCTAAATTCTGATCAAGTTAGCTAGGATGTAAACCAGAGGTTAGTTCACTCTATTCGTTTGAGAGCGGGTATAAAAACAGGTACAGCCCAGATCACAGTCTAGTTCAGGGTGTTAGTGTTCATTTTCTTGTAAGTAAAGACCACAAAAATTGCTCATCCTTTTCTGGAGTGAAAGGACCTAGTCAGAGGTAAATGAATCCTCCAGCAGTGGGAACGGAAAGTTGTCCTCACCTTTAGGAATAAGTGAGTCAGTTCCTTACTCATGCGAGCAATCTTGCACTTGGAAAGACAGGAATGAGGATTTTCAGATCAGGACTAAAACACAGAAAATAGGTTTTAAAGACTTTAAAAAAGCCCCAGTTCCAATCAAGGTGTCTGGAACCTCTCTGATATACAGAAGCTAATGTGTTGCTGATCCATTTCAGATTATAGTTTTTCAAAACCATGCAGTTATGTCAGAAAGAATATCACTCTTTCTCTCTCAAGAAACTCATTAGTAAGATGTGTTATGACATAGGAACCACACATTAGCATGAAATTTAAAATACATCTGCAGGGATATAGGTTTATTAGTACATTGAGAGCTTGAGCTGAATACTCAGCCTGGGCTGCGTTTGTGTTTGTATTTAAAGAATTGCGTTTGTAGTGAAAGATCCTGATCCTGCAAACATTTATGCAAATGTTTAACTTCATTCAGTGCATATTCCCATCGGAGTCAGTCGGACTACTCAGATGTTTAAAATTATATGCTCATGGCTGAGTACTTGCAGGATTAAAGGTTAAGTGCAGCTAGCAGGTCTGAAAATCTATGTGGGTGTTTTGCAATTCCTCACTGCACAGTGGTAACAATGAGAAACAGCCTACCTCCTCAGCTAAAGACTTGGGAGTCAACATGTCCTTTCCCATCTGTTTAGATGCCAAGAACTATGTTTGTTTAATTTTTCAGCACAGTTTCTGATGTTACCCAGAGTAGGCAGACGTGCTGGCAATAGCATTCTAGAGTGGCTCACTTCCAGAAAATCTTTCAACCCTCCAAGAGTGTTATTTGAGCTGTTAAAACCCCAAGTAGCAAATACTGTATCATGCGCATTTTACCTTGAAAACAGTGTGTCATCCTGCCTGACCACGGAGCATGCCGTGCAAGGTCTGAATGCGTTCAGGCCTGTTGGAGCTAAAGTTACCTCACCCCAGACTTCAATATTGATAAGGCAGCATCTTTGGTTTTAAAGCACGAAGAAATGACTCTTTCCCCTGGTAGCAGGGTTTTTTTATGCTGTTTCCCCGCCAGAGATCAATCGACGCATTGTGTCACGCAATGCAGATACGGCAAATGCCGTATTTTCTCTCACAGGCTTACAGTATCAGCTTAAGCCCATGTGCTTCCAAGGCAAACGATCCAAATCTGGAAGTCCTTCCTCTCTATTAAAGTTGAAGGTTCAACATTCCTTGCAGTTTTTTGGTTTTATGAACAGAGGAAACGGATCCTTTTCCTAGGGTGGTGAAGACAAAGAAAGAACAACTCAGCCTTTGGTCAGCCTCCTGCTAAAGATGGCAGCAGCCAGCACAAACTACTGTCCCACTGCCAGCGATTCTTCCTGAGCTGAGTCACTTAGCGGGTTGCACTGAACTTCAGCAGCACAAAACAAACCTCTTGTGGCATTCTGGAGGCTGATGATCAGATTTCAAAATGTGATATGCCTCAGAAGCATCTCTCACAGGGGGGTGATGATAGATGGAAGAGAGAATCAGCTGTGGAGGGAGACTTGCTGAAAAATTGACCTCACCTTTGATTGAGGTAATTTGATCCCTGTTCGCTGCATTTATCTGAATTCTTAAGGTCATGCTGGATTCCTCACTGCTGCCAGGAGTGGTAAAGACTGATGATCTATGGTCTGAGACAGGGCAGGAAATTCCATCCTTTCCTCTCCAGCACGACTGCATCGTGGTGGTGTGCAGCCATACTACTGTAAGGCATTTAAGTCTAGGGGTAAATACTAAGTGCTAATGCATAATACAGCAGCCTATTTTTGAGCGACAAAGACGAATATGAACACACCACACAATAGCTCTGTAATCTCAGCTGGTGCTTTATCTGTTCAAAGTCATAATCCAGATCAGTAAGGCTACAGTCAAGTAATGTGAGGCTATCCATCTATGATACAACAAAGCACAGAAACTGATGCTAAATTAGCCTACAGTAAGATTCCTGGAGACAAAGAAAGAGATTTCCCCAAGTCAAAGCGTTCTGCCAGAAGCGGTTTTGCTTATCTCTTTAAATAAAGTCTTTCCTAGCTATTGGAACCGTCATCAGCTCGGCACAGGAAATGCGAGGGGATGAGGGAGAAAGAAAGATAAACTGGAATTGTGGTAGGAAGGGAGCTGAGTGTTCAAGGAAGCCATATAGAGCTTTTCCTTCCAAAGTTACTATGCCGTATTCAGACTATCTGTATGCAGCATCTGAAGTGAGAAGAACGGTAAGTGATTCAGATGGCCAGGTCCCCGGGATGTCAGACCCTGGCTTCTTGTACAGACAGCTGGGAGAAAGTGATGCTTAACAAGTACTTAACCTAGGTATTGTAAATGCTTCTCTTCTGTGACTGTACATGATTCAGAAGGGCAGCGAGGGAAGACCTTTCCTTGCTATACAATACTTCAGTTTCAGCTGGAAAGTGGAAAACATCTCCTTACTTCTTCCCCACTTCCCTTGCAGTAGGTGTTAAAGAAAGTGCTTTCAGGCTAAGCCACTGAAAGCAGGTCTCCCATTTCCTGGAGAAGCATCCTAAATCACTGACAGCGAGTTACTTCCAGAGGTGCTGTAGCAGACAAGCTGAATACAGCTCAGATGTTTTTGATTCACTTAATATACACATATATAGTATTTCTTCTCATTCTTCTACGTTCACAGAGCTGGCTCCCATTCAGATGCACACAGTGCAGCCCATGCCTCAAAACCAGTGTGCTGCCTGTAGCAAGCTACCCCTGCTATCCATCCTGGGCACAGCACAGCCTGATGTCAGCAGTGGTGCACACCTCCAGAGACTCCTCCAAGCCTGGCGAAGGACTCCACTGCACACACACCTGCACTACCACCGTGTCTGCTTTTTGCATTACAGCCATGGCTAAACAAATAACCCCCAGAGATGCGCTTTCATCAACACTATAGGTTGCACTCCCAGATACTGCTCAAGAATATTTTATGTTGTGGAATTAAAAGTAGTTTTTCAGACAGCACATATTATTAGTAAACAGATTACTTTATCATGTTCTTTTGCATATTTGCCAATTTGTAAACTGTTGTTTGGATCCCACAGTCATTATAACAAATTACACAGGTCTTCTGTATCACACTCAAGAGCATATTTCATGGACGGAAGAAAATAGATGTTCATAGCTATTTCAGTTCACATACCCCCTAGAAGTTATATATTGATTTCTCCCAAATATAATTTTTCAGTACTTTGGAACAGACAGTAAATAGGCTCACTCACCACAGGGGATAGAAATTGACCCCCCTGTAGCCTTTACGACCCTTTTGGCTTCCTACCTTTATCATCATCTGTTGAAATCACGAAATACATTTTTTCTGAAAACAGGGCCAAAACCAACAAATCAGGAGAAATTACTTTTACAGCATTCCACTTCCAGCAGAGGTAGCCAGATCCACCCTCTGCGTAACACTCCTGAACCACAACAAACTTGGCCCCAGGGCCTATCACACGAAATAATTTAAAAGAGAAACTGCGATTGCACCACAGAGACAATGTATTTTCCATGCCCTTTGTTCTTTCAAGAGTTTCAGATAGAGTAGCAAGTGTTTTCCTCCTAGAAGGTAAACAGCAAACAAAAGACCTTTCTGTCATGTTTCTGTAAGCTGAAGGTCTGCAGGTTTGTCTGAGGTGAAGGTCTTTTTTTCCTCTTTCATTCTACCGCAATATCGTCCACTGATTTCTCTGGCTTTCCAAACTATTGCTGAACTGAGAGAGACATGCACCACACGGAGAGGTGGCCATATAATGATTTAAGTTTCACTCGCAAGCTAGATTATTCCAGTGCATGCAGGTGTAAACGAGGCCTTCACTACTGAAATAACATTTTGGGCATCAGAAAGTCCCCAGCAAGGCCATTCCTTCCTTAAGCCTGAGAGAAAGAGACTTTCATTGTCATCTTACGTGCTCTGGTGTGAACTGGGAGCAACTGCAGAAGGCCACGTCTCTGCATCAGGGAGAAACTGATGGAAGTGGAGAAACAGAACCAGCTTTTCCAGGGAGAGGGAGAAGAGGATGGGAGAATCAGAAGAGAGGACATGCCTTCTGCTTGGGTACACACTAGCATATCCCAACTGTGTGGGGACAGCCCAGCACAAGGGACATGTCTTCCCACTGCACCAGCAGAAGCCCTACCTCTAACCACTAGAGCCTCTGCCAAGCCCAGCATTTCCGCACCTAAAGCCTGCTTTGTCTGAGTCATCTGCCCTTTCAGGCTCATGCCTGCTACGTGCCCTGGAGCAGTTCAGCCGCAGAGCTCCTGCTGCTGCTGAGAGCTCAGAGCGGTGTGAAGCTGCGCACGCTGCACCTGAAGGCAAGGATCCCGTCAGGAAGGGACTCGTGTCACAGCACGCTAGCCAGGCACACACCTACACACCGCGGGGAAACCCGGAACTCAAGAAATAACTTCCTTGGCTCCTGCCCATCTCCAGGGCTCTGTCAAGCCACTGTTAGAGGATTTCAGCCAGAACACAAGCAACATCCTCCATGCTTGGGTGTCGTGGTTTTCCTGCTCTCTGATGAGATCTTGGCAGGGGCTGGATGCAATGGAAAGCCTCACCTGCTGCAGAACCACTGTCAGTTTTTATCTCCCGCTTCCTTGTTTCTGTTTCAGTTTATTAACTTCACAAATTTTGTCTTTCTTCCTGGCAAGCACAGTCCTTTTAAAGTCAACGAAGGGCAATGCGTTTTCTTGCTGCAATTAATCACATGCTTTCTGGCATGTGACTAAATAACAATAATTAACCCAGCAGCTGGAGTTTTCCTGGGTTGGATCATGATGCTCTATGCTGGCTCTCCATAATGTTTGCTTGCTCTTAGTTTGTCTACACTCCTTTCTTGGCTAGCCTACCTTCAGGCATACCATGTGCTTGAGTAACAATAATAAACAGGAAAAAATGAGGCAGTTCTTACAATTATTATTTTAGTTAGATTTTCTGCTCTAAAAGCCAAGAAAACGTCGGCAGGCCCAATACACCCATGAGAGCTGGTTTTTAATTCTACTCACTAAAATACTGTGTTGTTGTACAGCTGTATCAAAGAATTTGATGGGACCCCAAATACGTTCAGGATCCCACTGGTACTTCAGCTGCTGGATTTGATCAGCCACAAGCTCACATCATCGCTCGTGAAGAGAGAGAGAGGAAAGATGGGGAGTTTCCATCTGAAAGACACGAACAGATTCAGATCTCACATACTTATCAGGGTCAGTCTGCACATGCCATTCTTTCAGTTCTTGAAAAATTCTGCTGCACAGAAAAAAAAAAAAAAAAAGGAAAAAAAAAAAAAAAAAGGAAAAAAACAGGTTCAAGATGGAGTGCCAGGAGAAATCCTGATAGGGCTCTGTACTGTGTTGGTGACAGAGCCCTGGCACAGGCTGCCTGGAGAGACTGTGGGGTCTCCTCCTGGGAGATCTCCAAAAGCCACCTGGACGTGGCCCTGGGCAGCCTGTCCTGGGTGTCTCCGCTGGAGGAGGAGTTGGGCCAGGTGGGCTCCAGAGGTTCCTGCCAACTTCAAATTCTCTGAGATCCTGTGATTCTGTGATTCCCGCAGCCCACTGCCCTGGCCTAGGAAGCAGGTTCCTGGTGGGAACTTGAGGTAATAGCTGATACACATCTGAGAAGAGTCTGTGTGCTTCTGACAGCCAAAGAAATGAAAAACCAAAGGGCTCGCATCTACACACACACGAGAGGTCTGCATTGAGATTCACCAGATACAGGAGTTTCTCCTTCCAGACCCTGTACTGATTCAAAAAAATAAATAAATTCTTCAGAGAGGGACCTCTTCAATGCAGGAAACCCTACCAGAACTCCGCTTTCATTCTGAATTCCTCCTGGAGAGCGACATTACCTAGAACTGAGACAAGCCTGAACAAACAAGTCATCTGGGCCAAGGCCTCTTTTCAGCGTGTAACCAGTCACCCCTTCTCATCTAATCTCTGTCGGCTGTTGCAGAGACTTCACGCGAAGGAGTGCACTGCTCTCAGTCCTACTGGGAGCCTTTGTAAAGCCTGCGCTGATCCTGTATCTGCTGTCCAAAAAGAGAGCAGTACAGAGGCTGCTGATCTGGCACCATTCAGAAACACTAAATTCACTAAAACCAACCAACTAGACAAAAACAAAAACAAACAAACAAAAAAAACAGATGCAATTGAAATTTACTGTATTTTCATCTCATTGTTCCCATTGGATCTCCAGGCATGAGAACAACCCTACGTAGGAAAAAAAGCATCAGGTAAAGGCAGGATGAGCACCTTCTGGAAGCAAAAAGATTTGTTTCGTCAACTGATTACACAGATGGGAAAATCAACTGAGCAGTGGCAAAGTTGACGACGGTTTGGGCAACTTCCCAAAGGCTAATGAAAGTATCCTCTTCATTCAACGCTTCTTGACATTTCCCCAGAGAGCAAGTTCACAAACTGTGCATTTCTGAGTTCAGACAACATCTCCTAGACTTGCCAAAAGTACAGATGCCACAATTGCCAACCCAGGGCTGTAAGACTTACAGAATTATTGCTTTCCCCCTCCCCTCCTTTTTTTTTTTTTTTTTTTTTTTTTTCTAGAGATGGCTCTTGTAACATCTTGACTGCTGAGCGAGATGAATTCTGTCACTGTGCCAGTTCTTTGCACTCGGCAATGGAGGGCAAAGATAAGGTTTCAGATGTGTCCCACTTATACGTCAAAATACTGCAACACTGACAAGTATTTTAGTGCTGTATATTCCCTGAATACTAAACTTCTTTCTAGTAGTATCTTGTGCTGCACAACATGGCTCCTTTCATACTTCTGTTTACCAGCATCCATTTTCATTTGCAGTTAGTCTGGTAGGGGAAGAAAGCCCCTCACAAAAATTATGATTACGTTTTTCCAATCTTTACTCCTCTATGTAGCATGTGTGAACTATCCACACAAGTAGGGATTAGAAGTCATAGAGCTAAGATATACTTACACCTTTTTCACCCCAAAGTGTTCTTTATCAAAGCTTAACTCACTACTTATCTTTACAGGGTTTAAAAAAGAATGTTTTATTACCTGGCTTGGTACCTTCTTGCCATCCTCAGAGATGATGGAGTGGAGAGTGCACTTATAAAATTTGCGGATGACATCAAGGTGGGAGTGGATGTAAGTACTTCAGAAAATGGGATCAGAATTCAAAATGATCTCAAGACATTAGAGAAATATTCCCAAACTAGCAAGACAGAATTTAGTAACAACGTGTACAAAGCACGGCATGAAAAAAAAGTGAAAGATCAAATGTACAAATATAAAATGCAAAATCACAGACAAGGTGGAAGGACTGAAAAAAAAAAAAAAAAGATGTGAGAGCTACAGTAGGACTCAAAGCAAATACAAGCAAAGCAGGCAAATCTCCTGAAAGGCAAATATCATACGGAGATGTATTATTACATGAGCACCATATGCAACAGGGATTTATTCGGCTCTGCAAGGCACTGGTCTTCACCCAGCTGGAGAACTGGATCTAGTTCTGGGTGGCTTTAAAAAGGAGCAACAAGAATATAAGAGATTTAGAGAATGTGACCCATCAGAAACAGCTCAGATAATTAGGTTGGTCCCTCTGGAAGCTCTGAAAGGGGATTTGATAATAGTTCACCAGTAAGTGAAAGATTGTCTAAGAAAGGACAACAACCACTTATTCCCTTTGAACACTTTTCAAGAAAGAATTAACTAGACCCTGTATAATGGCAGATTTAAGTTAGATATTGGCCAAGAATCCAACGCTGGCTCCTAATCCTTAGGGGGACTGGGAACTCTCTGCTAGTGGAGGATTTTAGGAGTAAATCTGGCAGTACTACAGGTATATTTGATCCCACTTGGAGCACAGACATAGGCTCAGTGGTTTCATCCAGCGTCTCAACTTTCTTAATCTTATCCATCCACTCCTTTTTATTTTCAGCTGCACACAACTAAAGCTTAGCTGCAGGTGATTTTCTGTCTCTTCAGTACTTCAGCAGTTATGAATTCAGGATCATGCTCTTGTGGACAAGACGGGAGCAGTCTCATCACCTAACTCTGCTCCCTGTTTTCATACATAGGTTTCCCAATGGTGAGTGTTGTGGGGGGGGTGCATTTCCCCTTCTTTCCCCAGCACACTGCACATACTCACAGCTATGTGGCATGGGTACTTCCGAGTGCCTATGAAGACTCCCAGGCTCCAGTCTCTACCCGCTAAAGGCAGAGCCCAAGAGGCTGGGATGCTGCAGCCCCCAGCCTGACCCGTGGGCTGCTGTGCAGGTACTGCGTGAGCCCTCAGCTGCTGTGAGTCCTGCAGCCCTGCCTGCCAGACCCAAGAAGTGAGGATTTCACAGCATTATTCCACTTCATCCCCTGTAAGCTGCTGGGCAAGGAGTTCTGTAAAACAGGTGTCTCTGCCAGAGCCTGAAAATCCAGCACCCCCTCAAACAAATTCCCCCTCTCCCACTGCACTACAGACCTGTAACAGATTACAGTGCAGGGACCTGGAGAAAGGACCAGGCTGCTTCCTCCACAAAGCACGAGAACATGGGAGAGCCTGTGCAGCAAGGAAATGAAGATACCACCATCCCCATACCTGCTCCCTGTCTTAGTGGCAGGGAGCAGCTTGAGCGATGGTTTTCTGGGTCTCTGCTGTGTGCTGCAGACTGTGGTGCAGTATCGCCGTGTGCGAGATAACTTTAAATTATGAGAAACAGTTTAGCTGCAGGAGGAAGGAGCACCATGCAGGCTGATTTGCCCTGTTTCACAGTGGCTCTTACAAATGATTTTGTTCACAGCCCCCAGAACCCCAGCAATGCAATTAGCACAGAACATAAAGCTGGATGGCAACCTCAGGAGTGCGACCGGTGCAAGTAAATAGACTGGAGACCTTCCCTGCATCTCCTGCAGTGCATTTGTTATGGTTGGAGAATATCCTCCCCAGGCTATGACAGACAGCCAAACCTGTGTGAAGAGGTAGTAAAGAGAAACATAGAAGTTTTCCCACAGTAATTCCTTTTCCTGGGCAAATAAATAAATAAATAAATGCAATTGCCTACATTTTCAGAAAGCTTTTTTAGTTAAAAAAAAAAATGACTTTAAGACAGAAAAAGAGAAGGTGCCTGGTAGAACTCTAATTTGCTCATTACAAGCTGTTGGGCTTCAGAGACATCAGTGAGCAGCATCAGAATTCACAGCACAGTGCACACAGGTGGGTCTTAAGCCACCAGGGAAAAGCTCAAGAAAGCCTCTGAAGAGGGAGATTCGCACCTGCACTCCTGTGCAGACCATCCAGCCACCCCCAGACCTGCCCAGTCTCCTGCCTCTCAGCATGTTGCAGAGAGCAAAAAATCAAAATTTGTTTCCACAGCATCCTGGCATCAGCCTCCCTACAGGAACATGGAGTTGTCTCTTCTGTTGCACTTTCTCAGCCATCCAATCCTTCACCTGCCTCACCTTCCTGCCCAGTTCTGCTCTCTCCTCTCACGCAGCCCTTCGCTCTGCAGAGCACCCCCCTGGGTTCATTGGCTTACCCAGACAGCAAGATGTTGTGGATAACAACAAAGCCTGGCTCTCCATGCTTTTTACTTCCATTCACAGCTGATTTTTCCCATCCCATAAATTCAACATGTTGTTATTAACATTTTTAACCTCTATCAATATCTTCCTTTTTCTCCTTCCTTTCACAGCTCGTCATTTTCATAGTTTCTTTCTCATTCCCCAAATTCCCCTCCCAGCTTCACCTAAGAAAAATGAACTCCCAGTAAAATTCTTTTTTTTTTTCAGTCTCTTCCCCATTCCTTCTCTTCCAGCCCTATTCTTTAATTCCATCCTTTCTTCCGCTTAGTTATCTTCCTTCACCCAGAGATGTGTTTCCTCAGCTTATACATTAACTGCTTTTGGCTGATGTCCTCATAGAAGCCATCACGCTTCCTATCAGCTCCCAGATTTGACTCGCCCCTGGAGCTGGGATGAGTCCAGATGCAGCTGATGTGACACCTAGGTTTAAGCCAGCTGAGTTTTAACAGCAGTGGGACTACAGCCGTGCAGGGTGTAATATGGACTGCAAGGTCTGCCCGGTACCCTGCAGTGCAGCCTTGTGGATGCCCTTTGCAGAGCTCACACAGCAATAATCTTCCCCCAGGCAGACTGGGACCTTTAACAGCCCCTTGGGGAGCGATGTTTAGGGGTGTGAGAAGGAAGAGGGTAATGAAGGCTACCTTTTTTTGGATAACAGCTCTCATTACCAAAAGCCCTGGTCATGTGCTATTCATGTCCATGAGAAGTTTGTTTTTGTGTTCAAAGGAATAAGAGAAGCCTTGTGGCATTTGCTTCTGATAAGATACAGCATGCAAGAAGAAGGATAAAAAAATGAGAGAAAATAAAAGGGAAAGCAGGTCGGTGTGGTTTGGGAATGAGGTACTGGAGTTCCCACTGGCGCTGATTTAAGTCCCAGTTTCTCAGCAAGGCCAGATCCCCTAAGGTGTTCGAATGTAGAGCTAGCAAATGAAACAAAGAAGAGGTTGGTACTTAATACACCCGTGTGAAACCCTTTGATGGTAAGCCCTGAAGATAAGGGAGTGAAACTCAGACTCACCAGAGCACAACACGACAGTTTAACTTGGCTGAGAGTCAGGCACTGTACGCTTTTCCTTCGCAGTGTACAAAACTGAGTGCATTGGCAATGCTCAATAAATAAATAACGATAACAAAATTTGAAGCATAACCAAAAAGATACAAGGAAACAACTTGTGTATGGAATTCCCATAGATACAGGTCATTGCCTTCAGCACAGCGAAATACACTTCCATTGCAAGCTTATAGTAAGCAACTATTACTTTTAAGCACATATTCCAGAGCAATAAAAACAATAACCTGAGACCTTGATAGGTCAAATAAGTTACCAGGCAGATTATAGTGCAGGTCCATGAACCAAACTGGTGGTGTTCTGGGGATAATGAGCGAAGCATTAAAGACATCTGAATTCTTCCCTTAACATACAGTCCAACCCTTGCATCACGATGACCTGCCTGACTTGCCTACAGTGTATCACTTGTTATTTGTGAGAGCGGACTGGGGGAAAATAAAAAGGTTGGATGAGCGCAAAAGCCTCAAAAGCCTTGATGGAACAACATCAGTCTCAGAAATTGTCCTTTCTTCTCCTGCTGTTCTGAAATGCTGCAGTAAAGCAAGGGATTTCTAGTCACAGGATACTGACAAGGGAGATTTTTCTGTGGATCGGTACTTTTCTTTTGAACGTGAGTGTAAGACGCAAAAGAAAAAGCTGCAGTAATAAAACGCTGTTCAGTGGGTGATAGATAAATGACTCAGGGCTACGGATGAGCAGGTGAACGCCAGCTGTTTCACTCTGGTATTACATGTATCTCACATCGCAAATCAGTACCTCGGACTGGGAGCTACTCGCCGTCGATAGACATCTCGGCTGTTTGAATTCGGACACTTCAGGCAGGCGCTCAGGGCCACTGCCCTCCCTAAGGGAAGCAGAAGCATTGCTGCGTTGGAGCAAGTACCCGGCCATCCCCACGGCTCAGCCTCTGGCCGCCAGCTGTGACCGGGGTGACACAAAGTACAAGGCATCCCTGCGGGCTCAGCCAGGCACCCGAGCCCCTCAACACACGCCTCAAAGGGCGACCCCGATGACTTGTGATTGTCGTGGACTCAGGCTTGCTCCTACCAGAGACAAGGGAAGTTTCCCACAGAATTCATCTGGGAGTAGGATAAAACCACGAGATCATATCATCCCTGCTGCTGCAATAATGAAATACTGTGTAGCTGTTATTAATACTACATCCAGACAGGAATCACATGGGCAAACGTCTCTGAATCAAATACATTTAAATCAGGTTTAAGGCATATCACCAAGTGCCAGAAGAAAACCTGTAATGAAGGAATAGAGAAATGAAGAGGATTAGAAATGATCAGACATTTGTGCATAGGCCAGGTCTGTGCACGAGTAGCACAGTTTTATTCTTCGGAAGATACACTTAGGAAATACCGAACCGTGTATTAGTGTCTAATAAATATTTACTCAGAACAGTTGACTGCACTTCACAAACGAAGTAAGACTTGCAGAGGACAATGTGAGATTTTCATGAATGATTTAGAGAAATTTATTCTGTATGTAACAGAGCAAAAAGAAAGTACAAAAGCCATCTGCTGGAAAAGCACTTGTTATTGGGTCTTGCCTTGCATCTCCCCTCAGAGAGGAATGTTTACCCCCTGCTGCTTACTGTGCAGGTTTCCTTAAGATGATTTCTGACCTGCCCACCCTGCTCACATAAAAGCCAATGGCTGGATGGCCACACCATGTGGATCTCAGAAAGTGAGCTTCCACCAGGTGACACCTTTTGGGCTACATCTGGACAAGGGATCTTCTAGATAAAGACCACCGGCTCTTTCCACAAAGCCTGTGCACAAGCAGAGCAGCTGCCTGACAGCACCCACCCGTCCGAGGTGAGTCCCACCTGTGTCAGGACATATCTCACCAGCCCAGAAGGACTGGGATGGGAAACATGGAGCTGGAAGAAAGTTGGGTCCAGGGCTTGCAGCACGTGGCTTTTCAGCGTGGTGTACAACGTGGGGTCGAACCAAAGCAAACAAGAATGAATTAGAGGTTTTGTGAAACAACTATCACACCCTGTAATGCATTTTCCTCAAATATTTTGTTTGACTTGAAATAAAATAGCTTGTTTCCATCTCAAATTATGCCATCCTTTAATAGAAATAATAATAAAGAAGATTTCCACAGGCTTCCCCAAGCAAAACATTCAACTTTAAAACCACGAACACAAGGTATTTTGAAATCTTTGATTTGACAAATTTGACTGAAATTCAGGAATAGCTTGGCTCTCTTCCACAGGTTCCATGACTTTCCAAGCGAAAATTTACCACTTCTGGAAGAACTGCACCTCATCAAATCTGCACCCACTCTTCCCCTCCGTGCATCACAGGCTTGTAGCACACACCGCTGGGGGCTATGAAGTTCGGTACCAAACACTTCCCCACTCTGGCTGTGATGAGCAGCTACTGGCTTTTGGGGGCAGTATTCAAATGGACCTCTCCAACAAACATTTAATTTAAATGTACTTAAAAAATATGAGACCGGTCCCCTGCTGCAATGTTCTATACATGCAGTTTCCAAGAGCAAAACTATCATTTTTGTACCACCATCACCAACACTCCACAGTGCTTTCTTCTGTCTGAACTGGCTGACTTTGACCCATATAAATAGCAGTGCAGCAGTAACAAATGCTGTGTTATCACTGTCATTCTATCTCAAAACACAAACACAAGATTGTCAGCTTTACATTACTATCAGCATACCTCTGCATTTTAGTCAAATCTGCACAGTTCTTTCCGAAGTGATTTTGAGGCCTTTTTAGTGCCTTTTCATGTTATGTATGCACGGGGATTCATCAAAGTGCCCCTTACCAAGCTGAGGGTCTGCCACCCAGGTATAAAAGTAGATCTAAAACATTCAAGTGGGAAGGTTTAAGTACTGTTTACAACCTGAAACCTGCAAGAAGCAGGAAAAGAAAAAGAAAAAAAAAAAAAAGAAAAAGAAAAAAAAAGTAAACCTTGCTTGTTAAACAATATCTGACTGCTTAAAATTCACTGCAGCTGTCAAGTCTGTGGGCAGAAGAATATGTGGTCAGGTAGAGTACTGCTATCAGCTGAAGGCTCCACTCAGCTGAGGAGGGGGCTCTGGCTCTTGCTCCTCTACCCATGCTGGCAGCTCGAGAGCAGTGCCCCCCGCCAACGCATTGCACCACGTAACGGCAGCTTCAGGAAATGGGAATCCCTTCTGACCCTAAATATAGGTTCTGTTTCAAGAATCCCTTCCTCAGCAAAACTGGATGTCTCAGAGGATGGCTAATGGGATCACCATCCTTGGTAATTACCAAAAATTGGTGCTGTTTGACAGCAACCTTTTTGTGATCACACACCCGAGGAACGGCGGCGGTGAGTCCGTTCCATGCTTTCTGCCAACGCGCCATCACTTCACTGGTGTCGCTCCAGACTCCTTCACATCTGCTCACCCAAGCAAAACAGCAGTGAGTTCAGATTCAATTATAAGTATTTTATGGTCTGGGAACTTGTGGGTTATTAGCAGGCAAGTTTTTATTTGTACAGATCCCAGCTACAGTCACACATGGAAATTCCACCCGCAAGCACTCTCAGATCATTCCTCTAACATGACTTTTTGCGCTTGCTAACTGTAAAATTACTCACAGAAAGAGGTAAAATGTACAGGTGGCTTTGTCCCTTAGCATGTGGGTACTGAGATTGTGGTAATCATTGCGACCATTCGGTCCTTAGCCAGGATGGTTTTACTGCTTTTGCATTATGTAGCTGTCTGTTGCCTGAATGCGTGCAAAATTTGTATGACTGCAAATCACCTATTGCATACATGCAACAATACGCACTCCCTCCTCTTTCCAGTGGTTGAATCTAAGAGTCCTAATATGCAGCCTACTTGTTTGATTTGGTAAATCAGAGAAGAACAAGCCTGTGTCTGAAGTGCAGTAGGACAAGTAATCACATACCAGCCTATTCTAACAATGCTGTACACTGCCTAAATACATATGTAGTGCTTTGACAGAAAAATGCATGCATATACACGCACATGCAAAGGGACAGACAGGAAGATATGTCATTTGTATGTATGTGTATGTACCCATATGTACATATAGAGAGAGAGTATTTCAAAACTGAAAAGGACATCTAGTCACGCAGCTTCTCGATGCTAACTGATACTGTATATCTGCATACTGTATATCTGCACACTGCTGGTACTGCAAAAAAAGCCATCTGCACTTGCACTGTATAGCAATTTTTAGTCACATTTCCCATTGAAATAATGATTTATGAAATCATCTCTTTCTGCATGCTTGCTCTCCTTGTAGTCCCAAACCTTTTCAGCGGCTTCAGCCACACCTGGAGCTTACTTATTTCTTACTGAATCCATGAAAATAGGCATGCAGACAGAGGAGAAAGTCCCTATCTGTATCATGCTGACATAAAGGTTGTAATATGAACTTATCCTCATCTTAACCCACAGAATCTGCAAGAGACAGCAAATTTAAAAGTCTAGCAATGCTAGGAAAGTTTAAATGAGAACATTCATTCAGCCACCAGACCCAAGCTGATGGGACTTGGCTGTCTTCATCAGTTCCAGTGCTCATGGCACTGCTTTGTTTCTGTTGATCTGAAGGAGGGTGTTCATCCGTTCATTTCTGGCTTGGACCTCCAGCAAATACATTTATCCTGTACAACCGTGCTTCAACCCAACATTTTTTTCTGTTTGCGAGGGGCTGAATGACTCACTTCCAGAGAGAGAATTTCAGATTTTGTGTGAGTGACATATATATTTATGTCAGAAGGAATTAGACCAATGCTTAACTGATGGAGGAAAAATAGGTCCAAGTATATGGATGAATTCTGGATTTGGCAGCTGGAGAGGAATTAAACAATACAAGAATTTTCAGGTTTATTTTTCTTGTTCCACATCCTGAACCTTACTTATTCTCTTCCCAAAGGCACAGAGGGTAACAAAAATAATATACACCTTAACAAAGTTTGCCCGCCAAGAAGGGACAGGTAGGTTTAGAGTCCCCATGAAACAGTGGGAGAGTCTCAGGTGAACTGGAGACTTATGAATCCTGGAGTCTGTCCCAGATGATGATGGGAGGAAGATGGTTTCACATCTTCCAGCTCTTCTTGGGCTCCTGATCAAAACCCAGACCACATGAGGACAGTAATGTATGAACTGGCTCCTGTATAGCAATTTCCATGCACCCTCCTGGAGAGGCAGAAGCAGAAGCCAATGGGGCATGGGTGCTCATGAGCATGGTCCAAAGAACAGCCCAGGAACTTATACAGCAAATAGCTTTAATGGTGGATCTCTAAATTTGCTGAGGGTTAGGCACCTGTACCTCTGAAGAGCCCTCTCAGTGGAGCAAATTGTGCACTTTCACACTGCATAAACATTACCATATTGTGGACTTTGCATGCAGTGGTAGGATAGAGTTCATTGGGATTCAAGTCACCTCATTCCCATTAATCATGTTAATAATTGAAAACATATGTTCAGCTTGAAAGCACAGCAAGAGAGTTAGGCAACCCTACACAGAAGCACATCGTTACCTAATTCAGATGATACTCGTTAACATACCCTTGCCAACCTCAGATAGAAAATCCTCCTACCATCATCAGGTGCAGTGTCTGCTGTTAATTTCTATTGCAGGCGGACAAAACCCTTCCCTAGGCACGCATTTGCCCTCAGGAACTCTTCTTCTGTTGGGTCTGAACCTTCTCCCACCACAGGGACATGGCTGCAGAATCATGCCCCTGGTCGTGTTTGGCAGGAGCTAACACCAGGCCTCCTCAGGTCTGCTGGTAAAGCCCCATCTGGCTTAGACCAAAAGATGAAATGAGATATAGAAAGGCTTGTTTTGAGTGAGCTTCAGCTTTAGGAATGTGCTGCTCTTGACGTGAGTGCCTGGTTGAGGCCTGGGTCCCCTCGGCCACTGCCTCTCCCAAGGAAGACTTCCAGATTTCCCAAGACAAAACAGCCCAAGAAAGATGAAATCATCACAGCCAGCAATATTGCCCTCTCATCGCTCTAGCTAAAGTGAAGCCAGTGTTTCTGTTATCAACTCCTTTTTGCCAGAGCTTGCATGATGTAATCATTAAAATGAATTCCAGGTGAAAGCCTACAACACAAATTTGTAACAGAGCAGCCAAACTCTGTTCAAATCTCACTGCATGCAGGCAGGTTGTGTTCCTAACTCAGCACCTCAGCTTTTCCCAGCTATTGAAGCAAAAAGGGGGGCATTTTGCCTCAAGTAAGGCAAAGCTGGGCTCTTTGTGAACCCAGACATGCTATCAAGTTGCTGTGGCACCTGCAGAAGCCACAACAGCCCCTTGTGTGCCTGAGCCCCAGCAGGAGAGCGCAGAGGAGGGAGGAAGTTCAGCTACAGGTGGAGGAGAGGATGGCTGGTTTTTCTCTTCACAGGCTCCCCTCTTCCCCAGTGTGCTTATAAATCACTTCTGCTACTTTCAGTTACAGGAAATAAATAAGTCTGTTTGGAAAAGAGTTTTGCAATCCTGTAACAGAAAGACAGGAAAAAAGAAAGTGATTGAGCCTTGTCAAGGTATTAATAATATGGTTTAGAGAGACTTCAAAATCCTGACAAACAATCTGGTTTAGATTGTATTCTGTCCTTTCCTCAGCCCTTCTCTCCTCCTGCACCCTTTATTTGTTGTTCCATAGACACAGAGGGACTAAATTTCTCCCTGATGGATAGCAAACCTCGGTTGCTGCCTACCCTTGTGCTGACCCACCTCAAAGGGGCACAGTGCCCCATGGGGAAGCTCTGGACAAGGAGCTGGAGGGTGGTGAGGGGGCTACGCATGATGGCCACAGCTGGAAGCAGGAGCCTTGGGGAGATGGAGCATGCAGGGGCTGTTTATAAGCAGAACTGGGCTCAGCAGTGCAGAGGGCACCTCTCTCCCTCTCCAGTCATGCCTCTTCTCTTTCTTCCCACCTCCTGCCAAATGGTTCCCCCTGGCAGGCACCAGCAAGGGCAGTTCCCCGCTTCCGAGCTGCACAGCAACAGGAACGTGCAGAATAAGTCAAGGCCCAACTGCTATTTCACCTTTCTTCGGGCAGTAGGATTTTGCAGGCTTTAATGCACTGTTGGCTCATTTCTGCCTCACTTAGGCAAAAGGAGGGGACTGCCTCTGGGGTGCTGTTTGGGACTGGAGGAGATAATCAACATCGAGACATCTAAATCCGGTGCCCACCGCGGGGTGCACCGCAACTTTTGAAAGAAGGAGTATCACAGGTCGGGGTGAGACCCAGCAGATAAGGTCCTGGCAGCCCGATGCCTCCAGGCCTCATCCTGCACCCCTACTAAGTTGGTTTGTGCCTGGGCCTTCCCGAGGGAGGCTGGGGGAAGAACAGCTTTGCACATCCGAGCCCGCAGACCACGGTAACCCAGCCCTCTGCTGATTAGACCACTCTGGTATTTTTCATCAGGAAATGTTGGAGGATCCTTTGGAAAATATAGGCCAAGGCCTCAAGCAGTGTAAATCAGCGTAACTCCGCTGAAATGAATCACCAGGGATCTGTCACGTGAAGTGCTCGGGATTACTATTGTATAAACAAACTGCAGAGGCTTGGGCAAGGCCCAAGGAGACGGGATTGCAGACAGCCCCATCGTCCTCCACCCCCAGCGTCCCTGCCTCCCTCCGCAGCTAGCAGGTACTTCCCTGCATGGTTTGCTCAAAGTGCCTGTGCTGCTCAGCTCCCTCCAAAGACATCATGCCCTGTGCCAAGACTTGTTTTTGCTTTGAAGTAGAGCTTGCTTCGTGCATTAGCAGCAAGTCTGAAGGTATTTCAGTTGTCAAAATGAATCAACAGACCACATGCTCTGTATCCCCCTTATCCCCTGCCTGTGATAATATTTACCCACAAACACCCCAGCAGCTACTGCTTGTAACAGGCCTTTCTCCACACCAATAAGATCTAGGCCAGTTAGATCAACAAACCTGAGGTGGGAAGGGACCATCTTGGGGCTGCTGAGCCCAGGCCCCCAGCATCATTGGCAATGCCCAGCCAGATGCCAGATGCAGGATGGCCCACCCAGCCCTGCAACACTTCCCAAAGCCCCATTATGAGCTTCGGCCTTGAGTAAAAGCCTGAAAGCTGCTCCCACCTGAGGCCCCTGCCAGAGTACCCCAAGTACTCTGGAGGAGCAGATCAGGCTTCACCCTGCAGAGGAGGGGGAAACTGAACCAGCCCCTCTGGCCTGAGGGGAAAATCCCTCCTAGCCCCAAATCTGGCTGAGGGTTTATCTGAGCATGTGAGCGAGGCGTACAAGGCAGGCACTTCTGTTATCAGCTTGGAGGAAAGCCACACTAGTGATCTCATGCAGGGGGAGGCTATTTTGCCAGAAGGAACAGAATTAGACCCAAATTGTTGTTTCCTCTCTGCTTCCCAAAACTCCTCTCCCTGATTAAAACCACATTTATAGTATCTTTTCCTTTAAGACTCTAAACTTTTTGGCTACATCTTCTCTTTTCCATGTCTGGTGAAGGCCAGAGCTACGAGTGCCAAAATGCTGAATGAAAGTTGGTTTTTTGTTTTGTTTTGTTCTGTTTTCTGAGGAACTCTCTCACTGTTACGGCTTATCCCAAAGCTACAGATAGTTGAACCGCGTTAAACAGCCAGGAGAGAGGTGGTGACCGAGCCAGAGACACAGACCTGGGAATCTTTTTTTGTTCCAGACCTGGCCCTGCTGCAGCGCCATCCGCCTCCCGGAGAATCCCCCTTCGGCCCTGGCCCCGCCAAGCACATGAGTTTCCTTAGGAAAGTCACAGGACTACGGCAGCGGAAAGCCAAGCACGTGCATCGCTGCACTGCCCAGCCGGGGGCCCAGGAGTCTTAAGTATAAATCAATGGGCCCACTCACGTGCTTAAAATAGGGGCATATGTTTAAACACCTTGTTGGATCAAGGACTTAACCCCTCTTTCTCACAGCTGAGCAAGCTTTTAAGAGTCTTCCAGTGTGCTTACCATTTTTTATTTTTATTTTATTTTTTGCTGGCAGTATTTGAAGCATCAAGACTAACTTAAACCAGTGTATATAAAGCACAACACTAATCCAAATGCCACACGCCTAAGGGGATAAGTGGGATGAATGGATAATAATTGTATTTACTAACTCCATGGCTTTCTCCATTTTATTTCTCTTGTCAGGGGGACCTTAAAATCTTTTATTTTAATCTAATCTCTTGGACATCCTGGCATGGGAACATCAGGAAAAAAAAAAAAAAAAAAAAAAAAAAGATCCAAGTCCCAGTGTAATCATGTGTACAAGCATTTTGTATCAGGTTTTGATGTGCTCATCCCAAAAATGAGCCTGATCCTATTTTCCCTGAAGGTCACAGTAAAATTCCCTACTGACGTCAAAGGGAGTGGGAACAGGCAGTCAGACTTGTAGTTATTAATGCAATTATTCCAGCTCTCGGGATCCTTTCTTGCCTGACTAGCTTTCTACCTGTCTTCTCTAACGACTCTGCTGAAGCCCTCTGCTCCTGATGCTGGAGCTGGTGGCACTTCACAGAGTATGGAGAGGAGCTGGTGCCGGATCACAGCTTCCAGAGCTCAGTGTGCCTAAAGTTAAAGACAGATTAGAGGTTGCAGTCCATAAAACTTCCTCTCTATTGTCTTTCTCAGTCTTGTCCCTATGTGTTTCTACCCATCAAGTCATGGCTTAAAGTGTTATGAAGGACTTCTGTCACAGTAGATACCCAGAGCTGAAATGAGGAGCTTAATTTTGTGCTTGTTCATTACCTGGAAATGTAAATGGCAACACCGGGATGTAAAACAGACAAGTGAACACCTCCATTGGAGCTGAGGAGCCTTTTGGATTAAATTATTTCTCTTTGCAGATACCCTTGTGGTTTGCTGCTATTCCTTTTGTCCCTTTTCCATTTGCTTGATTTCTTCTCTTTATGCTGCGTCTGTAACATTTTGTTCAGGGTTGCTGCGAGTGAACAACAATTTAGGATGATGAATTATGGATTGAAAGAGCAGGCTGGGCTATTCTGGAAACACTGTTCAGTGCCTTCTGAAGGGACAAATGAATTCCAAAATGACAGATTTTCAATTATTTGTATTGAAGAAGACAGGGAAAGAAGGGAAAGGAAGTAAAGGAGGGTTGGGAAGGCAGGCAGGAAGAAAGGGAATGAATGAACAAAAGAAAGATAATTTCTTCTGTTCACAGCACTGAGAAAGCTTTCCATTCTCTAAATAATTTTCCCTAAAAGACTTTCCAGGGAAAACATTGAAACCCATGTGAATTTTTAGTGATGCTTACAGACGCAGTCCCCTGAACCTAGTGGGAGTGACTCATGGGATTGAAAGCCGCCCGGTGCTTATGGGGGTTGCAGATGGTTGTCTTCCTCCTCCACCGCCACTGAAATCCCGATGCATAGGACTGTGAAATAACCCAGGAGGGCTCTGCTGGAAATTTGCAGTCCTGTGTTAAAAACCACAAACAAACATTTTCTCAAGTACTGCAACCAATATCTGCATAACTACTCCCTCCCTTGGCTGGCAGATTATGGGAAAAACAATTGCAATTTTGTTGACTTAACTTCAGCATTTGAAAACTATTAATAATGAGGCATGGGGGAGGCTTCTGTTGGGGAATAGAAATTGCCATCTAATTCAACTGCAATTTAGTGAGCTATAGGCATTTTTGAGGGCTGCTGTGCAGAAATGCTAATCCTTGTCTGAAATGAAAGGACATCATTGGATAGGGGGGTGTTTTTTAAGTACGTAATTTGTTGCTCATTTTAGCAAGCGCAGCAGTGTGGCCGATGAGGTACAGCACACAACCAACATGCAAAAACCCTGCCCAAAGCTCGGTATTGCTCTCAGACTGTGGACAGGCAGTGGACAAGTGAATCTTGCCATCCTGACCCCCATCTGCAAGCTGAGAGCTGCAGTGTTCAGACCAAGGTGTGCTTTGGGAGCCTGGGGCAAAAAACTGCTGTCTATGTACATGAGGGCGGTGCTGCAACAGCTGGCTTTTGGAGACGTGACTCTTTCTTTTAGACTGCTTAATATCAATTTGTTTTGTTTAATAAATTAACAGTAATGTAGTCATTTCATGCTCCACACTGCCTGTTTCTGTGACCCTGGTAATATAAGTGTCAGGAAGACACAGCTATGCATCTAACCAATTCCCCACTGTCTGCTCCTCCAGCTTTCCTCTAATCTCGGCTGAATAGTTTCATTACATGACATGTTAACGCACCAGCAGAGCTGGAAAGGCTGAGTGCTCCACTAGGTGTACACAATGTAAAATCATTAGGGTTGCTTAAGAAGCTTCCCAAATGCTTTCTGTCAGCAGTGAGATCGCAGTTACAGAATTAACTGGAACAGACCACATCTCCCCCTCGCCGACCCACAGCTTGCCAATGAGGGGATACCATTTCAGTGGAAAAAAGGTATCACCTGTCAGAAGAACAATAAGAACATGAATAGCATATGGAAACCATTTACTGTCTACCACAGTATGTTCTCACCGAGCACCCTGAAAATTCAAGTACTGCTCGCACCAAACTGGGGTCAACCAACCTGCGGCTGATGCTTGTGTTGCCCTTCCCCTAAAGACCCATGTGGATGAATAAATCCGTGAGGGGAGCAAGACTTTGAGACACTTGTGCTGATGGAGCAAAGGCACCAGCCTCTGATGATGGACATGTGGGATGGGGTAGGATGGTGTGGGGCACACCGCCCCCCTGCCCTCCCCTCTGCTCGTGTATCGTGGGGCCGTGTTGCTGGTGGGGGATGCTGCAATGCTGTAGGCAGGAGGACAGTCCCCGTGGCCTGCCACTGTGGTCCATGCAGAGCAGGGAGGTCCTGCAGAGTGCTTCTTGGAGGTCCTGAGGGAGGCCCCTGCTTTGAGTTATTCGCTCTAGTCATTATCCCTGCCTCTCCCTGCATGCCAACCACGGCCATCCCGCTGGTTCTCCCTCCCCAAAGGGACGGCTAATGGAGCTGCTCTGGCCATGGGCACACTAATCCTAGCCAGATGTTTCCCAGAGCAATTAAAATCTATGGACAACTTGCTATTTCATACTGGGCCACACAGTTGCTGGGCTGTTACTGTCACCTCAGCCCCATCCCCACAGAGCAACAATAATCCTTCCCCAGGCCACCACATAAGCCAGTATAATGAATAGCTTCCTTGCATGGCATTTTAACTTTTCCTTCTCCTCTCCAGGCCAGGACGTTATGCATCACCTTTCTTCCTTTCCTATAACCCCTCCCAAAGCTCCCCTTGGTTCCCTTTGGTACAACATCCACCATCAAAGTCTTCCTCCAAGTGGCTCACAAGGTGGCATTCACACAGCACAGCCATCGCTGTGGGTCTTTTCCGCTCCTATTACTCTGCATTGCTCTTACTTTGACCTTTGTGTGTCACCCGGAGAGCTCCTGAGGCATACCCACCTCGCACGCTATACTGACAGCTCATATATAGACCAGACACAGGCCTCCAGGACTACTCACCCAGCCCACAGCCTGCTCCTGCTGCCTTTTCCCTTTGCTTCTTTTCCAGAAAGAAGAAGATAGGAACCAGGCCCACCAGGTTGTCCTGGTGACGGCCACCTCCTGGGGCACCCTAGGAATGGCAAGAGCATCGTGAACAGCGCACTCAGCCCCGTGGCTGAAGGCACCCAGTCAGTGAGCCATGAGGCCTGTCAAGCCTCATCGTATGCTAGGCCTGACCGATATTTCCCCACTGTGGTCCTGCAGACAGCTGGGGCTGGGGACTGGGCACCTTCCCCAGGCAGCACACAGTGCAAAACACTTGTGCTTGTGTGATAAACTGGGGAGTGGTGAGGGGATTTATGGCACGAGGCTGCACGGCGCGCGGGCAGGGGCTCAGCCAGGTAGAGCAGCAACAGTTCTGGCACCCAGCCCACCCTGACACCAGAGGAACAGCACCACCCACCCAGCTGGAAAGTTTGGGCTCGCTGCTTTGTATTTGTCTAGGCAAGAGCTTGCTAAGTGTTTTTACACTCTCTGCTCATTGTAAGGAGCCGTGTATGTCTCTGCTTCCCTCTGATGGAGGGGAGTGGTTTGAAAATACTCAGCTCTGGTTTGTTCCATGAGGGACGGTGGAGGCAGAAGGACGGTGCTCGAGGAGGGCTGCTCCTGAAAGGCAGAGGAAAACCAATTGCCAGTCCATAAAGCTGCTAACAGGCAGCTGTGAAGGAGGACAGGAAAACAGAAGAAACAAAGCTGCAGGCACAGCAGCTGGTTAGGCTGCAGCGGGGTCCTGCCTAGGGGCCAGCAACAGGTGTCGAGTTCATTTTTCATCCCTCTCCATCCTTGTTCCGTGTGTTATCAAAGTGGCCTGGAAGTGGAAAGCAGAGCCAGAGGAAAGCCTGAACCTCTTGGTCAGCTCAGTCCCAGCCACCACCTGGCCCAAGACACCCTGTGCACCCATGAGCAGCCCAAACCTCTGCCCTCCCCAGGGGATAAATGCCTCCCCCCAGGACTCCCAAGGTGACCTGGGGACCAGGTCCTTTCTGGCACTGCAACTCCCAGGACAAAGGCACGGAGCGGGCAGCTGGAGCAGCTCCTGGGTGCCCAGCCCCATGGGGCCACCAGCTGCAGCCTGGGCACGCTGTCTGAGGGCATCTCATGGGGCCTCAGACACCTCCATGGAGCCAACACACGGCCCTGTGCTTCCCAGGCCCCTCCAGCAGCACACGCAGGTTAAGTTCAGTGCACACGTAAAGTGACACAGGGCTGAGGCATTAGACATTTAACTGCCACTGGGAGCTAAACTCTCTTATTCCCTCGCTAAAGCACCTTACAGGTTTTAGCTGATACACAGGTAATCATTTTAAAAGCCATTGAACCTCCTCAGCCCAGCTCAGGTACCACCTCCTAATCACCATGAGAAATTTCATCCTCTGTATATAAAAAAATTTCGGCAACAGACTTGCCTGCCACATGCCCACAGAGATAATTAAATGTCAATGCCAGAAAATACGGAGCTAGAGGTTGGCAAAATTTCTCTGAGCCTTTTCATCCCCAGCTTTTGAGTTCATGAAGAAGGAAAATGGGAGTTTGGCAATGACTGGAGATACAAGGGAATCTGTGAGAACCGTTTTTTTTTTTTTTCCGTGAGCAGAGACGGAGGATTTCATTTATCTTTTTATCTGTCAAGGTACTGCAGTAACTTATGCACAGCCACGAATCCTGCTCAGTGTATGATATTATACTACATGACTGCTGATGCTTCTTTTTTTTTTTTTTGTAAAATATGTTTTGGCTTATTGAGTTGCTCTACCAAATCATTCACTTCTCCGTTTTTCTGCCTCTTTTTTAATAAAGATCGCCTGACATATATTATATAAAGGCTCTCCCCATCTCACACACCACAAAGCAGCAGTGTAAATACAAATCTGAGGAAAGAGAGAAGAGAAACATAACTGGATATAAATGCCATCAGGCCTGTGTCACTAGCAATCTGTGGAAAGTGTAGGGTAAGTTAAAAAAAGAAAAAAAAAAAGGCTAGAAAATGGACTGTTTCATGTGTGTACTTTGGGGCAGAGGCAGTTAATGGGCAGAGGGAGAAAGTCACAGCAGAACCAAGCCTTTGGCTGCACACCAGCCACGTGCCTTTTGTCCCTGGCCAACATTTTTTTCCAGAAGCGGCTTTGCACAGCCTCCTTGGAGAAGACAGCAAGTTGATATTTTTGGTCACTGCACAGGAACTGGGGGCTGCTGTCCACACATGCGTGGGGTTGTGTTGGCATGATCCTGCCCCTTATCTTTTGTTTTCCTTGTTTCATCTTCCTCCTCGTCCTGATGTTCTTGATCTCTTGCTAGACTTCAGCACGTCCCTTGCCAATGGTATTATTGGCTTCTCAGTTGTTTTCCTCATGTTTCTTGTTCCACATGCTTTTGACAGCCTCAGCCTGGTCTCCCACCACTTCCACCTTCAATTACTGCCACTGCTCTCAGCTTGTGGAGTGCTTCCCACTGCTCTCTTTTTCCAGCACCGGGCAGCTGGGAATAATCACAGAATCACAGAATTTCTAGGTTGGAAGAGACCTCAAGATCATCGAGTCCAACCTCTAACCTAACCCTAACAGTCCCCACTAAACCATATCCCTAAGCTCTACATCTAAACGTCTTTTAAAGACCTCCAGGGATGGTGACTCCACCACCTCCCTGGGCAGCCTGTTCCAGTGCCTAACAACCCTTTCAGTAAAGAAGTTCTTCCTAACATCTAACCTAAAAATCCCCTGGCACAACTTAAGCCCATTCCCCCTCGTCCTGTCACCAGGCACGTGGGAGAACAGACCAACCCCCACCTCGTTACAGCCTCCTTTGAGGTACCTGTAGAGAGCGATAAGGTCACCCCTGAGCCTCCTCTTCTCCAGGCTGAACAAGCCCAGCTCCCTCAGCCGCTCCTCATAGGACTTGTTCTCCAGGCCCCTCACCAGCTTCGTCGCCCTTCTCTGGACCCGCTCAAGCACCTCCATGTCCTTCTTGTAGCGAGGGGCCCAAAACTGAACACAGTACTCGAGGTGCGGCCTCACCAGAGCCGAGTACAGGGGGACATAACTCGCTTCTCCTCCCTCCTTTTCCTCCTCCCTGCACAGCCACAGCTCTCCATCAGGGATGCTGCTTTCCCTGCAGATGTCTGCTTATTCCACCAGGCTGCTAATAGCCTTTTCTGCTTTACACATGGCAACTGAGGATGTGGACATTACACGTTTTTGGTGTTCAGATATCACTAGGGACTAGGGTTAGCAAGGGCTTTATAGGCAGTAATGATCCATTCTAAATCAGCTTCCAAGACCCCACCCTCCACCTCCTTCTTTAACGTGGCCTCTCCATCACTCTCAACGCAGGCAATCACACTCTTCTTGTCTCCTCTGCATGTGATTTTCCCACCCCTTCAACTGGGAGGTCTTCTTTGGCCTTTCTTCACCCTTTGGGGCTTCAAGGCTCTGTCCTTGGTTCCTCCTCTTTCACCATCCCATTCTGTCTCTGGGTGGCTTCATTTGCAAGCAGAATTCGCATTCCTCATCATTCCCAGATCTACCAGCTATTGCAGTTCAGTCTCCTTCTGTCTGGACTAAAATCATGGCCAGTCTTTCAGACATTTCATTTTGGATGTCTGTTCAACCCCCATATGGCAAAATAAATAAATAAATAAATGTATTTTTTATCTCTCTCTTCTGTCCTCCACTCTGTCCAAACATCCTAACAAGTCCCTTGCTTAATTGCTGCAGACCACATCCCTGGTTCAGCTCGTCCATGGGTGTTAGGTGTACCCAGGAGGAGTCACCTCTGATATAACCAGCTTGGAGATTCATTTTGCATCATTTATTTTACAGGATGTGATGCAATCACCCAGGGAGAATCTTATCTGGTTCCTCATCTTCTCACATCTCTGTTGCTTCAACATCCATTCCTGCAGCTTTGACTTGACTACAGCAACCCTTTCCTCACCCTTTTGTAAGGCTACTACTGCAGGGACCCGCTCCTCTACCCCATAACCCCAAAGCTTCACTATTGCTCTGATGGTTGTTATTCCCTTATCTCCTTCTGCTCTCCAGATGGGTTTTTGTGTGTGTCTCTCTCACAGACACACATAGTAAAGTATTCAGGGCAAGGAACATCTTTTTGTTTTGTCCTTGCACAGCACCTAATATAGGAGGGCTCCACTCCACAGTGAGATTCTCAAGGTGCTGTCACTAATAAAAATGACAAAATACAGTAAATACTCCAAAACTGACACTAGGAGTAAGTAGCCTGCTCTAGGTTCTGCTCTCACACGTTTGGTCAAAACTGATGGAAAATGCTGTTGCCAGTGGGAGATTTCAAAATTACAGGACGTAGTACCCAGCAGTGGCAATACCAAGGTACCGAACACGTGTGTACCCAGGCACCAGCTCTAGTATCTCTACGCTTATCTGCATAATAAATTTACCCTGAAAAGAAACCTGCCAGGTACCTCTCCAACTGTCACATCCAACAGGCTGCAGGCAGCTGGGCTCGTATTGTCTCAAACATCTCTCCGAGACTCTCTGAGTGAGAAGGCTTACCTTATTTTGGCTGCAGAGCACACTTTTCCATGACAAATCTCTTCTCCCATCAGCACTCTTGCTGAACACTTCTGGAAGTGATGGAAATCCGGAGACGTAGGTTTACAAAACAAAGTCATTTTCATTTCACTGAGCTTGAAATGGAGTTCTTTTCTAGCTCTTTTTTTTTTTCTTTTTTTTTTCTGCAAATAATTCTTGTTTATTATTTTACTGAATTTTACCACAATAGATTTCTTTAACCAACCCCTTCTTCACACTAAATTATACATTTTTAAGATTTTTGCTGAGATGCCACACGATGCAGAGAAAAATAAACAAACATACAAATAAAAAACCTGTAATCTGAACAACTTCCAGAAATCAGAAGATGCTTTGTTTGTCTCTCTCAGAGACGAGCAGCTCTGTTTCAGGTCCTGTTGCCTCTTCTTCATTTTGCTGGTGGTTTAATGGAAGGCAGCAGCCCTCTGTGTTCATCAAGCCCCCTTAAACATGAGTGCCGTAGGTGTATTAGGAATTATGAGCGAGAGAGTCACTCGAATCGGATGTGAGTGATGCTGCTGATGACATTGTCCAGGATATCCATTGATTTAGAATAGATAAAATATACAAGGCTCTGGTCTTTTGGGGGAAAAGAGGGGAGAAAAGGGAGGAGGAAGAAGAAAGGGATCTTCTGACATCAGGAAATATTTGAAGTAAATGGAAGAATAATTTTGCAATCTCACGGCATATTAAACCAATGCTGGATATGGTTTGTTTGATTTTCATCTGCCAAACCCAACAAATTCTATCGGGGTGGAACTTGGCCACACTTAAGGTATTCCAGTAAAGAAGCCATGGTGTAACCGTGGGTACAGAACAAAGCAGTGCAGTAATCCCAGGAGCATATGAGCAGAAACATAAGTAACTGTAGGACATGAAGAGCAAATGGGGAAAAAAGAAACCAAGAAGAAAGCACATAAATATTTAAAAAACAGGAAATGCCATCAATATACTGCAGGAATGAAAACTGCAGAAAAATAATGGGTCAATAAATAGAGCTCTTGGAAGAAAAAAGTGACAGCGGCACTAAATGTTTTCTTTGCCTTTGAATTTGTTAAGAAAACGTATTAACAATAAGCCTGCAGAGGATGTGTGAGTACTAATGAGCACAAAGAGGAGGTTACAAATATTAATGAAAATGCAAAAGAGCCTCTCGTGTAGGATACAGATAAATGATGCCAGGCAAGTATGGGTTAACCTACAGTTAATATTGGAGATTAGGGACCAAAGAACTAGACCACAAACTGTACATTCTGAGAGAATTATTTATTAATCATGAGTCAGGAGAGGTTTTTGAAAGGCAAATTGTATTAGACAGATGTGGGTTTCTCCGCAAAATAACTGGCTTTAGGAAAGACGAGGTAAAAATTCAGCCAGATTCTTCTGTCAAATAAACTCAAAACCACGTGGATGGCACGGCCAGGGGCTACCTTGAAAAGCCTGGCCTGTCAAGTCTCGGTTCACGTTAATGTCGGAGTTCAGTACTAGCAGCCCTGATTTTCTCAGGGGTAGCAAAGAACGACTGGAAAAGCACCAGAAGCTTACTATAGATGAATTGAAAAAATAAAAGCTTGATAAATTGTTTGGTGAGACACAGAATTTAATTTCAGAGTTAAGTGCCAGATAATTTGTAAGAAACTTGAAAAGATTGTAGGTAGGTGGATGCTGGAGTGAAATTTGATTTTCTTTGCAAGAATTGGTAAGCTGCAGTCCTGTCTCCAGCTGTTAGGAAACAACTACTTTTGGAGCCATTTTAATACTGATTTTGACATAAGAATAATGTGTAAAATGTACTTGGAAGTGATACTAAAATAGTGCCAAAGAGCGCTGTACACCTTGATTAGTACAGTACTCTGAGCAACAATAAAAGGCTCCAAGTTAAAAATGAATAGCCCTAATACCAATCTCACTTTTACCATCATAAATTACAAGCAACTCTAATGAAGGCCAAAAAAAGAAATGTTGATATTAAAAATGCATGTATCTTTATATGAGGCCTGGTTTAGTATGATTATATAATTAGAGAAAATAGTATCCCCTCAAGGGTATAAAAAGGAAAAATACAACCTTAATTATGGCATTTTTAATTCCTTTTTGCAAATTAAATAATTATCTTTTAGTAAGTTTTGTTTTAAGGGAAGGTAATGACAGAAGCTAATGAGTTGCAGATGAGCAAAAATATATAAAATGGGGCTTGAAAAAAAAAAAAAGCAAGAAAGGACAAGACAAACTGAAATCATCTCCACGATATTGTATGTTTAAGCAAGAATTTCTAATTGAGGTCATTTCGCTCACGAGAATTAGAACACAAGCCGAGGGGCAGGCAGAATATGCATCTAAATAATTTAAGGAGGATTATTTTACAGAGAGAGCAATCAGTAGGTGACACAGATATTCAGCAGAAATGGAGAGGTCAGACAATGCCGACGTGAGCAAAATCCTGCCCTCCACATGGAGCTCTAACTGATGCGTGCTTGAGGTTAGCCGAGAGCCCAGAGCATTGCGGGGAGCAAAGAATTTGTCAACCACCACATTTTTCTTACGGGGCGGCTTTGCAGGGCCATTTGTTTTGTATCGATTCCTGAGAGTGCTTTGCCCTCCTTTGGCACACTCTTCCACGTTTATAGCCCGTGTAAACTGGATATAGCCATAAGCTTTGTAAATGTTATTATATGAATTATGTTGTTTATAAAAGAGGAGAAGAGATTCCAAATTCACATTTTTCAACACGTTTGGTGAAAGAGAAATGCCAGATCTGACATCGAACTCTTCCCAGCAGGAAGAAAATATGGCCTTTTTCAGACAGCAAAAAACTGTAATTACATAGACTTCCCCTTCCACAACGAGCCCAAGTGCTCTGCACAGAAGGGCTCGCAAACTTGTATTTCTTCCTAGCTGTCTGAGGTCACCTCTGAGCAATCACTGTGGAATCTGGTAAGGCTTACCTGAAAAAATAAAAATCAAATCAATTCGGATTAAGTCACCTCCTGGTTGGAGAAAGAAGGTCTCAGTTCCCGGTTTACACATTCATGAAGAGATATGAAAAGCTAATATCTGTCAACAGTCAGGACAAAAGGGATTTATGAAAATTCATAATAAAAATCAGGACTTGTTGACTTTTCAGCTTTCATCTGGAGCCCCCCAGCCACTTCAAACGTGCCGCGCGTCACGCTATCCCCATCCCACAGCGCGTAAACCCGGGCTGAGGAGGATTTCCCAGGGACCGCCTGCTATCCCAGCAGGAGAGCTCGAAACCGGGGCCGAGTGCCCTTCCCTCGGGTCTCAGCTCTGGTCCCCAGACAACGCTGCCTCCTGTTAGCTTCACCCGCGGAGGCGTGCAACCCACACAGGTGCAGGCACTGAAAAGAAGGGGCTCCTCGCTTGAAGAACGGCCCATTGAGCCCGACCGACGCCGCATTGAGACTTCAACCTTCTTGGCCTCCGCCCAGCGCCTGCTTCCACGGAGCCAGGAGCCCGGATCAATATTGCCTATAACTTCTCAGCTTGGCAAACGTGCCCACAACAAACGAGCACTTTGTGTGCTTCTGCAGAAAGAAACAATCCTGCACCGCTGACGATCACTTCTTGTGCCTTTCATTCTTGTACTTAATTGAATCCTGGCGTTGTCCCTCAGTGCTGTTAGAGAAATGACGGAGACAGAAGTGTTGTCTAGCAGTCCAAGCAGGGAAACAAACCAATTAATAAATGTAATCCCAATTCTAATGTTACTTGCTGGGTCAGATCTTAATCCAGCTCCTACTGAAGTCAAAGCGCTTACCTAGATGGTAAGGAATTAGCCTGAACAATAAATCTCCCTGCCTACTATCAGTTTGCAACCAGCCACATTTCATACTTTTATCTGAAATAACTTATAAAAGTCATTTTTAGCAGCCTAAAAATAAGGGAGAGCAAAGCAGGGAGGGAGGGCCCGGCTCAGAGAGTGGTTTGTGCCTGTGTTGTGGTTTGGGCCATGGCCTGCGCCGAAGAAGTCTGTCACAGAGCACAAGAAGAACAGTAGAATTCCTGAAACTAAAAAAGGTAAAACTTGCTGTTCCAGTTTACCTCCTCTATAAACGACCTTGATCTGCTCTCCTGAAGAAAGGATTTACAGAGACACTGCTTTCCCCCGTCGCGGCTCTCCTCTGAAGCCTTTACTGCTGCTGGAACTGGGCATGTGAGGAGCAGAACTGGGTGCTGATGCCAGAAATGAACATTTCCCTGTGGCCAGGGATCACTTCAGCTGTTTTTGCTGCATAACAGCAAGGGGAGGCTTCTTTGCATCTGACTTTGCACCCTGGTTGTCCAGTCCTTCAGGGCTGTGTCCCCTTTCTGTGAGGGCAGCCTACTCGCCTCCTCCTGAGGCGCATCACTTCACCTCTGGCTGTACTGAAATATTTGCAGGCTCCTGTTTTTAGAAGTATTTCAGCTCAGTGGCGTGTCTTCTTCTCTGCCCTCACTCCCCTGCCTCCAGCAATATTTGCAGGTCTTCTTCTAGGTCATTTCTGTAGCAACGAGTTGAAGAGAACAGGTCAAGTAAGCCCACAGTTGCCTACAGAAGATGTCTCTACACGTAACAGCATGTTTCGAGCCCAGTCCACTAAACTATTTTTAGTCTCATTTACCACAACTTGTTCATTTGAATAATTCTTGATAAAAACCTTTTTTCAGTACCATAACAAACACCTTGGAGAAATATAAACACATTCTCCCCAGCACTCCTATTGCTAAACAAACATGATGCCATGCTGGTATTGAACATTTTGTTTCCCTTGAGGCTAAACTGATCGCTGTTGACTGTGGTACTTTTGTTGTTGTTGTTGTTCTCCTTGTTGTTGATGACATTGCATTACTTTGCTGAGGATCAGGCTGACACGCATAGAGTTATCAATATCTGTAATTTCTGTATCTCCAGACAAGCAAGTCTTTCCGGTGCTCCCATGGTTTACTAGTTTAATAGTCCACAGCTCTCCTCATCCAGCTCTTCTAAAACTCTTGCTGCAACCAGACCTACTGGTTAAAAACAGCCAGCTTATTAGCGCATTTAGCACATTGCCAAGTTGCTGTTGGAAAGGAACAGATTTCATCTTCGCCCTTGGTGAATTCTTCACGCAGACTTTTCAAAAAAACATTTGGAGCAACAAGATATATTGAATCTATCTGCCATTTCTACATTAAAAACATGTTTTTACAGACTAGAATCATTGTTAGGATTTTTTTTTTTTATTAATAGGCATATTAAAAACTTTGTTTTACTGCCATTAGCTCTCTCGCCTTAGGTTTTTCCCTGTGTCCTGTCACTCCACCAAGACATTTTCTGGTTTTCCACCCTTCTAATTTATATTCATTACTATCACTTTTTTCCCTATTTGTGTGTGTGTGCGTGCATTTGTATTCAGCTACATTCGCCTACTTCAAGCCAGCTCACTTCTTTTTACCAGTGTAACTTTTTTTCTCACACTTGGGCAGCTGTGTGGCTTTGGGGCATGTAATAAACTCTTGCATGAAATTCCCAGTTACCCTTCACATTTTAGGAAGGCGAGAACGGCTGGACAGGGCGTGATCAAAGGACCTCCAGCTCGCCTGGGCTGCGCCTCACCCCTCATCCTTGTATGCAGTCATTTCCATTCACCTTTTCCGCACCATTTTTAGTTATGTTACATCATGTTCACTCCTCAGTCAACTCCTTTCCAAGCTGACAAAGTCTGGTCTATTTAATGTTTCTTTGAATGAAATGATTTTGGCTGTATCTGTGATCTCCCTTCTTGTCCTTTGCTGGACCTCGCTACTTCTCCTATTTCCTTTTGGAGACGGATAGAAACAAAACTACACATACCATTATGATGTCTTGCATTTTAAATTCTTTCTCTGGAATGATTTGGCTTTTTTTTTTTCAGCTTTGCAAAACTGGATTTTTAACCTGTGAAGTATTTATATGTTGCTGGTTTGGACTTTAGCTTCTTTGGATATAGAAGACACTCAAGACACCATCAACCACTCCAGCAACCAGCAATTTTCAGTTGTGAGCCCTTCATGTTAAGTAAATGTCTAGTGCAGAGCCATGTGAGCCTGGATGCAGTGCCCGCACAGGGAACTGCCAGCTGTGGGCTTTGGCAATTCTAAGGAAATCTTGTGTCGGCCTCATAAAAGCACAAGCCAGAAAAGGTTCAGATGGAAGCCACAAGTATGATCTGAGATCAGACGACTGGCTGTATAGCAAAAGGCTAACAAAGCTTGATGTTGCTAGCTTATTCAAGAGAAAATAAAAGGTGATGTGATCATGACTCACAAACACCATTATGAAAGGGGTTTCTGATGGCAGATGGATCTCTAATCTAGTGGTGTAAAGGCGTAATAAGATCCTGTGGCTAAAAGCTGAGGCAGGACAAATTCAGATTAGAAACGAGACAAAAATGTTGGCAACAAGGGTGATTATACAAACAGCTTAAAGGGATGTACCAGATTCTCTTACACACAATGTTTTCAAATCATAATTAGCTGTCTTTTTAAAAGATGTGCTGCTGCTCAAGCAGAAATGATGGTCTCCACGCAGAAATAATCAGAAGACAGTTCTTAGCCTGTATTACGCTAGAGGTCAACCTAGATGATCTTAATTACCCCCTTGGCCTTAAGATCCATGATTCTCGAAAACTGAGAGATAATGGCACATATTTAACTACCTTGTGTTTTGAATGAGAAAAATTGGGACAATTGTTCATGATGAATAATTGATTCTGTAAATGTAGACCATTTTTCTGCTCGTAAAATATCTGGGAACAGGCCATTAACTCCTCCAGCCTATTAGTCTTTTTGATGGACAGCTATCTTGCCCAATACCGAATTTACGACGTGTGAGTTGTGCTGCCTAGCTGGCTAGAGGACAGGCGATGTGACAGCTCACCTCGGTGACTGATTAGCATGAAGGCAATCCAGACAGGCATATTTAAATGTTTCACGTTCAGTTTAAGTGAGCATGTGTAGGAACACAATTTCAAAATGCACGTTCCTTTAATCAAGCTCCACCATGTAATGGCTACTGAGGAGTCGGCAGAAAAACTGTGCAAGCCTCACTGAAGTGGATGCATTTATTTTAAACGCTAAGGTCTAATCAAGCCATAGTCACAACATTATTTTGCTCATCAGTCATCCCAGTCCAGGTTGAAGAATGCATTTTGTTTTGAAAATGAACAAATTCCCTAGCCATTTGCATATACAGTAGGTAGTATAGTGGTGTCCGTCTAGGGGCTAACGCAACTGAAACTGCAAATATTCGAGATACTAGGTATTAAAAAAAAGACTGCTCTCACTCACTGTGTGTCACTATGCATGTGAGCAAGTGCAGCAAACTGGGAGATGAAACAAGAGCAGGGGCAACTCACAGGGGCTATAGTTAAATATTACAAAAACAAGGCTACAGTACCAAGATAGGATAAGTACAAAGAGGAACATGTGTTCACAGGAAGAAAAATCTCCTTTAAAAGCAGATTTTCTTTAGCTAATGAAACCCACTAATATGATTTTAGGCCCAAGGGAACAGATGAGGCACACCTAGATGAGGCACACCTAGAAGTGGTCCACTGTGGAAAGAGGAAGATTCCTCCAGGACTCCAGCACCAGAAAGAAATCCCTGGGTCACTGGAAAGCAAGGCAAAGCAAAAGGACGGGTGCTCCTAAGCAACATGTAACACAGAACGCTCCTCTTCAACAAGCATTTAGCTACTGAGCACAGGCAACCCATGCCTCATGCCTGTTGCCCATCAGGCACACAGCTGTGCATGCCTCCGTGCTAAATCACATCCTGGGCGGTGCGGGCAGGACACGGCAGGGGCAGGAGTGCTCCCCCCTGGCCAAAATCCCAGGGGTCTGCTGCCAACCTGACCTCAGCCCAGCAGGTACTGCATCACCATCAGCACCAAGGTGGTCCCCCTCCATCTCAGACACATCCACCCCACTGCCAGGCATGACCATGATGAGCACAGGCACAAGCGAGCTGCTAGGCTCGGAGCCTGAGTTCCCTTTGGCCGGGAGGTGCCCAGACCCCCGGCACGCTTTGCCAGCCCCCTTTGAAGCCTGTGCTCCTGCAGCACCTGGCTTTGCAGCCCACTTCGGACTCCAAGTGCCCGGGGTGTTGCCGCAGGAAGGGTAACGCTGCGCTCTGGCTGCACGTGGTGGTGCCCCGCGTAGGAGATGAAGGGCTGCAGATGATTAGAGAAGCACAGGCAGGGGCGATGAACAGCCATTTGGCCTGCGGTGAGCCTGTGAAATGAGCACAGTTTGTATTACAGAGGCACCAGGGAGCAGCAGGAAGGCTGCGGTAGGTGGGAGGGAGTATCTGCCTGTGTTAGGGGCCACTTCATTTTTCACCTGCTAGATGGCTTTTCTATTACATCTCCAGCCTGGCATGGAAATTACGCCTGTTCTCTGCCTCCGGTTCCATGCCAAATTGGAGGAAATATATGGCTGCCCTACCTCCACGCACTTTTCTGCCAGGAGATGTGAACATCGGTTAGAAAACTGCTCGGCACTGCCAGCACCTGGTGGGAGCGGTACCCCCCGGTGCTCAGCATCAAGCTGATGTCTGGGGGCAGGCTCCTCTCTGCGCCACCGGCATCGAGAGCATCTGTGCTCCTGGAGACACCCCGCGGTGCGCAAACGAGAGATAATGCCATGATTGCCCTCTCCCCTACCCGTGACAACAAACATCTCTGTCGTGAAAGCTTTGAGATGACAGAAACCCACATCAAGGGCAGTGGCCAGGCAGGGGGCTGCTCTTCCAGCAACCCCAGGACCGCAGTGCACGGGCCATGCACAAAATGGGAGGCGCGAAATTCATGTGCCTGACCCAGCGCTGCAGGAGCTGGTTCCCGTCCTTGTAGAAGGAGGCTGCTTTGGCACCTGCAGAAAGCCACTGACGCCAGCAAAGTCCCTCGTGTGACCTGCAGTGACAGAGAGACCTCAGAGGAAGGTTTGGTCTCCAAGATTCCCCGCCAAGGACAGCACGAACTGGCGGGCGTGCAGCCTGCGTGCTGCCTGTGCACCCGTGCACCGCTGGGTAGTCAAAGCCTGTGCCCTCCGACCATACGTTGCTTTATTGCAGCCTGACCAGCCAATGCAAAAATAACAAAGGAGTGTGTTTTCAGCCAGCAGAGCTCCTCTTTGGTTTCCTTCTGGGCTCGTTGTTTGAATTAGGTGGAAGCAGAGCTAACGCCGGGTCTGGATGCTTAGCTGCTACATGCTGTTTCACTGCCAGGAGTGATGGTCCTGGTTCAAAGCGCTCTTTGAAGCCTCCTGTTCTGCCCTTGCTGCTGGAGGAACGGTGCTGGGTCTCTCCAGTAGGTCTCAGTCCCCATCATGGCCAGTGCTGTAATTGGAGGTGTAATCAGAGCCCCAAGGAAACAGCCTCGCTCCGCTCCTCCCCAGATGCGGGCTCATCTCCCTGGGGTGCAGATGGGGGAGGAACTCGTGTGATGAGGAGGGAGGGCTGGGAGTCTTCACCCGGGGAATGAGGCAGGAGTGCTTGTGGCAGGCAGAAATTTAGAGTCATACAGGTCTAGGCCCATCACAGCAACTCCTACCTGTTCTCCCTCTGCACTCACAGATTGACGCAGGCTGTCTAAGGCCGGTACGTGGCAAATATCTGCTTTATCGCCTGAGCCCAGTCTCTCCAACACCGGTGTGACTCTGCTGGCTTGTGCTCTTCATGTAGAGTGCTGCGGGACCAGGCCAGCCCTGCATGTGGCCAGGGAGGCGACAGGGCAGCACCAGGCATGCTTTCACATCCTTTGTCATCCGTTTTTTTACTAAAACCTTCCCTTATTACTCACCGTGTGGCCAAAGCCTTGCTCTGGCTCTGGGGAGAAACCTGGCCATGGAAAATTCAGGCAACGGGGTCCCAGGTCTGCTCCCGTTTTCCCAAGGGTGCATTGGGAATAGCTCTGTTTACGAATCCAGGCTTGTGCCTGCGTGACCAAGAGCTGGGTCCAGCCTTGCCCTCCTCCTTTGCTCCGCGGGGCAGAAAGCAGCGCTGTTAATTTGCCCTTTTGCAGAAAACACGCTCCAGAAAAAGGCAGCCTCTCCCTTCCCCCGTGCTGACTCACCTTCCAAGCCAAACCCTGGGCTTTTTTCCGCCACAAGGCTGCGGAGAGCTGACAGCTTGAAAACTCGAGGAAGTTTCCTGCCCATTTCGGGGATTTTGAAGTCTTGTTTCAGCCCAGTGGGCTGACAGAGATGCTCAGGTATCGCTTGCTTGGGATCCATTTATCTACAAAGGCAATCAAGCTATTCCCACCAGCTGCCGTGTGAAGGCCAAGGGGACTGGAGATACATATGCGGGACCTGCTCTTTGATTAGTCTGGTTTGTACATCAAGGTTTTATTAGCTTTTACTGCCCTACTGACTGCTGCCTGCAATTGCTTCACGCTAGCCTCCTCGCTAATAGCTCCTCTGCACTCTCTGCTTCCCTTCCTGCTGAGTTTATGTGAGCCTCTTTATTGTCAGCCCTGGCGAGATGATCAAATCTGGCATCTGTTGCCGGACATTTCAGGTTTATTAAATCCGTTAGAAAATCTTTAACTCTCTGCAATGTGCACAGGGCCGGGTAATCGCGGGCAAGCAGCAGGGCCCTGCGCACTCGAGGCTTTTGCTGGGTGAGTACTCCACGGCCACGTGGGGGTGTGCCCACGGCCACAGAGACACCCCCAGACAGGCGTGCTCAGCACCCAGGTTTTCGTGCCTTACCTAATGCCTGTGCCTCCTTCTAAGGGGCATTTTTCAATGCACAACTCCTGTATTATTCATTATCCCAGAGCTTTTTGAAAGGCCGAGGTTAAGGTGAGGACTGGGTCGTCTGAGTTTGTTCTTTTCCCCTTTTTCCAGTGACAGGCAGATCTTAGTCTGCTGTTGGTGAGCTGTGGGGACCCCAGGAGGTTCCTTACGTTCTCCTGTTGGTCTCACACCGAGCTCTTCTCTTACCTGCCTGCACTCAGGCTGTTGCTGTCTGCTGAGCTGTGGGGGGCTCTCAGCTCCCCTCCATGGGATCAGTCTCCTCACCACCAAACTTCAGCAGCTCAGCTAGATACTTAACACGAGGCAACATAAACGCCTCCATCATGTGCCTGTTGCAGATCTTGGTCCTTTTTTTCCTCAGCGACATTCAAAAAAGTGTCCGTAGAGAGGGTTTCTAAAGTGACGAAGGCATTTTTCCTCCCCTTTCCCCCCTAAGCAACTAAAACCTGAAAGAACTGGAACATTTTGCTCCCCAGAAAATTCTCAGCATTTCCAGAAATCTGCTACCAAGCTAAAGAGCCGGGTGAAACTTCTCACGCTAGGAAACGTGCGTGCTCCGAAAAGTTGTGAGGATGTGGAAACGAGAGATAGTCAGGGAAAGTGCCTTAGGCTTCCCACGGAGCGGTCACTCTTGGCAGGTTGGAGAATAACCCTGGGAAATAAGCCATTATGCTTGATGACAGCAGCAATAATTAAATGCCAGGGCTGGCCATTACAAGAGTTAACCACTGATTAATTAGTCTGTTTTTATTAAAAAATAGGGTTGGCTTCACTAACTAATAAATTGCCTGTGTACAGCTGCTACCAAAAAGATCACTTGTTAGATAATTACTTAAGTCATTTTAAAATTGTTTTAATTAAGTTTCAGTAATTGGACTCCCCCCAATTTATTTTCCTTTTTTTCTGGAGTGGAGAAGAAACAAACCAACACCGTCTACGTGCGTGTAACAGGAGGCAGTGGAACTATGATGGGAAATCTATAGGAAAACAAACACCCATCGTGATCCCTTTGTCCTCCCAAAGGCTTGCAGGGATCTAGAGAAAATTAGATTTTAATGTTATTTTATTTACTTTGCCTCATAGAGACCGAGCTTCTGCCTCACTCCACTTGGTGCATTCATAATCAGGACAGCGACGCTCGGGTCAGCAAACCTGTGCGTGCTCCTCCAGTCTCCTACCCGTGGTACGTGCCCGTGCGGCGGGGGGCAGCGCACGGCCTGACCCTAAAGCCTTGCTCATGGCTTCGCTGTGCCAGGTCCTCTCTGCAGACTTGCTGCTTGCCTTTCTCTGCCTGGTCTTCATGACTGCTCGTCCCGTGCCGGCCCCAGGCCTGGTGGAGGTGAGGGCAGGGGCAGCCGTGCCCAAGGTGAGAGGGGAAACGGGACCGGCGCTGACGGGGACAGCAACAGGCAGGGCTGCCTTCCCCAGAACAGCCCCCCGGCATTGCCATGTATCAGGTAGAGCAAGCGCTGGCATGATAAGCAAGTTCTTTTGTTCCTGGAAATTCAGGCACAGGGGGCTTGCTGAAAAGGGCCTTTTTAATACATTGCTGCTCTCTGTGTTACCGTCATTACTGCAGAGCCTGCTCTCAAAGAAAACTCTTGGGCATCATCACGCCGGGCCCCTGCATTGTCTCCCCTCTCCATAAGGTCACTTTGTTAATGACTTTGTTGACCCATTCCTCTGCAGGGCTCAGTTTGCCATTTTCTACCACGCTACTGCAGTGACACGGAGCTCAGCTCTGGGACAGTCACCCAGGCGCGGCACCACGTCTTGCTGAAATACAGCTGCTTGGCGGCTCGCTGGCCAAAGTGCAGCCAGCCTTCACCGCATTTGCTCACATCACGGCTGCAGCTGGAGGCTGCAGAGCCAGAAAAGCAGTAGAGCAATGCAATCAGAAAAGCAGGAGCTATCACATTCTGTTATCGCGGAAGGAGTTACCTACCCGCACCACACCTAAAAGGCAAACAAACGCGTGCACCTCCCCTGCCCAGTGCACAAACAAAACCGCCCTGTTCATGCACTGAAAGCCTCCTCTGATAAAAGAAGGCTCAGTTCGTAGCTGCAACCTGCCGATGTGGCTCTGCAAATATTGGTTCTCACAACCATTTTTCTTTCATCTTAACAAAACGTGATTGCTTTTTAATTGAGAAACGCTCTCGCTGGGGAACGGCCAAACCGCAGCTGCAACCACCAGGGATGTCGGAATACAACCTGCCGTCAGCAGCTGTGTGAGGAGCGCAGACTCTGAGAAACCTCACACGCTCGTAGCACTGTCCTCCTCATCCTCTGAGCGGAGCAGAAAGAATAGGATGGGGAGAAGGCTGGCTCCCCAGTGCCTACATGGCTAACGGCTGCATCCCGCTGTGAGTCGGGGAGAGGCTGCAGCTGGGGGCGAGCGCCGTGCTGTCGCATGGAGCACGGTGCCCCCACGCAGCCTTCCTCCTCCTCCTGTACATTGCCCTGTGAATGCTTGTTCTTGACGTTGCTGTTTCCCGAGGCTTTTCCTGACACCCTGCAGACACGGGACCTCACGCTGAAGCAGTCTAGACAAATCCGTGAGGACTTTGGGAAGCGCTTGGATGCTACCACAACACGTTACGCAGAGAAGCTAATCTGGAAATTGCAGCCCATTTCCTCCACGAGGCGCTTTGAATCGCGGCTTGTAAATAAGGCATGAGACACGCTCTGCATAATGAGGAGAAATGATGAAAAGTATGAAAGAGCTGATCGTGAGATCACCATTTATTTTGGACGGGGAATGTAGGAGAGGTTCCCAGGGAAAAATTAGTATGCAAGTACGTAGGTTCAAGATGCAAGATTGTGTCATAATCCATATGGAAATGGAAATCAAATGGATACTGCCCAGACACCCGAAGTCTAACCATTCTTATATTCCAAGAGTTTAACTTGGCCGTTTTGAAGGCCTCTTACACTCCAAGGATCAAGGCCTCACTTTGTTAATCACTGGTATGGAAATGCTCCCGGTGCGGAAAAGAAGTTCAGTGACCAATAAAATAGCATTTCATGTTTTTGTTATTTTACTGAAGTTTGAATTGCCGGTGTATTGAAGTGTGGGGTTTCATCCATTTCTTTACTTAATAGAAAAACAGCTTTGCTGAGCAGGAAAGAAAAAAATATCCTAGAAAAAAAAAAAAAAAAAAAAAAAAAAAAAAAAT
>CM021733.1:42052595-42114116 GCA_011075105.1 Heteronetta atricapilla | reverse complement strand
AAAAAAAAAAAAAAAAAAAAAAAAAAAAAAAAACTAGTCACATAAAAACTGTTCTTTGCTTTTGGTGTATTCAGCACTTTTCCTGAGTAAAGTTCACAGAACACTCGCATGAATAAAGCATTTTTTTGTTTAATTAGATTGAGCCCGGAGAGAGGGAAAACCAAATAAATCTGTAAGTGGGGGAAGGGAGGGATGGGAGAAAATATTTGAAGTAAAAATGAGAAATAGGTAAGACTCTCCCTGAAATTTCCAAGGCAGGGTGTTCTGTAGCATTGGGTTATTTCCACAGACATGCAGATTAAGGGCGGAAGGAGCCCAGTCTCGTTTCTGACACAGCTCATAGGATTTAATCCGGCTGCTCCTGCTTTACACCACACCTTGCAGTGGTCAGCTCACCACGGACGGGCCTTGCTCCAGTTGTCCAGAGCTGGTGGGACGGGACAGAGCCTGGGGCAGGCAGCCGGATTTCTGTGCCTTCCCACCAGCTTGGATCCATTTCACGTCACCACCAGAGGATCTTTGCTTCACTCCCTCCTCAGCAGTGAATTGATAAAAGGCAAATTCCTCTCTGTTGGTGGAAGCTCGGGGTGCGTGTGGCAGGCCTGGGGTGCCCCTTGAGGATACCTGCAGATCTCAGTGCCAGGCAGGGAAAAATCTGACGGGTGCCAGGACTCAGCCCCTTGGTGCCGGAGGCCCCATCCCAGCTGCAGACAGGCCAGCTACCCGTGTCTTTACCTGGCTCAGGTATACCTTTGGCTCCTGCGGGTGAGTGGTGGGAAGGACCAGCCACCTGCTGCCAGTAGCCTTTTTTCTCTGTGTGGTCTCACAGCTTGCCCTCGCCCAGCAGGCACACCAGGGAGAGCCGGAGAGCGGCAGCCTGCAGGCTGGGCGCTGTCGTCCTCCCTCCCGTGTTTCTGTTTGCCGATCCTATTTCAGGGCTGTTGGCTTGTGCGGGAAGTTAACCACAGAGTCAACATGAGAGCTGGTGGAAAGAAACGTTAGCAGCGTGCTCCTTGGTAGGGCTGAGAAAGGTGATAAAGACTCTCTAGTGACAGCAGGAATTGCAGCAGTGTTGGCAAATCCTGCCAGTCAGCTGTCAGCCTTGGCCCTGAGGGAACAAGGGAGACAGTGCCACTCGCCTGAGTGCTCTGCACCTTCTAGCTACTACCTGGGAGTGCGCTGGTAGCTCTTGCAACCTGGCGTCCTCGTTGCAATGACGAGAAGCTGCCCGTGTGCAGGTCGTGTTGGTAAAACCGGGAGAGAAATCAGAAACTCAGCTGGAATGAAAACTGCTCTCATTTGCTAGGGCAGATCCTCCGGAGAGGGATGGAAGGGCACCGGCCCCCGCTGTGATCTGACACAGCTAGCACCACTGCTGCCCGCGCTGGACGTGAGCCGGGGTGGGGGAGGAAGGCAGGATGCGGGCTTGCTGATCCAGTGCCTCTCAGAAGCACTATAAAACCCGGCCGGGAGATACGTTATTTACAAATGAGTTATTATTTTTAACACCAGGGAGAAAAGAAGTGCAGGAGGCTGTGGCAGCACTCTTCACACTTGTTCATTTACCCAGGCTTCCCCCGGGGAGCCCCGCAGCCAACACAGGCTAGGAGGAAAGGTTTGCAGAAGGAGAGCCAGTTTACACAGCTCGCTTATGGAAGGAAGGGCTTTCGGGGCGCGCTGTTCTGCAGCACGGGGCGAGCTGTCGCCGGCAAATGCTACCTATTCAACAAGGAGATGAAGAGGAGCAGATGGAAAGATGAATTTCCTTTTCGAGGATCCAAGAGAGTGGGCTGATGCTGTGGCAAGAGGAGATGAAGGCTGAGTTGGAGAGTGAGGATCTGGCTGCAGATCTAAAATTTGTCGGGCGGAGGGGGAGAGAAGTGCTGGCCCAAATGTTTGCAGAGAAGCTGCAGGATGAAGAAAACCGCAGGTGCTCTTGGTGTTGCTCTGACCTTCGGCACAGTAACACCTGCCTGCCCTCTGCGCCTTTCTGTAGCCGAGGTGCCCGTGCCCTGCATCCCCAGGGATGGGAGCACCCCAGCCCATGGCAGTCACTGACCGCGGCAGTCCAGCTGTCAGCATGACGTCTCCCCCCAGCACCTGGGCCCACCTCTGACCGGGTCTGTCCCTCGGGTGAGGGCAGTCCCAGCTTTTTCGTTGCCTGTGATGCCTCTTCCCTCCTCCCATGCACCAGATCTCCCACTGCTGTCCTTGTCCCTCCCTCTCCCTGCCCGATCCTCGCCCCTGCACCGTCCCAGCATGACCACGTCCTCAAAGTCTCCTGCTCCCGCATTCCCGCTCTGTCTCCACGGGGTGATTCCTGTCGCTCCTCCCCAGCTGAGGACCATTTCACCCCACCTTGCTGCTACCACGCAGTGCGTCTCTGCTGCCCACCACTGGGCACTGACACGGGTTGGTCTGCTCCCCTCCCGCCCCCGAGACAGCTGCGTTTCGGAGGCAGCCGTACGTCTTTTTATAGAGGGGACTTAATGCCACGCGATGGGCCACGGCGCTATTTTTATGCCACGTTAGCACAGGCTTAGTATTCCGAGCATGTGAGCGTTTCACCCAAGAGTAGTCGCTGAAATATAAATACCACTCAACCGAAGTTATTTAGAACTTCAGTCGGATCGACCAGATCTGAGCCAATTATTTTCCCCGACAAAATTAATTAGAAGGCACATAAAGTGAGTGAGATGTGAAAGGTAGGTCTGCAGCATTACTTATTCCAATAACAGCTGGTTTGGGGGGAGAACAAAAAAAAGGAAAAAAAAAAGGCTCTGTCCTTGCCTCGGTTTGCCTTGCCTTGGCCTTGTCAAGAAGAATCAGGGTTTTCACGTGGGAAGCTGCTCTGCTGGCAACCGCCGTCCACTTGATGTTGGTTTGCATCAACAAGCTCCCTGCACTCTTAGGCTGGAGACGATAAGGGCTGGCTGTTCAAATGCTGTCACCGAACCCAGACTCCCTCCCTGCTCAGAACAACTGTTGCTCAGACCTCCTCTGCAGAGCTAATTTATTGCCAATGAAAGTGAAATGTAAATAGTTTGCAGCAGGTACGCACGCAGGCGTCTCGTCACCGAGCAGTGCCTGGAGAAGAGCCAGGCCGGTGCACGCACGCAGAGCTGGGGGAGCAGCCGTTCGAGCACGGGGGAAGAGGAGGACTGGCTTCAAAAGCAGTGATTATTTTACGGGAACTCCAGCAAGGTGGGGATAAATTGAGAAGCTCATTTTCTCCAGCTGAAAATTCGTGCTCAAGTTTCCCTGGGACTTTTCTCCAGAGTAGCTCCGCAGGTCTTGTCCTGTTTGAGAAGTTCACTCAGGGGCAATATATGTCCCAGTGTGTTAGCACAAAGCCTGTTTTCTTTTCAAGTACACACCATGAGAAACAGGACAAACCACTGTAACTGCACATCACCTCCTGGCAGCTCCCGAGGTGTTTGCCAGGGGTCAGACCTGCAGCTCTTGGAGCCACGTGTTCACCCCCAGGCCTTCGCTCACCTCCTGCAAGGAATAAAGGTCTGTGCTGCTCGTGGCGCTGAGGTTCGGCCCCGGACAGTGAGCTGCCTGCATCCCACAGGCAGGTCGCTTGTGCCCTCTTCTCATCCAAGACCAACCTCCTTCTGGTTTCGGAGCCTGGGCTTCCGTCCCTGTGGGAGGTGAGGCAGGGAAGCAGGGGGAAGGCAGCACCGTGTCCCCGCGAACAGCTCTACCGTGGATGCAGTTTTATCCCAGCTTGACTCTTCCTCCGCTGTCTCTTTTGATTTAACTCCTGGCAGGCAGGTTAATATGAACAAATCAGTGACCTACAGTGCTGCTGACTGCTGTAAAACATACCGCCCATAACCCCACATCAATCACAGAAATGGAAAGTATGATTTCCTATTTTGTGGGGTTATTTTAAGCACTGTTGTCTTGTTTCCTGAAACACACAAAAACTTTGTAGTTAGGCGTGCTCGGTGGAGGAGGAATGGGCCACACAGGCTCCCAGAACCTCTTCCCAGTCCCAGAGCCTGCCTCACAAAGATCAGAGGGATCCTGAGAGGTGCTTGGGTTGCCTACATCCTCTTGTCTGCTCTGAAAAGCTTTCAGTGAAGACAATGCTGCAATATCCTTCCTTGCCCCCTCCAGGGCTCACAGCTCTCCTACAGGCTTTTGTTACACCTATTCTAAGGATATGCTGCTATAAATTATACCAATTATTCCTCATCCTACCCGCAGGAGGCAAGGAGGAAAGTAAAAAACAGCTCTTTTTATATTGAAAGGTTTGTGATTCCTTCTAGACCAAAAAGAACTTCCACTTTTTCTTTTTTTTGGTTGTTTTGCCCAGTTTGCCTCTGCCATGACACCCAGATCACCCAAATCTGGACCAAGGGGGATGTCAGCAGCGCCGGGCAGAGCGGCATCAGTAGCTCTCATCCTGCCTGCCTGCCAGCACCTCCTCCCTGAAGATTCACCTGTTTCCGAACAGCAGCATGTGGCTGGCTCACTCCGGCTGCGGTGCGCCAAGACCCCAGCTCCCTTCCCCTGGTCCTGCCGCCTCAGCAGTTTTTTGTGCAATCTGGATGCACGCATTTGGTTTCTCTGCGTAATGCTTCCAACTTGTCCCAAAATAATTCCATCTCGCTGGGCCCAGATCAATTCTCCAGCTCATCAAGAACGCTCCTTTTCTGATTATGCCCTCCAAACTCATTATAGCTCCATCCCAGCTTGGTGTCTACTGCACACGAAGTCTTTTCCATCATCCATCCTGATAATGAAGACAGTGAACAGAAATAGTCCCAAGGAAAAAATTCTCCTGTAGAATCCTGAGTGAAATGCCTTCTCAATTTGACGGGAGACAATTGCACACCAGCCAGTGCCTTTTTTTCAATCACTTCAATGCTACTGCACGGAGATCTCTTTTCTAATGAAGATTCAACCAAAAAAGCATTGAATACTTCTAACATCTCTTTGTCATGCTTTATTTGTTCTCTGCGTCCATTAAGCAGTGGAGCTGCATCTCCCTTTGCCTTGCTTCTGCTCCTTACGCATTCAGAAAAACTGGTTATATTGCTTTGCTGCCTTGTTTTTACTCTTTGTGAGGCTCCTTTTTTTTTGGATTTCAAGTAATGTTGTGCTCCTGATGCAGCTATATGAGTTTCACTGTAAACTCTATTGCTCCCCTGCACTGAGACAAGTGGCTGATTTGCTTGTAATATAGCCACCAGCTCTGTGCCCTTCTTCCCTTAGAATTTCTTCCCAAGAGGCTCTGCCTAACTGCATTCTGAAATTGCTGAAATCTGCTTTTTCCAAGTCCGGGTCTTCATTCTGCCACCCTTAGACCCTGAAATAGCCAGTGATTTGTTCCCCGTCTGCAGTTTCAGCAGAAGATGAAGCAGACACTGAGAATGTCCAATTCTCATTTCATAAATAGGCCCCCTCCAGGACTGAGATGGATGGGCAGGATAATCTGAAAACTGCTGCTCTCTTTGCTGTTCTTGATCTGTAGATAAAGTACTTTGACTTTAAGAGCTGTAAATCTAGAGGCCTTCGTGATCACAACAAAGAAAGGGGGAAAAATAAGGCCTATCAATAAAGAAGGGGACGGAAGGAAAGATATAAGACCTTAACTGACATACGAGACGGTCCTGTTTTAATTTGTTCTTTGAGAGATGGACAGGACTAGCAACTAATTAGGATTACTGGCTAATTTGGGCAGTTGCCAGAATGGACTGAACATAATTTGATACACCCAAATCAGATACCAAGGGGCAGGATGTTGTTATTAATCTTGAGTGATCAGAAATCATCCAGAGACATTAACATCAAATGTAAAAACAAAAGTATTCTAACACAGCTTTAAAATCACAAATGAAAACCATGAAGCAAGTCAGAAAATTGACGGACAGAGCCCCTTCAGCTGACTTTTCACATGAGTGCCCCGAGAGGAGGAGGAGGCACAGAGCTTTTGGTGCCCGATCACATATCACAGCCACTGGGATGGTGAAATAAGCTATTTGTTTCGGACTTCAAGGGAAAAGTCGTTTTTTTCCTTTTTCTTAGCAAACAGGGGTTAGCTACTGCAAAAGGAGATTTAGAAATATTTCAGAAACTAATTACAGTATTTTATCAACGTACAGATGAAAAATTACATATGTGACTTTCTAAGGAACACTGGCAATGAGCCACAGCACAAAAATACTTCTTTGCACATGCATCAAGAAGAGACCAAGTCCATTTACGATACATACATTAATTCTTCCTAGCTACCACCACCACTGCTCAAAGGAGGATCGCAAGCCTGACCCTGAAAGCTGTTGAGTACCTACCCATAACTTTCACAGCCTTCAGGAAGGAGCACGGGTGGTCAGTGACTTAGCTGTGTCACCTGGGGAGTCTGGCAGTCGTGTAGGCACCTGGATACCTTTACAGACCTCGGTATCTTTGTCCCTACCTCTAGGGCCAGGCTTTGTTAGGACCAGCTTCTGAAATGGCTGATCAGCGGAGGGTTGTACCCCTTCAAGGAAGATGTCAGTAAGTGGAAATGTGGCCTCCTCCAGATTTGGGTGTCTTCCCCACCAAAGCTTTCCAAGATCTCACAAAAATTGGTTAGGGTTGCCTCATGCTTGGACAAAACAGCCGCTGCGCCACAGATTCCGGACCTGAGACCTGGTGAAGCACATCCATAGGAAACTGCTGCTTCACTGGTAGCAGAGCACCTTTAGCAAAGGCATCAGCTGAGCTACAAAAAGGTTTATCTGCTTTGTGTGTGTTTTTTTTTTTTTTTTTTTTTTTTTTTTTTCCAAGCAGCTCAACTAATTTGGAATAAGGACTAACCTGGCTTTCTGAAGTAATTGCTTTCCTGTTCTCTCTCCATATCTCTTTTTCAGAGGCCAGGTTTGCCAGCTGCTTTGCCCGTTTCTCATTTTCGAGCCAAATTGCTTCTTCAGGTCTATCCCCTCCCCCAGGCCAAGAGAGCAGTACGTGGGGCCAGCCAGCAGACGAGGCCATATGGCTGATGTTTGCCAACAGCCCTGCACGGCACAGGGCTGGGGGATTATTGCCTGCTTCAAAAGGGAGATGAAGCCCACCCTGACCGACTGACTGCCCAGACCCCTGCAGCCCTTCAACCCCAGGGGCAGGTTTTTAACCAGAGCAGCACCAGAGGGGAGGAGAGCTGTGGCCAGGAGCTGTGAAAGCTTGGGCCAGACCCGAGCCATTAGCTTTGGCTGTGCCTGGGAGCAGTCCGCTGCTCCCTGAGCCTGGCGCATGGCTCCGCAGGCCGGCACAGGCACGGTCTGCAACTGGGAGCAAGGACGAGCGGCACGGGGCTGTTTTTAGCATGCCCTTGGCTCTGCTCGCAGCTGCAGTGTGCTCGGTAACCTGTCCTGCTAAACAGGCTGCCAGCCGCCGTTTGATCTGTGACACAGGCAAGGCAACGCGCGCACCGAGGGCACACAGCGAGCTGCAGTTTGCATTCGGAGGGCATTTGCCGTGGATTGGGCTGAGGGTACGGACCCAACAGAAGAGCCGAGTGATAAGATCAGAAGTGCATATACAATCATTCATGTGCTTCGAGACTGTGGTGAATGTGAGGCATTTACTCCACTTTCTTCCACAGGTTTCTTTTGCTGTAGGGTAAGGTTGTGAACATGGATTATGACCACAAAGCAGGTGACAGGCTTTAAGCTGACTCTCTAGGCTGTTCATGGCAGGCTGCTCATCTGCCCTTATCCTCTGGAGTCCTTGAGTTTGATGCTAGCTCCTCTTGTAGAGTAATTTGCATTTTGGTGTATGTTTCCAGGAGAGAATAATAGCATTTTACATGTGTAAATGACTATAAAGTGCACCAGGGAAGGGAGAATTAGACCTTTATCTTTTGAAAGGGTATCAGAAAAACAGAGGCAACTTTGGACTGGAGCCAAAGGATATTTCCTCATTTTCAATCTAAAATACTAAGAGAATTGCATTAAAAATCACAGTTATGGAAGCAAAAAGGTTTAGCTAAATTTATGTTGCTAAATATTCAAAATCACCTTCTGCACAAAATCTTATCCCTTCAAAAATTAAAATAATGCATTCATTTGAGTACGCAAACAATTTCAATTTCCATTTATTGTCAAGGTTGAGAGGTTTTGAATAGGACTCCCGGGGAAAAGGGCAACCTTACTTTTAAAAATGTAGTACTTCATTGCTTGAAAGTGATTTCCAAATACTGACTAATTCAGACACAGAATAACACTGTAGCACAGGACAGGTATAATTCCCCTTGCAATTCCCATTCCATAGCTGGGAAGCTGAGACGCAAGTGTTGAATAGTTTCTTCAGTGCAAGAGTCGACGAAAATGCAGGGCTTGGACAGGATTCCCATACTCCCAAGTATGAACATGCTACAGAGCTCCATGCAGGTTATCAGACACTTTTGGAGGTGCCTTCCTGCACAGAAAAATTTGTGACGTAATCCCCTCAGCTGGCCTTCCCATAGCACATCAACCTCCTTTGTGTCAACAGTTCTCCAAAATACAACCTACAAATCAGAGTTTCCAGAGATACAGGTACAACAAAGCCACTTGGCAAGACAAATCCTTTGCAATAGAGCAATGGCTGCTTGTAAAGGGTGATTCTGTTCAGCATTTAGAGAAGGAATTTTGCCCACCTCATGGGATGATAAACATCATTTCCTATATCTAAGAACAATCTCTCATCATCTGCATTCCTGTGCAGTCAGAACTACCCAAATTCTGCCTTCTGGTAGTGAAGGGGTGACTAACTGTCTCAGGGGGAGGAAGAACGGTTTCTTCGTGACTCATATGGACCATTTGGATTCAAGTGCTTTTATTTATTTTTCTGCATTAAGGAGAAAAAAAAAAAGTCACCCACACAAAAGCTGTAGATGCCCAAAGAATCCATTTGAGTGGCTGAAATCCATTGCCTTCCCTCTGCCTAGTGCCTGAGCAGAGAGAGGTTTCTGTGCAATAAGCTGAGACTCTTCCTGAGTCTGAGAGCCTAGAAGTGTCAGCTGAAGGAAAACTGTGGCCCCAGATGCACTTCTATGAGCAGAAAAGGTTGTGTAGAGCAGATCTGCAACCTGCTGCCTCAGTCTTCCATATGTTTGACAATTTGGAGGATACAGTGAAAGTCAGAGTTGGTCCAAGAACCATATTGTTGCTGAGCTTTGAAAATGAAGTCAACCTAAAGTTAAGGATGTTGTGATTTCCTTCAAAACCAGACCTGCCATGTTGTATCAAGACAAAAGCGGTGGGATATGTACAAGTTTACCATGTAATCCTGTGGCTGAGGTGAGCCATCAGCTATTAGTATGCCAAGCTGAGGAGGGGAAAGGCCCAAACACTTTGATCTGGTCTTTAACAATGAAGGATACTTCTGCATGTGGCTGTCACTAGGGAACAGGCTCTGAGGCAATGGGTTTTCTTCAGGAATAGGGAGGAGTTTTGAATAGAAAGGCCACATACAAATTTCATTTCTGCTGGCTCTGAACCCCAAAAAGAGGTCTTGATCTGAACTAATGGGACATTAAGGCTTCAGTTGACTTTTGAGGTGAATGAAATGTCTGGACCATTCAGATAAATGGTGTCTTTCTCTATGCTCTTCGAGAGGTAAAAGGCTGGCAGAAACATTCATGGTCTGAATTGGCAAAGATTCACTAGGCTGAGCCAAAAGTTTGATAGGAAAGTGACTATTATAAAACAGGACTAGAGCACACTGAATTATGTTTCCGCAAGCATTACCGTTTAGTTGGATACAATCTGAGTTTGAGTTACCACTACTTACATTGTGCAAAGAAACAGCCAAGTACGGCTCTTGTAGAATTGGAAGCGATTCCAATGGTTTCACCAGGATGAAACCTACTTATCACGTACTTGGATTTGATTAAGTGCACAAAACCCTGATGAGCATTCTACAAGGAAAATGCTCAACAGCATTACATTCTTCTGTCAGATCGATGATGAGCACTTGATCAAAGTTGTGCATGCTTAAAAGAATGAATTGAAAGAATGTTCCTTAACAGGTAGACAGTATATTAATGAAAGAAAGTGTTCTCCTCAAAGCATGCCAGAGGAGAAATTAATTACTGGGAGAATGGGGGAAGAAAAAGATCTCCACCTTCTGCAATCTCAGAGCACTGTGCTATTTTTGCCCCTTGAAATCTAATTTCCATGAAACATTTCTGCAGAGCGTATGTTTTCTGAACATGAATTCCTTAGAAGACTTGCTAATATGAATGCCGTAGCTCCAGACTAAAGAGATAGTGCCCTGCTCCAAAGGCCTTTGACTGGAAAAGATCGTATCTCAAAGGGAACCTGCAGCTCATGCCATGGTATCATAAGTAACCACTGCCCAAGTGGGAGTCAGACTGACAGAGGGAGGTGTAAACTCCCTGAAGGTGGATGAAGGGGAGGGTATATATTATCTCCAGTGGTATAAGCTGAGTTTATACCCAGAATATAAATACAGTTCCACTTTGATTTCTATGTCCCCTGCTGGCTTATGCTGATGCAAGATTCTGGTGTAGCATCATGAACAGCATTTGCTTGTAGCTGGTTTCATTCAGTGGCATTTACAATAATAATGAACTGGCTTCCAGAGCATTTCTGTAAGTATGTGTATGCTCTGAGCAGTGCTGCTTAAGGCTCCCTGCTTCTTCAGCTCCCTTTCAATATCCTTTTTATCCCATCTGCAACACTCTCCCTACCTCCTCCCACCTAGCAGACAGCAGAAGCACTTGAGCTTTTCCCAGCCAACCTCATTTTCAGAAGAATGAGTGTTTCAGATTGGCATGCTGGCACTGGGTCAGCACCAGTGAATTGTCCACCTGAATACATTGCCAACATGTCCCCCAGCTGTGGGTGAAGTCCTGCCCCAAGGAAGAGGGATCTAGGCTCAGCATCTGCTCCTGAGACCTCCACAATGGTATCACCCCCGGCAGGAGCTCTGTGGCTGCTGCTGCAGGAGATGCTGCCTCCCACCCCAGTGTGTCTGTTGAGTGGCCCAGCTCTCAGCCACTTTGGCTTTGCTTCAGGAAGATTGGTAGCAAAAAAACAAAACTCTCAATGGTTTTATATTTGCCACCTAAAGATGGAGAGAGATGCATGGCAGAAGCCTGTTTCTATCAGTTGTTTTGGGGTAGGGTTGAACTCATGATCCTGTCCCACACCATCAGCCTGTGGTGCCATCCCATGCATTCTGCTTCTGGGAACAGAGGAGAAGCTGGCATAGGGGGATTGGTGTATGTGCATGTGAAACATCTGCTCATCACCCCATCATCCCTCACTGTTTAAATGCAGCACTCCTGCATATACATGAGGTTTGAGGCTGTCAGCTTTAGCCAGTCTTCTTCCCACAGGTGGGAGCCCTTCTCTGGCATGCGCAATATGGGATGGGCTATGGAGGAGGCACCAGTTACTGCAGCAGGCAGGTGAGGCATCCCTCACTGGTGCCCTGATCTCTGAAGAACTGCTGGCCAAAGGAAGGAAGAAGATATGTCCTCTCTCACACTTCTGCAGAAGTGAGAAGAAAACAGAAATTGGTGTTTCTTATTCTCTGTTATTGTTACTCCTGGCATGAACAACTTGATGAAGCTTGGGGCCCTGCAGGGTGTTTCTGTTCTTAGGGGAAGCTGTGACCAACCACCAGCTCTTTGATAGATCCCTGTTCATCTGCCAAGGCCAGGGAAAAGTCCTGATCCCTGGTCACTCAAGACTCAAACAACAGGAGATCATCTGCTGCCCACAGCCATGACTGAGAAAGTCCCCTGACTCTGGCATTTCTTTCAATGCCAGGCTCCCAGCAACTTTCCAAGCACTGCTGAAGACTTTGCTGCCTCTAGTTCTGGTTTCTGTGGGCTTCCTGCTTTCCTCTCCTAGGCACACACATTCCCTCACACTGTGCCCTGAGCATGCCCTCAGCTTTGTGCTATGACCACTGTTATTTCAGCTCCTTGACAGTGCAAAGGCCTTACCCTCTCCTTAAAGCTCCTGGAAGAAGCATCTTATGCTCCTTATTCTAGAAGAAAACATTATATATATATATATATATTATTGAATTAATGCCTCAGAAGCTCATTTACAGCCCTGTTGCAACTGCACAGTGGTAACCTGTATGTACATAGAGCATGACTGTCATCATGGACCGTAATGTGGTAAACTTTGCAAACACAGCAGTTTGCTCGCTCTCCTTGAAATACGTACCAGCAGCCTCTGCACAGAACAGGTTCAGAGGTACCCAGAGCGCTGCCTCCTTTCTCCTTTTGGGCCAGGGAGGGAACACATGTGATAAACTTGTCCAGATTCAACTGGCCGATGTGCTGTGTCCTCAGAAGAAGCCTCCTGCCAGGCAATGTCCTACCTGGTTCCACATCAAATGCTGCAGGGATGAGTCACCAGGCGCCAAGGCCCTTCACAGGCACGTTTCCACCCTGTCAGCAAGCCACAGCTCAAGTTCTCGTTAGCATTCCCAGGTTCACAAAGAACCACCAGCATGTGACACCACATCCTCCCTTCGGGAACAAGTGACTCGGTGTGTGGGTTCAGAGCGGCACACTCCAAAGCTCCCCACGGCTCCACGCACAGCAGGGCTGAGCCCAGGAGCTCTGACTCACCGGTGGGGTGGTGCAGAGGGCCTTGCACTCAGATGGCTGCCCCGCTCCTCTGCGGCAGGTCTCTGTCCCCCCTGCAGAGACATCTCAGGTGGCCCTGAGCTGGATCCTGGGTGGATCCTGGGCACACCAAAGCATGAAGGAGAAATGGGTGGAGAACGTGAAGTGAGTGGGAGCCAACTTGGGGAGGGCTGCAGGGGAAGGCAGAAGAGGGAACCAGACGTCCTGAGGACACTGTCCCCCTCACAGGTCAGAGACCAGAGTCAAAGCGACAGTGCGGCCTGCACAAAACACGACAACATTTCTGAAGTCTTCAAATGTTAAGCTCTCACATTTCTGTTTCTTGCAAACAAGCTCATTTGGATACACAAGTTGTAAAGTGCTGGGGGAAGGCTGTTGGAAAATAGGATTTTTGAATTCCAATGGACTTTGGAAGCAGACTTGCTGTCAAGCCAGATGCAGACCTTTCCTCCACTGGAAGTTGTATCAGAATAAAATCCAGCAGTCACACAGGCAAGCTGGGGTGAAAAGGCCCTCAAAACCAGAAACCCGGCCCTCAGCTTCAAGACTGCCCACCAAAGTTCTTTTATTTCTCTGTTCATTATTGTTTATCTCAGCTATTAACATTCTGCTCATACCTCTATTAGCATACAAACTGGCCCTGTCCCTTCTTTTAAATCTCTCTGCAGAAACAAAAGAAATACTCTTGCTCTCAGTAAATACAGCGGTGCAGGTGCTCCTTGCAGATAAGGTAAAAAAGCGACTTCAAACATTAGTAACAACTTATGAAAGCCACAGCTGAATTTTTAGTAGCTGAGTACCACAAACAAGTCCCAGGATACGAGTACGTATTTCATATTTGTCTTTATTCCAGCACAAAAATCCGGTTTGGGAGACAGGCTAAACAAAGGGACTTTTCCATTGTAAGAAAAGACAGCACGGAGGTTATGTTCAGGTCCATCAGACACGAGCATCTGGTTCGTTTGCGTTGTGAGATCAAGCAATATCAACGGAGATGCCCATGCTGGGGCGGGCAGCTCAATCCCAGCACCAGCAAGAGGCCACAGGAGAAGCAGACTAATTTCTGAAAAGACATAAAAGCGATCGCTCCAAGTCACTGACACCTAGGCTGAGGTAACGATCTGCAGCAGGGTGCGGACGTGCCATGGCCGCCAGCCAAACCCCACACATCCAGCCCCGAGGAGCAGCATCGACGACACTCTCCTCCTCCGTCCCACCTCCTCCCTGCAAGCAAGGCGAATTGCACAGTCCTCCAGCCCACTGCCAACGTGCTGCGAGCTCTGCCGAGGCATATTTCCACAGTGCCAGCGATCGCTGCAAGGGGACAAAGCAACGGGGCTCTGCGCAGCCTTCTGCGCGCTGCCGGCCTCTCTCTGCCGAGCGATTCCTCCAGCACCGGTGAAGGCCTCCAAATTTTTCAGCGTCCAAGCACCGCAGGCCACACGCGGAGCTGGCAGCTGACGCGATCTTTCCTCCCAGGTTGGGACCCAGGCAGAGGCCAGGTTTTCAGAAACGATCCTGCTGCGGAAAACTGGCTCTCGCCGCCCCTGGCTCTCAGACTCCACGTCCCCATTTCCCAGGTCAGGGGCTGAGAAGCTTCTTAGGTGATTTGGGGGGTAGGAAAGCTTTGTACAAAGCCATCTGCTTTGAAGTGCCTACCTCAGGGCAACGGGGAAAGTTGTCCTGTGAACGACTTGCAGCACTGGGTCCCTATATGGTCCCTACAGGCAAATGATCAGGAATTTTTAAAACTAATTAGCTACGATTAATTGTTTGACATTTGTGTCAGCCCTGTCCACTGAATTATAGTTTCCCAGATCTTTTATGTGCTGCAGCTGAATTTCCTTTTCAATATCAAAGAGTGCTTTCTTTTTTCTTCATAATGTATTTTTAAGAGTGACAAGAGATCGATAAAAACATGTAATTTAGGGATCCATAAAACCTACATAATTTAGCTCCATATAGCATGCTTTAATAAAACAAGCCATACCAGTCGGTTGGTATGCGGGCAGGTATATGCATCTTTGTCTCTGATTTGGTTTATGTTAGGCGTTGTTCTTTTAAACACTGACAGCTATTTAACACTTTATTAGGAAAATCAAAATTTAATTAAAATACTGTAATGTGAGATTCCTCTCCTCATCTTAAATTAAAAATAATGACCTGTCCCCATTTTTGGCTAGAAAAAGAAAGAAAAGGAAGTGTTGATCATTCCCCATCCCTTGAATTTTTTATGGGTATTTGTCACAGTTAAACAAACAAGCAGTGTTTTCCTATAGACTTCCCCTTATAGACCCAGATGACTGACAGTCAGCAGCCAAGCTCAATTATAAATAACTTTTGGTTACTTTATGCTACCCTGCCTGGGAAAGGGCAAGCTGTGAAACCGCCCCAGTCCCCCCTGTAGGGCTCCCCCTCTGCATAAAGGACAGAGCCAGCAGCTCGACGAGGAGCTCACGGCTGTGCTGCTACTCAGCAGTGGAATCAGCCAGCCACACGAATATGTCACTTGATAGCTGGCCATGGTCACACCAGGCCAGCAGAAGAAGCCAGGGGAAAAGTTTCCTTCTGTAAAAGTGAGTGGCAAGCTGCTGAATCACTCTGGCAGGCAGGAGTCAGCATGTCTAGGGGAAGAGAAAGTCAATGTCTCCTGCAGGGAATATTAATAATAAAAACCAAAGCAAGGACATTCAGGACTCAAAAGGATCTTTACATTTAGTAAAAAAAACATTCCAAGAGTGGCTCCACACACAAATTAATATTTCAGGAACCGTAAAACAATATTCATTTTATATTTATGATACAACATCATTCATCCACCAGGGTTTCAAAGTATTTTACAGTCACACACCAAGAAAGCATCTCATTTGCAGTGAAATGCAGCTTCCCTGTCATGGAAGTAAAGTAGTTGACAGAACTGCCTAGGACACAAGGGAAAAAATGTTGCCATCAAGGGAATTTGAGAGAGCTTAGTAGTGCTTGCTCCTGTTTTTTAAGTCTGGGCTGGGCCTAAGTAACTGCAAAAGCTGGGCACGGGGAGACGAGACAAATGGGAAATTTGGGTACAGCAACCACAGATGTATGTAGAAGTTTTAGACAACTGGCTGCCGAAACCTGGCCGGTCCTGTTCAGATAAATAAAGATGTAATAATTTATGAGAAACGGATTTTATTGTCCTTTCCTCCCAGTCAGCTCCCTGTTAAAACACTGGCAAAAAGACTTAGCAGAAATTAGCCAGACCCAGGAAAAATCCACAGCTGCAGCAAGCAAACCACTGGGGATCTCTGTCCCTGGTGGGGCTCATCCCCACTCAACTTCATCAGTGACAACTAGAAATACCCTTCAAAAAATAGAGAATGCAACACCTCTGCCGCCAAGCTAAACAATCCTATATGCATAAATATTCTTAAAATACAGAATTTGTATCAGATGCAACAGAAACTGTGATATGGGATATGCTTTGTTACAGCCCGATGTAGATTTAAGTTCAAATAATGCACTCTCATAGACAGACACCACCCAAAACCAATTTTCCTCTCAAAATGGAAGTGCAATAAACAAAACAGAGTGCCCAAACTGTCTACATAAGTCCCAGCAATGCCACGTTTTGGGTTTGTTGTTGCTTTTGCTTTGTTTTGCTTGTTTGTTTCGTATTTAGGTATGTATATGCATGCAAATATCCACGTGGTTGAAATATGAATTTATGTTCACTCAGGGACAGAGTTTGCTTTTGGTCTCTCTAGGAAGACTGAATATTTTTTAAAATAATCATTAGAAAGAAAGAGAGAAGGGGAAGGGAAAAAAAATTCAATTTTCATTTGGATGAAGCTTTAGCTCATTAACAGGGCTCGTCTTTGATGCAAAAGTTGCTAGGAAAAGGAAGCACAGAATGCTAAACGCAGTTTGCCTAGTGCAAAAATGAGCCTAATTTGGCCTAAACACGTTCCTGGGCATTGAGGACTATTGATTGAGAGCACCACAGAGAGCACAAAACCTTCCGTAGCTTTGTAGCAACGCTGACACCAGCAAGGAGGGTTTTCAGCTGAGGCATGCAGTGTTTTGCACAACTCCTTCTCGCTGCATATGGCATTTCAGATGGCAGCTGTGACTTCCCGAGGAAGATCTTAGAGCCTTCTAGGTCAGCAAGTCAGGTGCCAGCGCTGTTTTACAAGCAGCAGGGCCCTGTCGGTGCTGCCATCAGTAACCTGCTCTCCAAAATCCCTCCTTTGCCTCCAGCCCAAGCACGGCAGCGGGCTTGCTGCCTTGCTCGCGCCTGAAACTGCTCCTAATTTTACGCCACTGCTCCTATCTTTAAACATACATTCAACGTACACTTTCTGAAAATGTGTTCCCCTGCACCTCTGTGTGTACACTGCATCGATAATGTGAGCGCTGTGTAAATGCTTGCAGAGCAGAGCGGCGTATTTGGTGTAAAAATATTTAAGAGCCAAAGGTGAGTTAGAAATATATCACATGTGCTTTCCAGGGGAAGAGGTTAATTCAGCAGGTTAGCTGGGACTGCGCAAGGAGCAGAGAGAGACTCCGGCTGGATCTGCACTCCCTGTAAGATTGTCTGTTAGTGGTATCGCATCACCCCAGCAAATTTCCACTGGCTACTCATGCCTCGGTGCTTGATATTATTTCCAGCTTTCTGTGAAAATAGTAACTTTTGGTGGGTGACAATGTGTTCAGTAAAACTTGTAGTTATGAGAAAAAGAACCGCAAATGTTCTAGCTCATATTTTAGTTCCAGCTCCAGAAACTCTGGTAAATAGCATGAATTTTTCCAGGTCAACACTGTGATGCTCTGTTAGCTGGGTGCTTGTACTTATTGTGACCCCCTACACACACACAAACATAACCAGGCACTTTCTGTAGGGTGGGCCTTTTAATTCAAACATGAAAATAATTTTAAAGCAATCCACCACCACTGCCACTCTATTACAATTATGTTCTCTGCTACTGAGTCTAAGCCAAGGACTCTGGGGACAGCGAACACATTAATGTTCTTGGAAAGTCGTTTAACATATGTCTCTTTCCATTTAAACCCTGCTGATCACTCCATGGATTTAATTTTCCCAGCCATAAAATAAGCCTACGATATCTGGTTACCTGGCTTGTGGATGGAGATGTTTGCAAGTAAAGGACTTGAAGAGTTAAGTAATTAACAAAGAAGACCTCCACCTGCCACAGGGCTCACCGCTGTGTGAGGACATGGTGTGGAGACCAAGCTGAGCAGCTGAGATACCAGGTAGGCTGGCTTACAGGGCCAGTGAAGACAGCTGCAGGCACAAGATGGCTGTTGGAAAACGCCGTGGGTCAATGGGACATCGCCTGTGCTTTGTGGGGTGAAAGGATGAGGCAAGATTAGATGTGGTGTTGGGAAGAGCCCCCTCTGCAGCACCACCATGAGGGCCTGGGAGAAGGCGTGACATCGAGGAGGCCCAGGGCAGGGCACACGATGGGGAAGGAGACCAGAAATTGGTGTTGGCGGATGGTCAATCCCCTATCTGAACACTATTAAAGCTGCCACCACCATCCACCCTAGATTGGAGCACCACAACCCTACCACCAGGCATCTCTCCACCCCTGGCTGCTCTCAGCTGACAGCTGCTGGAGGGCAGGGGTGTCTCCTGTGCAGACCTGCGCTGCTCCCCTCACAGCCACAGAGCCACTTAAGGACTGCCTTTCCGTGCCACGACTCAGACAAAAAATCAAGAGGCCACGCTTCACGCTAAGTATCTAATTGCCTTTTCATTCCCCGGTGCTTAATCATCAGTAAATACAGGAATAAAACACAACAAAGGGCAGCGCTGACATACCCGAATAGCTCCCTGCTCTGGTGCCCGGTCTGCGCACCACTCGCTTTGCCCTTCCCTGCCCCTCCTTGCCCAGGGTGTCTCTCCCTATTTAGGGTCCCTTTTTAGGACTTTAGGACCTCAGGCACACACTTCCCTCCCTGCCCGGGGCTGCTCCCGAGGCCGGTGTGCACAACCACTGCCAGAGGCGACAGCCCACGCTGTTGTCTTGTCGGGCATACAGAAACCTCTCCTAAGGCAGAGGACGAGAGCAGCTCAGCTCCTTCACGCCCTCGCAGGGGAAGGAGCCTGCGTGGGGCTGCTCAGGATCAGAGGCGGGTTCGCTGTGGGACTGGCCACAGGCAGGGCTCGTCGCAAACACAGGTCCCCGCGCAGGTTTCTGGTTATCCAACAAGTAGCTGTCACGTCCTGCAGGATGGGTACGGCATGTGGCAGCCCAATTACAACACGTGGAGCAGGAGGTGGCTGTGCCACAAAGCAGTAGACAGTAATTAAAATTAGCCTGGGGGGGAGCATGGAGGGAGAGGCTTTAACTCTTCCTTTTCTTTATTCCACTTCCTATGTTTAGTTCCTTTCCTATTCTTTTCCCAAGCTCCTTTTGCTGCTTTTTCAACCACCACGCCACGCTTTTGCAGCCCAGCATTTTCAGTGTTGGCAGTTCTTGGCGGGTGCAGACCTCTCCTCCCTCGGGGCAGGGACAGAGACGCTCGAGGGCAGCAGCACGGCCCCCTTCGCGGCGGTGACCCCATGAGGGCAGCCCCAGCTGCCCCGCAGGCCCGACGAACGCAACCCAATCTTGGAGCGTAATGCTGTGGTAATGCCGCTTGTGGTAACAGAAACCCAGCGTTCCCCATGAATAATCACAGAATTTATTTATAGTGACAAAACGAGAGGGCCTTTTATGCAATATTCACTAAGGTTACCCAGGTCAATAGCAGCCGAGTCAGAGTGACTCATGCTGTGGAATTAAATATTTTATACATAGCACAGTTATCGGCTGCGTCTGGCTTGCCTTCCAGTAACCGTCTCGGTCTCATTTTTCCCCTTTCTCTCCCCAAAACACAGCAGAGAATTCAAAGCACCCCGTATGGTACAGCATCTGGTTCTCCTTACTCGATGTCAGACAAGTGATCAAAGATGCAGAAAGAGTGCTTGCACTAACGCCGCCTCTGGAAATAGCTTTGCCTAGTGCTCTGCAGGAAATAATCGCGTGCCTGTAGGACGGGGCACCCCGCAGGCTCCCAGCTGCTGCGCAGGGTCAGGTCGGTGCCGCTCTTACAGTACGGTTGCTCGAGGGCCCAGGAAGCTGAGCGACTCATGCAAGGTCGCCGAGAAAACTGAAAAGCAGGGCTGGGGACAGAGTTTAAAAGCTCTGAGTGCAAGACCCCACAGGGAAATTGTCTGCAGGCTTTCAGGGTTCAGACGACTGAATGGAGAGCGATGCTCGCCTTTTGCCCTGCCCTGACACACGCAGAAGGAGCTGTGCCTGCGGTCCTGCCCCGCTGTCCCAGCATAGAGAGCTTCCAGGGAGATGTGTTAGAGCATCCCCCACCAGCAGTGTGAGTGGTGCAAGGGCTTCTCCAAAGAGCAGGTGGGAATAAAAGCATCAGAGAAACACCATTTGGGCTGCAGGGCTGTCCTCACCTGGGGCCCAAGAGCTCTGCAGCAAGCAGCTCAGGCCGGCTGTGGGAGAGGATCCGAGCTCCGAGTGACCAAAACCCCTGAAGGCAAGCGCAGAGCATCAGCGGGGTCCCAACCCCACAAAGACCCCCCAGTTGTGCCCATGGGGTAAGAGCGGAGAGGAGTCACTGCACACGTCCATCAGAAACGACAGGAAAGAATCAACCTAACAGACACGATTTTTTTTGGCAATTATAAACTACCTCCTGTCACGGGGCCAGGACGAACCCCCTTACTTTTTACCTCGTGGGGTTAACTGCGGCTCTCACTGAACACAAGCCTCCGAGCTGGCCTGGGGTGCCCTGCGAGCCAGCGTGAATCGGGAAGGGCCCCGCTGGAAGCTGCAGCGCTGCCGACCACCGTGCTCTGGCTGAGCAGGCACGGGGGCAGAGAGCTCAGCGGCTGTGTGGGCCCGGGGGCAACGCGTGCTCCGCAACTGCTCCTTCAACGTGCCAGGCAGAAGGCTCCCCGGGAGCGCTCAGTGTGAGGGCTGCTGCCGTTATTCCCCCCCTGACATGCAACTGTGAATGTGTTTTCATGGTCTCTTTCTTTTTTCTTTTTTTTTCCCTTCAATAAAATTGGCCAGAAGAGCAATTACATTGAGACAAGGACTAAATTGTTTTGATTTAAGCCGTTCCCATTTGGAAAGGGGCATTACGGGAACAATGGATATAATAAAGCGATACTTGTTTACATGACTTTTCCATTAGCAGAGGAGAATTTGTGGGAGGTGTAAACTTTTCCAGACATTCAACTTGAGCTGCTTAATGAAACATTTTAACTAAAGCATCAGGGTATATAAGGGTGATTTACCACAGCTTATTGCTTAGTCAGGGTGGCGCAGAACATCTTAAAAGAGCGTAAGAAACTGATCCCATGGTCTCCTTGTGCACATCTCGGTACTTAGCAGGTCATTGCAGACTTCCCTGTTACCCAGCTCCAAAGCCAGCCCACAGTCACCATCTCCAGGAGGTCCGCAGCAGCCCCACCACATCTGCTGAGGGAAGCAAACGCTTCACTCAGAAGCCTCTGGTCACAGTGCTGGGTCCTTCGAGGGCAGCAGAGTGCCTGTGTTGGTGAAGGCATCATTGCTGTGTCGTGCAGCAGCTCTTCATTTGGCCTGAGCAATGGGACCTCTTTTGCAAAAACATAAAATAAAACAAAATATGTTCAGCTAGAAAGCTAAACCCTTCCCTCTCCAGCAGGGCTGCATCTCCTTCAGGGACGAGGAAAAGGACTGACTGCTCACTCTGCAACCAGAGTGGTTTTATGGTGGAGCCGTGCTCCACCAGACTGACAAACCTCCGGACAGAGGCAGCGTGCTCCAGAAGAGCCAGCGGAGGTCAGAGCTGGCGGTCAGAGCTGGTCGGGATGCTCCCGTACGGCCCAAGCATCAGGAAGCACCCAGAGGCACTGCGCCGCCGCGAGGAAGCATCTCGTGCTCCGTGCCAGGTACTGATCCATCACAGAGCTGCTGCTCGTGTAATTAAGTCCCCAGAGCAGACAGGGGAGAAAAGTAACTTGGGAAAAGAAAAGTGTCAGTAGCCACAGCTGAGAAGCTAAAGAGTTTTATGGATTCGGGGTGTGGGAACAAGCACCGTGAGCTTCTCCTATAGAGAAACAGACATTTCTTACACTCACACATAAAACAACAGCCAACACCTAGAGGTCAGATTATGGTACCTGCCATTTCAAATGGAGCTGTAAAAGAGAGGAGCTCATACCCTGAAGTTCAGCCTTTGGACGTCTCTTCAGAAATGCTGGCTTTTGCTGGGGAAATGCTGAAATTTCACTGTGCACAGCAGCAGCCCATGGCCATGGCTGCCCCCACTGTCCTGGGAAGGGCGAAGGGGCCCTGCTCCAGCACTAGCACACATTTCAGACCCACAGAGCTGAAGTTCTTGGGCCTCTCTCAGTTTTCCACTACTGTAAATTTCTTCTAATAATGAGCTCTGACTGCATCACTACCAGGCTTAAAATCTGTGTGCATTTCTACCCTGACAAACCGTGCTCTGCCACACAAGTAGCCCGGCAGCACTAATTGCTCCCATTAGCTAATAGCTCTTGAATCATCCTTGTGGGTCAGCTGTGAGTTTGTGCACATGACATCTACGCGTGACACAGGAGAGGAGGTCCCTGCAAACACAATTAAAGAAAAAAACATGAAAGAGCAAACAACACTGGAGGGAAACTAAATATGAGAAACAAGAGATGAGGTGACAGCAGGGTGGCCAATGCAGCCCTCGCAGTTTTGAAGGACCCAGTGACCCTACGGTTCTTACATTTGGCCCTACAAAACAGAGAAACTCTGCCACAGGAATAAATCACAAGTGCAGCAAGCTGTCCTAGGAGTAAATGTATGAAGAGCTCAATTTGTCCTGATGGATGGATAGACAGTGTCACAGTTCACTTCATCTGACAGGACTCAGATTCGTACACAGCACAAATTGATTCAGAAAAGAGAAGACTGCCATGTGCTATTACTGTTACATTTGATCTTAATAACTGTGTACTATAAGCAGATTTTGGTGCCGGGCTTCTTCAAGGAGAAAAATAATAATAATAATAAAAACCACAACTAAGAGAAGCCCAGTGCATCTGTACAAAGCAGGAATCAAAGCCCCCTGAGCACGCTCCTGTTGAGAGAAGACTACGATGGGTGGGAAGAATCACGCTAAATCCTGTCCCATGTTCCCTCTTTCGTCCCCTCCCTCCACCCCCATCATCGCAGTACTTGGTACTCCTAAAGGATCTGCTAAATGCAGGGGAAGGAAGGCACGTCATTTGTGCAGCGTGTGGATCTCAGCGTTGTTACAGCTGTTAATTCTGCTCCTGCCCTGTTTACATGAGAAATTCTGGTCTTGTTTACCCTCCTGTCACACGAGGCCAGGAGGACTTTAGGATTCCTGTATGCTCTGGCCACTTGTCACAGTTTCTTTGTCTGGACATGCAGAACGGCTGCATCCCTGAAAAAGGGGGAATTTAAGTGAGAAGAGGTATCAGTGAAGGGTTAATGCAAAGCCGTTAACCCTTCTTTGGAACAGGAAAAAAGGGAAAAGACAGCGTTAGCAGGGAGGTACAGGTTACATCCCTCGTTCCCTCGCCCACCACGCAGCACACGAAATGCCGGACAAACACCTCCCAGGTCCCGCGGCCGACGGTGCCAGCTGAGCACTGGGAGATGTTTTGGGCAGCTCGGGAGAAGCTGAGCAGCCCGGCACACCCTGGGCTGGTTTCTGTCCTCGGAGAGCCCACCCCGTCCCTGGCTCCGTGCCCGCCTCACAGTGCAATGGGATCCTGGCTGTGCCACTGCCTGTCTTTTTGCTGGGAGTAGAGCAGCCTCCCATGGGGAGTGGGGGGAAAAAAGACATATTTGTTTACATGCGATCGGTTACTGAATGCATTTGCTTTTTTTTTCTTTTCTCATGAATGGCTTTTATTTCTTCTTGGGTACTTCCTGCCAACTGGAGCAGAGGTGAAGGGAAACAAATCTAATACGGGTGTTAGCAAAAGTCACCCTTTGCAACCAGAAGTGCCATAAACATCTTCCTTTTTCCTTTTCTTCCTTTTCTCTTCTAAAGCAAACAATCAAACGCAATCCACCAGGGAGAGTGATTCACCATAAAATCTCTCTGTTTAATCAGCATGCCCAAGAAGATTGTTGTCTTATAATTACGTGGAGCACACAAGTTCGAAGCTCTGCTCCCTCCCAGTCCAAGCGAACCGGGAGAGGAATCCCTCGGAGTCCCACGCCCCTTATCTAATGGGCAGCCTCACTCCCTAGTCACAAAGCCGAAATTAAAATCGGTGTCGTTGCCGCCAAGGTTGAGCAGCCTGACACCAGATTATCAGGCTCCTTCCCACCTCCGGCTCCTCTCCTCGTCCTGCCGCTTGTGGGTGTATACACAGGCACACGCCCTCTCTCTCTCTCACACGCACACTTAGCCCAATTTCCTTATCTACGTGATATATCACCACTGGATTTTGACAGCTATACAGGTAGGGGCTGTGAGCTGAGATCCTTTATGGAGAAAATATTTAGCTGCGGCGTGTCAAGGTAGAAGGCGAGGGAATTGGAACAACGTAATGAAGAGAACGGCAGCAAATGAAAAGATGGAGTGGATAAGTAAAGAAGAAAGAGCCTCTAACAAAAATGCACAACAAATAGAGGAATGCAAAAGATTGTTTCTATGGCAATGTAAGAAAGACTGCAAAACTGCTGTCTGCAAGCAAATGTATTTAAAATGAAACATGAGGTAACTGAGGTAACAGAGCCTGTGTCACTAATGGCAAAGTACTTTAGCAGCACTGAGCCTCCCGCGTCCCCTTCCCTCCCCACCAGCCGCAACACGAGAGCATGGCCACCACAGCTCAGCTGGGGGACTCGTGGCAGCGGCCCCACGGCTCGCCTGGTGGGGCTGCTCCTCCATCCTTGCCAGGAAAAGCCACCCTGCCCCATTCTCACCCACCCCCTCCAAAAAAAATTAAGAACACACGGCCCTGGAGGCCCCCTTCCCATGTGAGTACCCAAGGTCTCAACTCAGCAGCTTCAGCCAGTCCCCAAGGGCTCCTCATGGGATGGGGTCAGCCTCTGAGTGGGATCAGGGCCCACCAGCCACCTCCCGGCACCATTTTTGACAGCAAGGTGTGAACCTGGGGAGGGGACCCAGGAAGCAGTCAGCTTGGCTTAGGAAAGAGCTCCTGTATCCCTTTTTGGAAGCCTATTGAAAAGGAGGCCTCGAGAGGAGGCAGGTGATGGCAAAGGGGTCGCCTGCCTCGGCTGGCTCTGAACTGGGGACACTGTGGGAAGGCAGCGAGGCTCTGGTAGGGGTTTCTCAGGTGCACGAGGCATTGAGGTGGCTGTGGGAAGGACGACAAGCAAGGTCGCTCCTCTGCCTGCACCGTGCCTGTGGGGCCAGGAGCCTGTTTGGGAAGGGGTGGGTGGCACACAGGGACTCGCTGCAGGACAGGGTTGCCCCCTTGCAGCACGAGCTGACACCGGTGTCAGCAGTGCAGCAGCGCCCTGCTGAGCCCCCTCTTTCTCCTGCCTGAGATGTAAGACAGGCGCTTGTTAAGGCCGTGAGGCAGTGTGCGTATAATGTGCCACAAAACAAATCACGTTACCTTGCGTGTAAATAGACGGGGAAATTAGAAGTCGTTCTTAGGTCAAATTGGCTGAGATAAAAGCTTAAAATAGAGAGGAAATGAACTCAGATATATCTACCTGTTGATGAACCTGTTCCTAATCCACTGTGAGGAAAAAAGAAAATTAAAAAAGAAATCAGAATTTCCCCTACACCACTCCTCTCGCAGAGCCCGTTTGTCTGCACTAAGTGCTGCTGGGGGGGTCTAAAGCACAGCAGAGGGGCTGTGGCAAAGCAGAGGGTGTAAACAGAAGTGCAAAGAGATTACTTCAACACAAATTCTTATCAGTTTTGCTATTCAGTGCCTTCAGTCTTTCAGCTGTGTGGCATTTCGGCTCCCGAAACTCTATTATGCCCTATTTATATCCATTTTCTGAATGGTAAAAGCTGTAACCTAGCACCTCGGGCACTGGGCTGAGGCTTTGAAGAGTTGGGTCTGGCTTGTCACTGCGTATGCAGCCATAGCAATGCCTTTATCCAAAAATCAGGGATAATACATCCCTGCTGCAACTAAAGCCAGCTTATGAGATCCTCTTGTGTGGGCCCTTTAAGTGCCGAGGGCTTATGCTGCTGCATGTATTGCCTTTGAATCAAATTCAGCTTTCTTTCAACATGACAGCTTATTTATTCTTAGCGCTCTTATTTGTGCTAATGCCACTGTCATCTATCAAAATGCAGCTGGGGTCCGCTGTATTTCTCTGGTGTCAACCTGAGGAAAGTAGCAGTGAATTAGGTCCTCTCCCTTCAATTAGCCACCTTTGTTCCCCATGAGCACTCTGCCTGGATATGCTTTCCACGATACTGACCGAGCTGCGGAGCCTTCCCGCGGCAGCCCCTCGCCCCAGGCTGTACGGACACCGCTCCTGGCTGCCCACGGCGCTCCTTGCTGCAGCACGACCAGAGACCGATGGCGTGCGCAAGGAAAGGAAACAGTGCTGGTGCCTGAAATTCTCTGAAGGAGTGATCCCTTCTCTGATTTCCCAGCCATCCAGGCTTTGCTTCACCCGTACGTTCAGCAGAGCTTCCCTCAGCCTGCTGTTAGGACGGGCTGACAGGCACCTTTCCTGCTCAGAACAAACACCCAGACACAGCACATCCAGAAACACATCAAACTCTCTTTTCCTATCCCCTTCAAGTTCAGGGTTTGATTTTTGGTTTGGGGGGGGTGTTTCGGTGGCTGTAATCACGGCCCTTGTGGAAGCAGTCTGCCTGACAGCCTGGCTGACTGAAATCTGCTGTTTATCCACAGAGCAGGAAGGGTTTGTGCCGCTGAAGCTTTCTTATTCACATCACCTACATGCCGCGAGTCTGCTTTGAAGAGGCACCTCTAGGGGTGAAAGCATACTTCTGTCTAAGCTAAATTCAATCCCTGATCTCTTTGCAGAGACTAACAACAAGGGAGACATTTGGCATGATTGATGGGAGCCAAATGAATAATTCATGGCAGATCATTTATTTTGATGAATTTTAGCCTCTTTTTCTGTTTGCAAATTGTCTGCAAGTAGCTTATGAACATCTCAAATGTATATGGGATTTGAAATTAACTGCTGGATACTTTCCGGAAATAATTCCTAGCCAGTAGATTGCTCACGAACCATTCAGGGGAGGCATTTGAAATTTCAAATTCCAGCCACGTCGATTAGCTTTGATTGCTCTCATGAGCCAGAAGCTCATCCACAACACTGGTGTAAACGCAGAGGAACTCCGCTGACTCTGCTGGAACATGACTGCAGGTTTACTTTGGTGTTACCAGCCTCAGAATCTGCCCAGAAAATGTTTCTGTTCTCTAGGCAGGTAGGTAACGTTTTAAATCAAGTGTCCTCAGTGACCGGGAAAGGAGAAAGTAAAACAAAATAATTATATGTTTACATTTCTTTTCCATGAATCATAAAATATTTTGCTCCAGTAACTCTCCCTGCCAGTAAATACCCATATCTTTAACATGCCTGGCTATCAGTCAGACACCTGTCATTTCTTACCTGATGCATTTCCCATCAGTTACCGTGACTTTCCTCCTTCTAGAAACCCATTAAATGAGTTTGCTGAGGCAAACCCAGTACAAGACTCACCACCAAACTCTCTGTTTAACGCCGGTGTCACCAGGTGAAGCCAGTGGTATAAAACCAGTGGGGTACAACAGGGAACCACACTCGCATCAAGCACGTCACAGCAAGCGCTGGTCCCTTTTGGTGCCTAAGACTGCCTGGTGCTGGCTGCAGGGCCACGCTTGGCATGGTGCAGACTTCATGTCCCAGTGACCCAGTGGACCAGGTGCCTGGTACAAGGGGTACAAGGGTGCCTAATGCTGTCAGAGGGGAAATATCTCTGCCTCCAGACCCCGAATCTTCCTGACTGAGAGGAGAAAGCGAGTTCAGAGGGAAGCCAAGGAGGGATGAGGGACAAGTCGCATCTGCGACCGACAGGATGAGGCTGAGGTGGTGTGTTTGGGGCCAGGACCAGATCTGGCTAGAGCTGTCTGCAGAACAAGGACAGAGCACCAAATTCAGGAGCAGTAAGTCTGGGGGAACCCAAGGGACACGTTGTGTATTTTGAGTGGAATATCTCAGCTTTGCAAAGGGCGATGCAGTCTCTGGAGGCAACAGGAGGAAGGAACTTTTGCTTTAATGTTTTAATTACAGTCTTTTACTAAAGCAGGCCAAGAGAGGGCTACGGTTAATGGAATGCTATTTTTGGGAAGCAGAAGAGGAAGCAGAGTCCTATTGGACTGGGTACGTCTGGATACCCTGTCGTTCAGTGAATGCTTAAGTGTCACCGGGGCCCGGCACTCCTTGTGCCAGATTTTCTGCTGGCTTTCTGTGGACCACCAGATCTACTTTACACAAAGCAATGAAAGGCCAGGCAGCCAGCAGAGCCTGCCATACAACTCATTTCAAACATGCCAGCAGTGAAAGGCGAAGGCACCCAGCCCCAGAACAACAGTTGTCACTGCAAAGCAGGCAGATAAGAGCCTTAGTTAACTGAAAGCTGACAATCTGACTGAAAATCCTCTCCAGTCAGCTTCTCTGGCTTCAGTGAGGCCACAACTACTCAAAAGTCAAAACCCACTGCTCCAGCCATGGAGAGAGCCCTGACTGAGCTCTGAGTGACAGCTGGGTGTTTGTTTCCTCCAAACCTCTCTGAAAACACAGCACAGGGAATACGGGAATTCCTCCGCCGATGGCAGCCAGCAGCTAATGCTGCTCCTTCTGTACCTTTTCCCACCTCTGCCCTTGACCCTCCCGATTACAGACCTCTGCTGGCCTTCTTCCATCTGCTGCGGCTGTGTTTCACCACGCCTGCTGCAGCGTATTTGTTTTCTCACCCCGTCCCGGCTGCACCAGAATCCGCAGGACGCAGGAAGAGGAGGAGGCAGGTGGCAAACATGATTGCCCTTTGCTGGAAGGCTGGCATGGGTGGAGGCAGGACGGGGGTGACATTTCCTCACGGCAGAGCCTAAACTGCGTGGCACTCCTGGCCCACCCCGTGCTTGCGTGAGCCTTTCGCTGAAAAACTTCTAAGCTTGTCATTGCTGAAGGCTTTTTGGCAGCCAAGTCTTAAATATAGATTCTAATCACAACTGCACATGCTGTACGATCAGCCCCAAAACTGATTAACTTTTACATAAGCTTATGTTCAAGGGGCAAATTCAAGACGTAGGAGCTGGCACCAGTTCAGGGCCTGAGTTGGTGTCTCTACACTGCTCATCCCATAAAAACAGCATACTGCATGCTTAAAGAGAACCAAATTATATATAATGGGAAATTAAGATGAAAAACCATGGAATAACCTTCATAAATTAGGTAGACCATCAGGCTGCATTACATATACGTATATATGTATATATAGTGCGATGGAATGAACTGCTGTGAAAATGCTTATTTTACTGAACACAGTCTTCATGTGTTTTATTATTCAGTAGTCTTATTTCACCAACAGGAGGTTTTTCATTTCATTCTGAGAAAAATGCCGGAGGGAATAATAAACCACTTCAGTCCATATTGTTCCTGTAGAAGGAAATGGATGGTGCGGGAAAAGGAGGCATTTGTCAGTGGATATATCCAAACCCATCACTGAGGTACGTAGCTCTGTGAATTCAGTTCAAAGACATTGCAGTAGATGCCTGTAACACAGCTACCATCGTAAGGGACAGCAGTCATACCTCAGGACATAAGCAGGTCTACAGCCGAGGTTCAGAAAGAGAATCCCTCTGGAATTGAACTCCAGAGAATTCTGCGCCTTTGCTTGAAATGCACTCAGAAGACAAGGAGTGGGACTCAATGGCCATTTGTTCTGTTCTGGTAATTTAATTGTGCACTGTGAGTTTTCCTGAGCAAATGGACATTATTTTCCATGCAATCTTCCATACAAAAATAATCCCTTTATGGGCCTGCAGTCCCCACTGGTCGTATTTCATATCCCAAGCCCCCAGCACTTCTCACTGACTCCTGGTACACTGAAAGTGAACTGTAAGGCAGCTAGTGTTTGAACAGCTGCCAGGAAGAGCTCCTACTCACAGGGCTACTAGCTTTCTTTCCCAGGCAGTGGGTGCTTCATCTTTAAAATCAATCTGATGCATTGGCACAAGCCCAGCGAGTGTTAGTCCATCTGCTGCCTAACTCTCCCGGTTTGTTTGCAGAGGCTTGCCATCAGCTGTTCAAATCCCTCCTTTTTCCCCTCCAAGGAATTTCCTTCCCCCCCAGCTCTCCAGGATCCCAATAATCCCCACTTCACTTTCTCTCTCTTAATCAGCCTCCAGAAAGCCATGGAAAGAAGCTTAGGAGCACACGGTGCAATTAACACTACTTCTAATTTAGCTGGCATGGTGATCACAGTACAATGGGTGGGTGAGGCGGGGGAAACCCAGGTCTCCGTGACAGTGCTTGGCACAGTCAATCCCCAAGCCAAGCATTATTTCTCCGTGGGGAGAGAGAATAGTCTCCTGCTCCCCACGCTTTCCTCCCTCCTGCTGGAGTTAACAGCAGCCTACAAATCATGCCTGGTACGAAACCAGTAGAAGACCCCATCGATCATCTGCTGCCTGCTGTTTTGGTGCACGTATGAGGAATGCAGATACTGTAATTAGCTGGGAGAAGGGGCAGGAGAACGTCCAGGGACTGACCAGCTATGAGACAGGGTACTTGAGCCTGGGACTGTGGGGAAGGTTATGTTGCTGCTGCCTACAGTTACTTGTTCTGTGGATGTTGCCTCCAGTCTCTAAAGCCTTAGGGGACACGCTTTTCACAGCCTAGCGTAAGCCTTGAGTCAGTCGCCTGGAGAGGGACTTTCTGGGCCCTCTGCTAAGGTGTTCAAATGAACATCATGCCCAATGCTGGGCACACCTCAGCAATGTCAGGAGGGGAATGCCAGCCACACCTGAGTTCAGATTCAGACACCTGAACTCAGGTGTCTGCCAGAGGCACAGGGCCCTGCATCAACACTTCATGCCCCTCTTCCACCCCTGCCCTCCTCACCACCCTACGGAGGCCTCCCCTAGGGAGAAGACCCTGCCCCAGCTACGTAACACCTGGTGCTGCTCAACCTCTCCCTGGCGGCCCAGCTAGCTGCAGGAGCAGGACGCACCTCCCGCGTGGCTCGGCTCACCCGTGCCTGACCTTCCCTCCAAATTTCCCTTGGGAGAAGCACCAGCCCGTTTCTCCTTCCCTTCTCAGCGCAGGGCTGAGGCGACCCCAGCATGGGCAGGCCCTGACCACAGCCTCACAGGAGGGTCTCCTGTAGCCACAGAGCACCTCCCCGAGGACACAGGAGACACTGGGTAGGCCAGGGTAGGCCTTACCAGCGTGTATTTTCTTTCCCTCCCCCCTCTGGTGCTCGTGGCAAAGCTGTGTGACACAGTGCTTTGGTCCCGATTTGCAGTGCTCCTGCTGCTCCGGCCCCAGACAAAGGCAGCCATTCAGCCCAGGCCGCGCAGAGGTTTTATGCTACAGATGAACATCTACCATTGTCGCCAGTACTGCAGCCTAGAGAAATTAAATGCAAATTGTCTTTGTTCCCAAGCACAGATCCCCACTTCTTCAGCCCCAGGAGCCTAACAAACACCCTCTGTGCTCCCCATTTGTTCTCTGCATATCACCTGCTTGTCAGCTAATGCTCTGCTAGGCTGTGGGATTTAGCCACAGGCACAGCCTGGTCGTGTGTAACAGCATACAGATAATCTCTTAGGGCTGCAGCTACGTATATATCACGTAGAGCGGGTATGTTTCAAAATAATAATAATTAAAAAATCACATCTCAGCCAGGGGATCAGCAGGCTACATGGCTAAACACAGGAGGTTTCCTGTTCATGAGGGAAAGGCATTACTGCTTCAAAGCCTGACCATCCACAACTGCTCCACAGCTGGGGCAATGCCGATGCTGTGCCTCCAAGTCTTGATGCAAGCACTCCTGCATCTCCTGCCACCGTCCCTTGTATCCGGGAATAAGAAGATAGAATTGATCCAGTGAAAGTCAGGCTGGAGATCAAAGAAAAAATTCCATTACATTAGCCTTCAAAGGTGGGAAACAACTTCCTGAGGATACTGAAAATGCTCCATCATTTGGAGCACTTAATCCTAGGACAGAGGAAAACAACACAGAAAGAAAAACCTTGCTGACAGTACAGGTGAGACACTACCTAGTTTGCCAAGACACTTCTAACACAGCAGAAGCACCCATCCTGTGAGGACCCAGAATACACAGATCCTAGGACCCACAGAGAGCTCCACCGTGATCAGCCAGATCTGCAACCACTATCTGAAGCACACCCTACCGCAGCGCCCTCTCCTTCTCGTGGCTGGGTCACAGAGAGTATGCAGACAGCTCAGTCTTGCATTAACAAGGATGGGCCTCTCAGCTCCCAGTTCAGAGACCTGAGTTGCTATAGCTTGCAAAGACGCTGCATATCTGCTGAGCTGCCCTGACAGGCCACACACACTCTTGGCCTATCACAGAAGTGAGATAAAATGTATTTGCTTAAATCATTTTCATTGCGGCTTAGGTAAATACACTTTACCTTGTATTTGGTCACTATGTACTTGCCCATCTGAGCCTACAGCTCACAGTGGTTTGTGCTTTCAGACCCACAAATTGCAGGTTCAAGCCTAGATGACGATAATGCTGAAGGCCATGATGTTTTATCAATTCAGGACACTTGATCTGCACAGACCTGTCAGCTAGGCCACCGCTTGTATGGTTACATCAGGATTATCATCACGTATCTGATCAGCTCTATCTACTACCAGCCAGCATGTTACTCTGCATAGCACCAACATTCAGGTCACCAGTTATGCAATTTATGAGCAATGAGGCAGAGTAACATCTAATATAGAATAGATGAACCTGCAATTGCCTGATGTATAAAATGAGCTTTATTTAAAATAGTCAAATATGGGTTTTCCCCCACATTTAGAAATCTTCATCTGCACATTAGCTTATTGGCTTCCTCACACACAGAGATTCACTCTCCCAGCACACTGGGGGAAAACTCCATTTCCATGAGTCAGTTCCTGTAGGGAAAGCACAGAGCTGGATGCTCCCTTGCCAAAAGGAAATGATTAAAGCCATAAATCAGCCAAAACCATATGGCATCAAACTGTTGGGGTCCATTACCCTCCCTCTATTAGGGTAGGACAGGGTTCTTGCAGATGCTGAAAATCTCTTGGTCTCCAAAATGTGGATTAGTCTGCTTGTTTAATACTTAGATGCAGAAATACCCAACCCAACAGGAGGAGCAAAATGATCAGCACAGTAGCATGGCTTCACGCAGCTGGCATACGCAAGAAAAGCAGTCACCAAACTGATAAGCAGCAGGGCTTGTGTTTTTCATGCTGCTGCAGGAGACCCCTGGAAACTTGTCACTGGAATCAAAGAAGCTGAGGGCATTTCAGAAGATGTGCATTGAAAACATAAGTTGAAAAGAGGCGGGACATTTAGAGCAGGTTAAGCTGCTCAGTGGTCTGCTATAGAGCCCGCCTTACCCTCAAGTGCCCTGGTGCACCACATTAGGTTTGTGAGATGTTAAACTGAGAAATTAAGAGTTATTGACACAGTTACCACATCTTACTGAGGAGTGTATTTCACATGAAATACCAAGCTACAGCTTTTCTTTTCTTTAACAAACACAATAGCCTGCATTTCTGGAACCCAAGGAATGTTGTACAGCAGGCAAAAATTATTTCTGTAATCGGTATACAAACAGAGGAAGTGCACAAAGGGGTGAAATACTGCAGATGCTGGGACACAGCCCTTCGCAGGGAAGCCAAGGTGTCCACAAAAGCTGAGCACAAAGCCATCTCAAGCTTTGATCACAGAGCAACAAAAGACATTACCTTGTATAAGGCCACAACGCAAGGAGCCCACACTCACTGTATCCCAGCTCACGCTGCAGTTGCTAACAGCTGAGGAGGGCTTGTGTCCAGTGCTAAACATCTTGACAGGGAAAAGCAGCGTGTCCTGCGGGAATCCAGGGCAAGAAGACTGGAACCACCCACACTGTAACACATGCCGTGCGGCCTTCAAGACCAGCTTTTCAAAGCTCTGGAAACCACAACTCCAGCTAACATCTGTCAGCTGCAAGAAATTAGTCTCTTTGTTACTCACCTGCATTCTGCATCGGCTCTAAAGGAACAGGAGAAAGCGGCTACCCCTGAACTGCTTCTTTGTTTTAACCTGTCCCACTCTATGCTGCAATTCCCATCCCAGCTGTCTCATACCAATAAAATAAAAGCATTCTTGAAATACTAAAACTAGGAACAGCAGGGCAGACCTTGCTTTGAACCAGGCTGCATTGGGAATTTCTAGTTCTGCTCTCTTTGTATGCTTCTGACTTTAACATTTCCTACTGGCTCCGAAACAAAACCCAGAAACATGCTTGTGTTTAAATCTCTACAAGTTTCATTTTAAGACTGACTCAGAAGGATGGATTCCCAATCTATCTGGTTCCCAAACACCACAGTGTCATCATTGCACCTTTAAGTAAGGAAGCGTCAGTGGTTCATTTTCTTCTCATCCACTGAACCAGGTTGAAGTCTCAGTCCTAGCTACAGAGAAGAAACTGCGTAACGAGCCCTACAACCACAACCTTCATTTCACTCCTTTTTTGCCTTTTCAATCTTTCCCCCCCCCCCCACTCTGCTGCACAGTCTGAACACTCCCATGCCACTGTAAGAAAGAGCATTTGTTCTCATGCCCATGGCCAGGTTTTAAAGCCAAAGTATGCTCTCCCATCAGGAATATGGCTGCAGCACTTCTGGCCATGCTTTGGCCAGCTTTAACCAAGGCAGCTGTGTTGGCAGCACCTGTGGTGCTGGGGCAATAAGGGCTGAAGTGAAGGCTGCACCCACAGCCAAGGCAATCAGGTAGCCAGGACTGAAGCCTGACTTTTCAGCTCTTGCAGCTGTGGGACATCAGGTGAGATCTCGTTTGTCTGCTGGTGCTGTGAGTGCCTCCAAGTGACTCAGGTCACTTCTCAGCACATTTGTCGCCCCCGCTCCTTCTGCAGATGGCAGGAAGGCAGTGGCAAACTCCACACAGCCAAAAGTGCAAAAGGGAAGAGATGAGCTCCTGTTACAACCAGGCAGGTGGTTAAAAAGGATCCTTCCATTCCTGTCCTGACACAATTTTAAGTCAGCATTTTTTTCCCCCTCGAGATTTCAGACAAGTATAGCTTTTTCAGTAAAAGAGGTGATGACAAACATCCTCCTGGTCTGACAGGGTTTGAGTGAAGCTGTCGAAGTGTCAAATGCACGTTAGCCAAAAGAACTCTTACAAAAAAAATAATTGCTCCATTTGGCAAGCTACTCTCCATCAAAGCAGCACAGGCGTACTACTTGAACTTTAAATTAGGAATTAAAATGTAAAAGAATAGGGTTGATTGTTTATGTTGTTTAATAAAGATTTACAATCAGACTCATAACATTTATCCTGGATGCCACCAGCTGTAGCATTTTACTCCCTTATTGCTTTATGGAGCTCAGTAACTATTTGCACCTAACTGCAAATTTACATTTGCTGGAGTACAGCTCCTAGCTATTTTTTTTTGTGATTTTTTTTGTTGTTGTTGATACATCCTCCTCTACTGTAGTAAAGAACACTCAAATACCTGGTCTGTTGCCCTGCAGAAGTATTTGCATACTGGAACTGAAAAAACATCTCAGTCTCCTTTCTGCAGCGATTCAGCTTATAATTCTGAAGGCTATAGATGATACACAGTAGCTGGATTCACAGTTTTAAAGTCTTTGCAAGCTTAACCAATACAATATTAATACATTTTCTAATTAAAATTATTGATATCACCCTTGTTTTTCGTGGTGTTGGTTTAATAACACTGGCGAGAAACTCCACTCAGAACACACCTCCTGGCCTGAAGAGCTTAATGTCAAAAATTGGGCTTGGTGGAAGACAAGCTGCAGCTACCCACAGGTTATTGGGCTCGCTACAGCTGTATCAAGCTCAATTGACTGCAAGGTGATACCAAGAGGTCTAGCCAGATGATTTAGTCTGTAGTCCCCCTTGCTTATAAGCTTCTGGATCTAAATAAACCGGACAGGAAGAAGACAGAGGTGATATCATTTAGCAACCAGCAGAGCACTGCCCTATGTTCAAATCACTGAACTCACAGTATAGCACTCAAACCTCTAAAGCACAGGGCCTCAGTGCTTTTTTGGGGGGTATGCCCTTATTCAGAACAAACATTTTATGTCCTTCCCCCAACACTTACTATAACAGTAGGAGCAAAACCAACATGTATGGTAACATCTATATACCATGCATTTGTATGGTAACATCTATATACTGTGCATTTGTATGTGCTTTGAGGATATAATAATCTTTGAGGGTTAAAGATGGGGAAGGAAAGCAAGACTTCATTTGTTTTAGATTCAAATTTTCAACCTGAAAAGAAAGGTGAGCTGCCATGGTCTTCTTTCATGACCTTCCTCCACCCCCTGAGTCCTGCAACTCATCAACTGTGAAATAATGTGCTAGATTATACAGTAGTTCTCATAAAAACACTTTAGGCATTGTAAGCATACGTAAATTCAAACATCCAAATGGGCTTTCTTCACCTTCACCTTTCTTCTCCTTTCCCGCAGGTCCCCGACGTACATGACCTCCTTTCTGAAATTGTGTGTGCTGACATAAACGTTGGATAGATGTGCGATGACACGGAGGCTAGGGGAGAGAGAAGCAACAAGGGCTGCACAGATGCCAGGTGGGAGTTGCAGGGGTAGGTGAATTACACCTCGAATGAAATTGCTCCTCTCTTTTCGCAGTGCAGCTTTATTTACCTTGTCCCTTGTTCTTCCCATCATCCCTGTTCCCTTTCATGTCCTGGCTATTAACGTTATTAGGAAAATTATTCATTCAATTGCTTGTAGAAGCTGCCCAAAATAAATACATTCCACTTAATAAACCTTCTTAGCAGGAAGGAAGGGGAGAATGCTTAATTAATGTATTAATGATTATAATGCACTTTGAAGATGAGAAGTGCCATGAGTTCTAAGGGCATGTTTCCGCCCTCAGAAGTCCCTGGGAGTCGTGTGCAGAAGTTAATTCTAAACATTACCACTTACTGCAGTGTGGCAGGGAAAAACAGGCATGTACAACCACTTCTCAAGACCCTGGACCCACGTGTAGAGGTTGAACCATTTTCCAGGTACCGCCTCTGTGTCAAGACAACATTGCTATATATTCATCTCCAAAACCACGAAGAAAAGAGTGCTAGGAGGACCATTTAATGCAATTTATTCACACTCTGTGGAGGCATGGCCCAGCTATAATACCATTGTACTTACCCAGAAAGAACAAGTTGAACCTTCAAGGCACTGGAAGTCCAACACTACCGTTTACTGCCACTCACACTGATGGGTTTTCCCAACTCACACATGCTCAGCCTCCCCTCAAACAAGAGCTGCAGGGGCACAGTCCCCTTGCTAACGGGTGAGAAGCGAAAGATCTGGTGATGCTCCTACAGCAACAACAGCTTAAGGCAAAAGTGAGGGCAGAAGTACTGTGAGAGATGATAATCCCCAGCTATTGCAGGGAGACAGTGTTTGGGTCAAAGGAGATTTCCAGCTGGTGAAGTTTCCATGGTTCAGGAACAAAAGTTTTTTCTCCACACCCAGACAATACAGCACAGGCTGAGATCTGAAGAACAGATTTGCCCCTTGCTGCAGTAAGAAATCTGCCTTTACAGCAAGGGAAAAATAAGTAGCTTAGGAAGTCTCTTAGATGTCACTGCACAAACAAAATATGAGCTGCTAATAACAGGTTTCTCAGACACACATTTCTCTTGGATGTGCTACCAGGAGGCACACACTCTAGGCTCTCCGTTATGGGCTTGGGTTACGAAACCATTAATGAACACACTTTAAAATGTCAGTTTGAAAAAATCAGGTACTGGCAGCACATATTTGCATAGCCATCTCCTGAAAACACCGAGCGGTCTCGACAAGTCTTACAAAAGAAAGTAAAATGCACATTAAGAGAACAGCAAGTTTCACGCACAGCTACTGGGAGGACAAAAGGGACAGGAATTAGGCTGTCAGTCTACACGTTTTCTGATAATCACTTGGGATATGGTGAATAAATGTAGGGATGCTGTACTGCTCACCCCTGTAGCACAGAACAAAACAAAAAAGAAGCTCGTTTTAGCAAGGAACCATGGAGCACGCTGTGCAAACCTCGCAAGTCCTTTCTAGGGAAGGCTCTTTTCTGTGCAAGGGCCACAGAAAGCACAGCCTAGGCAACACAAGTGACCTGCAGCAGACCCAGGAGCGAAGCCAAGTGAAAGCTTTGAGCTTTACTCCCAGCAGCGAGTGCTGAGAATCAGCTGCATCGCTGTGCCCCGTTGGCAGGAACAAGCAGCAGTCGCTTTGTTGGGACAGACAACTTTTTTTTTTTTTTGCCAGGCTAAAATCAGCATCTGTTTGCTCTAGTGCTTTTCCTCAAGTGATGAGCAAGGATGGGTACTTTCCCTTGTGGGCTGACAGCTACTGAGTCAGCTTTCCCTCCGTGAGTTAAAGCACCGCCCGATAAAGCTGAGGCTTCACTCACGCAGGCCGTGTGATTCACCCAATGGCAGCAGTTGACCAAATTCGTTTTTATGGATTTTTCCATTTGTGTCATAACATGAAAATTTGATTATTCTGTAACACGGGCATTTACTCTTCACTTCTTTTCCCGGGAAATTAACCAAAAAGCCCAAACCCAGCACTACTATCCCCTGAGGTTACTGAAGGGAACTCCCACAGGCTGCTCTGAAACTGGCACGACAAACTGAACAGAAACCAGCCTCTTCTCCCTGCAATGTTGTTGCTTCTCCCACCCACCGTCTCTCACACCTGGCAGCGTGCTAGGACAGCGAGTGCCCGCTCACAGTTCACGCCGCAGCACACGACGGAGGTCTGTGACCAAAAGAGGTTTTTAGGCGTTGGTAATACAACAAATAAAGCAACGGATGTTTAAGGTGCACTGAAAACCAGAAACAGTCTGGTTTTCAAAACTGCTCTGCTTTCTGCTTACCAGAAGCTTCTTGCTTTTTTTAAGCTGCTGATTTCCTACCCGAAACCAGATTGTTAATAAGGTCAGCTCATCAGCAGAGAACCCCAGTAATAGCGTGACTGCATCCCAAGCCTCCTTTCCTGCTCTTTTCCTTCTTTCCTTTCCAACAGCAGAAGCAGCCCATGGCCCTTATCCTTAGGACGGTGATGCTCAGCTTCTTCCCTGTTCCCGAGGATTCCCAGCACAGCTCTGTGAATGTCTGCAGGACTGGCCCCTTAAGCAGGGGCTAGAGAAATAAAGCGAGGGCTGCCTGAACTTCACACAAAACTCAGCTGCTGCATGAATTAACAGGGGACATGTCCCTGGCTTCCCCCTCCTTTTAGTCTTTGCTTGCTTTCCAAATCCTCTCCACTGGCTATCAGCAGAAAAACTCCTCTCCTCTGGCTGTGGGGGAAGAGGTGAAAAGATGTTACATGTGGAAAGAGATGGCCCAGAATCTGTGGCATCCTCCAAAAGTGACATCTAATAGCGGGCAGGAGATCTGTGGAACATTTCCCTCCGGGAAGCACTTCTGAATCTAACCTCAGCAGGAAGCAATCAAACCGATGCCAATTGCTTTGGGCCTAAGTTGGTCTCCAGCAACCTTAAAAATGCCAGGACTGTGTCAGAATTGGGCTCTCCCATACCTAGTAAGAACCAAGGAGCAGCTGCTGCCAGATTGCTGCATGCCTGTACCTCTTGCCGCTCCGCCCTTGCATAAGAAGATGCCTGCAAAAGACAAAATGAATTTTGCCATTTTCTCTCCTTACTATCTTTAGAAATAAGTACACAAGAAGTCAGCATTCTTCTACAGGAAGAAATGGATGGCAATACAGCTTCAGCACCTGGAGTACCTTAATTTATTCTTCCCAAATTCTCATGAAGAACTGATGAAGAGTTTGCTGGAGGGCTCTCCTAGACTAAAAGCTGTGAGAAGGTCAAAAGGATACACTCTCTTTCACAAATTTTCCAGGCTTGTAAGTTACCAACCCCCCCCCTTCTTTCATACACTCTCACTCTCATCTGACAAATCTTACAGTGCAGAGGCAGTGACATGAGCATCCTCCTTTTGGGGAACTTTAACCATTTGCAGAATACCTCACTAACCACCCTACAGTGGCAAAACAGCCCTGCCAGAAAGTGATACAATGGCACTTCTACGCTTGTTATTAAGAAGTCACTTTGCTGAAATAATTTTTAAAAAAACATTTTTCCACTCTTGCGAACGCTGCTTAAAACACAAATGCAGTTCCCCATCTGAATGGCTAAAATCTACTTCGAGTAGAAAAGCAATTACTGCACCTCAAGGCAAGTGTCCTCACAAGTCAGTAAAACACAAAAGCCTATTCAGTCCCGCTCCAGCTATTATCGCTGCAGACATTTATTGGTTCAGCAACAATGATACGGGAATCTCTCAAAGTCCTCCTTTGCTCGTGCTATTTTGCTTTAACCCAAAAGGGAAGCTTTGGAAAGAGATGTCTCTTATCCAAGCCACAGACCCACAGCAAGAAGAAAAACAAATCTGAAATTACTAGATCCATTTCAAACTCAAAGCAAAGTACTCAGTACATTGTCTCCTCCCATCAGGTACAGGAAACGTATCTTCTTTGTAAACGAGCAAAATAAACCATCTTGTGCTATCATCTTTTGGGGTATTTCTATCCTATAAAGCAAGATAAAGTATCAAGCCCCACCCTCAGATAAGTAGAAAAGCCTGCTGATTTTCACAGCAGCCATTTAAAAAGTAAAAAATAAAGAAAACCAACGTGATGATTGCCAGTTGTGAGTGTTTTCCTCACCCATCCTGTCTCTTACTTCGTAGCTGAGCTGGCTTGGGCATAGGGGAGCCAGGTTTGGGTGCTGCACGGTCCTAAATAAAACCAGCCCACCTGAGTCACTGGCACAGCCATCGGGACCCCGAAATCCTCAGACTGTGAGCGATACCTATGTGAGGCATTCCTGCCTGCACGGTAGCGCAGAGAGAAGCCCTCGGAAGGGATGCACTGCGTCGCCAGCTGGGGGTCTGGCCAAGATGAAGTCCCCAAAGCCCCTAAGGACCACGCAGCTGCAGCTCAGCAGGGAGGCAGGGGGCGATCCCGTCCTTCAGTCGTGAGACAGGGCATCTGCCAAGCCCCCTACCCGCCTGGTGCTCCGAGCTCTCGGCTAACCCGGCCTGGCAGAAGGAGCACCCCAAAGCCAGGAGCTCCCGAGCTGCCTCTGCAGCCCGGCTCCATCGTGTGCCAGCAGAGGAGCGCTGCCGCCCAGCGGGAACGCGCTGGAGAAAACAAAGCCTGCTTTCTCAGCAGGTGGTCCTATGCCAGTGATTTAATTTATGCTAGCTAAAAGGCCCGGAGCAGCTCTCGGACAAAGACCTAGGATTAGCAAGTGAAATGCAGCCTTGTTTTTAACCCCTTGGTAGCTTCCACACTGAAACGCGGCTTTGTGCTTGAGGATTGGGATGGTTTGTCTGGAGAAGGGAGGGGGCTGAGGGGTAAGCAGGGGCTGCATAGCACGCTTGAAATAAAGGTTTATTTGTGGCAGGGTTTCCATTTCGCATTCATTCAAGCTCCACGTCCTTTTTATAGCAAGAGTTTGTTACTTCCACCGCTGCTGGCCCTGAAAGGCACTTACACGTTTTCATTTCCGAGCCAAGTTAAAACTGAGAAAAATTAAGGAGTTAATACTGATGAAATAAAATTGATACCAGCACTTCACCTCTCGTAAAGTGATGAGTAAGACATTATTTACGCTGTGGTCTACACTCGGGAGCTTTTGAGCTGTGTGTGTGGCTTGCAACCATATGGCTACATCGGGGGAGCCCTGACACTTACAAGCCAGAGCTGCTACCTCACTTCCTTCCTCCCACGCTTTAAACCTAGCTCTTTTTTCACTCCTCTTTCCAGATCCTCTCCCACTGTCCATAACCCTCCTTTTAGTAGTGTATCGGCAGCCTTCCCTTCAGCACGGAGCCCTCCTCCCCCTGTGCCTGCTCAGCTGCACCCAGCAGCTCATGCACATTTCCCTTCTGAAACCAACCAGGTACTTCACAGTCCCACAGCCCTGGGGGCTCGATGCAGCAGGAACTCCTCTTCCAGTTCTGAGCCACAGCCATGTTTCAGCTTTGAAATAAAATAGAGAAGTGGCACAGGACAAGCCAGCAGTGGCAGGCACCAGGAAGCTGCCCCAGGCACCGCTTGGAGCCACCCAAGGGGGCCACGCGCCAGGGCCCTTGCCGCTGCTTTGCAGCCAGGGTCCAAGCGAGGTTTGTGATGTGCCAGAAGCACCCAGCCAGGGCTGCAGCCAGCAGGCAAAGCAGGAGGAGCACCAAGGCTTCATGATGTCAGGCACACAGATCCAAATGCCCCACAGCCCTGCTCACTTTCTCCATCTTTGCCATGTGGAGACTCCTGCGGCAGCCAAACTTCATCCTCTGGACTGGTGATGGCACTCCTCATGTCCCCAGCAAGAAGCTTGGAGAAAAAGCCTGGATGCTGTGCAAAGACCATTCAGTAACAGCTGGAACACTGGCATGTTACCAATTTTTAACCACAAATGCAAAGGCCACCACCAAAAGAGCTGCTATGAAGAAGGTTAATTCCAGCCCAACACAGTACATTCCAGTTTTCCTCTACCTGTACTGTAAAGCAGATAATCGTGTGAGAATAATGAGGCCTGGCTACTAACTGTCTGCACATGTGAGGACTGTTTCACCACTTATGAAGAAGTTTGGATCTTTCGTGTCTACCATTCTCAATACAATGAACTTCAGTAGTTTGGCTAATGAAAGACAGTTATTTGATACAGCTTCCTACAGGCTCAAGGGTGGTTAATTTTCCACAGCTTATTACTGTCAGCTGGGTTGCAGTAAGTCCAGGGCTTGCTCTTAACCTAGAGTAAAAGGAAAGCAACGAGGCTCAGCTTAGACCAAAGAGGTCTCGGATAGGCCTCAGTACCCAGCATTTATCACAGGCTAAAAATGCACAGCGAGAGCTGCCAGAGCTCAGATAACTAAGTGTAATTGCTTAATGACAGTAAATCGACCAGAGCTTTAAGTAATCAGTCTTTTTGATTATCAGGAGGATCACAAGGTAAGTCAGTCAGGAAGGAAACTCAACAGGTCAGATCAGGTTGCTTAGGGTTAGACTCAGAGGCAAAAAAACAACCAAGTAAAAATATAAGAGTTTTTTTTTTTTTTTTTTTACTGTATTTCCACAGTATTGCAGCAGTAGCCTACCACACAGCTGTGTGATATTCACAAAGTTCCTCGGTAACAAACGTGAAGTAACACCATATAAAAATATGCATCTAACTGCTTTAATTCTGCTTACCGTGTGAGTTACAACCCTCAGAGGCCTTTACACTAGGCTATTGCTTCCACAGAAAGCACCATGACGTGCCAAAGCCTGAAACCCAACATCTGCTGCCAAGACTGCAGCGAGCTCCCAGCAGGTTCGCTCGGGGGCTGCACAGGTGCAGCAGTTCTGCCATTCGTGGCACGGAGCAGGACAATCCTCCCTCCCCTCCCGATCCCCTTTTCCCCAGTATGAAGGTTGGTTGTATAGAGAAAAATGCAACCTGTGTTTAAAGGACCCTCTTCAGATTTGATCTTATTCGTCATCCCAAAGCAAACAGAACTGAGGGTCTTCTGAGCACTGCTGGATCAACTCGTAACTGACTGTGCAGCACCAGGCAGAATTTATCACGCTGTGTATTTTTCCTCCCCCTGTTTTTTTGCTTTGTGGTAGCGGTTGTAATCATTGTACAGATCCTTAAAGACCTCCCTTACACCTGCTGGTAGCGATGCATTTAAGAACTTGATGTCCCGTTCAATGCAAAGGTCAATGATGTGATATATCCCCTCTGTGAGATGTTTCTTCACAGCTGGGTGCAAAGTCACCTACAAGAAGAACAAAACTGCATTAAACTTGAAGACAAAAAAAGCATGAAAACACCCTTTTCATGGCCAGTGTACACTAAAAGTGCTGACAAAGCGTTATTCAGTGCATCAGACCACCTGGAACAGTCTATTAGATAAAATCCAGCATGTCATCGTGTAACATTTTCCTGATTTGTGCAAATACATTTTGCAGATCAAGCATGCTCCTTGCAATAAAATGCGTATGAGTGCTACCACACACTGCTGCAGAGACAAATACACTGATCATCTTTGGAATCAGATAAAAAGTCCTCAGCAGGAAAACTAACTGAAATATTTGCCCTGCATTACACATTTCTATAGATTCTGCACATCTCGTTAGCTGCATGCTCTGAAATCCCAATTTCAAACAAGAACTGACTTTATGCTAGTCTATTGTTCACATTGGGTAATCAATCACTTAACGACTTGATATTTATCTAACAATTTGTATCCGAGGACTTGGACGTAGAAGCTTTAATAAAAGGAGCTCTCTAAAAGCTCACGAGACGTGCATTTCCTCGAGCTAACATTGGAAATGGAGTACCTCACCTGAAGTCACGCAGAAAATTGATGGCAGAACTGGGAATACAAGCAAAGACCCCTGACTCCGTGCCATGCTCCTGCTATTACCCCTGCCCAACCCCGCAGCCTGCTAACCAGCCACGAACCAGGCTAGTTAACCAGGCCACTACAGCCAGGACAACCCTGGAGTCCTCTGGTGCTCCACGTAAACTGGAATTTGTCCCGTGCACACAAATCACTTGCTAAATGCTTCACTGCCTTAGGCAGCGCTGGCCTGTGGCATAATCACATTATTTTTGCTGCAGAACCACATCTTATCTTTGCTGAATCCCAAAATTAGCTTTATGCCTCCAGACCTAAGCCTCTGCACTCCAGGCCTGATGAAAATTACATAAAAGGCTGCCATTAAAATTCAGAGTTCTTTCTTCCTGAGGCAACTAATAAACTTTCCACTAATGAAGTGCACTCCTAATCACTGTGACAAGCTCCTGCTCTCTTTCTGCCCTAAACACAAAAGAGATAATATATTTTATTAGGGCTGCTAACATGGCTTGGAAGAGTATATAACAGGCATTAAAGCACATAAGCCTTTCTTTTGATCTGTGACCCTGAAGAGTTTGCTTGTCCAAAAGTTTGTCAGCTGATCTATTAGAAGGTTTGTAAAAGATGTTATTTCTCCCCGCCACGCACTAAAGTAACAGAACAGCTGAGCATCACAGCTCCCAGCGAATGCACTGGGCTTGCTTCTCCCTCCACAGAGCAGAGAAGGGATTGCAGGGAATAAGGAGAGGGAAACGCACAGCTATTGACAATATGGATTAGATGGCCCACTTGGGACAACAGATACCTCAGAGCTACAGTTAATGGAATTACATCCTTCACGTTACACACCAGCCTGCACCCGTGCCTTATTTGGGCCATTTTTGCTTTGCAGTGCAATTTCTTATAAACACCCTCCAATAACACTATGGGAAGCAAAAGCAAAGATTTAAACAGCTGCCACTACTAGCTGGCACTTAATTATGCTTCTAAGTGTTTTATGGTCTGTATAGTTAGCACAACCAATTTGTCAAGCATTACAGAGCTCTTGATGTGCGACATTAAGTGTGTGAAGAGGTATTTCACTATTGCTGAATCAAGCAACAGCTCATACACAACAAGGGAAGCGCACTGTCAAGAGTATGAAAGAAGCTAGAGATGCCACCCACTTCAGCAAGAAATCTTTCTAGGTTATCACAGAACAATTCACAAGTATATTTATTTCCTGGTATGAAAAGGGATGCGCTTAGGGAACTATTACACAACTACCTTAGGAGCAAATAACTGTTTAGGCCAATGGCTTTCACTGGTTTTAGTCTGCAGACCCTTAAAAAGGGTTCCAGTGAGTGTGCAGATGCCTACATGAAGATTTAAATTTATGAACAGCGTGTTTTTCTCAGTGACATTTCACAGACACCCAAGGTCTTTGTACCATAGGCAGAAAGCCACTGATCTGGGCTTGGATTAAATTAATGGCTAGTTTTTCTCTCCATCTGCAGAGCAACATAAAAGATACGTATGATATGTACATGCCCCTTCAGGACCAGCATGCTGAGTCCTCCCCTTCCTCCAATACCCACCAACTCTCACTAGTCTAATGATGAAATATATCACCACCTACTTGTGATTCATCTATTCTGTCAGAGACAGAAAACACTCCTTTGTTACAGCTTCTCATGGCTCACTACACAAATTCACCTTTCCACGCTCAAACGCTCCATGCATACACTACCTGTCTGTGGTTTCATCTATCTTCCATCACTTTCCATTTATCAGTGAAAGCATTACACAGAATTTTCCTAAAATCTCATGAGACTTTGTACTCAGTCTTAACACTGAGTAAGTCTCCTTTTAACTTGAAAAAGTCAACTTAACTCAAAAGGTCATTTGACAATTCAAGCCAGGCCCCATTTGAGGCAAGGCTCTATATTCAGTGATGAACAGACTTCAGAGAAGTTCAACAAATTAAATAGAGCAGCAGTAGTCTTATTTACCCCTAGCTTTGCTGGACTACTATGTATACTATGGCACTGGAACATAGGCTTGTGGCTGTTCAGGGCCCCATTTGAAATCATTCTCCTTCCAGTCACTTGACGGAGAGGACTTACAATCAGACTGTAACGTGGAATATGCATTCTCCAAAAACACACAGCACCTAAGAAAGCTTGTGTTTCTTTGGTGTTAGTTGGTGAAGACAGCTGTTACTTACTGACCACATCCACTGGGATCTGATGGCACCCATCTTGCTATTTTATTCTTAAAAACTGGTTCTCCTGTGCGGGTCCTTTGACCGTATTTTGTTTTATGGCAAAACCAACTTTCAGACTAGATATTAGGAACAGGCTTTATACTGGAGCAAGCTTTATAGGGAGTGGCTGATGCCCCATGCCTGCCAATTTTCAAGAGGCATTCAGGTAATGCCCTTAGTAATATGCTTTTACTTTTGGTTAGACCTGAAGTGGTCAGGCAGTCGGACCCTATTTTGTAGGTCCCCTCCAACTGAACTATGCTATTCTAACTTACGAGGAACACTAAATAACTGACATATCCTATTGTTTTACTCCCAAACCTCTGAAAAAAAAAGCCAGGCAGGCAACAGAGAAGGCAGCTGAGTTTAAGCTTCGTAACAGTCTTCATGATTATTTACACTGCTTAAAATAATCTTTTAGAAACATAGAACCAGTTAGGAAATTTTTGGTGGAAGGCCTAAAGAAGACTGCAATTAATTTCTGTATTTTTGGCCCATGTCCAGGCCTGAGCCACAAATAATCAGTTTGCAGGTGCTGACAATGCAGGCAGCATTCAAATCCTTGTGAAATTTAAACCATTAGGTTGGAGAGAATGACTACTTGAATTTAAGTCTGGATGTGAGCAGCTACTGACAGGCTCTGGCATCAGTAATAGCAGGAATAGCTGTTTTCAGTAAGGATACTAATGATACCGTCAGTATGGAAGAAGAATTACTGATGAACTAATAACTCCTCAGCTTGGTAACTTTTTTCCTTTCACTTGTTCATTTAACTCAGATTAAAAGATAGTTTCATGAAGGATTTTCCTTCATTACTTCATTACTAGAGCCCCTAGATGGGGCTCTAACAGACTTCACGCCTGGACAACTGACACTACCTGGGAGAAGAAACTGAATTACCACGCGAAGAAAAAAAGAAGACTCAAAACACGATAGAAAAGCAGAACAGTTCTGCAAATAGGTATTGCATTGTTTTACCTAACACACACACAAAAAAAAAAAACAATCCACTGCCCATCCCTTTATAAGGTTTTTAGGAGCTGGGTGAGATAGATGCTCAGGAATTTGGATCAAAACTGTATCCCCACGAGGCACATACCAATACTATGGCACTTTCAAAAGAGATGAGAATATATTACCTTCTGCAATTCGGTCACGTATTCAGCCACAATGAAAGCAGAAAACACAGTGAATTCCTCTGTTTTTGCAGCAATGTGATTATACATCCGTTCCACTAGGTGTGCACACTTCAGTATAACTTCGAAGTCATCTGTGTTGCCTAAAACAGAAAGCAAGTTGCAGTCTGGTATTTAAGGCTTAAAAATACTACTAAAAAAAATACTAGACAATCTTCCATGATTCTTTAACTACATGAAACCAATGTCAGCTTGTCCTTTTTATTTTCTTTTCTTACCAAGCCACAGCTGAGAGGCCCCCTCCCACCCTCACAACACACCATAAACGTCTCTTACAATGGGTAGTTTGTAAGAGCACACTAATTCCAACTTCACACACACTGCAATGCTAGAAGTATTTGTTAGATATGCTGAAGAGTTGAAAGCAGCAGCTAGCCCTGTAGAGGTGAAACCAAGGAAACTGGAAAGTCACATTCTCTACCTGACAGAAAATCAGAAGACATCTCTTAGGAACAGCATAGTAAAAAATGACATTTACTATGAGTAAATAAGTACAAGAGTAGAAGCCACATCACTGGAGACATTTACAGCAAGACTGGAGAGATGACTTGAGAATTCACTCTTTCAGTAAGCAGTGAATGAGGAGAACCAACTTAAACAAGAAGGGAAATCTAAAAGTCACTTTCATGTTATCTTTTATGCAAATAAAACTATTCTACAAAGATAAAGTGTTTTTAAATTTGAGGATGCCACGTACTGATACATTTTCTGTGACCACTGTCTTGCATAAACACACTACAGCAGAGAACAAATTCTCAGTTTGGTACCAATCTAGCATACTTTCTCTTTTACCTCTCAGCTATTGTTAGTATGTCTCCCATGACACACATATATACATTTACATTTGCCCACAGTTGTGGGCAACACACATCGGCTGAGATAAAACTAACATGGAATAAGTTGTAGGACGCATTAGTAAAGAGCTGGGACACAACTAGTTGCAAGCCATTGAGTCAAGTTGTTTCAAAACATTAGCACTGATAATGACAGGGTATTTGCATCCAGACCAGCACAAAAATAAATTACTTTGAACATCTTTCACTTAGCTACTTTAACACTCATGCTCTAAAGCCAATGCAAATTCTTTAATAACTTCCAGCAGAATCCTTTCTTTCCCCCTTCTTTTTTTTTTTTTTTTTTTGAGATACTTAAGCCACTAACTTGAAATCCTTGACCACACAGATATATCATCTAATCCCCATATATAATTAAGACATGTGATCTCTTGGCTTTATGCTTAGCATAGACTAGTGAATATTCAGATCTGTAGTAAACGGTTTCAGTCTCAAGAAGCTCCAGAAGCTCCATTCAGCAAGACCAATTTGGGGCTATCACTCAGGTGTGCTAGCACAGTTCAGAGACACCCTGCTATAAATGTCTATACCACTTTCAAGACCAAAAGTTGATACAAAGAGCTGAAATTAGACACTGCAAGCCTTACTGGTTCCTGACTACCTGCCAGCCAGTTAGCAAAGAATACCTTACTCCCCCAGAAGCAGTGTTGTCTGGATGCAGCTCCAAAGGAACCCCTGTAATCTTTGTAAGTCCAAGATGCTAAAGCTCATCCTCAAACTTACATGCAGGACATGTACATTTGGGACTAATGGTTTCCATGCCACAGCTAGGTTTCAAGGACTTTCCTTTTGGTGTCAGACTGCCTTCTTCTGCAACTCCTCTTGCAGAACACACAAAATTATTATGTGTATGTACAGTGTGAATATTGAAAAGATACGGTACCTCTGTCTCCTCTCTGACGTCCTTCATGCATGACAGAAGCAACCAGGCGATGAAAACTGTTCAGAAAAGATGGTGCAGCTTTCAACATCACCTGCAAAGACGTGAAATAAAAACACCTGAGATTATGTAGTAAAGGCAGTGGAGAGGGCAGATGTACACTACCCCATAGTCAGGGGAAAATCAGTTCCTGTGAAGGAAACTATAAAGCTTATACAGGTGTCAGGAGCAAAGACTATCTTTTCATTCTGCATCTGTACAGAATGTAGCATACGAGAATCCTGGAAGAAGACCACATTTCTGAGTGTATTCAAATATAAGTAACAAGTAAATGTCACATTTCCTTTTTGCTTCCACCCCCTTTGCACGAGCACCCCTGACCCTGTGCAAGTCCTGGTGTGCCTTCACTTTCCCATGCCAGCAGGCTGACAAGAACACCCAGATGGTACAAACTCTGAAGGTCACCAACTTCTATCATGCCTAAGCCCCATTTGCAAAGGCCTGCAGAATCCTGATCTCCCGTGAGACCAATTTGCTGGACCCTGAGCCATTTTTGCTTCCAGAAGTCAAACTGTACGGGATGTTTTATTTTAATCTAGCACCAGGTTTATAAGCAATCTGCTGCCAAAGACTAACAAAGCAGGCATAAAACAAAGAAGGAGCACAACTGACATGATGTGACTTTGAAGCTTTTAAAGGACAAGCTGTATCAAGCACTTACTACAAGGGTAAATTATATCAAAACCACTCTTTAAAAGTTTGTCATCACCAGCTTCTGTCTTGGTTCTTTTGACCTTTTTCCCCTTCTCCTACCACCCTGGAGATATACCTTCGGATGACACTGCACGACAGAGAACAGCACTTCATTGACTCCCAGAAAGACGCTGCCATAGTCTTCTATCTTCAGATGATCCAGAGGGACGGTGAGGAGAATGTTGAATGCCAATGCAACGTGATGCGGATTCAAGAGAACCCCTTCTCCTTGTCTTAGCAGAGCTGCTGCAGTCTCCAGAATAGGCACAACTATGGTGGCAATCAGTGACTGGTCCTGGCAGGCCTCTTTGGTTTGCATCTACACAAGGACAGGAAACAAAGAAGGAGTGCATTAGCCACCTGTTGCAAGCATCAAACACCAGAGACCATAATGCTCTGACTTGATTTAACAGGACAAGGCCGGTGCAAGCTGGACTGCAGGAAGATTCCTTCATTTCAGCAGTTTTGCTATAACTACACTCGGGGCATAGGATGCACGTGATGCGTTACAAGCAGGCACTGCTCCCAGTGTGGAACTGTAAGTGTTCCCCAGTCCCCTCACAAGGTGAGAAGGCTACAGCAACCAGCACCTGTCTGCACCTCCTCACATGAGTGCACCAGCCCAGTTCTCTCTTGCCCAAGCATACAAATCTAACAAAAAGGGCAGAAATTACAAGCTCAATTTCCTGGTGCTGCAGAGCCAACATCTAACAAATCCTGGTCTAGAGACGCCATCACCAAGACAGAAGAAAAACCTACATCACTAGGCTTGTATGCTGCACAATCAAGGACACAAAACCTGGATTTGGTTACTGCCTATTAGCTTTCCTGTTCTGAAATCAATGATTTTTTTTTTTTTAATATGAGCACTTTTTTCTTTTTGTTTTGCTGTCATTACTTTCTGCTGTGATGCATGGCTCAGGGTTTCCTTCTCTTTTGGACAGGAAGGAAGAGGACAGGAGACCCAGGCATATATCTGCAGCCTAACAAGCCTCTCCCAAGCTCCAGATTACACAGTTTAGCCCCAGAAAATTACTGATAAGAAATGTCTGTCCTACACATTGCACCCACAGGGGGAGAATTCAGTTCAAGAAGGAGGAAAGATCTACACAAGACAGTGCCAGTGAATCTGATACGGGTTTGTCTAGCATTCAAAGTTGTTTTGCTCCAGTATTCCTCTGTGCGTGTTACAGATGCAATCACTACAGACTCCAACAAATAAAAGGGATAGGTAATGAAGTTACAATAAATAGATACTTACAGCTAAAGCTGTGATTATCTGCGGGCTGGCAAACCAGAAAGCTTTCTCTTTGTCTCCACTTAATGGGCAGCTGAGCACCAATTTGATTAGCATAATAGCTGACAATACTTCCTGCAGAAAGCAGATTGACAATCAGTCACAGGTACAAGATGCACTGGCTCCTCTCAAGTACAAAGGAGCCCTTTCAAGGGCAGTGACAGTTTTGAGCATTACCAGAGCCTTGATGCATGAAAGTCCTCCTACCAACACATCTCTTTAGAAGTCGTGATGTAATCAGCAGCTCAATGAAATTCCGTGTGCTGAGCAGCACTGGCCCAAATGTACTGCTACTACGTTTATTTTAGAGTCAACTTACTGTACAAAAATGTTTGAAGTGATTTTTAAGAAAGGAAAGCCTTTTTTAACTGCCAGTACATAAGAGAGGGAAGCAGGGGGATACAGGTACACTAAGAATGCTACTTTTAGCAGCAAGGTGGATTTGGTTTTGTTTAAAAAATAATTCTGACTGTTAAGCCAGACTGATTAAAGAAATACTACAAGCCAAAACAAACAGGTCCTATCAGTGTATGTCAACCCTAGAGTGCATGCGTAGATATTTTAATGCTTATGGTGGCTAGATTTAGAGGCATGTACAGGAATTCCAGATACACTTTCAAAAAAAGGTATCAAGAATCGACGTGGCATATTCATGTCTATTTCTGACAAATAAGACCGAGTCAGATAAACCCCTGAGTTCAATCTGTTTTGATCTCAAGTCACCGGGCCTTCTATGAAGGGAGCAGCTGGCTTTTTAACCTCAAGTCTACCATGTGTTACCACTGCTGCTTGAGCTTCTCTGGAGAAAGGCACAGTATTTAAAAAGCTACTGAGCAATATCTTGTTATTCCAGAGTAAAAGTCACTATAGAGACAAATGCTGAAAGCATGGGCACAGTTTTGGTTTTATTTAAAAATGCCAGCATATTTAAGAATGGCATGCCTTTAGCCCTGTTAAGAAGAGCCATAGACAAACAGTGGTTAACCTCACTGACTGCCAGTGTCTGCTGTGCAAGAGCTCTGACCAGCAAGTGAAAAAAAAAAAAATCAGCATTGCATATAACATCACAGATACCATTTCTGCTGACAATACAAGGAATTAAGGCTGTTGAGTCCTTAAACTAGATGGAACTAAAGTCTTTCCAGGAAATTTCCATGACCTTTCCACCTCTCAGTTTATGTCCAGAACACTACACAACACACTTACCATGCCCCTAACACGTTTTTTCAAGTTTGAGAAAACTGAAGAAAGAACTTGACAATAAACCGCGCTCATTCCTTACTTTAGCCTTCTGTTGCCAAATGGTCTTCATCTCAAGTCCCTGAAGCACCAGCCTCATTATGGCATAAAACTCCTCAGCAGAGCAGCTTCCCAGCAGTTGGACAAGCACCTCCCTCAGTTCTGGCTCTATGTTTTTAATCACCTGGATTGTGATCGCAGGACCTGCAAAATCAAGAGGCACAGGCATGGCTCAATCAATTTCCCAAGACAGGGACGTCCACAGGTAAAAACAAAACAAACCAAACCTTTAAACAACTCTGCGAGTGCCTTTTCACCACTTGAAGGCACAGAGAACCCCATAATTCCCTTCACACACACACACCCACTAGTGCAATGCATTACTGCTCTTATGAATTAACTACCCCAGAGTTTACAGAGCAGTCATCACACCAATAAAAAGCCCTCAGCAGCAGGGAAATGCTGCAACAAAGCTTATGCACAAGCCAAGGAAACGGGCCACACAAGCTACAAGGCTTTACTACAAGTGTTAGCCAGAGAGCGCCATCACATATCAGAGACATTAAGTTGACAAAGTTCAGTTCTCAAATGATTACATTCATCCTCCCTACTCACTGAATTATTAATACATAGACAGTCCTGGACTGGCTTACATCTTAGCCTATTGTGAATGCTTCTCAGTTTTACAAGTTATCAGCTGGATTTGTGTCAATGCTGAAAAAGCCTTCTTCACCAGGAATCTGTGGTTCAACGTACTTAATGCTTTACACATTTATTACAACTTCTTGTAGCTTTTACAGTGATTAATTATCTCTCCAGGCTGGAACACTTTACCAATCTTCAGTAAAGTTAGGCACAGGATGAGAGAGAGAAGTCAGCAGAAAAAAGGGAGAAGTCTGCAGAATGATTACAGCAATTGACACCGCCTCATGGTCCCTAGTCCGGGCGTGAAATCCCTGCCCAGGCAGTGCTCAGTACTGAACCATCAAAACACAGGCAAGAGACAAAGAGGAAAATACAGATTGTTCCAATAATTAATAAAATTTAAAGTAGTGTTGATTCCATCTTTCTCTCAAGCTTTTTTAACTTCTCTTTTTGCATGTTTTACAATGTACATAATATATAAGTACAGCAGCACATGCATATGACTTAAATACATATTGTGGGTGCATGCTCAAAATTATCTTCTGTTTTTACTGACAGACATGCACAACCAGAAAGCTGGGAGACCACTGTACCAGAGCATGTTAGCGTTGTTCAGAGAAGTCAAAGAGAATGGTACTCCACTGCTGTACCTCACTGGCAGCACTTAGTTCATCTTGCATTCTGAACAAGACAACGCAGAGCAGCCGTTAGATCTCACAACTAGCAAGAATGGTTTTTCCTACCATTTCTAGCCCTGGCTCTTTGATGGTGATAAAAGGTCTGATTTGCCGAACTCCCCTGGATATTATCAGAATTACGGGTGTTCTCCAACCTGAAAAGCCAGGTACTTCAGCCACTAAGCCAGTACCGTTTGGAGATTTTTAAAATAAGCAAAAGTTATCCTCCTCTTTAGTGCAACATGCAATAAAGAACAGTAAGATGCAGAAGTCACAAGCGTTTACAACATCCAGAAGATCCTTACCAGGTTAGATGGCTGCTGTGGCCCAGGTACCACAACATTGCCTCCTTGAAAATTTTCTTGTTATGTATTTAAAAAAAAGGATAGCTTACTGCTTTAACACAAGTAAATAGATACAGAATTTTTAAAAAGCTGTATATTTTGCATAATTTTTTTTTAACTTGGTTCTACCCTGCAAAACTAGGAAAGGAAGTGAAGAAAGGGTGTTTTCATACCAGCGAGAAGCTTGTTTATAGCAAAAACAACAGTGACTGCAGTTTCTTTCCCAGGGCACAGCTCCGGCACCGAGCAGAAGACTGTCAAGAACTGCAACGCAGAGTGAAGGAACTGCAAGTGACCTCCTGCAGAGGGCAGCTCTCTCAGTATCTGAGAGTAAAACTTCTGGTACAGCTTAAGACGGGATGGCTCCAAAAACCCGCTGGGCTCCTCGGAATTCTTCTGCCAGCCTTTTTTGACAGCGCGGCTCAGATCTGCCTTGAGAAGAGTCGTGACAGATGGTATAAACACTACAGGCAACGGCTGGTTTTGGGTGTTACTCTGAAGACCGTGTTCAACAGTTCTTCCCATCTGCTGGACTACTGGCTCCAGCAAAGCAGACAGTATGTCTGTAGACTGCAGCTTCTTTTCTGGCTGCTGCTGAAGGTAGAGCGTGAGGACATGACACAGAGTGGTGAATGACACAAGCAGTAATTGCTCAGCTGCAGGATTCCAGTTTTTACAGCATTTGCTTTTGGCCCCACCAACACCTGGCTTGCAGCTCACCAGGAAGGACATGAATTTTTCCAAGTTAAGCCTCACACTTTGCCTTCTTTCAACAATCATCTGAAGAAAGTGCTCCAAAGAGGCTTGGACTTCCTGGAGATATTCTGCCCAAACAGGATCAGTCAAAGTATCAGCGAAGAATTTGCTAGCTGTAAGCTGGGAGGTTATGATGGCTTCAAGAACATCGCTGGCATGAAAAACCTTAAAAACAGAGTTGGCATTCCTGCCAGCTTGCAGGCACCTCAGGAGGTGGAAGCAGGTACGTAAAAACTTCAGCGACAGCAGCTTGCTGCAGGAGACGCTGGCCCTGGTATTGGCTACCAGGGACAGCAGCACCAGGAAACACCGGTTACAGTCAGAGGGAAAAAGGCTGTCTAGTTTCAGAAGAGAAGTAATTTCTAGCAAACCCAGGCAGCTCTCTAGCTGGCTTTCCTTCAGGATGACAGGGGAACCATTTTTTGCTAACTGTAAGATACACTGGGCAACTTTCTCCAGGGTTTTCCACGACAAACTGAGATCATCCTTTGGCTGTTTGTTTCCTGGTGGAGCTTCCACCACATCAACCGGTTTGGAAGGAGCCAGGATTTCTTCGTGCCACGAGATATTGCCTGCAGACAGCTGCTGAAGTGGCAGATCTACTGAATCCCTAGCAGCAGAGGGCAGCACCCGAGTGAACTGACGAATAAGGCTGGTCAGAAAAGCACAATGCAGAACCTTCATTTCTGGGAGAAAGGGACTGTGCATGAAACTGAGACCGATCTTTCCAATGCTGATGGAAGGCTCCTGGTCTGCAGCAGCTTCCTGAGCTCTGGTCAATACTAACACCTCCAGAAGCACATCTGCAATGTACTGTACATCTTTCAGGGAAATATATGGCAACAGGATAGTCAGGTTGGAGATGACGAGGTGCCAGTGTGCTGTGGGGTAAGTAAGCTCATTTATTGCGCTGATATCTCCATCCCATGGTTCAGGTTCTCCCCTGTTCATGGTGGCTCTCCCAGCTTCCAGGATGAAAGCTGCAGCATGCTGCAAGGCCTGAACATCACCCTGATCCTGCATTAAAATCATCTTCATTTTCTGAAGCGCGAGCAGTTCTAAGCAGTATTTACCAGTGGAGGCAAAACTACTCGCAAGTTCCACGACTCTCTCCCAACACTGCTCTTCCACACCAGGAAAGAAAGTAGAAATGTCCCAGGGCTTTGCAGCAGATGTAGCAGCAGCACCGGCATTTTCAGCTGATGGAGACACATATTTGGTGCAGCTAATACCAAACAAAGTGTCTACCTCAATCCAAGTGTAAATGAGGAGGAGAGCAGAGTCGCTGGCCTTTCTTAGCCAAAGGTCCGGCTCCTCTTCCTCTCTCCCAGGAGCCTGCAGCAGCTCTATCAGGGGCTGAATTACTCCCTCCTGCATCTTGGCCAGCAGACTCTGAGTGCGTAGGACCACAGGGGCAGGAGTGACATCATCTGGACTCCCCATGTTGAACAGAAAAGCGTGCAGCACCGAGCTCACTGACATCAGCTTCAAGGCCATGTCGGCAGAGCCTTCAACAGCGGGAACAAGGATCTGACACTTCTCCACTAGGAGACACACAATGTCCAGAATCTGGTTGGGCGGCAGCTCGAGGAGGCACTCGCGAAGCTTTGCTGTCAAGCCAGCAGACAAGACAGGCAGCCTCAGTTCATCGACAGCTGGCCAGCAGATGACTGTCAGCACCTCTTCAAAGAGCCGTGGAAACTGCCGCAGCTTGGAGTACGTCTGAAACACGGCGCTGAGGAGAGCCTCCTGGGGCTTCTTCGAACGTAGCTCAGCAACCTTTGCATCCACCCAAGCAGAGGCCACTAAGTCAACCAGGTCTGGCTCTATTATGAGGTGGTTTAGTGATATCAAGAGCTTGAGACACCTGAACCAAGCAGGGATGGAAGCTTGGGAGTGACTCAGCAACATCTGCGCCAGCTTGCGGTAAAACCCAAACTGCACCTCCTTGTGCCGGATGCGGTCACTGGCAACGTTATAGATATCGCTGCTCTGCACCAAGCTCAGCAGCTGTTCCAAAGCAAGGAGCTCTGTGCTCCAGTCCGCAGGGGTCAGCGCGTCCTCCCTCGCTCCTTGCTGTAGGCCTGAGAGCCTGAGGCAGCCATAAAGCCTGCTGAGCATGTGGAAACACACAAGGTGGTTTTCTGCTTTGCAGTACGAGTCCAGAAAGAGCTTATACAGCAGGGACACCGAACCAGCCACAACTGCTCCATGGATGGCAGGTTCACAAAAGCCACTGGCCAGCTTGGTCTGCACGGTGTTTACTGGTAGCAAGACGCTTTTCAGAGCTCCTTTCTTCTTCTCCTGGAGTTCCTGTTCTGGCAGCAGCTCCTCTTTGTAGGATGAGAAGAGCTCAGGCTGGAATAACCCAGCCCGCAGCAGCGTTTCTGCTTGATTTCGGATTTCCCTGCTTAAGTGCTGACGCACGTGGTTGTCATCTGCCTGCGTCCAGCTCCTCGCGGTCAGCAGGTGCCTCAGGAGCAGGCACGGCTGGAGCAAGTGACCTGTCACTTGCCCAAACACCCGATTTGGGTTGGTTTGCTGCCTCTGGATCAGGAGGTACTGAGCAAAGGTGAGGTGGAGGACGCTGAACAACTGGGAGCCCACAGCATCATCAGAAGCCAGCTGCTGACATGCCAGCTCAGCGAGCTTGCTGAGGAGATCAACCAAGAGCTCACACTTTGCTGTGTAAATGATGGAGAGCAAGGGAGTAGAAAGGATGCCACTGGAGCAACTCAGCACTGAGCCAATGTTTTGCTGCGTTTTTTGGGAACAGGCCTCGGATAACCTTTCATTTATGACCTGAAGGTTGAAAGAAAAAGAAAAGTCAATTTTGTACACGAAGACAAAGCTCATCATGAGAAACCAATGTCATCTTCAGGGAGCTCTGGCTGCAACAAGGAAGGAACAGGGACCTGCTAACAGCCTCCACAATATGAGAGGCTCAGCAGATCTCAAACTAGAAATTGCTCTGGCCAGAACTGTCCCCCCTCATTTGTCTGCAACACAGGATGTATGGGGAACCCCTCATTCAGTATGATAATTACCAACAACAGCATAGACTGGGCATATTTGATCCTAATAATTAATCCTGAAAAAAGGGAGGAGAGGGAAAATTCGCTCCCTTCTTGCTAAGTCCTCCAAATTGTGTTCCAAACAAATTAAAACAAACATAAAACTTACAACCTTTGATCCAAGAAGTCTACCGTAAGTAAGCATGTCTATGACTAAATATCATAGTTACCTTCTAATAAAACCCAAAGTTTCCTGTACTGATACCTGGGAACTGAAGGAGTGTCCTCTCTCTTCTTTGAGAGATTCACAGTTCTAAAAAAAATGTTTAATTGAACTTCCATGACCCTTCCTTTTCTCAAACTGTGTTGATTTCCCTAAACTTCCCTCCTTTAATTTCCCTTTTATCTGCTCCCTTTTCTCATCTCCAAATAGTTTTGTCTTTAGGGTACTCCAGCCTACTACCTGATCAGCCAGACATGTGTAAATTGGCACGCTTTCTCTGTAACTTCTCTGAAGCACAGCCCCTCTCCCCCAACCAATTTTCTGTCGTTTGCAACTCAATTCCTGAAGGTAAAGACAGTCTTCTCCTGCTTCTTTCCAACCAGAGCACCACTGAACAGGTAATTTTTTCCAGCCATTCTGACTGCCAACACAGCCATCCACTAACTCTATCATCTCTGTAACGATGAAGCTGAATAAAACTATCTGGTTCAATTCTGAACAAAGTTCAATTGTAACTGAAGTCTCCTCCATCCATTTTCATCTGTGACTAAAATAATGATATGATTAAGATCAATAACGGTCTGATGCCACTACTAAATTGGTTTAACTCAGTGAGCACCATAATACTTTAAGTGGGAAAGCTGTGAGACAAACAAGATTTCAGCTGACAAAAAAAAAAAAAGACTCCTGCTTCACAGCCAGCCTTTCATCAGGGAACGTGACCCTTACTCCCAGTACAGCACAATAACATCTACCCAGATTCATGCGGGGCTCTTCAAATGAACAGAAACTGGAGAGAACCATGCCAGAAACACAAGCTGTGCAAGACGTGTATCCATGACTGTGGGTTAAAGCCCCTTTTGATCTTCCATTCACGTGCAGAGATAGCCCAGAGAAGCATAGACGCTGATGGGGCAGTGCAGGAAGTTGGTCGGCTGGGGTGAGAGAGGGGTCTTAGCTCAGAGGAGAAGGGGAAATCAAAAGGGCAGCTCATTCGGAGTCATCATAAGAAGCTGCAAGTTCCTAGACAGAGCCTGCTGAAGTGCATGTCACTGTGCATAAGTACTCATGCCAAACACACTGATCAGCCTCACATTCAGGGAAAAATCTCTCCTAAGAGTCCCAGGCAGAATGATAATATAAACAGTAAGTAATATACAACAATAACATACGTAAATGAGCCTTTACTTACCTACTGAAATACTTAAACCTGTTCCTTCTCAGACAGTTTGGAGAAGGGGCAGATTAACTTGGAGGTTATTATTAGCATGATCTGCCATTTTCAGTCTTAGTTCTGCGCAAACACAAACTGTATTGCAGAACAGAAATAGGAAAGTTTGTAGTAGAGGTCCTAAAAACCATCACGTTTATTATTATTTGTTTCATGCAACACCCTACTTTGCAATGAACGGTCACATATTGTAGAAGACAGGCACTGCTACTCAATGTATTACAAAATACCCATAGTTTTAGTTACCTGTGCAATTGAAAAACTGAGACTGATCGTCTTCCCACTCTTTAACAGATTTTGTAGTCTTCTGCTACGGATAACATCATCTAGATACGCCCAGAGCTTCTCAACAACTTCATCCTCCAGATCAAGCTTCTTGTTGTAGTGTGAAACCAATGTATGGCTTACCCAATCAAGTAATACCTGTTAATAAAAGGGAAGGAAAAAAAAAAAAAGTGGAAACATGTCAGAAGTAGTACCTCTTCACAACTACAGCACTTGGGCCCTGAGAACTGCTTTATATCTGAGCAAAACAGGCTCTGAACAAGCAGAAGACTTCACTTTTGAAGGCTTCAGTCAAGGCCTAAATTCCTAAAATGTTTAATTGTTAATCCAGTATTGGCCCCGTGCTCCCCTGAAGACAGCTTTCAGGAGCTGACATCCTAATGCCATTTCATCGGCTTCAGCAGAGGCTGTAAGTCTGATTGTTGCTATTAGTGAGCAAGGGTAATCTTTTGAATCAAACACTTGAAATCATAGAACAGAATCGCTGAAGGGCTCAGGTTGGTGGGAGCCTTAAAGAAATCTGAGACGATCTTTGCTTTCTGACACTCGGTATACCTCTCCTATCTTCCTTTGGGCAGGTTCAAAGTTACCATATAGACAATCAGGCCTAGGAATTTGGATGTGCAAACTGGAAAAGGTTAAACATTACGAATTAATATCGTTGATTTCAAAACATTGTGTGCGGCTCCATTTAATGTTTTAAGTAATTCAAGCGACAGGAATTCCAAACGCCGACACCGGACGGTGCAAACCCTGGCTCCCACCAAACCACCAGGCTGGGGGAGCAGCGCAAGACAGCCCTCGCTCAGGGAAACGCGGCTTCAGGCTGAAAACCAGGGACTTGAGGGGAGAGGTCCGGAGGCCTGGAGCTGCTGGAAGCACACGCCGGGCTGTGGCCAGCTCTCCCAGCCCGCCGCTCTGTGCTCCCCGAGCCCCGGCCGGCAGCAGCAGGGCCTCCCCCCGCTCTCCTGAAGGCTGCCCGCGGAGCTCGGGAGGAAGCCGCTTCCCTTTGAGCCACGAGGCGCCGCACACGTGCTGCCCTCTGTCAGAGGGAGGGCTGCCCCGTTTCTGCCGAAGCCGGCTGACAAACCATGCCGTGCCGTTTCTTGGCGCAGCCCCAGCACCAAAGCTGCCCTCAGCTCGCCATCCGGGCTGCGTGTGCGCTCCCCGCCGGGGCCGAAACCCTTCGGCGGCCCCGGCAGCCACTCGCCCTTCTCCCTTCCCACGAGAGGGGCGCCTACCTGCTCCTTGTTGGGAAGGAAGCACTGCTGCGACACCCAGGCGAAGCGGGCGAGCTTCACCTTGTCCCCCCACGGCGTCTGGGCGCTCTTCAGCTTCAGGTGCACGCCGGAGTACACGGCCGCCATTTCGGCGCCCGGCACCGCTGCCTCGCGCTGCCTCCCTCCCGCCTCCCCCGTCCCTCGCGGTCCCTCCCCGGCGCCCCCCGGCCCGTCCCGGCGGCTGGCTGCCTCCCCCGGTCCCTCCCCGCCGAGGCGGCGGCAGCCGAGCGCCGAGCCCCGGGAGGCGGCGCGGGGCAGGCGGCGCCCATTGGCGGCCGGAGGGCGCCTGCGCGGGGGCCGCCCCGGCCCCGCTCGCCGCCGCTCCC
>CM021733.1:42025143-42052195 GCA_011075105.1 Heteronetta atricapilla | reverse complement strand
GGGGGGGCTCCCCCAGGGCCGTGCCCGGCCCCCCGGGGCACCCAGCGCCCGCAGGGCTCCCCGGGGGAGGCAGCCCTGGCGCCCAGGACACCCGGCTCCTGGGGGAGGCAGCCCGGTGGGACGGGCAGAGCTTAATGTGCCGAGACGGAGCCCAGAGCCGGGACCGAGGCAGATGGATGGGGGCTCCCCAAAACGCAGGGCTCTGCTCCCCGGCTGCGGCTGTCGGGAGCGCGCCTCCCGCTTCACGCTGGGTCAGCTCGCCTGCTGCTGGACTCACCCAGTCCCTGGGCTCCGGATTCAGGGTCATCCTCCCACAAGTTTATCAGTATCTTGTTTGCTCATGAAGTTTTGCAAATCAGAGATTAGTTGAATATCGCAAAACTAAAAGCCAAGGGACTTAATTAGCGTTGGCAGTAGGTTCCAAATAACCCGTGTAGCGACAGAGGTTAAAACATGGTACTCCTCTGTTCCCTGGCTGAGGCCCGAGACGCTATTTTTAGTAGAGAACACTCAAAATGGGCTTTCGTGTTGTTGGGTTTTTGTTTGTTTGTTTTAAGATTGCGTGTTCCTGATGGTTCTCTGCCCACAGGTCTTTCCTTCGTCTGTTGGAAGCAAGAGCGGGCTGTCCCAGAGTCAGGACAGGAAAGCCGAGTCTTAAAAAGCAGCGTTTCCAACATTGGTTTTCAAGCTTTTCTTTTTTAATACGCCTGTACTGGTGATATTTCAGGGCCGGGGAATCTGCCTAAACCTGTATCCAAGAGGTAGAACAGGCAGGAAATGAATTTCCTTGGCCTAATGCTTAGTGCTCATCTAATCTTCTAGGAAAGAGGAACTTGCGATGTGTTTTGTATTATCAGTCTCTCTTCTGGGTTTCTTCTGCGTTTTTGGTTCCTCAAAGAAAAGTAACCTAATTACCCTTTTTTGGGCGCTCTGACTTGTGACGCTTCAGGAGACACAGCATTGTAGCTGGGCAGACCCTTGATGCGTTACTTCTTTTCTCTTTCCTTATGTAGTTTGCTTATCAGTAGACACAATTAACGGTGTTAGTATTGTTCTCTCTGGGTGTTTGAGAAGAATAAGGCAGCTCGTACTCATGCACGATCATTTCAAGCTTTCTGCACATGCAGGCAGGTGTTGCTCCATCTGTATTTTGAAGGTTATCTTGAGCTATGAGATCTAGTCTTAAAAGCGGTGGGGAAGTTAAAACAGCAGAGTTGTCCTTTTTTTGCCTTTAAATTCCGCATCATTGACCTGTTGCGAACTGGCTCAGCTTGAAACCAGTTAAAGGTGTTTTGGCAGGCCTTTCTCCTGTTTATTTTATGATAAGCTCTAATTCTGAGGGCTTGGTACAGAGCATTTGTAGGAATGCTGGTTTTGCTCTTCTGGCACCTTATATATCTTTCACTGTGCGTGCATTTTCCTGTTCCTGTGACATTTCTTTATGAAGTGCTGAGGGATAATGGCACTGTGAAAGAGACCTGAAATGAAAGTAGGGGTGGCAGTGCGTGTCCAATGAAGACACGTTTCCTGGAAGATAGATAGTTGCTGCTCTGACACCTGGGAGTAGGGAAGAAGACCTCCTTGAGATGCCACTTTAGCTCTCAGTACTCTGGCAGCTGGGAGGAGTGCACAAAGTCTGCGAATGGAGCAAGAAAATGGACAGATTTCACAAAGCAAATGTCACCTTGCTAATCCTGGCTGGAGAAACTGGGACTTCCCTGTTATTCTCAATGCTCTGCAAAAGCTCGGACTTAAATCAGCTGCCAGTCACTGCTCATTTCCCGGGCCCTTCTCCCTTGCTGCTGAAATACTTAAATCCTGGTGTTAGCATATGAGACCACTGGGCAGTCTGTTTTGTTTTTTTCTCTCTCTCTCTGTTTTCAAATTATCAATTTCTGCTGTTGGTCACCTGCTCAGCAGTTGGAGAAGACTGATTTCGGTGCTCCTCTTGTTTGTCATTTCAAAGGCCGCCCTGCAGCTCTGCGTTCAATTTCTCTGCTCCATGAGGAGTTACGAGGAATGATCCGTATATGCACGGTGTCCCCTAATGAATAAGGGTTTTCTCACCAAGTCTAGCCTAGCTCAAATTGGTCCTGTAACTAAGGAAAAATGTACAGGCAAGGATATTTCTAGATTTTCTTTGTTTCTGAGCCACAGACCTGAGGCTGCTTTGCCCAGTTTCGATTCCTAAACCACTTCAGAAACAAGGATTTGAGTCTGTTCAGTGCTATTTTGGGCGCAAGTTTCTTCAGAAATCCAAATGTAGCAGTGTAGGTGCAAACTCTCAGAAACAGTTTCTAGATCTGAAATACACATCTGTGAGAGCATCTCAAATTCAATTAAGTTGCTGCCCTAACCCGAGCTGTATGGCAGACGATGCGGAGGCGTTAGGGTGGACCTGGATGGAAAATCTGTACACGAGCCCATGCTGCTAGCTGAAATGCAGACCAGCAGAGTAATAGATTGTGAAGCTTAGATAAGAGCTGTTTTTTTGGGGGAGGGTGCTCAGGTGCTGGTCAACCCCTGTGTCCACCCTTCTTTGTGGACTTCAGTGTTGTGTCTTCTGCTGGTCTGTGCAGCAGAAAAAGTGTTGTATTTGAGTCAGGGTAAGTCGATGCAATTTATTTAATTGCAAGGAAGATTAAAAGGAAATTTGTTTTTGGAGTGGAATAAGTTGTGGTTGAAGCTGATGATTTTAATAGGTCTATCTGGAAGTGCTTTCCAAACTCCACACCTGTTGGTGCCCCTTCCCCACCCTCAACAGTTACTTCACCTGTGAGAACAAATGGAAAGCTTTTTAAGGTTTTCCCCAGAGCATACGGGTTTGCAATTCCACCTATCTGTTTGAAGTGAGTTTTGCTAAAACCTTGCATCCCATCTGCCTGGAACTTCACAGAGAATTTATTGCTCTAACACCCGGGGTAAGCACTAGAGCGTGCACGGGTACTATAGAAGGCATGGCTACAGCCATGCTTTTAAGTTGTCATTTTTTATTTTTTTTTAGAAACTTGCTTCTTTAGAGGGAAGAGAGAAGGCATCCCTGTCTTCCTCTCTTAGAAACTGTATTTCATCAGATTTAGCTACTCAAACCAGAAAGCAAGTGCACGTGCGACGTGTGTGCTGGTCTTCTGTAGCAGTGCTGTAAGGTGTGGAACTACTTTGAGGCAGCCAGTACCTGTTACTCTAGTAGAATAAAACTCTCACTTAGTTCTTTTTGTTTTAAAGCCTTTTAAGTTATCTGAAGTTCTCTGTAGAATCGATAGCTATTGCCTAAGGATTGCCAGGCCACTGAGTATCGGCAGCTGCTCAAGTAGCAGGGGAGCTGTTGCATTCATCTTCTGAGGCTTTCACTACAAGGCAGGGCTAAAAGCAAGCACCAGGCGCCTTTTGGCTTGGAGATGCTACCAAGTGGTGTTTGTGAGGATGGCTTTCAAATTTATTTAGCAGAAAGTTCAAAGCATTATACATACATATATATATATATATGTATGAGGAAAGTGTACATATGTTGGGATAGGTGTAAAAAGCAGAAGATACTGCTTTTGATTTTAATTTCCCTTCTTCTTTCTGGGATCTTCCCTGACTGAAGCATCAGAAGTCCGGCTCTAACCTTTAAATTCAGGCTATAACCTATTGCTTCTTTGACTCCCCAAACAGTTGAAACAGGTGTGCAATTTAAAGCATTATGATTCTGAAATTTCCTTCTTTGTATCTTAATTTCTCATCTCCTTGACTCTTCTAGTATCATTTTGTTGGCTGTTCAAGCAGAAGAATCAGAAAATGACTGAAACTATTGCTACTGTTTAAGAGAGGAAAAAAAAAAAAAGTTGTGGAGGAGAAACCTTCACTTTTTTAAGAATTATTTTTAACAAAATCAAACACTTCAGCTCATCACTGCAGTTTTAATCCAGAATCCTCAATGGTATTTTGGATTCCTCAGTGAAATTAGTAGAATTAGGCAGCAAAATATCTTCAGGGATCTGGTTCAAAGTGTCTAGTTATGCCTTAGTACCGAGGCAGGTGCCTGCAGGCTTTATTTCATATTTCAGCGATGAAGTTTTTTTGACTTCAGCAATGAAAATGCTGAGCTGTTTGTTCTCCCTTGGTTTTAATACACCTTTGGCGTATGTTGGTCTTAACAGATAGCTACACAGTAACAGCCCATCATCTCTTCCTCTTCTTCTAGGTCATGAAACGCGTACGCACAGAACAGATTCAGATGGCGGTGTCCTGCTACCTCAAGCGCCGTCAATATGTGGACTCAGAAGGTCCCCTAAAACAAGGGCTGAGGCTGTGTCAGACTGCTGAAGAGATGGCAGCTAATCTCACAGGTAATCCTAATCTTTCCTGTGCGTGCTTCTTGGCAGAGGTGTGGCATGTGTGAGCGTATATGTTGGTAGCTAGGTGAATTTGTACCTATGGACAGCTTTCCTTTTGAAATAAAGAAACTTCCCAGTATGAAGCTGGTGTGAGTTATGAGCCTTTGAAGAATGAAAATATGGATGGAAATGGAACAAAATGATATTCATGGGCAGTGAAAGAGCAGGCTGAAGCATCAGGTTTGGAGAGTGGAAAATACATGTTATATCCCCAAAAGCGTGAAGTCTGATGAGTAGTGGTGCTTTGGGACAGAGGTGAGAAGATCCTAGATGAGCAATTAAGTAGAAGCAGGAAAATGTTGTACCTTTTGTGCTCAAGGAGAGCTGTATCATATAAAACAGGAGTGGTGCAGGCTGTTGCGTTTTCTGGCCTCATCAGTTTTAAGTTGTGAAAGCTCCTGTGCGTCACTTGGAAAAAATAAGAAAATAAAACCTTCAGTCAATGAGACAGTTTTTTCCCTGTGTGCCCTTTCTCCCCTTTCTTAAGGGCATCTGGATCCTGCTATGCTACCAGCTGGTCCAAATACCGCCTGTGACCATTTTCATTGGAATTATTATCCTTGTTATAAAAAACTATGCTAGTACATAAAAAAGTTGTGCTAGTACTGGAGCAGGTACAAATGTTGAATGGATGCAAGCAATGTGGAGGATATTAAATTTACATTTAGAAGTAATAGAAAATACTGGGCCAAACTCTGGGTGAGAGAACAAGGAGAAAGTGTTTTAATGAAGCTGCTTAGTTTGTGACTGTATCCAAGGCTAAGACTGGTGGGGACCATATTTCTTTGTGATATAACTTGATCTGACACAACATCAGTTGCTGTGTAACTCAGGGCTTGTTGCTAGATGAGACTAGATGTCAAAATGGCTCTTTCTGCCTTTATTTTGCTGTGATTGTAATCCAAAGATGAGTGGCATATAGGTAAATGTATAGGCTGACTCTTTTGGGGACCTGAAGAAAATTGAGTAATGTTTTGTTATTTGAGTAATATTTTGTTATTAGAGGTGATTTGCACTTTCTTAGTACTTCTGATTTCCTTGCTGTTTTCAGAGTTAACAGACACTTGCTGCAACTCCCTGAAGTAATACTGGGCCGAGTTGGGGGAGAAATGAAACTAAAATAAAATGACAAATTGTTTTGGACTGGCTTTGGTAAGAGGTTTTAGGGGACAGGTCAGTAGAAGGGTCGGTGTTGGAATGGGATTAGAACTTGAGACCAATCAGTACCAGGAGGCTGCGAAATATCTCAAGGAGAGCTGGATTGGATTGCAAATTCTTTCATTCACGTGTGGCATAATGCAGAAAAAGAACGTCAGTAAACTGTGAATGAGTGTGTGATTGATTTTTGTCTCTTTACTAATGTTCCAGCAAACATTATTAGTAAATTTCTTATAATTAGTCTGTATCTTCATGCTAGCGTAAGGGTTTTGTGGCTAGTGATTCAGAACTTAGTCATCAGTTTTCATTAGAACTGAAAATGGCCTGCTATCGTGTATTCTGCTGCTTACTACTTTTCCATGTCAGACATGCTGGTAGTAAGCTATCGGTGAATATGCTGCAGTTCCGTGAATGACTGTGTCAAAAAAGAAAATCCCAGCGTATACTTATCCTGATAAAAGAGGCAACTGAAGAAAAGCTGACCAGGTTCTGAAGCCTCCGTTGCTTTATTTCAGGGAAAGCAATTAAGTATTTTTTTCTGAAGACACTTTAGTTTGTTCCTTAAAACTCATCTTGCTTTTTCTGTTCGTATCTTTTCCCTTTTTTTTTTTGCCTTCGAAATTGGCCAGTCTCTATAGTTGCATACTTCTGTCTCTAATTCTTTCAAAGTGAAAAGTGTCCACTGGTTTGGGTTTTAAAGTTTTGTTTTTCCGTTTTACCTTGGCGTTTCTTTTCGTCTTCCCCCAGAGCCTCCTCCGTTCACCCTTCTCCATACTTGCTATATTTGTACAGCTCTGGTTTTTGCACTAAAACATGGCTCAGAGCTTCCTCGTGACAATTCCATATTTCTTTAAAGTAGAGGAAGGGTATTTGAGGGACAGAATAAGTGACGGAGGAACAGGTTTCTCTGATGTTGTCCACAGGATTCTGGCAACACGTAAGACTGTCGGAATTAATGTAAAATTCTACTTGATCTCGTTCACATAAAAGAGGAGTCAGTTGCTGTGGAACAGTGTTTACAGTAGCACTGTGTTCATTAGCTGAAGCAGCGCTGCTCCTAGCCACAGCAGGAGACCAGGAGGGTACTGTCGGTGTCCCTGAACTAGGTTCCTTGGAATTTGCTCTCGAGTTGCAATTACAGGAAGTGCAGTCAAGGAGCAGATGTTTCCAGTAAGTGTTCTTACGGCCACTGGGGAAACTGGAAAAGAAACTAGAGTAGATCTGTTAATGTGCAAGAAGGATATGGACAGTGTATTACTTCCACCAGGAGACAAAGATCCCTGAAAATTTACTCTCTCGTTCTGGGATCAGTTGAGCTCTTGTTCCCTTTAGCAGTTTTAGCTGGCCAAACGTTTTGGGAAGGAAAATGATTTGAAGTTGTACTTGCTGTTACTGACTGGTAGGTAGGGTTCATTTACCATTTGCTTGATCGGAACAAGCTCTAGTCATTACTAAAAGAGCAGGGCATAATGACTGCCCAGTCAGACTGCTCCAGGATACCTAGCCAAAGATGAATTTCCACTTTCTAAAGCAAGAAGTACATCTTCATTTTGGAATTAGGTCATTTATGCAGGGAAAATTAAAGAGGTGGCAAGAAGGGAGCATGTCATGAAACCAAAGAACCATAGCTTGTTTTGTGTGGCACAAGCAGGGTGGCAAGTCGTGCACATTCGTGCTGAAATGAGACCACCAACACTCCATGAAGAGTTGGCTGTTGCATGCAACCCTGTGACAGCATGAAAGTCAGGCCCTTGTGTTTTCTCGTTCTCTGGTGTCCTTTGCCACAAGTGATATGGGTGACATTAAAAACTGTTGTTAATTGTTCTTGAGTTGCCGCATTTGTGTGCAATGCAGAGTTTAATCAGCATTTATCATGAGAAAATATATTCAATTGTCGGTCCAAATAGAAAAGATTCTTGAATTAATTAATACCAGTAAGCTGCGTTACAGAAATGTTAAAGAAAAAAGTTGCTTCTTTTATAAATTGCTGCTCTGAGTTTTCATGCAAAGCCCTGAGCCTGGGACTGTTACCAGCACTGCGTTTATGAAGCAGCCAGGCTGCAGAAAGTGCGGTGTATCTGTGTCTTTGAACAGGCTGTGTTTGTTTTGAAACTGACTGGATAGGAGATAGGGTGTTGGTGCTGGAATCTGTATTTCTTCTCCCATGGGGGAATGATAAGCACAGCCCCGCTCTGTTTCTGAAGCTGAATTCAGAGTCGGTACGTACACCTTCTGTACTTGTGTAAGCTCTGGGAATATGGAGTGAGGGGAGAATAGCGACTGGCAGCGTGTGCCCCATGTGCTGATCTCTTCCTAATTAGAGGCATCAAGATGAGCTGGAGGCTGGCCTCTCTCTCACATGTGAAAATTTGATGATGTTGTTTATAGACTTCCAGGGCTATCTCTGCCTCTGTGTGTGAGCCAAATGCTGGAACAAAAAAGCGATAGATAAGGGTTAGGAGGGAAAAAAGAGGATAAAAAGGGTTGGGAGGGAGGAAAGACCAAAAGAAGTCAAGGGATTTGAAAGGGAGAGTAATGAAAATAAATTTCATAGAGGGGAAAATAGTAGGAAAGATGAAAACAAGATAAAGCTCTTTGATTTGTCATGCTTTTAGAAGAGTAGAAGAACTAAATATATTGGTTACTATTTAGAAACATAAATTATATTTCTAATCAGTAGTACTTGTGTATGCTTAGGTTATATTGGTGGGTATTGTAAACTTGCACCAAGTCCCCCGTCAGGCTGTGAGTGTTTAACGGAAGAGCAAAGGTTTTGTGGCAGAGAAAGAAAAACCATTTTCCTTTATAGATAATTCAGAAAGACACTTATGAGAGCTGATACTGATTCTGAAAATCAGTTTAATACCATCTCAGGTGACCGTGATACTCTGAGGTGATGTTACTGCACACCTGATGTCCTCAAAGGGAGGTGGGTCTAGCTGAAGAAGAGACTTTGTTTTGGAGAAGGATGTAGTTTGCTTTCCTCACCCTTTGAGCGCAAAGCAATAAAGTTGCAATTATCTGGTAAAACTCTAAAGGGATCTGTGACAACATTACTCTGTTTCTTGTAAATTCAGCGTTATATCTGAAGCTTAGAAATGTGTTTGGGGCAGTGGGGGAGCAAGCAGAGTAGCTAAGCTTTTTTAAATAATAATAAAAAAAACAACCTTCAGTATAATTTTTCATTCTTGATATGTCTAGATAGTGTGACTTTAGATTAAATTTAATAAATGCTGTGCTTAGGTGCTTCAGACTGCGTCTTCCCTGGACAGTGTGAAATATGAAATGTCATCTTGGTAGCTGCACTACCTTGGATTTTATGAGAAGCTTTGTTTCAAGACACACATGCAGAACTCCTGAAAACCTAATCTTACTTTATTTCGTTTCACAGTCCAATCTGAATCTGGTTGTGCCAACGTTGTGTCTGCAGCTCCTTGCCTGGCGGAGCCACAGCAATATGAAGTACAATTTGGACGATTACGCAATTTTCTCACAGGTAAATATCAGAAAGCAAGGAAGAGGAAAGTCTGAATTTTTGTCATTTCAATGAGTAAATGACAGAGTAATAAAATTTAAAGTCTTTTTTCTAACTGAAACTTCTGATTTCTAGTTTTAGGATTTCAGTTACTACTGTTAGAAAATATATATATATATATATATATTTTAAACCTGAGAGCTGAGTACCTTTGGCTTTTCTAGATAGCTGTCTTTTCTTGTTCAGTCGTTTGGCCTTTGTATCTGTGTAGATCTTCAGGACAACAGCATAACATACAGGACAAGAAAGATGATCAGTGTTTCATGTGAAAGGCGGGTAGCCTAGAAATGAATGTAGCTCTCTGCTGTCTCCTGGTTCTTTTTTTTTGAATGTTTTTTTGTAATTGGATTCTTTTTATGATCATCTGGACTTTAAAGAGAGAATTTGTTCCCTTAAATTTAACTCTATTGGCTTTGAGACTAGAGGTGTATGATAGAAAGGGAAAATACTATCATTCTGCAGTGTGGTGCAAAGCACAAGCATGGTGTGGTGTGGTTTTGGTTGGTTGGTTTTTGGTTGGTTGGTTTTAATTAAAAAAAAAAAAAAGTTGCTCCTGGAAATGTACTTATTTATTCTATGAGTGCCAGAGGTGGGAATAAGAAAGCAGACCGGATTACTGAGAACAGTATGTAGAAAAGGGAGGTTGCCTCTGTTCCCATTTCTGGGCTCACCTGCATTCCTCCAGTGGGTCTTGGTCCCAGTATGTATAACACTAGAATTAACATTCCTGATAGTGGTTGAAGAGAAGGTTAGGAAGGGAAGTAGGCAGGAAGAGAGAGGAAGAAAAGTCTTGCCCCTGCTTCAAGGCTGAGCAATTTGAGAATTTCCCTTGCTTCAACTTGCATGTTACCCTTCCACTGCACACCTCCGAGAAGAACCTGGCTCCATTTCCTCCATAACATCCCACTGTGTACTGAAGGCAGAAGCTAGATACCTACTTAGTCTTCTCTAGGCTAGACAGAGCCGGGTCTCTCAACATCTTCTAGTGTCTTCTTGGAACATTTTCATCATTCCCATCTCTGCCAGCTTCTTACATCTTCCCCGTTGTTCCTGTTGCAGAGTGAGGTCCTTCCTTCCATCCCTTGTTGCATTTCAGGACTCGAGCACCTGCCTACATAGCAGCAAAAGGGCAGCTGCCAGCTGCTTCGTGCTTTTATTACATATAGACCACTGATTTCATTGACTTTGGCCCAATTTCAGTGGTACAAAAATGGGAAAAAATTGTACCACTGAAGTGGTACAGCAAGTGTGTATATATATGCTGCACACCACATACATGTGCATATGTACCCATACAGAAATGAGAGTGAGGCACAATATGGGCTGGAAAAGTCTTGAAAGAGTGCTTCACTGGAGAGGAAAAATGGCCTAATGGAAAAGGGGGGAAAAATATGCAGTGGTGAGTGGTGGGAGGGGAGAACAAGTTGAAAATAAGTAATGCTATTTGCAGATCAGCAATGCCTATTTTGTTCCAGTAATTCAGATGTATTTGCACATCTGGGCCTCCAGTAAATCATTGTTGTGGCCCTGTGTGGTGCCACGGCGTTGGGCGGCAGGGCTCTGCTGTCTGCAGCTCCCTGCAGCTGAAGGTGGGAGGGAAGCAGCCCCAAGAAGGAGGGGTGGAGCTGCTGCCCAGATCAGTCACCACAAGGTACATAGCCTAATCGGGAGCTTGTTACACTGTGTACAAGGAATTACTGCTGGGATTTGCCTTGGCAGGGAGAGAGGGAGCGTGCACATGAGCAGGCACAGAAATAAAACCAGCCCGGTGTACTGCAGTACGTTTTGGAAACTGCAGCTTCCTTTCCCCTGGAGACAAATCAGTTCCATCCGAAGCACCACATACAAGTTTTATTGAGGCTGAGGAAAAAAAGCCACCAAAGTTCAGGCTCACGCAAGCTAGATAAATGATTTTGACTTCTATTTAAAATAGCATTTAATATGTTTAATAAATGTATTTCAGAGCTTACTGCAATAAACAGTGTACACATTTTTTTCTTAAATACATGGGGGAAATCCAGTTGTCACATAGCTTGAGGTGCTATTTTAATAACTGACCCACACCTGAAAAGGGGTTTTGAAATCTCTGATTTATTCTGATAACGTCCCTCACTTTTAAATCCCTAGTTAAATCTGTAACAGATACTGTTGTGATAAGTTGCTGAAGGGGTTCAGGTAGATGCACCTACAAAAGTCTCCAGAGCCCTGCTCTCCTGTGCCACCGTTGATTCTTTTTGCAGTAACTGACCTTGCTCTGTTTTATTCCTAGAAGAAAGTAGATTGAGAAATCATTCCAAGTTTGTTGCTTTTTTTTTTTTTAACATAGATTCAGATTCTCAGCACAGCCATGAAGTGATGCCTCTTCTGTATCCCCTCTTCGTCTACCTCCATCTGAACATGGTCCAGAATGGCCTGAAAAGCACAGTGGACAGTTTTTACAGCCGCTTCCATGGCATGTTCTTGCAGAACGCCAGCCAGAAGGATATCATTGAGCAGTTGCAGACTACCATGACTATTCAAGATATCCTGTCCAACTTGAAGCTCCGGGCTTTTCTGGACAACAAGTACGTCATCCGCCTTCAAGAGGACAGCTACAACTACCTTCTTCGCTACCTCCAAAGTGACAACAACAACGCCCTGTGCAAAGTCCTGACCTTGCACATTCACCTGGATGTGCAGCCCGCCAAGAGGACCGACTACCAGCTCTACGCCGGTGGGAGCTCCTCGCGCAACGAGAGCAACGGCCTGGAACCCAGCGAGGTGCCGGCTTCCATTCTGCAGAACGAGGCGGCGCTGGATCTACTGCAGGACAGCATTAAGCGCGTCAAGGATGGGCCCCCTTCCTTAACCACCATCTGTTTCTATGCCTTCTATAACACGGAGCAGTTGCTGAACACGGCCGAGATTTCACCGAACAGCAAGCTGCTCGCTGCTGGGTTTGATAATTCGTGCGTCAAGCTGTGGAGCCTGCGTTCCAGGAAGTTAAAATCTGAGCCCCACCTCGTCGATGTGTCCCGCATCCGCCTGGCTTGTGACATCCTGGATGAGGAGGTCTGGATACCCCTTCCCCAATTCCCCACCCCACACCCATACCCCTCCTGTTGAGGTATTTCTGACGTGCATGTTGAGTGTCTAATAGTGTCGCAGGGGACTGTGAGGCTGTTCACAGCCTGTCTGCCTTGACACATGTTTTTGTAGCCTACTCTCATCCCTACTCTTCCCTGCTGTGGTTGTAAACGCTGAACTGAGGTGTAGTGGAGATGTTCTTAGCTCACAGTTCTAGTCCTAGGTGCTGAGCTGCTCCTTCCTCTTGACCTTGAACAGATCGCATTACGCAGGCAGCCCGTTAAGGACAGGTTGCTTGGGAAGGCTCCCTTCCCTAGGGAGTGTGGAGCCTTCTTGTGGGTGGGAAGGTGAAACAAGGAGATGTGGGCAGTAAATACACATTGTGGTGAATGAGAACTGGAAGAGAAGTGATTCAGAACAAGCAGTCAGAAGGATGGAGAAAAGGAGAGAGAAACAGGAAGAGAAAAATAAAGTAAGAATGGTCTGAGGGCTCAGGACAAAGTACACCTAAGCGAAAAGCCATTTTTTTCACCCTACAGTCACCCTAACAGAGGTGAAGAGTTAGTATGAAAACATTATGCAAAATAATTGTGTTAAAGAGTCAGCAGGGTAGAAACTTCAGAGGATTCTCACTTTCTCGAGTGCTGGAGATGAGGACAGGGATATCTGTGCTTTCGCATGCCGGCCTAGATAGCATCTTCTCTCTTTTTTTTTTCTCTTTTTTTTTTTTTTTTTTTACCTTACCTCCTAGTCACACCCTTCCGCCCCTCTCATCACTGCTGCCCACGTAGTGTCTTATATCTGGTTAGAGATCAGAATTTATGACTCTTCCTTTGTTTAATCACTCCCCTCTTGAAGGGAAAAAGAAGAAAAAATCATTTGTTCTTCTGCTGAGAACTTAGCGCAAGAAACGTCCTTTCATTTTCCACTGTTTTGTTTTCTTTTCATAAAAAAATACCTGATGGCAAGCTGCTGTTTGTTTTGGAAGAATGCAGAGGGCTTGGAGTACCGAGGTGTATGGTCAGGGATTGCTTTGTTAGTCAGCTTGAGAACTAGAGGCGGGCACCCAGGTGAGATAGCAGAGCAGCGTGCTCGCCGCATCCCAGGTTAACCCTTCCTGCTGAGTGAACAGGTAAGTGGGTCAGGCCAACCCAAGATGAAGCTCTGTTTGTTTTCATTATAAGCTGCAAGAGTTCGTAGGACATGTGACAGTGGATTGCGTGTCATGGAAACCAAAGGTACATAACCTGTGACAGAGGAGAATTTCTCTGGTGCATCAACAGGTCACCTTCTTAGGCTCCGGACTAGAGAAAAGTGCGATATCACCAGGTTATCAGGAGCATGTATTGGCTTTTTGTTGGCACATATTTGCATATCTTACATGTGTTATGAAACAGCTGCAGGAGCTTAAGTACAAATGGCTGCCGTTGGTTATTTAATATCTTGTGTATCCTGCAGTATTTATGCACAGGTCTAAAAAAAAAATGGTCAAAGACCAGCTCGAGTCAAAGTTGTCGTTGCTCTGAATAATTTCACCACCAACTAAATAAATAGTGACCTGGCCAGGAGTTCAGAGTCAAGGGGGAATACCAGCCTGAGTGCATTGTTGTGTGTCCTGAATGCACACAAAAGCCTAAGGAGGATAAAGGAAATAAGTGCTAGTGTCTGGGAGCACTGAGTGAACATATCCAGGCGCCTGTGGGGTCACAGGTGGGAGCAGACTGCTAGCTACGGGGGTACCACTGGAGCAGAAGCCACAGGTACCGAGACAGACCAAACAGGACCACCCTGGCTGCAGTCATCAGCAGTGCAGCCCCGTATTAATAGAGGCTGTATTTCAGACTGTCACTGCAGCCCGATCAGCAGCAATTCACAGTGATAAATTTGATGAAAACTGTGACAACAAAAAATTCTGCTGTGCTTTGACGTTACTTCAGTGAGTTCTGTACGATAACTTGTGAGGATGTTACACTTCGGTGATTTTTACAGGGTTTCTTCATTCTGTTTGATTTCTGTATTGTGTGATTAGATTTGGATGCAGTGTTACATTCTAGTAGAGCCTAAAATGGTCGATCTTCAGCTCAGTTTCTGACCTGCTGCAAGCAAATAAGTCATTCTGTGTATAGAGACGAAGCTGCAGATGTCTAGGAATGTGCTAGTTTCAGTGGATCTCTTTCAGGATGGCACTAAAATGACACTGTTGGGTTTATTAGCTCTTTGTGTGTGTATGTATATATAAAAATGAGGTTGTAGTTTGACAGAAGTGTTAGAGATCAACAGTTTTTCCTAGTCGACGTAAAGCCCTTGTGCCAGCCAAGTCAGAGTCGTCTTCTAGGTGTTGCCAGATGTATTTTTAGTGAATTTTGCTCAGTGTGATGCCTCAGTGTGCTTCACCAGTGTTGTCTTGATCTTGGAAACAGGAGAGGCTGACCATTTGGGATAAAGTAATTCCATTTTCTTTATGGTGTCATCTCTACTTCATAGGTTTCCTCACTTAAAGTCAGGTATAGACCGCAGTTTTGCAGCTGTGCAAATGGCCTGATAGTTTGTCTCTTTGCAACATTGCCATGCTTGTTGCTGGTACTCCGTAAATCAACAACAGAGAACAGTAATCTTAGTTCCAAGCTGTAAGTGTGTGGCAGCCCTTAAATTCTGGGGAGCCAGACTCGACCCCATTTGGCTTCACTTTTAAGACACCGCGTGGCAGCGGTCCTTCAGGTGACGGTGAGCTGGGATGATGCTGACAGCTCGTGTGGCAGATAGGAGGGAATTTAGGAAGAAGCAGTGAAAATGTCCTGCAAAGAAAGCCAGGGTGTCTGCCCTCCCACCTTCCCCTGCTAGGAGATCCCTGCTGTAGGCAGATAAATGAGCTTTCCTTTTGGCACCTTAAGAGCACTGCAGGATGAGAGAAGATGGCGCCGAGGGAACCTTGTTACTAATTAGAGTAAAATAAAGCCTTTTGTGGGTGGGGAGGGATGGGCTTTTTGTTCTGTGGTGAGTTTTTTTGTTTGCTTGTTTGGTTTTGGGGCTCGCAGGTTCCCTTGTGGCTTTTGCTGGGTGGAAGGATCAAGATAATTTTTGTCAGCTAGGTAATGTTTGCTCACAAAGTCAAATGCAGTAAAGCACATAGGTTTTCTGAGTCCAGGTGACTGCCTTGTGACGAGCATTACTGCTTTAAGCAATAGCTGAGGACATGGGGTAGCCTGTTCACAGGTAGCTGGTTCAGGAGGTGTCCTATGTAACAAAACATGGCAACGTTTTAGGTTTTCAGTTTCTTAGTAATGTAACTTTGGGGGAGTCTTGTACTTGCTGAGGAAGATTTCCTACTCACTGTTGAAGAGTGGATTTTTTTGAGCTCATTTTAATAGTGCTGGTTTTCCAATTGTATCCTGTTACTTAAAATCTGTTTTGATTGTCTTTTCAAAATGGGGAGTGCAAATAATACAATTAGTCTCTAGGTGTGTCTGTAGGTTATTGATTGAAATAGGTGAATGTAACTTAATTGCATGTCCCTTAATTTCATGTCAAGGAATTGCAAACTGTTAGTGCTAACCAGCAGCAGCAACCACTTCAGAAGGAGCTCATGGGTGTCTTGGTAGTGCCCAGTGGTGTGGTATTCCCAGGATACTTACTCAATGTGTGCAGTGAGAATCCTGGAAAAAATACTACCAAGAGGGTTTCCCTGCCTCCCTGTGGATTTATAACACGGGTTGTAACCTTTCCGTAGCTGCTGTAATCCCTCATCTACGTCACAGTAGCTGCAGGACGCAAGGAGGAACGTGCTCGATCTGACAACGAAGTGAAGATTGGCTCTGTGAGGCATTAATTTAGTGGCTGCACTGCCAGCTGCTCTGTTAATCTGGTCAGCAGACTGACTTGGGCAGGGAGGAAACAGAAAAATGCAGTGACTCAGAAGCATTATCGGTGTGCCATTTTCAGTGAGCTATGACACAAGTGTGCAGTGTTTTTGCTAAATGATTCTCTAATGGAAGAGAAAGATAAGATTTGCTACCTGTGACCTTGTAGGAGTGTGGTTTTGAATGCTTCTGCGGGCATTTTCAAATAAGCTGCTTCTCTAACGTAAGGGAAAAAGAGCATGTGCTAGTAGAGGAAAAAGTGCACGTGCTTGCAGGCAAAGTAGCCCTCCCTCTATGATTTGAAATCATAAAATTGAGTACCTGGACTTGCAAAACTTACCAAAACTATCATAAAGTATAGGGAACTTGAACGGGCCTCCTCTGGTAACTTGTCAGGAATATTTCGGGCGTAATTAAATAGTACAAAACGCTGCAGGTACCAGTGCCTCTCCTTTAATGTGGTAACGTAGCCTGGAGATGCCGTGGATCCCAGCAGGCAGCGCTCTATCTGAGGCAGGAAAAAAATCGATTTGAATAAGAATGGGGCTCAGCGTGCTGGAGCCTGTAACGCCGGGGTGCCTCACCTCCGCGGCACAGATGGGGTTGGCTCGGAGCCACGCCACGAAGCTCCCGTGGGCAGCGATCGCTCGCTGCGGAGAATTAGCGCCGCTAAACGCGGCTCGCCACCTACCACTGAGCACAGAGCCAGGAGGGAGGAAGGCAGTGAGCTGGCAGAGCTGCAGGTCGCTCGTCGGGTCAGTGCTGCTGGAAAGGGTCAGCCTGACAGCCCTGAGGAGGGGTGGCCTCAAGCGACCACGCAGATGCATCCCAAGCCATGGTTGCCTTCGTGCACGCTGTCGGTGAGATTCCAACTTGTTGGGCGAGGACACTTGGGTTGAGATGTGTAGCAACCTGTGCAGCCTGTAGCCTTGGATTATCAGGAGGTGCTGCTTGAGCAGGCTCTCGGGTTGATGCCCTCTGAAAGGAGGAGCCAAATGTTCAGATTCCTGTAGCACAACTCACCGAAAGGCCTGTAAACCTGAAAGCCTTTACTTGTTGATGATCTGCCCTGGTACTTGAATTGGAGAATTACAGGTTAGAAAGGTTTCCACTGCCATCCTTCTTGTGATTATTCATCCTCTCCTACCCCAAAATAGATCATCTGACCTAAATAAGCCGCATGTATTTTCTGTTCTTGAAGGGTGGGGATGTAAAAGTGTCCTGGTGGAGCTGGCACAGAGAAATAGATGCCATGGCCTTGCTGCATCTCTGCTCAGGTGTGGGGTTTGAGAAGCAATGCCCAGGAGACAGCTTGTGAGATACGCCTTGTCCTTCCATCTCCTGCCTTTTGTTTAAGACATCTGGGTTTCTTTTTCTCTACTCTGAGTTTTGCTTCCAATAATGACCACACTGAAACAGCAGATGCCAAGATGTGTTTCAACATCTTAGCCAAAAGTTTAGTAGAGAGCGGATAGGGAATAAGCAGATGTTTTTAGCAAGTGTTTTAAAGCAAAAGACATTTGGAAAAATATCTTGGAATATTACTACTATTTTTATCCTTATTTGCATACAATCCCAGGTTAAGGTGCCTTCTTCAGTGGGCATGAGGGTGCATAAAATAAGTGTAAAACCTTTTATACAAAAGTCTCATCTCCACATCTTTTTCAGCGTTGACTTAGATGTAGCGAGTGTGCCAGCAGCGTGTCTCAGAGTAGCACAGAATGTGCCACGTCGAAAATAAATTCTTCTGTCTTAACGCCAGCCTGCTTTCCTCACGGCGGTCCCTGTATTCGCAGAACGGATAAACATGTTTTTCTTTGTTGTTTGTTTTCTCCTCCCCGACCAGGAGGAAGAGGATGACAGCGCAGGCACAGAAATGAAGATCCTGAGAGGACACTGCGGGCCTGTGTACAGCACGAGGTTCCTTTCGGACAGCTCGGGACTCTTATCTTGCTCTGAGGACATGTCCATCAGATACTGGGACCTCGGAAGCTTTACAAACACTGTGTTGTACCAAGGACATGCCTACCCCGTCTGGGATTTGGACATCAGCCCCTGCAGCCTGTACTTTGCCAGCGGTTCCCACGATCGCACGGCGAGGCTCTGGTCGTTTGATCGGACGTACCCGCTGCGGATATACGCAGGCCACTTGGCGGACGTGGACTGCGTCAAGTTCCACCCCAACTCCAACTACTTGGCGACGGGCTCCACGGACAAAACCGTGCGCTTGTGGAGCACTCAGCAAGGCAACTCGGTGCGTCTGTTCACCGGGCACCGCGGCCCCGTGCTAGCGCTCGCGTTTTCCCCCAACGGTAAGTACCTGGCCTCGGCGGGCGAAGACCAGCGGCTAAAGCTGTGGGACTTGGCTTCGGGAACCCTCTACAAAGAACTGAGGGGGCACACAGACAACATAACCAGCCTTACTTTTAGCCCCGACAGTAGTTTAATCGCTTCGGCGTCGATGGACAATTCTGTCCGGGTCTGGGACATCCGGAACACTTACTGCAACGCCCCTGCGGATGGGTCTTCCAGTGAACTGGTTGGTGTATATACCGGACAGATGAATAATGTACTGAGCGTACAGTTCATGGCCTGTAATCTTCTTCTAGTGACTGGAATTGCACAAGAAAATCAGGAACATTAATTTTTTTTTTTTTCTTAGGGAAGCGGGTGGGTGTGATGAATGCCAGAGTCCATTACAAGCTGAGATTACTGACTGTGAAACACTTCTTCCTCTGCCCCCTTGGAAGGCATGTTCAGAATGATGCTAATGCTTTAAAATTTCTTGCCCACAAAAAAGCTTGTGCTGTTGAATGGAGTAAGGAGAAAGGCGAAGTGATGAACATATGTATACGTAATAATCCTGTATTTGTAGGGATGGGGAAAAGGGGAGGAAGGCCAGTAGCTTGGGGAACCAAAAGCCTGGTCCAGACAAGCGAAGCTGCCAGCCAGATAAGCTGCTGACCTGCACTTAAAAATCCTGCGTTGACTGATGGGCACACCTTACCTACTGTTAACTGAGGCTTGAGCGTGTGGAGAACTACTGGCCCAGTGTCTTTTGTTTTTGTTTTGTTGTCCTGGTATTGCAGAGGACCAGCATTTTAAGACCCCTACATTAAAAGAACATCATGTATTTTCTACGCTGATTGTGGTTCCAAATATTACAGCTCCCTATAGCACTTCTGCAATATTTTGGACGAGCTAAGTAGAAAATACCATCTTTCTTTTTTAATAAGGGGATGGAAATCTGACCTCAGTTGGGGCCCATCTCTGCATTGTCATTTGGGTTTGGTTCCTGGTACTAGCTGTGATACTTGTATTTATGTTCCATTAATTAGGGATCTTTCTGAATCTGGTTGCACTGTGTTTTGAGGGTGGGAGGACGGTGAGGGGTAGAGTGGTGGCTTTAGGGGTAATAGGTGACTTGCCTTGGCTGGAGGAGGGCATGATAGAACTGAAGGGGCTAAGTTTGGACTCCTGTTTGGAACAGGGCTTGTCAATCCACCACGGCACCTCACAGAAATATTTCCGTAAATGGAAGTTGGCAATCTAGGAACAGGGAGACAGGGAGAGAGAGAGGGGCACACACAAAGTGACATGGGAAAAAATAGTATTACTAAATTATTGTGCATACGCAGAGGCAGCTTTGCCAGTGTTGGATTTTTCTCAAAATGTTGCAATATCAGTTTCATGAACACTTGTGAAATAAATCATCAGCATTTAAAGCAAGGATCTGCAGAAAAAGCACGTTCTAATTTGTCATTTGGAGAGATTAAATATTTCTGCTTTCTGGAAAGAGTTATTTTGTATTTTGTTTTCTATTAAAAGCATTTAGTTTAAAAAAAATGGTTTGGACCCTTTCTGGGAAACTTGCATGGGAAGGAAAGGGCAGGAGCATGTTTTTACGCTGCTTGAGGCAGAGTCTGCTTGGCACTTGGAGGCTGAATCTGGTGGTCTTGGTGACTTTTTTGTATCCCCTTGCTTGTTTTCCTCAGAGCTGACCCAGCAGGTCATGGTGTTCCTGACACAGCTTTGTAGGTCAGCTGAGATGCATGCGAAGGAGCTCAGTCCCACCTGAGGTCGACGCTGCAAGGCTTCGTTCTATAGGGCTGCGTTTTTGGTTTGTGGCTTGATGTTCTGAAAGTATTCTTCCAAGCAAAGGCACGATTCTAATATCATCTAGACAGTCTGTATGGAAGCCAGTAATTTGGCTTCCCTCAGACTTTCTGCACCTTCATGAGCTAATTTGTTTGATAACATCAAACAGCCTAAGAGTTTAGATGACATGACACCTCACAAATGCCTTTTAAAAATAAAATAAAAGTCTACTCAGGTTGGTAAACAATGAAAACCCTTAATCAGAAAGGTTTGTGTGCTTTCTGAGATGAGTAACAGGGTGCTGCAGCTCTGCTCTGAGAGTACAAGAAACCCCTTTGTACATGGGGAGTTGGATGGCATTGCTGATCTTCTGACAGCTGGGTATCCAAGTGTGTAGCAGCTCAACAATCCCAGTCCAGGATCGGGGATTTCTGAAAAAACAATACAGGAAAGAGTTGTATTGCTGATGCATTGTGCTATACAGGTCTTCTGGAGAGATCTCATTCAGATTTGCTGCGCGGAGGCTGCTCATCAGACTAAGTGCATTGTATACTCAATCCTGCAGTAATGTCTGGGGTTGTTTTGGGAGGTTTTTGCTAGATTCTGTTGATTCTAGTCCAAAGATTTCATTATGAAATGATTACTCTTGTATCTTAGCAAAGTATCAAAGCGCTTGGTTTGACAGCTGGGTGAACACCTAGGAAGGCCATGGCTCATCAGCGTTCGTTGGAACTCCTCTGCTGTTTGTTGCCATATCCTTAGCAGTGTGGAGTTTCAGAACGGTTGGGCTTTTGGTCCACAGCGAGATCCAACAGCAAGCAAAACTGGGCAGGGGAGAGCAGGTGAGGTGGGCAATGAACGAAGCTTCCTTTTAACATTTTTACTTCTCTAATGGAATTGGGCTTTTTATTGGTTGGGTTATTCCAAGGCATTTCGCATACAGAAGCGATGTGAAAGTAAAGAGACTTAGGAAGCAAATCGTTGTATGCGCACATAGGCAAAACAAGCAAACGTGATTTTCTGAGGTGTTAGGAAAATGGCATCACTAACGAGGTGCTTCCAGCCTATCAATTTTTACTCATTGTGTGGACAGTTTTTGTTCTGGTGCTCACAAAATCTAAACGTTTTCAAGGCAGGAAGCCAGGAAACAATCTAGACTGTTTAAAAAAATAAAAAATAAAATTAAAAAAGTCTGCAAATGATTGACAGCCTGAATTTCAAGGCAAAATTAGGAGGGAATTTTGAGTGGGCGGAAGAAACACCTTTAAGTCTGGCAAAATTTGGATGGTAATTTGTTAGCTGCATATTTCAAGTAACTGAATTTGCACAGACCTCTTCCTTACTCCATTTTAAATGTATGATAAAACACATTAAAGCATTTAAGCTGGCATAGCTCTGCTCGCTTCGCTTGCAGCCTGGATGCTGTACGAGGCACCGCGTGGTAGCAGACAGTGGCTAGAAGCAGGTGCTCAGAGAAGGAAGGTGAGAGAGGTTATATAGACACAATCCCTCCATGGTTTATACACTCGGGCCTTCTTGCAGTTATTAATGCTCTTGTTTTTAATAGGCCTCTTGAACTGCAGGCCCCGTATCAGCAGTAGCTGCTGATGGATTTGGTCTCCCATTAATTTTGTCTCAGCCCATTTATTAATCGGCCATATACTTCTGGCTTCCACAGTTCTCTGCAGCAACAAGTTCTACACCTTAATTTTTGCGGGTGGGAAACTATTTTCCTGGTTTTTGACATCCCTTGACTGATACCCTGTTTCCTAACCTCTTGAACTGATAAAGGCCTTGAACAGCAAAACACCCTTTCAGAAGGTGTCAGGTAGTCCAGGACAAAACAAATACAAAATGAGGTAGAAGTCCGTGCTGAGTCACTGAATGCTTATGAAAGAAAAGGCTATTTGCTGTAATAAAGTGCTGTGCCTATTCACAGGCCTATCTTAGAGTTGCCCTTCCCACTTCTTACACTTGCTTCTCCTGATTAACATCCTCCCTCACTGTTCAGTCGGAGTTTTCACTCCCTTGGCAGTGGAGTTCACCGTGTTTCTCCCCATTCAGGTTCTTTTGTTAAAAAGCTGTCTCCTACAAATGTCTTGTAAGTCTAAGAACATTTTACAGAAGTGATATTTCCACTAACAGAACCTTTGGGTTTGCCAAGAAAAATAAAGAGGACTCCGGGCAATTCTTCTAACCTTGTTTTTTAACTGCTGCTGACTGCTAGTCCTCTGGGCTCGGTATGTTCTTCAACTAAATCCTGAAATGGCCTTCCTTGTGAGCGGTGTCTTGTTGCCAGCAGTGAGCCAGGGTCTAAAACTGTACCATTACAAGACACCAATGTGACAGTTAAATTAACTGCCTGGATGTCCCTAGCCAAAGGCTATCCCATCATGCTGCACGTTAGCTATGATTTATATATTATTTTTTTAAGTACTGGATAGGAGCCAGAACTGACTGAAATAACTCAACAGTGCTCACCCAGCTCAGTGTATTTCAAGTACAAAAGTGTCTCAGGACTAATATCTTTTATTTTTTTAAATAATTTTAAGCTTGCATCTGGCTTTGTTTCCTGGATGCAATTATACAGCAGTATTCAGCAGCAGCTACCCAGAGAAGATGGCATATTCTCTATTAAGTGCCTGGTTTAAGACAGCGTGTTATCCACTGCATCCATCTTCCTGCAGAAATGTTCTCTTGGGACTGTGAAGTTCTTGAACAAGGCAGCTGTAGAAGCTATTTCAATAACTGGATTATGGTAGGTGTTACCCTGTAACTAAAACATTTAGAGAGGAGAAGGGGTCAGCTGCATTAAGCTGACATCTAGAAAAGAAGGAAGACTTGCTTTCTTTATCAGCAGCCCTGCTTTCTTGTCTAGTTCGGATCTCCACAGTTCAGTTTAGGATAGAGTTGTCTCCTCTTTGTGTAGGTTTGTAATCTTCTGTGAAGTCACGATCCTCTGATGACAAGCCTGATAACAAAACTACTTTTAGCATCAGCTGAGGCATCAGCTAAGAATAGGACTTATGGTGTTTGGTATTGTATAAGCATACTGGTTACCCCAGTTCCAAAGAGCAACAGGGGTCAGCAGAGTGAGTTGTAGGAGTTTACATTGTCAATTTGCTGCAGGATTAATAAATAAAAATAGAAATAATTTTGAAAGGATGAATTCATCCTGTCTTTCAGTTAGTTGATGGGCACTTCTTCCTCATTCTTTCACAGTACTGTGATCTTTTTGGAATCATTGTCAAGGTTTGGCATGTATGGAAGGGAGAGCCCAACTCTCTTCTCTCTGTGCGTTTTTCCCTCTCAGGCCTCAAATTTTAGGGACAGGCTGTCCCTGGGAAACTCCGCGTTGTGAAGGAAAGCCCAGCGTGACGCCTCCTGACCACAGCTGGTCTCCATCCCTGGACACACCAGCCCCAGGCCCATGGGCAGTGCTTCTCTGACAGAAGGAACAAACCCTGAATCCTTCTACCCCTGTCAAAGAGAGAGGGTATACAGGGTATACTCTGGAGAATGGGATGGGAGGTGGAGCAGAAGCTATGAGTACCGGGGCAAGAGACTAGCACCACGATGGTGTCCACTTCTGTTTCTTTACCATCAATTCTCACTACCACCCAGCAGTGGTGATTCTGTGCACTCTGCTGTTCATCATGTAGCACCAACTCCACCAGCTTTGGTAGGGAACAGGGTTGGTCAGACAGCTTGTTGAAATAATTGAGACTTCTTCCTTGTTCATCAATTGTATTTCTTTAATCAAATGTGCTTCTCCCTGCCCTGTGGCTTAAAATAGTATGGGTAGGTGGTAACATGCTTGTTTCCATCTGAAGGAAGCCTTTGATTTTGTGATATTCTTTAGGATACTTGGGGGATATCCCACTTCCCACACCCCTTAATTTGGAAGGTGCCACATTGGACTTGAGCAAGCAGGCTGACTAGACAGAGCCATGGCGATTGTTGCTTCTGCTCAGTGGCACAGCAGGGCTCCTACTGAAGCATGAGACACACGAGCCTCAGGATGTTCCTACAAGTGGTCAGTAGAGGAGGGGTAGGTGGACAATAAGGGGAACAAGGCTGCTAGATTACTCTTATTACTTACACCAGTTAGTCTGGGGCCCTGGGCAGTAGTGATAGTACCTGTCCTCCCCGGAAAGCAAAAATCTTTAAGGGAGAATCTCTATTTCCTCTTTTATTATTTTTAAACAACTTTCCTGTGAGAACTTCATGATAAAACACAGATGAATTGGTTGCTGGAGGTGAAAAGAAGCAGGTCTCTTCAGCTTCTGAGGACGCAGAGAAAGAAGGTTGTTCCTACTCTCACTGCACCCCCTCCACAGTGTGAGTAGGGATGGTTTGTTCCCTAGTCTCCATGTCCACAGCCCCTGATGTCTGCCTTTGGCTAGCGCTGGACCTGGCTTTGCGATAGCTAGCGATGCTTCACAGGTCATGGAGAGGGTAAAGGTAAGTGCAGAAACTGATGTGTGCTTACTGCCGTGGTAAACTGGGAATGGCAAGACAACCCCAGACAAAAGTTAGTGCTGACTGCACATTGAGGATGGCTGTTTGCCCAGCATCCAGAAAAACAGAGTAAAGCTCATATACTGATAATTTGTCCTTTAGGACTAGCACAAATCCTTCCTGAGCTGTACATAGTTCAAAAACAAAAAAACAGCCAACCCCAAGCTATTAGCTTTGACATCCTGAGGTTTGGAGTTGTGAGTGCACACGTGACTTTGTAGTTTTTTAGGTTAATACATCACTTCAGTCCATGGCTGGAGTTGAACCAAGGCATGTTTGCACAGCTTTTGCTCATTTTTGTGTTGGTGAGCAGCTTAGCTGGAGACTTATGTGCTGCACTGCTGGTGCTTTTGCCGTTTTTGCTTAAGGCAATAGCAGAGCAATCTGCATGTGGTAAACAAACTGGAAAAGAATAGCCAGAATTTTAGGCACCCTCTTCCCTCCTGGCAACTCCACTTGTGCAAATATTTCATGACCGCTTAGGATGACTGGATAACCATCTGTGAGTTTGGGGGTGGTTGTGTTTTTTAACACTTTTTTTTTTTTTTTTTTCTTCCAGAAACAAAGCTTAAAACAAGTTGTAATGTAAAGCTCTACTGCATTTAAAGTTCCCGTCACTTTTGCCAGTCAGATCTCGTTGTCAGGGAGGAGGTAGGGGGTGCTTTTTTCTATTCATTTCTTACACGTAACTGTCTATTTCTTCTCCCAGGTCTCCCTCGGGAAAGCATCTTGAGTTCTCCACCAGCTGTCGTGCTGTGGCCAGGGCAGGAAGCACATGAAGGCAGAGAACCCAGCTACCTGAAGCACTGCCTGTGTCTACATTGATTGTTGTACTGGGAATGCATGGTGCTTCCTACCTGCAAAGATTTATCAGGAAATCATCACCTCATGCATTTTGACACTTATGTGCACGGCTTGAGCTCAGCGTCCCTGTCAGTAAGAACTGTGTACTTCGCTCAAGTTTCATTTCGTGATGGTGAGGTTTCATTTGCCTTCGGCAAAAGAGTAGGGATTGAGGGATCTGAATGCTTTGTTTTACTTTTATACTGCTTTAATACGGTTCTGGGTTCCCCCCTCAAGGCAGCAGGGCTCCAGGCAGGCAGGGGCCGCTTCCCGCCCAGGCCGGGACCCGCCCGGCCCGGCCCCAGCTCCGCCCCGGCCCGCCCCGCTCCTTGCCCGCGGGATCGATTGGTCGCGCCTCCGCTCCGCGGGCAGGCCGCGAGCGCCAGAAAAGTCCCCCGGGCGGCCGCCGGGGGGGAGCGGCGTGAAAAAGCGCCTCAGGCGCCCCGCCGCCCAGGCCCCTACCGGGGCACTTCGTGACCTACGTGGGGCACTTCGGGCCCGGAGAGCACCCGTGGGGTCGTGCCTAAATGCGAGGCTGCTCCGGGGGGCCTCGAGGGGAGGTGTTAGGGAGCGGCGGCCTGTCAGGGCCCCGGGAGCTGGTTTGGCCCAGCAGCGGTAGCCCTCTGGGCACACTGGTCTGGGAATGTTCTCCAGTACAGCAGGGTTCGCTGTGTCACTGGTGGTAGCATAAACTGTATCCACACCTTCTGAACCTTCCGTGTCACTTTACCTGCATGCAAGCTTGTAGCGCTTCAAATGCTGGCTTTGCAAACCGAGTCTCACCAGTCGGTGTTACAAGATGACAAAAGCTTGACTCAGAAGGGTGAAGGCGAATCGCTGGCTGGGCTGGATGGGAAGATGGGGCTCGGGGGTCAGCGCCCTGCTCTGGTGCTCAGTAACGCAGGGTTAAGGGCAGCTGTGTAATTGGGAAATAGTGTGTACTCCGTGTAGTAATATGTATTAAAAAAGGGAGAGGATGGAGGCTTTGTATGGATCCTTTAGCCTCTACTCTGAGCACGTGTCTGGACCCATAAAGATTCACGGGATAAATTCACACATGCACCACAGCTCCTGCTCCAAGCATGGGGTCGGGCAGATGGTGACCCCAAGAGCAGTAGTACGCATTAGAAAAGAACAGAGGCTTCTTTGTATGGGTCCCATGGCCCCTAGTCCGAGCACAGGTTTGGACCCGTAAGGGTTCACAGGGTAAATCCACGCGGACACCACAGCGCGGGGTCGGGCAGACGCTGACCCCGAGAGGCAGCCGGGCGTTTCCCGTGTTGTACCCAACCGGACCCGCGGGGTACGGGGCTCGGGACGCCCACTCAAGCCTGAGCGAGCTGCCCCAGGCACAGCCGCGCAGCCCGGCCGCCATTTCGCCGTGCGCCGGCCCCCCCCTCTCTCCCCCTCCGTCCGGGCGGCGGCAGAGGGCGCTGGCAGCGGCCCGAGGCGCGGCCCCGCCGGCGGCCGGGAGGAGGCCGCCAACCGCAGCCTTATCAGCGCGCCGCAGGGCCGGCCCCGGCCCGGGCCGCCGCGGGGGTACCGGCCCCCGGCCCATGGGCGGCGGCGGTAGCGGCTGCGAGGCGCCTCCTCCT
>CM021733.1:41769348-42024743 GCA_011075105.1 Heteronetta atricapilla | reverse complement strand
CCAGCGCCGAGCCGCCCAGGCCGCGGCGGGGGGCGGCTGCCGGCGGCCCGCCGCGCCTCCCGGCCGGCAGGCTGCTGACCCTGGCGCAGCCCGAGCGCTGGAGACTGACAGGTACCGGCCGCGGGGCGCCGAGGGGCAGGGGGGGACCCGCAGCCACCCTCCGGATCCTCGGCTCGAGGGGGAGGCGAGAGGTTGGCGAGTCCCGCTCGGGCAAGGCGGGGCTGCGCGGTGGGAGCCCGCAGGGTGTTAGCGCAACAGGAGCGGGGGTTACACGTGCCGAGAATTTCTCGCCCAAAAGTTTTTGAAGATGACTTTTAAAGCGATTTGTTTCTTCTCGGTTTCTCTAGGGTGAAGTCAAGCACCGCAATCACGTATTGCACCTCTAACAGATCAGTGTCCTCTACACCGAGCAGAAACAAACTGCTCTCGGTATCCCTTCTCGCAGGGATCATGAGATAACAGCTGCTTGTAAGAAGGAAATATCAATGATTGTGGGGTTTATTTTTTTTTTGGTGTGTGTGTGTTTTAAAAAGCACCTTAATGGTGTACAGCTCCTGTGCTATGTGGTGGCATTAGTCCTGTAGGACTGCGAAACGTAAAACACCTTAATTATAGGGCATGCGTGCTATGTGGCAGCATTGGGGCTCTGCAAAGCACTGGAGTAGTTCCTTCCCTCCGTTGGTAAGTGCTGTTCCTCTCTGCTACCTTTATTTGGTAACGGAGAGGAGGTGCGGTGGGTAGACTTCTTCGAAGACGTGTCTTTGAGGAACGTGAAATACTTGCAAGTTCTTATTCGCAGTAGGTAGCTACAGAACCTCTTTACGTATTAGCATGGCCAAAATAACTTGGATCCAAATGAATATTTAAAAAACAATATTCCTATGCCATGAGCACTTGCTTCATGCAGCTAAAGCAGCTGTCTGGTGCGTGCGGAGTGAAAGCTGGGAAAATTGGTGGATGGAGGGAGTAAAAGGTGTGGTGTTCAGTAAGGCTTCAGTCTTGCTCACAGGTATTTTTCTTTGCTGGCTTATGAACTAGAAGTTAAAATCCCTTTGCCGGTAACTAATGTCCAGCCTATTCGGATTCTGGTGAAGACCCGATCAGACTGCCTGCTGACTTCCAGTGAGGTTCCTGTTTGTTTCCATGCAGAATCTGCAAAAACAGAGACCAGTTGTTTTAAAGACAGGTTTTAGGATTCAGAGGCTCAGAGCTAACTGAGAACGCAATTTACAGTTAGCTACAATAATACGCAATTGTGTTTTACAAAAGGGCTACGCGCCCATCACCTGTGCAGCATCCTGATGTTTTCATCTAAGTAAATTGACTGTCACAGTTACTGAAAATCAGCTACATGCGGTTTTATCTTTTGAGATACCAAAATGGCCTGAATTATTTAAAAAAATAGCTTGATAATACCAATTCATGAGAATGAAGGGGGGAACATGCCAAAGTAATAACTACTTTTTTGTTTGTCTTCGTTCTCGGAACAATGTGAATTTATGTAAAATTTTTCTTCCTTTTTGACACACTGCTTAGAGCAAAACTGCTGATGTTAAGTTGTAATCGAGTGAGAAGATTGAAAAGCAAACAAGGAAGATACCTTGGGTCATTTTAGAGAGCAGGAATAAAAAATATGGGTAAAAACGCTCTTGTCGGTGGTTGTAGGGAAATCACATACATGCATTTTATCTAACGTGTTAAAATACATTTTCTCTTGTTCCTGTAATATCGTTATACTACAAAACTAGTCCTTACAAACTCAGCAACTGTTCTCTAAGGGAAGAGAAAGGTTAATGGTTTCACAGTGCCAGACGGTGCATCTAGGGTGAAACATTTAATTTCCTCTTCAAGCCCATGTAGCAAATGCAATGGGATCTCTCAAGAAGCTTACAGGTGCAGTTTTGCTTTGCAAGGAAGTTGAGCTCTTCCAGACCTTTTGCAGGCTACACAGCCTCTTCCCTGTCTGTGGGCTGAGGAAGAAGTGGTGTGCTTTGGCCATGAGTTGCTGTGCACTGGCAGGCAGCACCCCCTGCAATACTTCCTTCACAGAAGGAGGTACTGGCCCTCCAGGGCCCATTGGAAGGGAAAGTAGAAGTGAAAATTACCAAATACTGTACCGCCAAAAATTATCTCACGCTTATCTCAGTGTGATACAGCCTATCTTTCATCCTCAGGTACTCCTAGAGCTGGCTACAGCTTAAACAGGACATGTCTGTTAAATTTAGTAGTTCTTATTAACAGGGGTAAAAGGATGACTAAATACTACAATGGGAATTTACTCCCTTAGCGGCCACGTTTTTGTGCCGTGAAATTATGAGGTTTTTAATTCTGTAATGCCTCCCAGATTTAATGAAGGTGGGAAGTCGTTTCAAGAATTCTTTATCTAATGTTGTGCAGTCAGTCAGGTAAACCGGTGTCTTCAGCTAAATTCAGTTCCCAGGGAGCAGGATGTAGCCATTGCTGAAACTACTAAATCCCACTATGTTTGCGAGGCCACAAAAATGCCTTTTCAAAACGATCCTTTTTATTTCTTCCCACCTCCTTGTTTCTCCCTGTGAGAATCTGTCTGTTGCACTTCATCCAAACCGCACTCGGAGTGAACAATGGCTCTATTGAATTGCAGGGTAAGCACAAGAAACCTTGAAATTTTTAATCCAACAGCAAAGTGTGCCTTTTTCCTGTGTAACATGGACTGAATCAAAGTAAGGAGGTTTGGTTTGAACTCAGGTCTTCTCTAAAGATGTGCACGAAATGTTATTTTGTAAGTTTACTTTTAGAAATTTGGGCATCTTTTTTAATGGCCTTTTCCCTCTGAGTTAAGGCTGCCATGAAATCAGAGGAATGCTGCCTTGTTCATAATCTGGTTTTTCTGTACTTTGAAGTTCTGCCAGGTGATGCACTTTCTCATACTTGAATGAGGAATACTTGAATTGCTGCAGATTTTCCTTTTGTAATTTTTATTAAGGAATAAATTGCTATAAAAAACAATTATTAAAGAAAGACAATTTAAAAAAAATAGCATCAAAGTATTGTACCTAAGAGTACCTGAAGTTTTTACATTTCTTTGTAATGTAGTTCAGAAACTAGCTGAATAATTTACTAGTTCCTTTGACTGGAGTAGTGAACAACTTTATTTTATTTTATTTTTTGTACAGAATACAGATAAAAACGTGGAGCGCATCAGTTCTGAGTATTACTACTGGAAGACCATACTTCTAGTTGCTAATACTTGTACAAGATGACATTTTTTATGTCGAGTGCTTGAGTAGGAGTATCTTTGAAAACTTATATTTTTAGTTATTTTAGGAAATGAAATCAGGCAAATAACATGTATTTAGCTTGTAGTAACACTTGCATGGTTTAATTTTGAAACTTTTGCTCTTCCAAGTTTTGCAGCATGGTTTTGAACATCAGCAGGCAATCCACACACTGTTTTGAAGATACGCTTTTACATCTCTGTGTAAAAATTAACTAAAAGACAGATATGTCTTTGAAACAAATCAGTTTTCCTACACTGACTAAAACCTTGACGGTGAGTCAAATTAATTCTGTAGTGTGCATAGCAGGAAGGAAGCCGGTGGGAGCCAAGGCTCAGAGGCAGCAGAATGCCCTTCTCTTTGGAACTTGGATTGAACCCACGCTTGTAAATCTTGCTGTTTCGTGCTGCCACCCAGAAGCTGGGACATTCCTGGCCAAAATTTGGGGTCACTTCTCAAGTACACGTGAGCGGCCACTGTTTTCTGGTACTAAGTTTCATTACTGTAAAGTGGTTCTGCTTGTGTAAAAGCAACTCAACAATCCCACCTTAACTTGGATTTTCTGAAGGCAATTCTTATGGTTTTAAAATTGTGATTACTGTATGTATGATATTTGTAGGGGTAACTTGCTGATTGTTTTCTCATGTGCCGTGTGTCTTTTGTAGAAATCAAAGAGGCTGAATTCCCTTTCCCTCCAGCTTTTCTTCTGATTTTGTTGGTGTTTGTTATTAAGCTTAAAAAAAAAAAAAAAAGATTTGAGCAGCCTTGTAGCTTTATCACCAAAAAAAATCGATTTCTTTGGCTGGCTGGTGACAGTTCATTATCTAAAGTTGGTGGCGAACTGTTCATGAAGCTATTTCGCTAGGACATTGCAGAAACAGCAACTGCTGGCCACTGTCATCATTTAGGGGCTTAGGACTTTGTTTCTATGGGAAATGTTTTTTCTGCACTCTGTTTGAGTGAACTGTGAAGACAGAAGGAATGATGAACGAGTTAAGAGCTTTCTTTTTAAACATGTTAAATTAAAAGAAAGCCGTACTTCTTCTGCAAACCTGAAGCTATTTTATAGTTTTCCAATATTTGGTGGTTAGAAGCTTGGCTCATTTTTATAACTGAGGAAAATCAATATCATGAGAAAACAAAACAGAGATTTTAAATACTTTCCTATTGGAAGGAAGTCTGGTTTTTAAACATCTCTGATTAAACACTGTGAGCCCATAATTCGTTTAAGCTATTTTAACATATAGTGATAAATACTCAGAAACTTCTAATGCTTTTGTACTTTTCTGAGTAAACTCCATGCTTCTGCTCTATCTGAGCTACAGTCAGGTCTGTCTTCCTGAATTAATAGCCCAAGCAAGGTGCTGAGAACATACTGAGGATTCTGGCCTGGGTACATGAGCCATCCCTTTGTAGTGGGTTTTGATAGGATAACAAGCTTTTCCTCTCCCCTAGCCCCAGCAAAGTAATTGCCTTTACATTTTGTGTGGGGGATTTTACATTTTGTGTGTGTGCTTTTATGTTTTGTGTGTGGGTTCCAAAGGCTTTCCACAAATGGCAGAAAACTGTGAAGAAGAGGCCTGTTTGTGACAGGCTCCTTGTGAGTGTCTTCAAAGACCAGCTTGTGGTACTGTGTGTGTTGATAACACCAAATTGTACAACAGAGATACCATACTTCTCGAGAGAAGGTGCAGGCGTCTCCTTACAGTCTGTTCAAGTCCAGCCTCTCTCGTTGCTCTCAGGCAGAGGTTTTGCACAGCTGTGCGTGGGCCTTCAGGGAGGCCGTGGGCCTTGCCGCCTCTTCCTCCTTTGCTCCTGTGCAAAGCAGCAGTCCTACTTGCTCCTCCCATGCTTGGGCTTCCTCAAACCACTGTGTCCTGCCTCTCTCTTTAAGTTTCTTCTCTGAAAGCTCTTCTGACAACCCCGCCATAAGCTACTCTGCAAAGGCTCGTTGTTATTTCGTTTGCTCTGTAGCGAAGGGCTCCTGGCAGGTCAGTCCTGCTTGCTCGCGGGAGCCTCAGTGAGGAGCTACTGAGGGTGATTTCTGTGAATCCCAAGCATGTTATGACTCGAAGAGCAGGCTTTCTTCAAGATGATAGACTTCCCTAAGTTGCATCATGTAAATGTGCTGAGCACAAGGGATGCACCCAGCCGATACTCTGGGGCTCTCTCCAGCACTGGCATCTATCTCTCTGTGCCCCTCTGACCCTGGACACTGGTCTTATTCTTCAGGGAGACAGGCTATACCTTTGAAATAACATCTCTTTTAATTGCTGTTCCACAGCAATTTTATCTGACAGATTCTCCAAACTGTTGTTGTATAATCCTGGTCAGTCAGATGACCCACAGTACGCCAGCCTTGTCGTGAGCTGTCTTAAAGATATTTTAAGTTGTGCAATGGTAGGTATTGTTGGTGTACCAAAGAAAAAGTCTTTGTCATTTCGAAACTTGAACTGTTCTTTTGTGCTTAAAAAAATAAAAAACAAAACACCAGTAACCCAATAACCACATCAAACTGTCTTTAGAAATCTCCTATAAAACTTTTCTAAAACCCATAATCATCATAGAAAATACTAACTTGCAATATTCAGTATATTGACCACACCTGTAAATTAACACGCCTGCACTAACAGAGCTAGCAGCTTTCCAGAATGTACTGGATATGTCTTACACAGCTGTGCTGTCAGACACACGCTGTATTTCTCCCGAGAACTGTATTAGAGTTGTTCCTAATGGTCTGAGGAGGACTATTAGAAAATCCTTAATTGCTGACAGTGTGTTCTGGAAGAAGATTGTATCTCAAAATAATTATTGGCAGAACTGCCTCCTCACAGTGTCAAAAACAGCCATTCAGCCTTCCTGTATAATCCAAAACAAATTCCTTGTGGGCCAGGATTCCCCAAACAGAAACGGACTTCAGCTACCCAACAAACATGGAATTTATCAGTGGGTCTTTCTACCGTAAAATAACAATGAGTGGCCTGATCTCCATGTGTGTGCATCATAGTAGACTTGATTCACCACTCCGAATGCATTTGTGGAAATTCAGTGCTAAGCTTAAAAAGACCCTATGTATTTGAATAAAACTGCGTGGGTAACTGGTAAAAAGGACAAGCATTCTCAGTTACTAAGAGAAAGGCATCTCTCACAAATCCAGAGCTCTGTCCAGCCAGCTCTGATGTTCAAATGAAACCAGGAAAATGCATGAAATATTCTGGGAGGTAACACCTATAACCTTACTGATAGCAAAAGCTAGGTACCCCTTTCATTTGCTGTGTCAACACGTGTTGCCAAGCATCATTATTACCTTGTTTTAATATCCTTTGTCCCTTGATTAACTTGAATGATCTTAATTCATCTGAGGTCAAATCTTTACGTATTTGTGTTTAAAATTGCTTGCAAGCCTTTCTGGGAGAAGGGCTGTTCCTTTGCTTTGTACTCTTCCACATATTGTATGGGGTGAGAGGATTGCTCTGGTAAGGACCAGCAAAATTAGAGCTTTTCATAGCGCTCTTAGTGGTGTTCCTGCTTGTAGAAAATGGGCATTATGACCCTTTGGAGTCACTCTGTTCCTGTTCTGAAGAGAGATTTCTGATAGCTCTGGCTAGTTATTGCTTGTAAATGTCCCAGTTTGTCAGCTGGTGGCCAGTCCTCTGCGCCGAGTGTGTCTGTAGTGAAAAGAAATTGCAGATCTGCTGTCAAAAAGCAAGCCCACTGTAGCTTTAATAGAGAGCACGCTGATTTCTGCAGCGATAAAGGCATCACTTTGCACAGCCATCTAGGTCTGTGTGCAGGCAGACGAGCAAAATGTTTGCTTAAGATTTCCAGCAGGGCTTCTCAGCTGCTCCTGGAGCCAGGTCGCCTTGTCTTTGTCTCTGCTGTCCATCTGACATAGCCCTGGGTTTATAAGTCCCATTGATATGCTTCACATTTTCTTTGTTTTCATCTCACAGCCTGCAAAACTGATTTACTCCAAATAGATATGTATTTATATGTATGTATATATATATGTTTTCCAGAATGCACTATTTCATTTAACACAATCTCTTCTAGCTAGCAGAGTAGGTTGTGTGAAATTAATTCTATAAAGTTTACTCTGACCTTTTTTTCTGTCACTGACAGCCTCCAGTGTCACCGAAGTGTCTTCGTATCTGCTTGCTGAACACCCCGTACTCCTCCCTTTAGCCACTTATCACAGTGACAGCTCTTCTTTGAGCGGGGAGATAGGACTGTTCGCTGATTACTTTTTCTTTAATTAGTCGACAGTTTAAAAAAAAATCAACAGCTTGGCATCTGTGCAATATTCTAGTTATTCTGCTGGTGTAATCAAAGTGAGAGTTTCAATTATGGAACCTCATTTTGCATGTGATTTGTGATTAAATTGCTATAGACGTGCATACTGCTTAAGGGGAAAATTAAAAATAACAGTCTGGATTGTGTGCGCCTTCATTTTCCGGGCTGCATTGTTCCCATATGTTTTTGACACTTTGACTGATAATGCAGTAGTTTGGTAGTTTTCAGTTTGCATTAGGTACTGGTATTTACTCTGAGCTCAGCTAAAGCGGCTGGAGGTAATTACAGTGCAATCCATGCTGTTCATGAAATGAAGAAGAGCTGAAGGTAAATCCAAGCCAGGAATGCCGTACCACTAGGCACGCGTCCAGGACTTCTAGCTGTACACTCCTCTTTCTTTGCTGAATATTTGAGTGTGTAGCTGTCCAATTCCGTCCATAACTGAGAAAAGGGCTGGACTCATGGATACCGAGCTGCTACACGGTGCTGTGTCTGTAAAAGCAATGCTTTTGACCGTCTTCCCCTGTCTTAGAGAGCAGCTTTTCCTGACAGGAGGTGCCCCAGCCTGGATGGATTTTTCCCTGCTGCTTGACAACCTGAATACAGCCCTGCAGCCAGCCTGCTAATAAGGTCACTTGTTTGTGTGAAGCTTTAGCTACTAAATAATACGTTTATGAGGCTTGTCTGTGTCATGGGTTACACAGGTTTGCAGCAGCAGTCTTTTGCTTTCTGCTCTGGCTTTGTACAGTTTCTGTAGCCTCAAGTTAAAGCGTTTGCTTCAGGTGGTGGTGGGGATGCATTTCTTTATACCTTGAATTCTTCATCATAAGTGCACAGCTGTATTTACACTTAAAGTAAAAACTGAAAGAAAGCTTTCCTTGTGTGTGTGTGGAGGTGGTGAGGGGCATCACACCCTCTGTGACAGACGTGAGGCGTACTGCTCGCAGCAGTGCACTGCTGGGGGCTCTCTGCTCTTGGCATAATAAAAGCAATAACAGAAGCTCATTAAAATGGAAGGAAAACTGGGACAACTCCAGGATTTGCAATAGAGTTCCTTTTTGCTTTTAAAGACGTTACCTGCTAGTAGTTTTATAGTAGTCCCGTGAATGGTTGCTTTAAGTGTGGGGTTGGCTGTTTGAAAATTATGCTGTATAAATGGCGTTGTTTGTTGTGGTTCAGTGGTTTTCATATCAGGTTTGTTCAGTTTCCAATCAAGAGGATTTTTTTCTACCTCTCAGCCTTTCAGGCTTGGCTTGCCTTCTCAGAATCAAGCTGTGTTCTTGGCTCAGGAAAGTCCTTTGCAGAAGAAAGTTCATAAGGCTAAGTCTTGGTCCAGTGCAATTTTCATACGCTGTGACACAACTTCGAGCACTTACACAGGTGATCTTGCAACAGGAATTCAAACAGACTTCTGTTTGCACTTACGCTGTTTTTGCTTTAGACCAGCAATAGTGAAGAGTAAAACAAAACAAATATATTTTATTTTTTGCCCATTGAGAGTAAAACATAATTAATTGCAAATAAAATTGTATGGTATAGGTGGTTCTCAGGTGGATCTTTACTTCAGTCCATTGCTATCTCAGACTATTGGAAGCCTTAATATGATGGTATGGTAATAAACACGAATAATGAAATACAAACCAAACTGGAGTGAAGGATTGTCTGTGAGATACAAAAAACGTACTAATTGTTGGGCTCTCTAAGGATAACTTTGTCAAGCGTAAGGGGAAATGTCAGACAAAAGGAACAATTCCAGGGCTGTCATTATATAGAGAGGCTTTCAGGATTTTAATACTTGCCTTGCCTAAGTTAATTTCTACAGTGACTTAAAATATCCAACTCAGAATGGATCCTAAAAAAATGTTGATTATTTAGTGCTGGTGCTCACGAGCTTAGTAGAAATTTTGAGTGAAAACGTGTTTCATATGTATTATTAACTATCTTTTCCTTACCTTTTCCATGTTGATTTGCAGCTGCTGTTGGCTTTCTGGCAGTTTCCAGTGTCATTACCATGTCAGCCCCTTTCTTTCTGGGGAAAGTTATTGACATTATTTACACAAATCCCAGTGAAGACTTCACGGACAGCCTGTCCAGCCTGTGTGCCTTGCTGAGCGGAATCTTTTTGTGTGGTGCTGCTGCTAATGCTACTCGTGTCTACCTCATGCAGACTGCAGGTAAAAACAAAAAAGTGGCCCTGTGAATTACCTTGTTTTCACCGAGTCAGCATATCTAGCAATCTGAAATGAATTCTTGGCACTGTCTAAGAAATTGTCATGGAATCAGTAGCTTTTCTTACCAGATCAAAGGTAAATGAATAGTGAAAAGATAAGCATGCTGAAATAATTGTTCATTTTTGTTTACTGTTACGTGATATCTCAAAGCTCACCCTCCAGTGGTGTGTTAAAACTCTGTAACGTGACAGGTTCGGTGTTGTAGAGTTCAGTGATTTCTATATGGCTGGTGTGTGTAAAGGCTTGTATGCCGTGCTTGACTGCCTTCTGTTTCTGACAGGACAAAGAATTGTGAAACGTTTGCGAACAACCCTGTTCTCCTCTATTCTGAAGCAAGAAACTGCTTTCTTTGACAAGACCAGAACAGGAGAGCTGATAAACCGCTTATCTTCAGATACAGCGCTCTTGGGCCGTTCGCTGACCGAAAACCTTTCTGATGGGCTCAGAGCAGGAGCTCAGGCATCTGTGGGGGTTGGAATGATGGTAGGGTGGTCTCCTCCTTGCTTGTTGCTTCTTGCAGTTTCATCTTTGTTTTGCTTCTGTTTGGTAATGTGTGAATGCCATTCAGTCCAGCAACTGTTGTATGTTCTTGGATCCAAGTGTATTTCACTGGTTATTAACACACACAATAACCTTTGTGCACTGCATTGCGAGAGATGGTGTGCCTATAGCCACTTGATGTTTATTCACGAGCCAAAATATGGAGAACGAAGCTTTGAAATTAACTACTCTTGCTTCCCTAATTTATCAAGTAAAATTATAGACAAATAATTGAACTCCGTTCTTACTGAAGGTATTAAAATAAGTGATTATGTTCCCATGGTTGTAGGGACTTGATGTGAAAGTCGTTGAAGTTTGTTGATTCTGGGTAAGGTCTAGGTGAGCAAAACCAGCACTGAACTTCAAATTACTGCTGAAGATTTTTATGAGTGGTAGTGTTTCTGCTTTAAGCTGTCAATAAAGAACATAGAATCATATAATAGAACCTCAGAGTCATGTCAATTGGAAAAGACCTTCAAGATCACCAAGACTAACTAACTATCAGCCTCCCATCACTAAACCACATCCCTTACTGCCATATTTCAGTAGAAAGCACGTTAGCAAAACTTTGGTGCAGTGCATCAGTTAATACTCCCCAGTGGTCAGTTGGTTTACATAAAAATCTGGCTTCCCGTGGTGGTTTCTGTGGTATGAGTTTTGTTACACTTATCTGAGAGAAGTTATGCTGGTGGCAATTATCTTAAATGAGAGTATGGTAACTTCTGCCACCTACCTAGGGATATAAAACAGAGCAAAAAGTATCCAAACAAACAAACAAGCACAAACTGATGTTACTAGAAACGGGTAACAGTTTCCACTATGAAGCTTTAAAGCTGTAATACTTTGTTGCTGATAACAATTATGGTTTTCTGTTTTTATGTAGGCCAATAGAGTCTAAGGTTTATTGTACCATAGATTAACTGGAATAACCATATATAAGGCATCTTGCTCAAAAATGCGACCATGATGCAGTCTTAAAAAGTGGACTATAAAAGATTACCTAGAAAGAGGGATTATTATAGAATAATTATAAAGCCTGTCAAATCCATTTTGAAATTTTGTTTGAGATTTGTCAGTTTTGATTACAGAAAGCAAAATGAAGTGAAAACATATTAGATCTAATGCTAAGAAATCATATGAAAAGAATCTACTTAGGAGCTTTAATGGTGATTGCTGTTATGAGTGATAAGGTTTTGCAACATTAAATCCATTATTCCAGGTTGTGCCCATGAGTGCCAAGGAGTGCTGGTGACTCCATCTGTTTCTCAGTTACCCCAAGTTACCATGTGATATTTCACTACTTGAGCTTTCTGTATTAAGCCATTTATTTAAAAGTTGTGACAGCACCTTAGAAACTATGTAATAGCTTGTGTCTTTCAGCATTCCCAGGAGATTTCCTGGTAGGCTTGTTTACTGGCAGGTTGAGACACTTGGCTAAGCCCACACAGCGAACCACTGAGAAAGCTGGAAGTGAAATCCAGACCACTTGACTTTTAATCCTTTGTTCTAGCCATGGGATACATTCCCCAAATGCTATGGAGGAACAGATATTTCGCCTGGAAGAAATAAAACATGATAAATGAAAGCATGGCAGCACTAAATTACAATCTTACTAATTTCAGAAAGCTCTAGTGAGGGAAGTTGCAATTCAGTACTCCAGTGGCTTATTTTTAATCTGAACATAAACCCCTGATACATACCTTTTTCTTCTAGTTTTTTGTGTCTCCTAGCCTTGCTGCATTTGTTCTGAGCATTGTGCCACCCCTGGCTGTCCTGGCTGTGATTTATGGAAGGTACTTGAGAAAACTTACAAAAATGACTCAAGATTCTCTTGCAGAAGCAACACAGGTAATCTTGTAGCAGATACTTTCTAGCTAACTTCAAAGTTGCTCTAGTGCATTTAGGTTAGCATCTCTGAAGTTACAGATATTCTGAAGATAATTGTACTGTTCGTTGCCCTAAGGCCTGCTGTGCCTGTAGTTCTCTACCTGAACAGTATGAAAGCTAAACTTTAACACTTATCCATAGATCTCAGAAACAACAGTGCTTTGGGGGGTGGGGTGGGGAAACAAAAAGAAAACAACACTGTCCATATATCATAATGTGCCTTGGGAATTAAGAAATGTGCATTGTGAGGATAAGGAGATTAGGCTAGAGCTGTGTGACAGCATCAAAAAACTCAATCTGTGAAGCCCTGTGTAATTTAGTACCTGGGTCTGACAAACACTTTTCTTGGACTATGGTTATGAGCTTGAAGCCATCAAACTCGTAGTTAAAATAGCCACAGTTGTCAGCTGTTGTAAATTTGGAATGTCCTGCATAGGACTTGTGTAAATTGAATCTGTAGTACAACAACTCTCTCTTCTATTCATCTCCCTTGTCCTATATCAAAAGGAAGCTCATGTCTTTGAAAACCAGGTGTGGGAGTTCACATGAACAGGCAATTTTAGTGTTCTATTCAAATCTTCAGGTTGAATGGGGTGTGGAAGAATAATTATATTTTAATCTCATATTTTTAATCCCAAAAGAGGCCTTGTTTTTTGTCAGACCATCACAGTGTCTATTACAACTTAGTCTAACTGGTTACAATTGAGGTCATTTTAGAATTATTACTTTCCTGTTTAGAATTTGAAATACTGAGTTGGAATGGGGCATTAGTAGTTTAGATTAATTCCCAGCGCTGCTTCGTTTAAATGAGTGGAGTTGTTTCAGGAAATAACTGCGAGGAGGGCATGAGAAAATTTCCAGTGGTATCCGAAGGAATGTATTTGGAGCCACTGGCTTAACTTTCAAATGTTCTATAATATGAACTTTCAAAATTGCGTGTCTGTGTGTATTTTTGGTTTTTTGCTTTAATCTAGTTAGCTGAAGAGCGTATTGGAAACATACGAACAGTTCGAGCCTTTGGGCAAGAAATGGCTGAAATGGCGAAATACACCAATAAAGTTGATTATGTGCTGCAGTTGGCTAAAAAAGAGGCGCTAGCTCGGGCAGGCTTCTTTGGAGCAGTAAGTATGCCCTGATGAAAGAAACCAACCACGCTATTCCAAGCATCAATTATTTTAAAATTCATGAGGATACTTAGAAATCTGCAAATAAATGAATTGAGTGTAAATTGAACTTACGTAGAACTGTGGGAATACTGGACTTAAATCAGCCTAAATTGCTGTGAAACTGCACCCCAAGATGAAGTGGTATGATAAAGCAAGTTTAAGCCTCAATTTCTGCCCCACACCTTCCCTGGTACTACTTATCTAAGCCCAGAACTTTTATTCAGGGAACTAAACCAGTGGAAACCTTTACCCCACCTTTTATGTTTTACAGGTTTGGCTTCCTCATGAGATGAGCACCCGTGCCAAGGAAACTGGGGAGTGCATGGATAGGGGAGGGGGATGGGATTGCATTTTTCTACACCGCTTGCAGTTTAACAGTTAAAACTGCAACCTAACTGCAGACTATCAACTCTTCTCCTTGAATTATGCCAAAGTTTGGCATTCCTTTCCATCATGAGGAATTAGTTTTGTGTTTTGTGTTTGTTTTTTTTTTCTTAAAAAAAATAATGGGGACAGTGGGGTTGTTCCTTGGACACTTGTTGAATAACACAGTGTAGTGCTGCTGGGCTGTTCTGTGGGGCTGTCAGCTCATTTGGGGTTAGAGTTGGTTTTGTTTGAATTTAACTCAGTACTCCAAAACTATATATACACTTATGGGAATAGTATGGGAATTGTTTTATTAGAAGGAAGATTCTGAAACAACATTTTAGAGGATGAAGTTTAGGATGTGTGTGGCAAATCTCACTTTTCCTTTTTTCATTTTTCCTTAGACCGGTCTTTCTGGAAACTTAATTGTCCTTTCAGTCTTGTACAAAGGAGGATTACTGATGGGCAATGCCTACATGACAGTTGGTGAACTCTCTTCGTTCCTTATGTATGCCTTCTGGGTTGGAATAAGTATTGGAGGTATGGAATAAGAAATTAGATTTTGTTCACATCAAAGCGTTACAGTCAGTATGGGGGCGGGAGGGAAGAAGCTCTTAAAAGATCTGGCTTACTTAAAACATCTTCAAAATGATCTTCCCAAGAAATCATACTTTTTTATGGAGAGTTAATGAAAATAATAATTTATAACTTAATATAAGCTTTATATATTCCCAAAAGAATACAGTTTTTTTTTTTTTTTTTTTTTTTTTTTTTTCTGTGTGGATATGCAATAGATAAGTATTGCTCTTGTTTTCTTTGGATCTAAACTAAGATATTTGGTATGTTATGTAAAGAAATAATGTTTGTTTGTTTTAAAATGGTTTCCTGTGTTAAACAGAATCTAGTTAGAAAGGCATGTAGAATTTACCTGTAACTCAGTATAAGGAACATCTTGAGCTGGAAAAAGTAAACAAAATGCCAGCAGAACACTACAGTCTGGTGCTAACCTTTTGTTTTACCTTACTGACTGACTCCTTTCTGAAGCTCAGACTCTGTAATCTACTGGCCCAGAAACAAACTGTTCATCTCTTTGAGAGAACAGTCTTCACTACTGCATGCAGGCAAAAATGAAGATAAGGTACTTTGAAGCCTGATAACTGATTGGAAGGGCTCTTCTTTAAAATGAGTGTTGCTTCTGATAGATTGGCAGGGCAGTGCAGCTCGTCTATACTATTTTCTAAGACAAAGCCTGATATCGTGGGAAGCACAAAGATGTGCCTGAAGGCAAAACTCACAAAACATGCTTCTGTGGATATCAAAGTCGCTGTGGCACCCATTCCAACCACCAAAACCCTATCTTCTGTTTGAATCATTCAAGTTTGGTCAATAAATAGATACCTGTCTCTTTGAAAATGTGGGAAAAATTAATATTAAAGATCTAAAAGTAATGTTAGACACACTAAAAATATGTTTGATTAATATCTGCAATAAAAACATATTTTTAAATTCTACTTAAGATTATTTTGTGTCCAGTTCTGGGCTCCCCAGTACACAAGAGGGGCATAGAACTACTGCAGCAAGTGCAGAGGAGGGCTACAAAGATGCTTAGAGGACTGGAGCACCTGTTGTACAAGGACAGGCTGAGAAAACTGGGCCTGATTAGCCTGGAAAAGAGAAGTCTGAGGGGAGGACCTCATCATTCTGTATAAATATCTGAGGGGAGGGTGTCAAGAATATAGAGACAGTCTCTTTTCAGTTGAGCCCAGCAACAGGACAAGAGGCAACAGGCACAAACTGAAGCACAGGAGGTTCTGGCTGAATACGAGGGGGCACTTCTTTACTGCGAAGGTGACAGAGCACTGGGACAGGTTGCCCAGAGAGGCTGGGGAATCTCCTTCTCTGGAGATATTCAAAACCTGCATGGGTACCATCCTGTGCGACGTGTTCTAGGTGATCCTGCTTGGTGGGGGGTTGGACTAGATCTTCAGAGGTCCTTTCCAACCTCGGTCATTCTGTGCTTGTGGAATACAGTTCTGCACAGAGCTCATCCTTGGAATCATGGAACATCCTGAGTTGGAAGGAACCCACAAGGATCATTGAGTCCAACTCCTGGCTCTGCACAGGACCACTCCAAAATCAGACCATGTGTCTGAGAGCGTTATCTGCATGCTTCTTGAACTCCAGCAGGCTCTGTGCCATGACCACTGCCCTGGGGAGCCTGTCCCAGTGCCCGACCACCCTCTGGGTGCAGAACCTTTCCCTCACACACAGCCTGGCCCTCCCCTGTCCCAGCTCCATGCTGTTCCCTCGGGTCCTGTCGCTGTCCCCAGAGAGCAGAGCTCAGCGCCTGCCCCTCCGCTCCCCTCGTGAGGGAGCTGCAGGCCGCCACGAGGCCTCCCCTCAACCTGCTCTGCATGGGGCTGGACAAAGGGACCTCAGCTGCTCCTCAGGCATCTTCCCCTCCAGATCCTTCATCTTTGTAGCCTTCCTTTGGACTTTCTCTAATAGCTTTACGCCCTTCTTATACTGTAGCACCCAAAACTGCACACAGTGCTCAGTGTGAGGTTACCCCAGCTCAGAGTAGAGCAGGACTATCACTTCCCTTGGCAGTGCTGTGCCTGATGCACCCCAGGCTAGTCCTTTTGGCTGCCAGGGTGCACCAGTGGCAAGTTGAACATGAATCGTCGACCAGAGCCTGCAGATCCATTTCCATGGGGGCTGCTCTCCCCTCTCTGCTTTGTCTATGTCTTTATTTGTGAGGTGACCATCTTCATCAAGTAATGAACCAATATTATCTCTAGTCCACCTTTTGCTGTTAACATATTTAAAAAATCCTTTATATTGTCCCCCACAAGTACTTGCTAGTTCCAACTCAAATTGAGTTTTGGCTGCTTGAATTTTCTACCTGAAATGGCAAACAGCAACACTGTAGTCCTCCTACCTCAATTCCAGTGGCTGTACACTTTCTTTTTCTACTTGAGCCTTAGAAAAATATCTCTGCTGAGCCAAGTCAACCTTCTTCCCCATCTGCTTGGCTTCCAGCATTTTGGAATAGTTTATTCCTGTGCACTTGAGAGGTGGTACTTAAAAATTGTCATTGCCAACTGCGAGCTCTGTACAGTCCAGCCCCTCTGTTAAATACGTCATGGGGACTCTGAAGTAAAGCTGTCGTGCCACAAAGTGCCTGCCTTCCTTGACACCTACAAACATATAGATCTGCTGAGCATTGAGTCTGCTCGGTATATGTCATCATCAATGAACAGGAGTTCATGCAGTGAGCTGTGAAGTTCCTGGTATAATCTGGAACATTGCCCTTTTTTTTGTTTGCTGTGTTTTCTGTTTACAACAGTTTACTGTGTTTTCTACCAAACACTGAAGACAGGTGGTGAAAATTGAAAACATTTTCTAATTAGTATTTGCTATCTATATTATATGATCTTTTTTTATGAGTGGTTGTGAATTTGCAAACCTGGATGTCTCAGTTTTAATGGGCTGTGTGAAACTCATGCCTTCTCCTCCATGCTGTGCTGTAGGCTGCAGAAAGTTTGGCTTTTTCGTCCAAGCGGACAGCTTCTCACCAAGGCCAGTGCCTTGTGTGGCCACCTTTCAGACAGTGCTCTGCAAAGCATGCTTTGCTTTTGAATGGACACAAGCTTTGATGTTGTAACTTCAATTTGTTTCCTTCAGAATGATTTTTTTAAAGATACAAAGAATGGTGAATAAGGGTTGTTGGTAGCTCTCACGTGAGACTAGATAGGATTCAAATCAACAAGTCTGATAATGCATTGGAGTAAGGGATCCCCTATGTGTGTCTGATGTTTTCATGTTGATATAACACAAAGTTAATGTCTCCTAATGTCTTCCATTCATAATTCTCTTCTGATTTTGTTTAGGTCTAAGTTCCTTTTATTCCGAACTAATGAAAGGATTAGGTGCCGGTGGACGTCTATGGGAACTTATTGAGAGGAAGCCCCAACTTCCATTTAATGGTGGGTCCTTGGTTCATTATTGTTTATAGGTTGACTTTCTTCTGCACTTCAGAAAGAGGTGTGTAATATTTAAAGGTAGTATTAACTTAACTTTTTCGGAAAGAAACAAGATACAATGGTAACTTTTCTGCCTTTTCCTAACTATGAAACAGATGATGAAAATTTCCTTTAATTGAGCTCAAAATTTCTTTTGTTTTCTTCCTTTTTCTAACTAATTCAGGATATGCTTTTAAATATATTACTTTGAAAGTTATGTGACTGAGGACATGCTCATTTCTAGCTCCTTGCTTTGATGTCAGCACCGCTTTCTCTTGGATCAGCTTTAGAGTTAAGAGTGGAAGGAAGAAAAAGAAGGGAGGAGCTCTGTATGAGATGGCTGTATTTCGTATTTTCACTAAAAGGCTTACCATGCGCATCTCTAATGGCTAAGAAATTAGCAGTCTGAAAAAAGAAGCTTTCAAAAACAGGTATTTTTCATTAAGAGTATATCAAATTTATGCAAACAATTCATATAAATCCGGTGAAAATGGTTCCTTAGTAATACATGCTGACTTGAAACGTAACTTGCGAGCACAGACAGTTTGAGGCCCTTGAGCAGCACATGCCAAACTGAACTTTTAGCTCTTCTGCTGTAGGATTTGGGGAGCTAAGATATGACTAGGGAATGAAAAGAAGGAAGGGAACTGAGATGGAAAGTCCTTCTAGGGACAGCATAGGACGTACAGGTACAGCAATTGTGACTTCTGGAATAATTTATGGTCCTCTCCTCCCAGTACCACTGCCCACATTTCCCTCTTCTTTAGAAGGGAAAGGGGCCATTCTGGCATGTGGTTTACCTAATTCACCCGTGGGTAGGGGAGTTATGGGTCTCTTTGCATGAGCAGCTTGCCATAGCAGGCAGTCTCTTCGCCTGGCGTGTGTGGTGTTGGACCTGGTTACATGGGCATAGTGTTTTTTGATATAATTGCAGTGTTCTAAGCCATAAACAAAAAAGTTTTGAAGGGGAGGTAATGTCCTTGATGTCCTTGACATTGCTGGAAGTGTGAAGAAAAACAATTTTTATGACAAATCAGTCATTCACATCTGACTTTTTGTGGGCTGCTTTAGGCCTAAAGATAGGTTTGCGTGTCTGAAATCACATCTGTTTTTATCAGTAGGTTTACAGAAAAAGGTGCTCACCTTTGAGAGGTGTTAGATTTTATAGAGGAATAGCTTGCTGATGTAGTTGTCAAATTCCCAAAAGAAGGTACGCAAACACCATCTATAAACCTGCCTTTTTGCCCTTGTAAATTATTTTTTTGTCAGCAACACTTAATTGACAGCTCTACTTTTTAGAAGCCACACAATGCCCTCCAGTGTATAAACCGCATTTGCCTGTTTCAAAGTAGTTCAGTGAGCTGCTTGTAGAAGATAATTTCTGTGTGAATTGCTGTTTTCTTTCATCAGCTGCATCCCATTAAGCAGAAATCGTACACAAGTTTTGTCCAGCCCTGCATGCTGATAACAAATGCAATATAGTAAAGTCTAGGTGAGCTGTCAGCACTGTAGTTACTTGCTAATCTTTATCTGGTTCTCTAATTTAGAAACTTTGTAAGGGCTAGCATTAAGAGGAAGAGGAGAAAAGAACATTCAACAGACCTAACAGATTTTTTGAGTGAGCCATGGTTTAGGGAATTGAGTTTTGTCTCTGAGTTGGTTGATACAAAGGGGTGTTTTTGAAATACTCAGCTTCATTTTTTTTTTCAGCTTCTATCTCCCTGTGCTGGAATTACTGGGGTTCTTAATTTGACTGACACCAAGGCACAGTCTGGGTTTTGTCTAATTTCTCTTCACAGCAGCAAGCCTGTGTCTGTAGGATGTTTTTCAGTGCATATAGGCCTTACTTAGGCAATTAGAAGTACTATTGTCTCCAGTGGATGGAGGTAGAGACTTAGAATAAAACTCATTGGACCAAGAGGTAACCACCAACTGGCTAATGAAGGGATAGCTAGACATTCTTGTCTTTACCAAGAAAGTTACCTTAAACTTCCTGCCATGACAGGATTATCCAGTGTTGCACTGCAGCATGCTGTATCCTATATAGATGTAGTGCAACTGTTGATTTCATCATCATTTGGATGTGATTTTTTTTCCCCTGAAGGTATTGAATTGTTTAATTATACCAATTGTTTCCATCCAGAAAATGATATTTATTCCATAGAGTGAAAAAAAAATGGACAAAGCTTCAGACATTTATGTTGCATAGGCTTACAGAAAATTTCTTTTAAGTTTCCCTTCACTATAAACTAAATACCTAAGAAAGGACATAAGGAACAATTATAGTTGATATATCTACTCTCTTGGCTGCTTAGGTTTTATTTTCACTGAACTCCATCTGTATTACTTTTTTCTGGTGACAACAAATATTTCAAGAACTAATGATGTCTTCCTTTCCCCCGTCTCTAGAATGCAGACATAAATCAAGCACAATCCTGCATATAGCTTTTAGATATTTTTACAAGTAACATGTAGAGGAAGGACTTGTGGTACCAGACTTCCTGTATTGCAGTAGATTTCAGAGTGGCAGGCCATGTAATAGACTATGCAATAACTGGAACTGACAATAAAGATAAGTGATTACTTGTTGCTTTGACATAGTAAGGATTTGGCTGCTAGCACGGGATTTAGCAAATACATTTCTTTTCCCAGTGAAGTGTTTATGGGTTGTTGTGCTTTACGTAGCAAACAAGTTACAATGTGTATGTCCACAGATTAAAGTCAAGGAAGGAGTCTAAAATTGCATGTGCTTGCCTTTGCCATTTCTATGCTACTACCATTAAACTGAAAGTCTGAAGTCTGGGGGAGAGGAAGAAATCTGGGAGAAAGAAAAGCAGTCAAAACAGCTTGCTCTAGGAACAGCAGGACTAGTGACATCTTGACTGCTAGTGATTGGTGTCTGTGTTCCCTCTCCATCTCCCTCTCCCAGTTACCTGCTTAACCAAATGGGCATGTGCTACCATCTGCTGTGCCTACTTGGGGATTACTCCTGTGCTGCATCTAAAAAGAATGAAAGCTCAGGGGTGACGTGGCTTTAGCTGAACACTACTTGGGTCTTGCTCTGGTGCTGCCAGTTTCTGCAAAACTGGTATGAACTTCATGAAGAGAGACTCTGTCTGTTGATAATGCTGCACCACTGTCAAATTAGCTTACTTTGTATGGACGTGTCTTGTTGGGATATACCTGGGCTTGAAGAAATTGCATTTCTTTATCTACTTCTATGTTTTTTCCAGTACTATGACACTGTTTTAAGATAATTGTCAAGTCAAATGTTGTGTTCCAGAAAGAAGTTCCTTTTATTTAACTTTGGCAATCATTCATTCATGATGGTTTGTTATGGTGTTTCACAAACTGAAACCTTACTTTCTGCGAACTGTTGCGTAATAATCACGCTTCTGGACTTTGAATGCTCTCTTATCTGGAATTTATTATAATATATTTTCCAACTGATAAAAATACAAGTCCTAAAAATAGCCATTTATGCACAAACCTAGCAACAGTTTTGTTCCAGTGATAGTTTTTGCTTAAATGCAATTAGCGGGTAGTGAGAAGTGAACGCTCTTGTCCAAAGGGGAGGGCATTTCAGGTGACTGTGGCTCAGTGAGATGGCAGTAAGGGATTTACAATGTTTATCTTTTCGCATCTCTTCTATGTCAACAGGACTTTGGCCTTCAACAGTGTGTCATTTTATTTCATTGCTCCTAATTAACAAACCTAAATTGCTTATAATATGTTTATAAATTCAGATTGTATTAGAAGCAAACACCATAGTCGTTACATATTAGCAAGATGCAAATGATCCCTGTTGCTGTAGCAGCCTAAAGCTTCACTGCGGGTGAGCAACTTGAAATTGCAGCCAGGCGTAAGCAGTGCCCCACGCTGATTCAATCATGGCTGAACTATAATCCCCGTGGGCCAGTGGTGTGGCTTGCAGCTATCCCTAGGTTTAATGAGGAGATCGATATTTCTACTGAGTATCTGTAAAGCAGGTCTAGGAGGTCTGAGCTGATTTTTACTTCTGTTCAAATGTTTCTATTTTATTCTGTCATACAGAGGGAATCACATTAGGCAAAGCCACATTCAAAGGCGCTTTAGAGTTCAAGAACGTTGAGTTTGCATATCCGACACGTCCAGAAGCATCAATTTTCAAAGATTTCAGCCTTTCCATTCCAGCTGGCTCTGTCATGGCTCTGGTTGGCCCAAGTGGTACAGGGAAATCGACTATTGTATCCCTTCTCCTGAGGCTGTACGATCCTATCTCAGGTATGTTTTGAGTGTTGCTCTCATTTGACAAATGATGTTTTGTGCCTTAGATACGCCCTATAAACAAGGAGGGTTCCTGCGCTGAGGTCCTGTTGTGACTATCCCACTGATGTAGCGTGCTTCCCTCTGGGGTGTGCGATTACCTGGTGTTGGTGCCTGCATAGCTTTGCCTTTCTGATCTGCCCTGACAAGATGCCAGGTTGTGATTCCCCAGGGGTCTTTGTTCTCAGCTGTTCTTTCCGCCTCTTTTACAGTACATGTCAGAACACACTTGACTTTACTGTTTCTTAATTTAAGGTACTATCACTGTTGATGGCTTTGATATTCGTCAATTAAATCCACTGTGGTTCAGGACAAAGATTGGAACAGTGAGTCAGGTGAGGAAGAAACAAATTCAAAGTGAATGAAATAATTTTGTCTAAGCAACTTGTGCCTCACTTTTCTTGTTTTTAGAAGTATGTGATCTTACATCTCAGAGAAAACAGTAAAGCTCCACCTTCTCACCATAAGTGTTGTTATGCATGTTTTATTCTAAAAATAAGTATTCAGAGCTAGTGCCATTATTCTGTAGTCTGTTTTTTCTGTAGTTTGATTGTAGTGATACAAACTATTTGCTGAAAAGAAAAATGTGCATGTGGAGACTGGGAAGTACACTGTTGCAAATTATATGGGTTCGAGTACCTTGATGTTTGCTAGGATTTGTTGAAGAAAGCAACGCAAAACTTAACATTTGGTCATGTTTTGTTTTAATGGCAGTTACACAATCACATTTTACACAACCATATGAAAAATGACCTGTACTCCGTGTAATTTCCTGGCAAACACAATTCTGTAACTGGGTATACATTGCATTTCAAAACATCTGCTTTATGTAGTAACGCCACCAAAAGCTTTTTTTGCAAAAATGATGTTCCTGTGGGCATACTAGCATTTTTCTTTTTTAATGCATGTATTTCATTTTATCCAGGCTGAAGTTACCAGTGGATTTCAGACTATAGCGTGTTTCTTACTTAGGTTATACCAGAGCAGACTTACTTTGTTTCAGACATTTTCCTATTTTCCCATCACATGTCCTATCTGACAGTCCTCTGCTCTAAGTTTTAATTAAATTCATAAAACCCCATGAAATTTATGTAGAGATAGTTAAGAGAAGATTCAATATTGTTGTAAACGATGTTAAAAACATGAACATGAAGGGAGATTTTCTGATGTAAAACATGAAGGGAAATTTTCTGACGTTTGGATGAATAGCTCTTTCTGAACTCTTCCTCAAATATTACAAATTGAGTGCTGTCATGTTTTGTCAGTTAAAATATATATATATTTTATTCAACTGCCCATTTTGATGTTTTGTTTTTAAATCAACTTCAGCATACACACAATGCTGGGTCTTCTAAGTGGGATTTATGTTATTTGAAATATAGACACTATCTGCGTGTAATTACAAATATGCCATATTATGTACATTTTTGAATTTTTCAGGAACCAATTCTGTTCTCCTGTTCTATTGCTGAAAATATTGCATATGGTGCAGAGGATCCATCTACAGTGACTGCAGAGGAGATTCAGAAAGTTGCTGAAATAGCTAATGCTGCTAGCTTTATCAGAGATTTTCCGAAAGGGTTTGACACTGTAGTTGGAGAAAAAGGAATTCTACTTTCAGGTGCATTTTTATTTTATTCTAAAAACATCTTACTGCTACAGAGTGAAGCCAAAATTCCATTATTTTTTGTTAATCAGTCTTTTCTGCAAATCATAGCCCACCATAAATATTAACAAATACTTCCTACATTTCTGTTCCCCTCCTAAACTGCATGTGCCTAACTGTGTTCTGGCCTTAAGTTAAAAGTACTTGACATCTATGAATTTACTGACTTTTTCCCCCAGGTGGACAGAAGCAGCGAATTGCTATTGCTCGAGCTCTGCTCAAGGTAAGGCCGCACAGCTACTTAACTACTTTGTGGGGAAGGGGAGAGGATTAAAGAGGAGGAAACCTTTCAACGGGAGGGTTGGAAAAATCTTTAATATATATATATGTATCTTTTGTATCAGGAAGTTTGAAAGGGCTGATTGGTTTAAATACAGACAATTTACATATGTAAGCACTTCTTCCTGTCTTTCAGTCATGTTTTTCTAGTGATAGTTCCTGCCAAGAGTAATAGTAAATCACTATATAATGGCTTTCTTTCATAAGACAGTGTCAAGGATGAAGGAAGGCTTTAAGGATATGGTGCGAGAAGCTTACATAATATAACTTTGTTCAGTCCCTGTGTTCAAATCTTTTATGGGTTGTTTTTTTGGCTTGTAGCTTACCAGCGCTATAGATGCCCAGTCCTGACTTTGAGGGGAGCTGGTCTCAATTTGGAATGGCATATTAGTTTGGGCACAATATCGTGCCTTTTTTTTTTTCCTTCAAGGGTTGGCATGGTTTTAGCTTTAAGGCAGGCCGTGTGCCTGGAGCCGATACTCAGCTGGAACTTCTGAGCCTTGTTGAACCCAACCTAGATTCTTATTAAACCACCCAGGTCTCTATAGCACTCTAGCATGCCTAGTTCTGCTAGATTACTGAGAATTTTTCATTACACCATTCTCTTTTACCGCAAATGCTGCAAAGCCAATTGCATTTCATATCAAGCACAACTCATGGCAGTAGAAACTTTATTTGGAAAAAAAACCAAAAACCCTGTTGTAAAAAATGAGTTGTTGAGATACGTGTATTTTAGGGTGCAGTGAAGTCTCTTCATCAAGTTGATAGTAAAATCTTTAGACTTTATCTGAAAGAGAAGGAAGTTTGGATTGTGTACTGTAGTTTGGAAAAGAATTCTTAGGAATTTGAATGCGGGAGGTTTTTTTGGTTTTTAATTGGGAAAAGTTCTTAAATACTATGTACTGTATCTGTAGGTGAAATACTGCTTGTTGGTAGGTTTCTGATATTTTTTGTTTCTAGACAGTTATTATTTAGTAGGCTGACTACAAGCAGAGGGTAGTTGAATTACTGTGAAAGATCCATTAACAGCAGTGAATAGGAAATTGAACTTCGTACTGCAATGCTGCTGAGAGTACATTAAAAATTTTTCTCCCACTGAAGTACCTTTAGTTTGTGTCTTTTAAATAGTGATCAGTTAATATGTTCTGTTACTTTAGCTTCAAAATTTGAAGGTGAAAGAGTTATTTCTGTTTTGTCCTCTTTGCATGTAGTCTTAAAATAATGCTTTCTCTGAATGATGCCCAGTTCTTTTGATGAAATATGTACTTGGAGTTTTCAGCTGTATGAATACTGTTGCTGTCGATATGAATATTCAGATATCTGAGTGTAATTGTAACCATTTTACTTTATTCTTTAGAATCCTAAAATTCTTCTGTTAGATGAAGCAACAAGGTAAGAAAGAAAATAGAAACTTAGAAATTCTGTGATTCTGTGAAAATGGAAACTTAGAAATGATCTATTTGTAAATCTGAAATTTAGGAAGTGTTCCATCTCCTTTATCTGCACAACCTTGCACAAATTATCTAGCATCTTACTTCCCCCTGCACACCCCCCCTCCATCCTCCCCCCGGTGTTTTCCAGGTATTAGGATACCTGTGATATTACAGGATTTTAGTTAACTCTGTAATGTGCAACTTAACTTTGAAGCAGATGTTTCAAAATCTTTTTGTACCTTTATTTTAAATAATGAAGTTGTTAGTGTAAAAGAGATGATTGTAGTGCAGCACAATTTTTTTCACTGAATTAATTTGGAATTATTTCTTCATGCATATTTTTGCATATGACAATATGTAACTCATATAACTTGGATGTGTGCACTACACATGTTTGTGTAACTTTTCCTGCAGTTCCATTGGTTCAACTTCACCAACAACGTCAAGTGTTCGGAGTTTTAGCAAAATATGCCTAATGCAAACAAAACTAACCTGTTCTTAAAATAACAATTATCCTCTTCTCCCCTCTTCCTCCACCCCCTTCTGCTTCTTATTTCTGATTAGTGCTTTGGATGCTGAAAATGAATATCTAGTGCAAGAAGCTCTGGACCGGCTGATGGAAGGGAGGACAGTCCTAATTATTGCTCATCGGCTGTCTACTATTCAGAATGCTGACTCTGTTGCAGTCCTTGGCCAGGGCAAAATCCTTGAATGCGGAAAACATGAGGAACTACTTGCAAATCCAAATGGACTTTTCAGGAAACTAATGCAGAAACAAGCATTTCTTCAGAATAGCGATGCTTTTGCATTAGATGTACAATCCGGAGAAAATAATCTATTAAAAGAAAATGTACGAGAGAATGTATGAGTAATGGAAGCTTACAAACCACAAAGAATATAACTTATGTTTCAGTTATGTAAAGTAAATGTTATATTTTTCCAAAATGTACAAAATATCCTTTTGAAACTTAAATGTGTTTAAACTTTTTATTGAAAGCATTTTTAATAATTATTGTAACTTTTTAAAATGTCTATCACATTCAGACAATTTAAGTGTGTAGATTTTTCTGCTCTGTGTGTTACATTAATTGAGACCATTTAGACTCTTGTTTGTTGTAATGCACTGTATGATGATGTGCTGCATTCTCAAGTAAAATCAGTATTTTAAGGGGAATTAGATGTCAAAGTGATCATTTTCATGTCATTGTTTCTTCCCTTTTCAAGGAACTTTTGTTTCCATTTTTGTTGCTAATCTTAAAATGCTGGAATTCAGAAGTGCGTCTTTCACTTCTCTAAGAGCTAATGCTAAGTTGAATATGGTCACCATCTACAGTTAATATAGAGAATTACAAATGAGAACTCATTTTTAGAGAGTATGGAAACATGAGTTGGAGGAAAGTTATTAAAAAAACAACTAGCTGACTTTACGTATAAGGACAAAGGCATTGCATTTTTTACTGGTTTTAGTTCATGATAGGGAAACCTAAAATTTGCATACATTTTCTTCCTTTCTCTATTTTCCCCTTTCTTTAGTTTTATTTCTCTTTCTGAAATGACGTCCAAAAGCTGTTCTTACATATGTAAGTTTTTGTCCTTTTTAAGGCATATACCAGTTTGGTTTTATTGTTACGTAAAATTTCATTCACAGAAGTCCCAGGCTTTGCCTAACTACCTTGTGTCACTTTCTCAATGACAACTGGTAAAATAATAGCAGTACAATAATTTCAATAACCGCAGGACAGTAACGTTTGGCAATGAAGGAGGCTTCTCCTTTCTAATTAAAAACTTCTCCCAATAGTGTCTCTCTATACTTTCTGAAGATGCAAAAGGTAATTTTTAAAAGCTATAAGCTTTACAGGATCACATTAAATCTTGTGTGCTAAGAAATCTAATTGCTGTTGGAAAACTTTACTGGCAATAGGTGAGATGCCTAGTGCAGGGTAAGCCTAAAATGTTTCTCTAACATGCCATTATAATGGCACTTTGTGGAACATAGTGGAAACACTAATGAGATCCTTGCACTATAAAATGAAAATAAAATTAGATCCAGATAAAATTATGCCTTCTGATACAGTCTTACTAGAAGCAGATGTTATATAGATGTGATAAAGATACGCCAAAAATACCACTGACCAAACATTTAATTTCAGTGTTGACTAACACTAATTGTCTTGATACTGTATTTAGAGGAGCTTGAACTTTAGTCATAATCTCTCCTTATGCAAGTGCAATGAGCCTTTTTGTTTGTGAGTTTAAACTGTGAGGTTGTAGAGAATTAATTGCAGCTGAACTTTTATGTCTGTTGATCATGAGTTGTTCTGGCAGGTGTTGCACTCTACCATGAAGTGAGAAAAGCTGCAGAAAAACTCTTGTTCAAAGAAAGGTGAATGTCTGTCATAAGGGGTGCATTGGATAGCAGACTTTATAATATTCCTTGGACCAAACCAAGATCTCATCAAGGTGAGAACGCTTTGCTGGACAAGTACAGATTTTTAGTTTCCACACGTGCAATGCACGTGGCACTGCCTCTGTATGCACATGGTGTGCTGTATGCCTCCACAGCAGTGCCAGGCAGCGATGGATGTGGTTGCATCGTGAACTGTAGGAGCCCTGTTAGCTTAGTAAGAAGATTTTATACTTTTGTTGGAGGAAACAGAGACAATATTTAAAAGGGAGAGAGAAAGGAATTAAAGCATTATATTCTGCTTTTGTTATAAGAATTTAATGTTTTCCTGTCTAAGGTGGAAACCATTGGTGCATCTCTAACAACCCTGATGGGTGTTCTTTGTGAAGGACCACCATCTCATGCTGCTGCCTTGTGCAGCAGGTTCCATAGGGCAAAAGTGGACCACACATCATGGAAAAGACTTAATATGAGAGTATCTGACTGTGCATCAGAAAGCACTATAAATCTTTTTAACACTTGGTGACTGCATTGTTTTGTGATTGCCTCCTTCGCGTTTTAGTAATGCTGTGTATCATAAAGGTAATATGTAAAACATTTACTGCTTCATGCTATGCTTACATTGTTGCAAAGGTTAAAAAGACCTTTCAGAAAATAAATTCCTCACCCAAAACTTGACATTTCAAACCCAGCCTGTGCTATGTACAAAACACTATTTACTCTGAAGTTTTGTTAAAAACCTGAAAGAATATGTTGTTATAAAGTATTACACAACAGAAATACCTTTGATTGGCTAGTAAGCTTTTGATTAGGTCACAGTTCACCTAAAACAGGTAATACAGAACTGAACTGCCCAAGTTCCAAATTCCACATCAAGTCAAATCCTGAGAAGCAGGACTTCTGGGAAAAAATAATAATAATAATAATAAAATAAAAGGAAAAAAAGTTCAGTGATCAGTAAACACTTGACAAAAAAAAGCAGTGGATGAAACTAGCTTGAGGCTTTTTCTAATTTTAAACTATCATTCTTTATCTTTTCAAAAATAACTGCACTTATCTAGATGTCAACAGCTGCTTACTGCTCCGATGCACAGATAGAAGACTATTTTGCCAGACACCTTGACTTTTAAACTTGGTTGAGAAGCTCTCTTAATGGGGCTGTAATTGCTACATTGAAATGTGCTGACACAGTTAAATCATAGTGAAAAATCCCCAGCTGTAATATGAATTGGCAAGGTGCTGTAAGCACTCCTCACTCCAATGTACACAATCCATTTTAGTGATTTTAGCGCTATTGTTTTTTATGGTTATCCTGACAAGTACAAAGAAGACAAAATATTCAGTGAAAAACTGTAGTTTCTTTGGGTTGTAAAAAAAGGACTTGAAGAGGGCATAGGTCTGCTCTTTATTAAAAAAAAAAAAAAAAAAAAAAAAAAAAAAAAAACTTGAAGCTTATGTTGCCAGCTGTTGCTATTTGTGCCCTAAATCTTGCCTCTCCTCTGCTCTCTGCTGTTTGTTTTGTTTAAGCTACTTTTAGTGGTGAGAGGCTCAGTTCCATGAAGGATGGTATTAACATGCTCAAAACACAGCTGTGTTGCTACTAGTACGTTACAAAGGCCAGATGGTACTCAGAAATGCCTTTGATCACAGGTGAGTACAATTTAGTAAGTCAAATTGTGCTTATCTGACATTTCCTGAGTGACTTTCACAGTTGGTAGTTTTTAAAGTGTTTTTGTAGCCTTGCAGGACATTGCATAAGACCACCTCACTTCTGTGCTGCATGTGCTGGGGTTCTGCTTTGGCCTAAACTGTATAGGAATGAAGATGATTCCCAGACATTGAAAAAAATAAATGTAATTACATTTACATATACACAGAGATACAAAATATGAAGATTTTTCAGCATCTATCACTATTTGCCTTATTTTACATGATAACTATGGGCATCATTTCAAAGTCTTACCACTAATGCCTTTTTCACCTTCATCTTGGAGGCTGGAACCATTCCATTTCGTAACATTTTGCTGCCCAGTCATGACTTTCAGGGCTCAAATACTGTATCCAATTGCTTTCAAAACTACCTTGCTAAATGCATCCAACAGGTTACGTAGGTTGTGTACTTTCTATAGCCAATTCATGAGAATGTTGTTTGCAGGCGATGGGGCCTGAGCTGCTGCTAGCCTGATTTTCTTTCTAAATAGGTAGGCAACTATTTGCAGTTAGTGTCTACCTCAGCAATAGCTTCTACTAGTTTTTCAACTAATCGGTCAAAATAGAAATATAAAAAGGTTAATATTCTCATATATTTTGGAGTTGTGACTCTAGTAGAAGTCTATTTCCATGCTCTTAGTTCAAATCCTCACTTACATGAGGCTCTCTCCTGACAGGACTGGGGCAGCGAAAGGGACCCGAGAAACGAGCTGAGGAAGCGGGCAAGGTTTCAGGCAGTAAAGGGCTACTGCTTGCACCGACGGCATCGTCTCACAGGCAGAAAGATGTAGAAGGGAGAGATATATTTTTTTTAAATAACGTGAACGTCACTGTTCGCAGATGTTGGGAACTGTGGGTGGCAGCTTGAAATTTAGTCATTTTTTTCACATCCGCGTGTGCTTTTCTTTTTGGGGGGGGGGGGGGGGCTAACGATGTGAAATACCAAAAATCCCATGGAGTGTGTTTTTGGGGGGTATTTTTTAATAAGAAAACAGGGCGAGCACAGGTGATTTTAAAAGAACGGGCGGCTCTACAGGAACACACAGCCACCCAAAAAAAAAAAAAAAAACACCGCCAAAACAGCGATTTGCACCGATCTTTCAACGGCACCCGCCGTTCCCCAACCTTTATCCCCCCATCACGACCAAAACAGCAGCACCCTCCGCCTTCCCGCCTCCAGCCGCCCTCCCAGCGCTCCGCCGGGCGCGGACCGCCTCAGCGGGCGGCTGCCGCGGGGTCTCCCCGCACGCCGCGCAGGGGCTGCCTCCCGCCCCTCGGCGGGCCCGGCCGCGCTCGGCAGTGACGCGAATCGGCGGCGCCGGGCCGAGCCGCGCCGAGCCGGGCTCCGCGGGGCCGTTGCGGCCCCTTCTCCCCACAGCCATGTTCCCCTCGGCGCCCGCCTCCCCGCGGACCCCCGTCGGGCAGGCCCGCAGGAACCTCGGCAGCGCCGCGCCGAGCCCCCTGTCCCGGGCGGGCGGCAGGAAGGGCCTGGCCGTGGCGGCGGCCGCCGTCTCCCCCGGGCTCTTCTCCCCGGTGGCGCGGAGGAGCGGCTCCATCTCCGCGCGGTGAGGCGTCGGTTCTGCTGCTTGCTGCCTGCTGGGACGCACTGCGAGATGCTCCACAGCTCTGAGCATCCTTAAATCTTTTTTAAGCAGTTTTTCCACAATATGCCTTTGGGGTGTGTGCGTGCTAGGGCACCCTCGTACTCGAGAAGCTGAGCTGCGTGGTGTGTTGAGTTGTCGTGCTGTCTTCTGTTTTACTTTTTTGTCTTATTTAATAACTCAGACTGCTTTTTTTACTGTTTGCCTGTCCGAGGTCATGCTGCCCTGTCAGCCAGCTGTCGTGCTGGTACTTGGCTTCTCTCATGACTGTGCTGAAGAACTTGGGCATCAGGACAGGTCCTATAGGATGGGATCTTTCCTACAGTGTATGAGTTAGCCTCTATATTGTTTTTTTATTTCTTTCTTTGATTCAGAGGTTAATCTACAGTAAGACTTCCTTCTTTCTCAAAGCTTGGTTTTGTGAGATATTTGATAAAGGGTCTTTTTGAAAGATGTGGAGAATTCTAAGTACTTAGTATTGTCTCAATTGTGTTGACTGGCTTTTGTTTTCCCAAACAATTCTGATGGAAATGATAGGCATGATTTTCCTGTATGAAAATAACAACAAAAAAGTATGCTGGTTACTAATGTCTATACTCATTTACTCCACTATAGAAACAGTAAGACTTCATTGGCCTGTAGTTTCTTAAGCACTCTCAGATCCTTGGTAGGCCATTTGACATCATCTGTTCTCATGGTTCCAAATTCTGACTGAAACATGTTATAGCTGAGCGGTTTTGTGGTTCTTTTATGGTTTAAAGTTAAATGCTACAAGTTCAATATGCTTGAAATATCTCTTATTGGAGTTCCTCAGATGTGTCTGTGGTATAGTAGGAATAAGAACCTGTGCATGTAAAACAAAACAAAAATATTCAAAGTTTATGCATTTGAAACTTCCGGAGAAGGAATATGCATGTTGAAACTTCCGGAGAAGGAATAGAAAACTAATCACAGCTTTTGTTTTGTTTTAAGAGCAACTCCCACCAGAGTTATACAGCATCCCTCAGCAAGCGATACTATTAACTATGACGTTAAGGCTTTTGGATCCTCTCTGCCTGTTAAGGTGATGGAAGCTCTGAAAAAAGCTGATGGTAAGAATTGATTTTATCTGTTATTTCCCTCGCAAAAGTTGACAGGTGGGAGAAAAGTTAACGTGGTATTGGTGGTATTTAAAAGTCGACTTTGCAGTGTAAAATGAAATGCTTGAGTCTTAGTTAGAATTCAGCTTGCTTTGCTGACTGACTGCAGTCATCGTTTTCACTTGTTCGGATTCTTTTGTTTCCTGGACTGGATGCTCTAATTTTATTTTTTTAATTCATGTACTCTAAGCCATTAAATGAACACATAGTTTAATTTAACTTCAGCTCATGTCATTTCAGCAGATGGAAAATAAAGAAACAGGAGTGGTGGTTTTATTATTTTTAACAATGGTTTTATTCTCACTTTTAAAAGCCCCAATAATACAAACTGCTCCTCAAGTTAAAGAAATTACTTCTGTTTTTCTAGTAGAGATATTAGGAACCAAAAATGTGTAGCTTTGTAAGTTGTTCAGCAGTTTTTAAGGTATTAATTATCTGCTGTAAATTGATAGAAATGAAAAGCTTGTAGGATTGCCTTGCTTTTCACCCTCAAATGTTGAGGGTTTGTCAAATGGATTTTAAACTATAGTTAGTAATCTGGTACTTCAGATATGTAGAACTTGTGACGCAGAATTTAATTTCAATACAGAAGGTATTTCTTCTTTGCATATGAGAAAGAAGGCTAGTTGGTTTTCAGGTGATTCCTGCAGTATCTTAAAGTATTAATCCTTTTTATGTAGCTGATGACCAGCTGAGCGTTCAAGTGGATGAAAGTGGATGGGCCTGGCTGGTCCATAGAGAGAAACTGATAATTTGGAAGATTGGTCAGTCTGCGGTTGCAAAGGTAAATGAAAGATCAAGATGGAGGCATTTCTGTGTTTTATGCTACTTGAACAAGTTGCCCAGTTGTGTTGTTTTAAAATCAAGGGTTTCCTTATAACTTAAGATTCACCCATCACCTACCAAAAGCAGTATTTCATATGAGGTCATGGTAACAACAGTAACTAAATTAAAGCTTTTGAGGGAGCTTAGCAGTTCTATATTTCTCTCTTTATTTTCTAGTTGTCACCTTAACATGAAGGTTAAATCTTTGCATCTTAATACGTTCCCTTTTTTATGTTAGATAGCCTTAATAAAGTTTATTCCATTAGTTAGAAACTAGCTGATACCTTACAAATTGGATTAGATAATTCCGTGAGTGACTTTCAACTGAGTTTCAGCGGTGCTGAATGCGTGTTTCATTTGGTCTTCTTACGTCAAGAAAAAATGTTTTTCCGCATAAATGTTTTTCTAACAACAATATGTCAGTGCATGGAGCAAGTAAAGACAGAGGAACGCTGTAGTTAAAAAATATTGATTTAAGTTTTCTTGGGGGAGAGGAATGTTTCTACCTCCCCCCCGGTCTCTGTGAATACCAAGTGAGCTTTTTCAACCACTTTCCATTTAATTTTATTTTGCTGTTAATGTATTATCTTAAGGAATGTCCAAGAAATTGCACCTCAGAAAGAGAAATAATTCAAAATTGTAATATTTTCAGAAACAGAAATAACAAAAGGAAAGAAATTATGTTTGAAAAATATTTAAATAAGTATGTTTAGCTGCTTGATCATTGTGACAAATGTGCTGAAAATCTCATGTGACACTTTTTTTTCCCACTTCATACAGTGTCCAAGCTAGTCTAATACTCCTGTGTCACAGTGTCTCTAAAATTTTTGACGCTGCTCAATGAGTTCTTACATGTCTCATGTTTATAATCGCATCTTTCTTACAGTTATCTCTGTGTAAGGAACTTCAGCTGCCACCCAGTGACTTCCAGTGGAGTTCCAGTTTAGCAGCTATATCTTGTCTCAGTTCCTCAGGTGAAGCGCCTTCTCTGCAGGTGATCAACTTCAAAAGTTTGGGGTTAAATGCTTTTGGACTAACTTTGAGTATATTCTATTTTATCAAGTAATTATTTGAAATTTGTGCACTTGGTGTTGTAACATATATCCAAAAGTCAGGATTGTTAATATGCTTGAAATACAATCCTGTTAGTCTTTTCAAATTATGCCATCTACCTGTTATAGGATCAGATTGAGTTAAGAGTTTTCTTGTGGATTATTTAGCATGCTTTCTCCAAACTAAGTCAACTAAGAACTCCTGTGTTCAACTATCCCTAGGGCTTTAAAATACTCAGTCTAAGCAAGAATGATTTAAGTGCATGCTGGCTGCAAAAGTTGTTCAGCTCTCTTTTAATTCTGGGTACGTGTGGCTGAAAAGCAAAACCCTTTATCTAATCTTCGTAATGAAGCTGACATTGGAAGGGCAGGTGGCTTATGTTTTGACTGATGATTTTGCTAAATCAATTTTTTTACTATACAGTGTTAGAGGATGAGGTTTAATAATCAGCTAGTTGTTCTGAAAGTGTGCCAAGTGTGTTTGTTACAATTAGTCATGGGGGGGGGGAAAAAAAAAGAAACCTCTCAACCTCTCATTTTCAGCGTGGGCATAGTTTAGAGTTTATACATACAGTGCTGTAGTAGAACTGGATAAGCAGTTGTCCTTGGAAGGAAGAAGCAGCACAAAACATGTACTGGGAACCTTTTTTCTTACTTGTCATTATGTTACACTTCCAGATGATGAAAAGCTATCTTATTTTCTTGTGATTAGGTCATAACTCTTGAAGTGTTCTATGACTTTTTCAGACCCAGAGAAGTTTCAGAAGAAATGACACACCTAAACAATGATTTTATTTTATTCTTTTTAATTTCATCTTTTTTTTTTCAGTTTGGAGCTATGCATAGATACTATGACTTCATAGTCATAGAAATATGGTAGGAAATATTTAAGTAAATTATTAAGTAATAGGCAGGAGTCACCAAGGACAATATATTACTTTTTTTTTTATTGTTCTCATGTTGATTAGCCAACCACTCTCCTTTGTGCACATCTGTGTCTAGTTAAAAATCATTTAGAAATCTCCATGGAGCTCAATGACAGCTCTCAGGTACCGTTCTTCTGTGATTTTCAACAACCAGTTGATTAGGTACAGTGAATTTGGTATCTGGGTGATTTTTGGAGTTAGAAGCCCTAATGGAGGTACACAGTAGACTTAGGTCTTTTTGGAGAAAAGATGAACTGCCTGATTCAATTTTTCTATTAATGACTCTAGAGCAATTTCTTTGTTAAATTGTAGTCTGTATTTCAAGTCTTTCATAGTAGCTTGTAACTCTTGGCATCTGGACCACAGACTTTTTTCTTGCAACTGTAAATCTTGTTTGATTTTCAGTAGCAGACCCTGAATTAGCAGGAGCAAGAACACGTACAAAGTATTGTTAGCAAAATAAGCGAGTATAACGTTCCCTGCACGTGCTAAGTTAGTTATGCTACAGAATCATTTTGCTGTTCAGTTCTCTGCTTGTCAGTGAGCATATGTATTTATTACTTTTTTTTGTGTTAGTAATTCACAATCTTGTTATCTTTGATACAGTTACAGCTATGGTGTGATTATTTTTTTATCTTGCGTGTTCTGATAATTATTTCCTCCCTTCAAGTCTCTGGCAATCATGGTTGCTACCAGCGAAGGTTCTGTGCGCTACTGGCCCAACCTTGCACATGAAGGTTCCTATACAGAGACATTCACAGACTTTGGAGGCTCCCTGTGCAGTTTCCTAACAGCAGTGAAGGTACAGTGCAATATGGTTTATAAAAAAAATACCGATTTACTTCCTAACCTAAAAATCAAATGTTCCTTGTTTTCAGTACTAAATCTCCAATGAATGTCACAAAGCAAGCCATCAGATGCTCTGAGGAGTAGTTTCAGAGATTGTTGAAGAGCAGTGTTGATGATCTGAAGTAGCAGAGATGAGTGGCAGTCATAGATATGTGTTAGAGAGGCCATGAGGTCATGAAAGTCACAGAGGCATGCAGCACTGAACCACGGGGTTATCAAGCCTGGCTTAGTATCTCAGCCTGTAATATATGTCTATCAGAAAAAAAGAGGGGACTGCTTCATCTGGTCTACATACTCAGTGTCTCGTGGTAAAGCTCACTAGTGGCTGCATTCGAGAGATTTTAGTAGGGAAGTAGTGAAAAACTGTACTGTGAATTCCATTTTCTGCTGGTGATGTATTTAAATGGGGAGGAAACTTTCCAAATAGAATATAACCATAAAAAAAATCAGCAAATGTTACAATATTTGATATCTTAAAAAGAAATTATTTCTAATTATATTTTTTCATGACCTTTTCAACAAGGCAGCATAATGTTCAGCGTTCATATTCTATATTATAAATATTTTAGGGCATCAACATGTCATAAACATTTTATAAACCTAATCAAAAGCCAGTGATCTTAATGGTGAATTTGTTGAAAGTTTCAAGAGGTTAAGAAATACTAATGGGTATCTACCCTGTTAGAACTGAATTGTGCACAGTTTTCCAGTATCAAGTTGAGGAAAACAAAGTCTTCTCATATTCATAGTTTTAACGTTGACAGCAAGGTGAATTTAGAGCTAGAGGAACATGGTTTTCAGAGCAGAACAATGTTATTATTAAGTCAATGACTTTAAAACTCCATTATTACATATGTGACAATTGTATATAAATAGTCGTTCTGTTGCTAAACAGATCTAACCTTTAGCATAACTTGTATGGTATGATTATGAAAATTAGGCGGATTGGTTTTTTTTTTTTATTCTATGAACATTTCTTGTAGAGATAAGCAGTTTGTTCTTTCAGCAACCTCCAGGCGATTATCATTTTAACCAAGAATTTTATGTGACTATAAGATCGCTTCAGGAACGTGCTTTTAATTTTTTAACATAATTGTTTTTTCTTTTTGTTAGGGAGGAAGCTTTATTTTATCATCTTCCAGAGGCCAGCTAGTTCGATTGATTCCAGATAGTTCTGGCAAGATTCATCAGCATGCCCTGCCACAGGGTCAGGGCATGTTTTCTGGAATTGGCCGAAAGGTTTCTTCTCTTCTGGGAATATTGTCACCTGGAAATGATGCTGTGGTAAGCTTGAAAAAGCTCAGATAGTAATCTACTTTAATTTCTGTCTGTAATTTCTAGTCTTAGCCTTTTGGAAAGGAAAAGAAAAGTCTATGTAAGGATGTATAATGACAAAACAAATACAGAACTGATTTATGTTACTTATATTTTCTGGAAATTGAAAAGGCAGACAGAAGCTAACTAAATACTTATGTTGTGTAATGGAGAACACTGACCTGTTCTTTAAATCTGAATAAAAGCAGGCTTTAAAGCAGCAACCCTTCCTGGGGTAGTATGCAAAGCATTAAAATCTTGACTCTTCCTTGTGATAGCCTCACTACTACTTGAAGAAACTAGCAGTAGCCTGTAAATATACTTTTCTGATACAGGGTTGTGAAGGGTTGAGGATTAGGTTGACCTTTGTCAATGAAATCCACAGAAGGTATGAGAAACACACTCATTATGGAGGCTCTTAAATCTGTAAAATAAAAGTTCTCTTAGAAATTATCATAATACTCTGATCTTGTATTGTAGTTTTTGCATGTTGCCTGAGGAAGTGATTTTTACGTGGACTGAGAGTGATACAGATTTTTGTATCGTAATATTAATGCTGTGATTTAACCTTTTGAGATTTTTCTTTTTTAAATGCAGATTTCTAGTGTTCTTTGGGATAAAGAGAGATCAAGTTTTTATATGCTAACGAGTTCAAATCTAAACAAATGGGAGATTGAGGATACATCAGAACGTTTTATTCTCAGCTGGGATGTCAACAGAATCCTCAAGGAACACATTTCAGATGCAATTTGGGTAAGGGTATGCTCACCTGAGAAGGTTTTTTTTTTTTTCTTTGCTTTGTTTTCCCTTAATAAGTGACTATGTATAGTTATAAACCAGATGCATTGATTGGTTTTATTTTGTTTTTTAGGGTTCTGAAAGTAACTATGAAGCTATTAAAGGAGGAGTAAATATACAGTACATGGATTTGCAGCAGAATCGGTAAGAAAGTACACTTGCTTCTGGTAAAACTGAGATTAATGAGGTATGTTCTGTCTTCTTGCAAAACCTTTTTGTAAGAAACTGAAAGTCAGTTTTACTTGAGTGCTAGCCATTATTGACAAACTACAAGTCAGATAACTAGATAATCATAGGTTACCGTATGCTTCATGCTATGTAGTATTATCAATTCTTTACCTAAGAATTACTCCTTTCATTTTTTAATGTAATTTTTATCAGGCTTGGTTAATTGTGTTTCCTTGATATTAAAAAGACAGTAACTAAGCAAATAAAACATTAGTACCAGCAAATGCAGAGAATTCTTTCTGTATCTCTTGTATTTTATTTAATTACAATAAACTGCAACAGCTGGATTGGTTCAATTTTGTACTATAATATGTGTATTGCATATGTTAATAAAACATCATGAAAGAACAAATAGGATAGTCTTCGCTTAAAGAAGTGTATAACATTGGAAAGCATTTGTTTGTGATCGTACTTATATATCTTTTTTTTTCTGAACGATTCAAGCTAGTGAAATACGTAATGATCATTCTCACAAAGGGGCAATCTCTCTTCTTGAATAGTGATGGGCTGGTGATCCTTGCTGCAGCATGGCATCCTGGAGACCATCCGTGTCTTGTCTACTACACTCTGGTAACGGTAGAAGATAAAGGCTACCAGATGTCTGATGATGTTGTTGTGGAAGTCACACAGTATAATCCATCTTTTCAGGTATGCAAATGAAGGCTCTAAAACTACTTCTGAGCAAAGAAAGCACAGTGTTTGAGAATATTCCTGTACATATATCAGCTGTCACATTATCTCTAAAGAAAACTCAAATTCTCTGTCTTAAGGTTTGCCCTTGCAATTTGTAATGTTCTGAGGAAAATGTCTATTACTGTTCAATAATAACTTTATGTGAGGTTTATGCTAGAAGATTTAAAGAGTAAAATTAAGAAATGTCTCATAAACAGAAGTTCAAACATCAGATTACTACAGACCTGTTTTAATGTTTGTACTGTCTGTGAAAGCTTCTACAGAGTAGTTTCGTAGTATACTCTTGCAATCCATTTAGAACAGACTTTGCAGAGACTTTTGCAGCAGGACAAGGAATCGGGAGTCCTGTATTTCAGTCCTTGCTGGACAGCAGCTGGTTTGCTGGAAAGGAAGGGCAAATTGGTTGTCCTTGGAGAACCTCATTTGTGATACCTCTTTTGGAAGCACAGGCTTCGGCATTAACTTTTCTTTGGTAAACTTCTCACACTCTCCCAACCCCTTCTACTGGGACATTTCATAATTAAACTTTAAAATGGAAGGAGAGTGAGTGTCGAAGTGGTAATTTCTTTGTTTACTTCACCTCTTCATTGAAATCAGCAAGAACTTAATGTTATATGGAAGTTTAAACAAGAGTGGCCTTAAATTTTAGGGCAAATGACAAGTGTTTTTTGGGTGTAGAGTTTTCTTCGTCATTTTATTCCTGTCTTATTAAGGAATTAAACTTCATGCACCTCTAGATCAGCTTTTAAAGTGTTATATGTTTAAGGTTCTGATCATATGTGTGATTGTTGATATTTAATGCTTTCAGTCAGAAGAGGAAGTGATGTGCTGTCTGGTAGTCCCAGATTTCTTTAGCCATGCCGCTTACCTTTATAAGGATGATGAAGTGTTTGCTTGTTCCACTGGAACGGGAAGAATTTCTTTACCACAGGAGAAAATTGTATTTGGCATACAAGGTAATATATGGGGGGGTGGGAAAGGTCAGGTTTCGTTCAATTAAAAATTGAATGTATTTACATCATTAAATTTCTTAGATTGTAGAATCATGTTTATGTTCCTTTTTCTCTGTAAGTCTTCCAAACTGATGTTTTTTGTAGGTGTACAGACAAAATACTGAAGCTACTCCTGGTATTGATATTGCTTACTCTAGAGTGTTTTGGATGAAAATGAAGTAAATCTGTGCTCTTGATATATGAAAGCCTGAGTGGATGCTTTAGATTTTGACACTTTTTTATTTCTTCCAGTGTTCACTGTGGATTATTTTGTTTTCTTGAAATTAACTTTGTTTTGAGACTCAGCCTGATGTTCATCCTAGGTCCTTGTGTTAGGTGCCTCTAAGTATATTGTTCTTGACTTTTCAGAGGTGTTTTCCAGTAGGAAAAATAAATTGGTCCCTAGGCGGAGTTTGAAACACATGAATCATAATTGTACTTTTAATTTTTTTAACCTTGCAGTGTTTGGAGATTTACATCATAGGTGGCAAACAGTATCCGTGCCTTCTGTTAAGCCAAGTGCAGTTGTCAGAATTGCTGTTGGTTCTTCACAACATTCAATGGTGTTACACCTTGTTCTTACAGTTGCATTTACACGCCTTTTTGCTTTTTCATCATCTTAGGAGATAGCATTTTAGGAGCAGGTTCCTGTACAAGTCTCCCCATTTTCTTCGCCAAAAAAAGTGGACTTGTCACTATCTTGTCCAGAGAAAACATTTCTGTGCTTCCTGAAGACCTTGAAGATTCTCTGTCCTCTTCTGTTGCTGGACCAAGAAGTGAGGTAATAGTTGAAAACTGAGGATAGAAATACTATTTTTTCTTCTGACAGTTTTGTATTTTCACTGTGGAAATCCTAGCTTGTTTAAGGCTTTGGAAGTTTTTAAAAGTGATTTGAACACTTTCAATGAAGGCAGTTTTCAAAACCCAAGAATTTTTACAATATATGTCATTTTGTGTCAGATGGTTCTTTCTCCCACCCCTTGTTCTGAAGTAGCAATTTCTATGAAATAGTATAATTATTCAGGTAGTACATTACTAGATGTCACTAGGCCTCTCAGAACACGGAACTTGAACTGCAGAGACTGGGATTTTGCTGTCACTTTTCTATCTGGGTGGTCTCTTTGTTCCTTTATAATAAACACTGTTTTCTTACTGCACTGTGGAAAGCTTTGAGTCTAAGAAGTCCCTTACAGTGGCTGAGTATTGTTTCTGCTCTGGTATATGTTTTTGCTTTCATATAATCTTACTAAAACATGTGAAAGTATTTTGATTGATATTTTATGTAATTTGTGTTTAAGCTATTAATCATATCAAACATGTTTTCTTTAAAATGTGCATAGAATTTGTTGCCAACATGTCCCTCGAGTGAGTTGGAAGAACAGAAAACTTGTTAAAATAGAAAATAGGGAATATTTCTGTGGGCTAATAGTTTCAATTTTTATTCCAATTAAATCCCCTTTTTAGATTAATTATTGTGAACTAGTATTTTACTGGAAGACCTTTGTGGTGATAGCTCAGGTGGATCTATATTTTTCTTAACTAATCTGCAGTTAGATTTGTATGCACTATCTGGGAGATAGAACTCATGAATACCTTTTAAATTACATCAAAAATTCTGGTTTTGAATGTCTAATATACTAGAATATTATATATACACACGCTTGAGGTCAAACTGCTACTTTAATTATAATGTATCTCTTGCGGCTAATGTTAGTCTAAATAAAGACAACTGCTTCCAGGTGGCATTTGTATATTGACTCTATACAGTTATGAAGAAAAAGAGTTTTAATTTCATAATGAAGTTTGATATTTGTCTTCCAGCTGAAGTTTTTATTTTGTGTTTTCAGAGTCCTGCATTTGATGTAACCAATAGGCTTGAAATCGTAGCCCAAGAAGATAAGACTAAATTACTGAAAGCTGCTTTTCTCCAGTACTGCAGGTAGAAATTGCACGTGATCTTTGAGGCTTTGTTTGCTGTTCTTGAAGGAACATTGGTGCTTGAGTACTGTCGTGGTAAAGACAGTATTGTGCTTCTTAACTGAAAGATGTTTTAATGGCACACGCACTTCCTGTGGACAGCATAGATATAAAAGTGGAAAAAATGTATGTTTTGGGGGAATGGAAATGCGAGGAAATGCACTATTTTTCAAATTATCCTGATTAAAGCAACCTTATTGCTGGGATATATAGAGTGTCTCTGAAAGGCTTTCTGTTTGGTTAGATGATTGATGTAACCAGTGGAGGTAGGGAGATGAAAAGATACACAAAGCTGCAGACATGGATTAGTTACATTTAAAAGGGGATCTTTTCAATATATATTCATTACTAGCAGACAGACAAAACTCTTCAGACTAATCTCCTTAAAGAGTCTTAAGATTTGAAACAAAACAATTTAAAATAACAGGAAATAGTGGTTTTTTGGGGCATAAAGCTGCATGTTAGATAGAGGATTATGAAGGAGATAAGGTGCTTTGAATAAAGGGTGCCAGGACAAGATGTAATCTTGCACAGGTCTTACAAATAATGTCTATGTGTATTCATTTGGCACTCTATGTAAACACAACAGCTGCTGAAGCAGGCTGTAGTCCTGAAAGAGTATCAGAAAATGCTACAGATTGAGGCTCTTGTTCCCATAATCCTATCAATTGTTTTTATTTCACATACATCATGTTTCTTCTATTTCAGGAAAGATATAGTCAATGCACAAAGCATGGTAGTGGAACTCTTTCCAAGCAGTGCAGATTTGGATTCTGATGCTGAACTGGATAGGGCAGTGACTCAGATCAGTGTGGACTTAATGGATGATTACCCTGCCTCTGACCCACGGTGGGCTGAATCTGTACCTGAAGGTAAGCATAATGGTTGGTTTGTGAAAAGCTATTCATAATACTCTAGATAAAATGATATTTTAAATTGGCAAAGAAGGCATAGCAGTTTCATATCCTTCTTCATCACTAGGTATATTTCCAGAAAGGCTACAAGAGGTATCTTACGAGACTGCTTGCTAAACTTGCAGTCTACTGTGGTTAGTTTGACTTCACGGAACAACAGAAACAGCAAAGGAAGTGTGCATTTCTGAGCATGGGACTTTCTGCAGGGTGCAAGTGGTGCCACTTCAGTGTTTCCTGGATTATTTGGATAGATCTAAATTAATTTCTGCAGATAGGTATGTTAAGAGAGGGGTTTTATTTGCTCATGATGAATACTTTCATCAACATGGCTGCACAACTTCTGATAGGTTTGGATCCTGGGTAGAGTGAGCTCCTATCTTGTATTGGTATTAATGTCTGCCACAAGAGAAATTTGTTTTGGAAGCTTCTGCTGTACATAAAGCATTAAAGCAGACACGTTTTCAGAAGGAAACATCTTTGTTCGTGCTTCCCTGTTCTTAGAACAGCATTTACTTGAAGCTGTTCCCAAGACCTCTAGGCACCAGTTCCTGGTTTCTGAGCAGAGACTTCGTTTAGAAGCACAAATGTTAACGTTTGAAACCTGTGTATGCAGATGGATGATGCTTACTGCTGTTGCTGCTTCCTGGCAGCTAGTTAGAAATTATCAGTCATCAAGTCTTTAGTATTTTCTGAATCTTAATTTCATCTTTAACTCGGCAATTTATCTACATTTATTCCTGGCTAAAGGAAGAAGGGAAAGTTCACTGCTTCTTGAAAATAGTCTTGCTATTTTTCTTCATAATGATAGTTTTGGGTTTTTTATCTTGGTAGTCTTTGGCTTAAAGCATATGTGAAATATAAGAAAAATGTAAAATAGGAAAATAATTTCACCCCTGGAAAACTCCTGGATGCTCATGGGAAAGCTTCCATCGTCCTGACTGACTCCTCGGGGGCGTAATTGTTTGGACAAAAGAATACTTCTGTGGAACACTTTCCAAAAGTAAGCTCATTTGAGGAGGAGGAGAAGTAGAGTGCTGTTGGGTAGCTACTTACGTTGTGCAATGGAATTGTTCAGGCAATGTGGGCAATTGGGAATTAGGCCAGAGCACCTCTTACTGCACACTTTATTTCTTAGTAGCTGTGGTCTAGGGCATAATAAATTTAGCAATAGCTACCCCATCATAATGATAAAAATCTTAATCATACTAAAACTTGAGTAAGCTGCTGTTTTAGCAGCATAATGAATGGAGCACTTCAAAATAGGTGCTGATCTAACAATATTTGACTTCTTCTAAAGGCTTTACTTGAAATATGGTAGAGTTCAAAAGCCACATTAAAAACAATGTGGTAGCAATATATAAGTGTGTGTGCATTTATTTAAAGAAAAATACCAGTGTGGTAACAATATAGAAATTTAGAGAAATATGTTTATCTCAGAGGCAAAGATAGTGATCAAAGAAATGAAGATATAAAGTAGTCTATGATTTTATTTTATTTTTCTTTCTAGAAGCAGCTGGTTTCAGCAACACATCCCTCATTCTTCTTCATCAGCTAGAGGATAAGACAAAAGCTCATTCCTTCTTCATTGAGTTTCTTCATCAGGTAAAATTTTTACTCTTCTTCTGGTATCAGCACACACAATAATTCTTAAGAGAAAAATAGTTCTTTCTAGTTCATTGTTTAAAGCGTATGTTGTGGTTTTTTGTTTTGTTTTGCTTTTTAAAAGGTTGGCGTATTTGAACGACTGGGCAGTTTTCCAGTCCGAGGGATGCCAATGGCAACGCGATTGTTGCTCTGTGAGCATGCAGAAAAACTAGCAGCAGCTATTGTTCTCAAGAATCATCACTCCAGGCTGCCTGATCTAGTGAATGCTGCTATTCTGATTGCCTTAAACAAAAGGGAGTGCGACATTCCACCAAGTCTTACCCCTGCAGATGTTTTCTTTCGAGAGGTAAGCATACGGATGTTTTAGTACTATTTTCTTCACTTTAGTGTACGTGTTTTTTTTTGTCTCCAACTGTTATGTGAGTTGTGATAGGTTTTGTACAGTGGAAGTAAATCTGTGGTGATTTCCAGCTAACTTGGATGAGTGATGAAAAAGATGAGTTTAATTTTACAGCACATCGGAGAATGTATGCTTATTTGTCATTTTTAAGAGGTGAACTGAAGAATATGAAGCTTACCAGATAGGAGTGAAAGCTGCTTTGATGAGCTGTCCTGGAATGAGTTGTATCAATTTGGTCTTTAATGATTTTTTTTTGTCCTAACAGTATTTAATCTAATCTAGTTCTTGGTTTATGCTGCATTTGAGTCATATGCCAAATGTCTGACTTAAGTCTGGAAATAAGGCGATTCTTGTATCCTAGGTATTACAACAAATATAAGCTGGTGCTTTTCTTACCCATTTGAGTACTAAATTATTTGGCTATATTCTGTTAATATTTATTTTCTGTGCAACTCCTGTTGCTTGGCTTGTGGGTATCTGCTGGAGCTGGACATGTCTGTGCTCAGAGCAATTTTTCTTTTTATTTTAAGGTGTCTCAGATAGATTCCATCTTTGAATGCTTACTAGAAGAGGAGGAGCAAATCTTGAAAGATATGCATATTGAATCAGTTGAGTGGGCCCAGATAGTTGTCAATGTGAACAACATCATTAAGGTACAGAACTGCATTAACTGAAATGGTTTGGGGAAGGGAGGGTCAAACATTAAAGAATACATTTGACTTATTGACATGAGAAAAGTGAATACAAGTTTCGCATGCCTAAATATATTAGGAAGAAAGAGATGGTCTTCTGCAGAATCAGGGGCATTCCTTTTCCTCCTGAGCAACTTGATGAAGAGAGTCTGAGAAGCTGTGGAAGCATTTGCACATAGCAAAGAGTGAAGAGCTTCTGCTTCAGAATGGAAGTTTCTTGCTCGATTAGTGTGTACCTCTCTGTATAACTGAGAAAGAAGGGGCTATTAAAATAACACTTCAGCATTGTAAAAGACAGTATATTTTATAGCCCGTGTATATGCAGATGGACTAAAATATTTATTTCCTTACCTTTAAACAGGATATGCTGCAAGCTGCCTGCCAGTATCGTCAATCTAGAGCCTCTTTATATAAAACAGGAGAGCTTCCAGAAAGAGAACCTGAATATATTCCGTGGACAGGTGAGAAATGTCTATTACTTGTTTAGTAAATATGAAAAGTATTTTTTTGTTTAGTAGAGATGTGTTCTGGAAAACGTGAATTCCAGTCTGAATATTAACTTATTCTTAAATTTTGTCAGGAAGAATGGGAGAAGCTAGAGGTTTGATCAATGAAACTGAGTTACTAAATGGACACATTTAATATGAGAAGGAAGATGGGAGTATGTGACCTGCGGGATTTTTCTAGTATTGTTAAGATTTTGACCTTAAGATGCTTATTAGCTTTTATTTTTCTTTTTAATTGTACCTAGCAACTTTTTTATGCTTCAGCATGGATTCCTTTGATGGTGAGATAGTTGTTTTAATATTTACTGCATTTTCTTTCCAAGCATCTAGCAGCCTACGTTCAGCAATAGCACGCCAGCATGGGATCATTCTGAAGATGGTGTATCCTCAGGCAGACAGTAACTTACGTAGCATTGTGGCTGAACAGTTGGTGGCACTACTGGATTGCTTTCTAGATGGCTATGTTTCTCAGCTGAAATCTGTGGACCGACCTGCTGATCAAGAGAGATACAGCAATTTGGAAATGGAATATGTGCAGAAAAGATCAGAACTCTTGTCTCCTCTCCGTAAGTACTGTTTGTTTTCCTTTAATGCAAGGATTAAATGTTCCATTTCATGAGGAAATGATGCAAACCTAATAGAGTAAATGGTGTTTGTGTATGAATTCAATTTTTCACATTTGCCTTCGGAGTATTAATGACTAGTTTTTCTGACTTAATGGGATATTTGCAAAACAGATTGCAGAATTCCATACAAGATTGCATCCATGCCCATACCTCTAATAAAGCATCGCTGATTTAATGTTTTAATTCTGTTGACTTCTTACATTTTTCTGGCAGGATTTATGTTCTGTGCTAGATGACTGAAAATAGAATAGGCTTTTGAATGTTTATATTGTTGATAGGTGGAAAAAATATATAAACATCTGAAACTTTGTTTAGTGTTTATCAGAAAAAAATGTTAATTTTAGAATTTTGATTATGTAATCAGGCTTGTTGACCATGTCAGACATGGTCAAGTCTTTAATGAGTAACTGACAGCTAAGCCCCTCTTGTTGAGTGGAAATAACTCAAAGAAAATGTACTTTAGTAAACTTAGATGGTATTTTTTTTTAAACTAATAATGAATCATACACTATAAATAAGACAATCTAATAATCACTGACTTTTAACATATTTAAACCTCAAGAAAAATCTTTTAACTGTCTCAGTTTTACTGACATTCATGGGCTATGTTAGTTTGCAAATACGTAAGTTAACAGAATACTCAATTTTGTTTGAGAGGAAATATGAACTTTCGATTGAACACAGTAAGATTGAAATGCATTTAATAGAATCAAAAAGAAAATTCAAACGTATTTTGAAGGCAGATCCCACATGGTCTTTAGTTGTTCTATCTGTTATCTAAAGCTTTTGCCAGCTCCTTTTTTGCTTTGTGTAATTAAATAGTTATTAATAAAGATACTAAATCAATTGTTGGCTTCTACCCCTAAAGAAGCACAGTAACAGATACATGCTAACTTTAAGAGAAAACAGGGAGTATACAGGTCACTTCGTCCCACAGTACAAGGGAAGAGGAGTTTAAAATACAGAGGTGGTAGGTATGTAAACTTGCATGTGTGTAGGGGATGTATGAGGTACCTCTTTGATGTGAACACCTGAATTTTGTTTTCATTTTACTCAGGCATCCTGTAACAGCTGAAGATGATGTGTGATATAACTGTTTTCTTCTTGGTTACTTAGTTTCCCTGGGACAGTATCAGATGGCAGCTGCTTTAGCAGAGAAGTACTGTGACTTTGATATCCTGGTGCAAATGTGTGAGCAGACAGACAACCAGGCCAGATTACAACGTTATATGAGTCAGTTTGCAGATCAGGTACGTCTTGGTTTTTTTTCCATGTTTCCTTTAGATACTGTTTGATAATAAGTTTGCACCTGAAGTTTTGAAAAAAAATAATAATAATTTTCTTTTAGTGCGTGTATTTACATATACATACAGAATGGAATGTGGAAAACTGGGACCAAGATTCATCTTGCAGAAGTTAATGGAGTATTTAGACCTGAGCTTGCAAAAAGGAAAAAAAAAAAGTCAACAGAAATGTTGATGTTAGCTGTATTGACAAGAAGGTTTTATGGGGCCTTTGTGCATCACTTGCACTGTCTCACTCTTGATGTCTTTCAGCATTTTGTAACTTGTTTGCTGAAGTATCGTAGTCAATAATGTTGTTTTATTAAACTAATGTAATACAAAATTAGGGATGACTTCCAAAAGAGGAGAGGAGATTGTTACATGTGTAAATAGAGGAGTTGAGAAGAGTAGGAAGCAGAAGTGTTGCTGTGTTCTTTTTTGTTGTCTTGTCAGATGTTTGTTGGGCAATTTTTCCATTATCTGTCAAAATTCAGTGTAAACACTTTTACATTTACTGAAAATTTGGAAAATGGAAGTAAAAAGGCAAAGAGGCTACTTGAGGTCAGGGGGGTTGGGGAAAAAGGTTTCCAAATTTGAGAATCAGTGAGCTCAATTTTGTTTAGCTTCCCATAACAGCTATGGAATGAAGAGTGCCCACTATTAGGTTTCCTACTGAAGGGAGTACAAAAAGTGTGTTTAATAAGAACAATTTAAAGTAGCAGTAGCAGACAGAAATGAAAGTAAACATTTTTAGTCGCAAGAATCAAATACAGAAACTGCCGAAATTCTCCATTTGTTCTCATTAGTTGTCTCAAATACTGGTGGTGTTCTGGGTTTTTTATGTTTTGTTTGTTCTTTATTGCTTAAAAACACTTTCTGAAAATAAGTTAACATGACAAACGTAGAGCAGAATAGATAATAAAGTCTTCAGACTTTATTTTTTTAACTGTTACTGCAATTAAAGCTTAGCACTATTCCAAGATTACTCTGAAGAGTCTAAAATAAATCATAAACATAAATCCTGATTAGTTATTTCACACTGAAGTTCTTGAGGATAAAATAGTTTTGAGGGATGTTTTTGGTTACAGAACAAGATTTATTTTTTCTAACAGTGACTAGGGAAATGAGGTTGCAGGTTCAGCTGGAGATAGGAGGGGATGTTTCGAAACAGTGATAGAAAGATAAACTTACAAGAATGAAACAAAGTAGTTGGCACAGAGTTCTGAGTGAGAGAAAGGAACAGGTGAAGAAATTAGTTTGAAATTACGGGTGAGGTGATACCTATTTCCAATCTTGTGGGTTACCAAAGAATTTATGTTTGGCATTTCCTTTATTCCTTTTAAGGATAAACTTGGATGTGTGTGTATCAGTGTTAGTAGCTGATGAAATATTTAAAGACTGTGTTTCTAACAGAACTTAACTCTTTTTTCATCAACAGTATTTTTTTCAGACTTGTTTGTTTATGCAAGTTAACCCATGTTATTACCAATTACGTGCTGTGAAGCATTTTGCCTTTTAAGACAAACAAAATATTTAAAGGTAACTTTTATAATCTGTTTTCCTATTCAGAATTTTTCAGATTTCCTGTTTCGCTGGTATTTAGAAAAAGGGAAGCGAGGGAAGCTGTTATCCCAGCCTATCGCTCAGCATGGACAGCTGGCCAGTTTCTTGCAAGCACATGAGCACCTGAGCTGGTTACATGAAATCAATAGTCAGGATTTGCAAAAGGTAGGCTTTTTTAATAAAACCAAACTGGAACATTGTTTGGTAAAACTTATAACCACTGTGTCAGGTACATGTTCAAGTATGCAGGTCATGTAGTTCATGAACAAAGGAATGACGCTTAACTAGGTGAGCAAGGGGAGAAATCTCACAGACTACTAACGGAGTACCAAAAGCCCCCCTTCAGTCACCATCTGGTGTATCACGTAAGCCACTGCATCATGTAATGGAAGTTAGGCCCATGTAGATGACTGATATTTTGTATCAAGGAAGATTTATTCAGCTTTGTGATCACCACTCTGGTGTTCTGGGAGTTTACTTTGAGTATCAGTAACGTTTTCAGATGATCAGCAAGGGGGAAACAAAAATTTGTATTTCAAAACTAACTTAGTGAAAGCAGAGAAATTTTGAGGTATCACCAATGCAAAAAGTAAGAAAAAAAAAAGTACTTCATGTATATTCGTAATTTGAAAGCAGTTTATTTTTAGAGGAGTTAATGTGTATGTGGATAGATTAATGTTGTTTTGGTTTTGAACTTTTTTTTTTTGTAGCCTTGTAGTCTGTCCAGTTCTTCTCCTACTTCTTGTTGGTCAGTCTGCTTCCTTCTGCTAGATTTATGAATACTTTTCACTTGAGCAAATAAACAATCTAAAGAAAAATGGCTTCTTCCAATTCATATGCACATTCATTACATATGCAAAGGATGGTAACATCCTATCATAAATCATAGGTTGAGAATCATATACCCCTTTAAAAATAAATACATAGGGAAACAAGAAATATGAGAGCTTGGTCAGGAAGAAATCTTGATATAATACAAGTAACAGAAGTGTTTGGGAATCTATCACTTACTCCATTTGTGTAGACTGAGGTGGTTTTTTATACAGCAAAGCACTATGAAGGAAGGAGGCAGGATTCTAGAACAGAAGTAATTCAGTCTGGATTACTCATTTTTGAGTAGGTGCTCAGAAAGTTTTTTTGTTCTTTTGTCAGACATAGAAGTAATTTTTTACGCATCTGCTGGGTTACTACAGTGGTTGAAAAATAGTTAGATATATGCCAAATTCCTGAATTAACAAATAAATAAAATGCATGCAAAGTTGTTCTGTCAAGGCCTATTTGCCTGGATTTTATGGTGAAGTTTTCAATAAAATCCCAGAGGCACAATATGTGAAATTGCAGCTTATCCTTTAATTGTAAGATAGTTTTGGGAGGTATCATAGAAATAGAGACCTATATGTCTTCCAAATAGAGCAATGCAAAATTTTAATTTGCAAGTTGTATGACTTCTAAAAAATAACATGTAATAGTACTACAAATCATAAGTAGCTGAGACTGCAGTTCAAATTAAATCCTTCTTGCCTGTTAACCTTCTGATGTAAACTTCTACAACTGATCTCTAGCGTGTTTATTAATTTCAGGCTCACAGAACGTTGCAGACTTTAGCAAACATGGAGACCAGGTATTTTGCAAAGAAGAAAACGCTTCTTGGCTTGAGCAAATTGGCTGCACTGGCATCTGACTTCTCAGAAGAAATACTGCAAGAAAAAATAGAAGGTAAGAAATAAAAGCAGAGAAAAGTGAAGAATAATTAAATTACTGAATTAAAGTCACATTTTTTTTGAAAAGTACATTTTCTGAGCATTAGGGCTCTAGTTTAATGTGGTAAGAATACATTGGGCTGATGACTGCTCATTGTGGGAATGGTGAGGAAAACAGTGTAAGGTGGTAGCCTCAATATTCACCTTCCCCTGTGCGTTAAGACTGTGACGTTGGGAAACTTCCACCTTTTCACTTTTCCGAATAACACACTATTAGCATAAATAGCAGGCTGCAAAGTTGTTTTGTTTTTGTTTTAAAAGTCATTAGACAGTTCTGAAGCAGCTGAAATTTCTAAACTATTCACAACATTTTTTATGAAGCTGCATTTGATATTTCATATGCAAGATAAAAATAAATCAATTTTGTAAAGCCTATTTATTGAATAGATATCAAATTTGAATTCCACTCAGTTCCTGAGACTCTTAGGCTCTAAGGAAAATGGGGTATATAAGTTATATTGTAATAGTATACCCACAAATACATAAAATTGTGATCAAGAAGTGCTTCCTCAGTACTTTCTCTTTCTAGCATGGCTAGTGGCAATGTTTCATTATGATCTAACTGAAAAGATATTAATGGAAAAATTGGTAATGAAGCAAAACAAGTATTCCCAAGTACAGCAGTTCCACTGCTCTGCCCTCGCTGTCACGCTTAAAAATACCCCTTTCCTGCTGTGAGTTTGTGAAAAAGCATATATCCTACACCAATAGTTAAACTAATATTGGCCACCAGGGGGAAGCTTTAAAATATCACTGAAGATTATATCTCAGGCTTGGCTCTATGAAAACTGCATGTTTATCTACATCTGTTTGGTACAATTCTTGAATGAGATCTTGTTGAAATAGACTTAGAATAATTGGTAGGTAAGCAGGTGTCACAAACTTATTTTTAGATTGTAATAATAACTTATTGCTAGGTTTTTAAATTATAAAACATTGCATCTAATCTCTCTATGAATGCAACTTCAAAATGTATGCCAATGCTGATGTGAATAATCTCATCCTTAAATAGGAAAACCTTAGCAAACTGGGGAAGGCAAAGCTTTATTTCAAGAGTGATTACCAAAATTTGGTGTGGACTTTATTCTGGTACACACTTCCGTATGACAGAGGCCGTAGCTTTTTTAATTTCTGCTCCTTGTGTATAAGCTTTGCATTTATAAAGAAGGAGTAATTATTTCTGTCATGTTCAAGTGGATGAGCAGAACATAGGAAATACTCCATTAGAATTATTTTCCCATTTTTACTATGCAATGGAACTGAGGTTGGAGTTTGCATACTGTGGGTGAAGTTACTCTGTGTTGATCCTGTTTCAGCCTAATAGGTTTCAGGCTGTACTGGAACAAAAAACAATTCAGAAAGGAATAATTCATGCAGTGCAGCAACTTCATTGCACTGATATTCAGCCAGAATGTAACTCTTAGAAATCACAGCCAGCTTGCTTTCCTGCCTAGTGCCGTAGCAACCCTCCGATCCTATCTATGTATTTGTTCTGTGGTTTTGAAGAGGAAACAAAAAAAGCTATAAGTTAGCTTTACACTGGGAACCTGACTGGAAAACAACAATTAGTTCACTGGGATGACAGTAGTGCAGTAGAATTATTTCTGTGCTTAAGCAACATAGAAGTGTCCAAATAAAATGCTTCATAAGAAATACTTGTAGACCTGGAAAATATTGTGACTCGGCAGTTGTTGCTGTGCCATAGACTTTGTTATTACATTTTAATAACATTAAACATTTATTTCCTTAAACAACTACAAGAAATATCGGAACAGGAACGCTTTCTGTTACACCAGGAGACGCTCCCTGAACAGTTACTGTTAGAGAAACAGTTGAACCTCAATGATATGCCAGTGCTGTCTGCATCTCAGCTCATTGATGTAAGTATCTCATATTTTCTCCGTTATGCAGATAAAGTTTCAGTATCTTTTCTACTCTGGTGATATAAAATAAATTAGATCACGGCTGTTTTTGTCTTATTTGACTTGCTAAGCACCTAAAGATCTGACATATGAAATTGTTTATCTTTATTTTGTTTACCTACAGCAAATTTCAAAATATTTTTTTAGTTCAGAATTTCCTTGTTGCACGTGTTTTTGAGTGCTGCTAGGAGAAGCAGCAGATCAAGTCAGTGCCAGAAGCTGTCTTACTGGTCTAAACCGGTTTTTGGAAATGAGATAATTTTTACCTTCTGTCACATCCTCAGCAGGGCAAAACTTGAAAGGCAGAGGGAAACAAAGAATTCCAACTTAATGAAGAAAGATGCTACAGCCTAGAAATGGAAAGGGCTGGAAGTGAGAAAGAGCACCCACAGTCTTTCTGTCGTTAAAAACATGAACAACAATGAACAACAGCAACAAAAAAGCAACTTGTTCCAATTCTGGTGTCAATAGAGATGACTGCTCCTCCACACTCCTTTCTGGTGGAACCAGTAGCCTTATTTTATTATCCAGTGATGCATAAAAAAATATTTGTTGAATAGCAACAATACAGTGTAAAACCAACCGTGCCTTGTCTGTTAATTTAGCAACCCATTAATTTTCTGTAATTTTGTGGAAAATCAGGAGCTGGTATTGCACCTGTTAGAATTTTCCCTGTTGTCGTAGAACAACCTGAAGAGTCTGCAGATTCAAAAGTCATTACCTCTGCCTTTAAGTGAAGCTCTCTGGGGATTACAAAAAGAGTAAGAAGTGTCATGTTTTGACAAGTGCTGGCATCATGCCAGTGTTCCTTCTGAATTCTCTCTGTCAAACCCGTGTTCCTACTTGCTACTTGCAATGCTAGAATGAAACTTAGAAAGTGTAAACAAACAGTGCATTAATATTAGTTTTGCTTTCAACTACTAATTTAGAACATTGTTTGGGAGAGGGTGGGCGAATGAAATGTGAATAGCAAATTTGTTTGTAAAAGGTGAAAGGCAGTACGTGTGCTTATGTACTGCTTCGAGCTTTAATTGTCAAAATAATTCTGCGAGCTCACTTTATTTGTGGAGCTGAGCTCTAGCTACAGTAGTCCAGGAATGTTACAGCCTTAAATGGCACTTAAATTTGAAACCTAGCAGCCTTATATCCAATGTCATTTGTCCACAGACCATTGTCATGTACGTGGAATGCTGCTCTAAAACCTTAAGTATATTCCTGACTATAAAAATACTTGCAATTGAATCAAGGCATATTTTCATGAGAAGGTCATGTAAGTGGAAAATACGTGGTGGTCTCCCCACAATGAGTTGTTCATGATATCAGTTACATTAGTTTGTAAGCTAAAAATAATTCTCTACGTTAATCTTTCATGTCGTAGATGTACATATGTGATGAGAACAGAAGGGCCAATGAGTATGACTTCAAGAAAGCACTTGATCTACTGGAATATATTGATGAGGTAGGAAAAGATTTTGAAGAGTTTGTGATCCAGAGACTTTTTTTTTTTGATCATTTAAGCGAGGATGTTGCATCTGTAGTTAGTTAAGAACATATTGGCTTAGTGTACGGTAGTTAAAAATAGTCCCTAATGTGTTTTTTGGTTTGTTTTTAAGTCACTGGAGACTTAATGCCAAGTGTGGTTTAGATCATTGAAGAAAAATGACACTCCTCATCTTCAGTACCCATTTATAGTCCAGTTTCTTTTTTAGAGCCTTGCTTCCCTCCAGGCTTCCTGCAAACAGGACAAGAATTAACTGTTTTCAGTTGTTCAGTTCATGCATCATCCCTAGTGGCAGTTTCTCTGGTTGTTTATGAGATAGCACGGAATAAAGGACACCAATTTTTTATCACGTAAATAGTACTGAACCACAGATTTGTTATCCTAAGCTTGAAGTGCTCGCTGCATCTCACTGTATGATCTGGTAACTTGCCAGGAGAAACTTTCCAGTAAGCCTGAATAAATCAACTTCTGAGAAACATCAAACCAGAATTAAAAGCAACCTTCACTAAAAAGCAGCAGCTATATTATTTCAGCAAACTATTTCAGATTTCTGTTATGGATCAGGTGGAATGTGTTCCTTGCTGATTGAAAATGAGAGCTTTTTTCTGATTATCCCAGTTCATGTTTGTCTGGGTAGAAGGAATCCAAGTTGAAAAAAAAAAAACCTCCTTTTATTAATGCTTTACAAAACCATTGTTCCATTTCGTTGGCCTTCAGTAATTTTGGTTTGATGACTATAAACATCTCTAACTTTCTTTTTTTTAAGCTGCTTTTAATTTAATTTTTAAATAGAATTTTCTTTTGAATAACATTTATTTACTGTTTATTAACTAGTATTTATTTATATATGAATCTGTTCATTTTTCGTGTGTTCACTACTGTGCCGTATTTGGTAGTGTGGAGTATTACTGCTTTGTCATTTACACTGAGTTGCTTTTTAGTTTAAAAAGAAAATTCAGCGTAATTTTCTGACTTCTCCCTTCAATTTTACAAAGTAGAATCCAAATTTTGGATTAAATAATTAAAAAAAAATTTGCAGTAAAATAACTCTGAGATAACTTATTTTGGTTCAGTCTTTCAAATTAATTTTCCCTTTGAATTTGTCTCCCCATTTTACCTCGAGACAGAGACAACTATATTGGCTTTTTTATGTCTTTGAAGAAGGAAAAACAAACATCTCAAAATTATTTTTTTTTTTGCTCTGATATTTAAGTCCCTTAACTTAGGTAGAACCATTCAGCAAACGATGGCATAGCTTAGTTTTTGCAGAGATGCGTTCAGCTAAATGTAGGGTTTGATTTGCTTATCTGTAATGGATTCAAGTGCAATTTACAGCACTTCAAAAATGCTTATGTGTTCACCAGTTTTCCTAGCTTTTCTCCAGCAAAAGTTTAAAGACAAGCCCCATCCTCTTGCTTCCAAGCTTTTAAAGGCAAGAGATCATAGCTTTGTGAGGGGAATTTAAAGTAGCTGTGATGCTTTAGGATATTGGGAGGTAAAAAAAATACATGGTCTCTTCTGTCATTGTATCTTAAAAGGGTCTTTGACACCAATTATCTCAAAGTTTCTCTGCAAAGAATAGACTGGCCTTTCCAAAACAAGTGTGTATTTTTGTGAAGACATTTATTAAAGTATTCATAAAATACATGTCCTAACTGTGTATGCTAATGCACGTCAGCTAGCTTGGCCACACCAAGAAAAGAGCCTTCAGGTCAGTCACCATTTAACAAATGTTAAAATAAAACTTGCCGAGAATAAACCGTTTTAAATACGGGTAGTTGATTGTGCTTTAGAATATACCCTTTTTTCAAATTGAGGTAGTTGGTCTTCAGCAGTTGTGTGGGGATGTAGAAAGCCTGAGCCATGTCTTCAAACAGAAATGAACGATCTTAAGTGATTCTACAGTATCATCAGCTCATCTATTAAAACAAATAATGTTCAATACTTGAAGAATCTAATTGATTGGTGCAATCTGTGTGACACAGTGGTTACTTTATAAACAAATTTTTAAATTACCTCTCTTTTTTCCTTACATGATGTGAAGGAAGAGGATGTGGATGTAAATGATCTGAAACTTAAAATTCTCTGCATGGCTCTCCGAAGAGATGGGTAAGTGCAAGATGAATAAGAATTACCAGGAGTATTTGTGACATGGCTTTTCCAGAATTACACATTGTTGTACTATTCTTCAGCTCATTGAAAAGACAGAATTTCATAGTGTAAGATTTATAAAGTATGAAGTAACTGGTAAGAAAGTGTGTGGAAACCTCCATTAAAAAAGTCCATAATACTTTGCTTAGCTCACTGGCAGCCTCCTATGCATTTTCAACACCCGAGAAGCAGAGACATAGCAATCCAGCTCTCATTCTTGAACCCTTTGCAAAGGTAATGGCAGTGATCAACGCTGAAACTTTTCTTCCTCTTTGAAGCATCTCAAGATGAAGCTTTTTTAAGAGCCACATGTGTAGATATCACTCCTACAAACTTTTATTTCACTTATTTTTGACCGCTGAACCACTTTGACAATTTCATGACTTTTTTTATATTAAGCTACCTTCCTAACTCTAAGAGATCAAAAACCCAGTGGCTTAAAAGCTACTCTTAGGGTCTCCAACACTGAATACAGGCTGAATCCAACTGGTATTAGATATATGCAACTTGTATTAGATATTTTTTTCTACCATTTTCAAACAGTAACAAATTCTTGCTCTTGGTTTATTCTACCAGAAGATAAATATTTTAATCTCAATCAGTAATTACTGAGAATAGGTAACTTTTGTCTTGATGGGTAATACTTGTGTTTTTATCAAAGAAATAATGTTTGTGTTTATGATTTAGAAGGCGGTAAGCATTTCCATTGTCCTCCTAACTAGACTGTTACAGTAGCGCAGTTATTACAGTCCTACTCTTGGAATAAAGAATAACTGACTCAGGATAAAGAAACTTCTTGCTCTGAGGTATAGCCAAGCACGTAACACTTGTGTGAACATCGTCATCTTTGGTAACTCACTGGATTTCCTGTATATTTTTTCTTATTTGCGTTTGATTTTTACCTATGCAATTCTCTTAATAAATTATTCTTTGACTTGCAGGTGGTCCAGTTCAGAAGGTAGAGATGATCCAATTGAAGCATCTAAGGATAGTATATTTGTGAAAATACTACAAAAACTATTGAAAGAAGGTAAAGTATACTTAAAAGTGAACTTGAAAAGATTAACTTCTTGAAATCTAGTGTTTCAAAACCTACTTAAAATAAACACTAATTAATAAGAAAAGTAGCATAAGTGAATTCTTAGAGTAATACAAACCTCCATGTGCATTCCACTAGATAACTAATTCCCATATAATTCTCTTAGTGAAATGCTGAGGACATGAAAGAGATGAGCTAATTTATTGATTACAATTTCAGTGCCCTCAATTTTTTGGCTTAGTAGGGCAACTGTCAGATTTTGCATGTTTTTTTATTGCAGAGTAAAGTATGTCTTCTGGAGTCAAATGCATATCTTCTGTAAAATAAAGGATTAATATTTAATCATCTATCACTCAGAAGAGTGTGAGCTATTTTAGCTTAAATGGTTTTTATTACATTTTTCTTCCAAAAAGCAAAATCAAAATGGAGGCCACCATGACTGCCACTAAGCTAAAAATGCCCATAGGAAGCTGTGGTCATAGAAGTTACAGCTTTGGGGAGGAAATGGCAGGGAGGAAAATGAATAAACTTTAAAATTTTAAAAAATAAATAAATCAGATTTTAATACTACTACAAATGCCCTCTTTTCAGATTTGAGAAGGCACCACATGAGAAATACAAAAATTAAGTTCTTCAGAACAGTTCAGTCCTGTCGATTTCTACCCTTCTTGTGAGATTCTCACAGCTTAGGCTGAAATGTTGCAACTGATAACTGGAAGTATTTATTATGTGGCTGATTTTTATTTCCTTTGCGAAATGATATGTAATGATTAAGATTTCATGTTTAAGAATTTTAGGTTTAATAATGAATTTAGGGAGAAAATCATTGGGAAGCTCTGTTTGAGCAGGAAGTATTTTTTGGACTTAGTTTTGCAACTTAATTATCATTGCATTTCTTAACATGCATAGTAGAATTTGATCCTCCCAATCCCAAAAAAGCAGAAGTGGGTGTTTACTTAAAATGATCGTAAAGGCTAATGCAAAGTACTTTTATCAGTTCAGTAATTTAAGGTTTTGTGTTGCAGGAGTTCAGCTAAGTGAATATTTACCGGAGGTGAAGGACTTCCTGCAAGCAAATGAACTTGACCACTTGAAAAATAATCCTTACTTCGCGTTTGTGTTAAAGGCAAACTATGAACTCTACGTTCAGGGGCAAGCATGATGATTGACACTTTTTTTAAAATATTTTTTTTCTAAAGTCCTGTTGAATTCGTGTCTACTTTTTTTTACAGTCTGTTATTTTGCTAAAAGTTTGTAATAAAGGCTACGGAGAGTAATATACTTGGTCTTAGATTTATAAACATCGACACTTCAGTCAGGGGTGCATTTTCAGGCAAAAGAAAAATAAAGTTTTCATTTTCCATACATCTTGTAAACTTGCTATTTCATTTTGTATCTTCATTAGTAGGAGTCCTACCTGGCAGTCAGATACACAGACACATGGGGTGAAATGTGGCACCCATTGAAGGAGGTGTTAACTCTTGCTCTCACTTCACAGGGGCTGTGATTTCAGTTCAGAGAACATACTGAAAACATTAACACTGGATGATTTTATAGCTTGCTAAAGAAACAACTATATAAATTAGCTTTATTCCCAACACTCTTTGTGTATTGCGCAATGTGTGGATATACACCTTCTGCTGTGGAAACGAGGAACTTCAATTTTGCATTAAAGGTTACTGTAAGGAAAGCTGGCTTGTCGTTAGTCACTCAGCTTGTCAGCGACAGCCATAAAGCACAGTTCTTGTAGGAATTTCCCCGCTCCACTGAGTATACCATTCTTCTAGTATACCTGATTTTATATTTTATAATACTTTTACAGTGTTTTGAAAAAGCAAGTTTATCTGTCTGTGACTTTCATATAAACTATATAACTGTATATAAGTATAAACTATATGGGTTTCTAGAGCACATGTTAAAAATGAGATTTAAGAGCTCACTGGGCAGTCATTCACTGTAACTGCTTGAATCTAGGCTGGCAAGAAACCTGGAGAGCAGTTAATGGAAGTGAGAGTCCAGCATGACCGTCCTTACTCGGCGACTTGTTCTTTACTAGCTGATGCTACTGGTAGTCTCCTTTTTTCTTTTTTTTTTTTTTTAACACCACATTGTCCCAGTTATCTCTAAAGTGGGAGGACAAAATAAATAAATCCATTTAATCCATTTCAGTTATTCTGGGTGGTAGCAGATTTTAATTTTTAAGTTAAATCGATGTTACTTTAATCTGTCATGTTGCACCTTTCCTTTGCAAGTAGCTTAACATGAAGAGAATGAATGCAGAGCAAGTTGCATGCCCTTATGTTTTACTTGTCTGGCTAGATGCCTGCTGCAACAACTTGATCCAACAGCTGAGAAGGTCAGAAGTTAAATCGGTTGAAGAGAATCCAGTTTCTAGTTTTAAAAGCGCAGCTCTCCTTCCGTTGCTTCCCCTCCTCCCTGTACTAATACAGTAAGCTGGGCTGAGAGTCTGAACATGTTTGGAAGAATAGCTTTATCTAGAGAGGTTCTAACTAATATGGGAAAGAAATGCATTAGCAGTCATCTTCTAAGATTGTTCTAAGAAACAAACTCTGCTCTTCTGCTGTCTTACATGGTTGATTATGAAGTGTGGTTCAACTCCTAGCTGTGGTTTCAAAGAAGTGGGTCATTTAAGGCATTAGAAAAATCTCACCTTAGAAAATATTAGAAAAATACCACTTTAAAGGTGGTTTCATGTTATTGATGAATGCAACGTTTTAGAGGAAAGGGAATACTGTAACAGATGATTGACATCCCGTGCTGAAATATGTTCTACCTGAACTTTTACTAGGCACGTTTTGCTTGAGGAGGAATCTAATGAATTGACTGTCTGCAGTAAAATACTTGGGAGATATTTCATCCCTTCCTAGACTGTCGGCTGCCTGTATTCTGTTAGAACTGACAGGATAAGCCCAGGAAAGCTTCCTCGAGAAGAATGTGTTTCTGTTCACCCGTAGCTATCAGTCTGCTTCAAAGCTCTTGGCTTCCTTCGTGAGATGTGTTTATTCCGGTTGGTGTAAAAGCACTCTGCAAGTTCTCAGGAAACGATCAGCCATGTAGTCTTCACAATTAATGTTTTATTCTACTGCAGGGTTAGGAGGTATTTGGCATTTGTACAATGCCTTTCATCTGTCTATTGCCAAAACAGAAGGCTACGGGCAATGAGTTTACTTAAATAAAACCTCATTAAAATAACTTCCATGCCTAAATTGAAGTTAAGTGTTCTCTCGGACTAGAAATGTTAAATTGGTTCACTGTTGTATTAAGAAGCTTGAAAAGACGGGGATTTGGAAAGGGCGAGGAGGAATAGCCCCCTTTCATTACATAATAAGTCGCTCTTATGCAGAACTCTTGTCTCGGATTACTGTATGGGGAGGATGCCTTCATTTACCACTGCATAGCAAAGGTCATGCAGGAGCTCTGGTTTTGTCACACTTGGAAACAATGAAGAAAGCTGGAACATAAAACAGGCAGGTTTTGACTGAAACGGCTAAAGGAGTGTGGACAGCTCCTTTAGAATAAGGTGGTATATCTTGTTTCTTAAATAGTTACTTTTCATTGATGGGAAATGCACACAGTACAAAATGTTCCTGCGTCTATCCTCTATTGTCATAGGAGTAGCAGGAAAGTTTATCAGCTTCCATTTGTGGTAGGGTTCATTAGTTGTTCATTGTGGATAGTGATTTTCTTTGTGCTCTCTTTTGGAAACTAAAATGTTTTCTGACTAAATCAGATTGATTTAGTGAGTCCAACACTGTCACCGTTTTGCTGTGAACTGTATTTGGGTAAAGAGAAAATTAAGAGGAACCACAGGGAAAGAGTAAGTTTAGGCTTGTGTCAGCTTTCACTGAAGGACCATTGAGATTGTTTATCTTTCAGCAGCATTTATGTTTTAGGTGGGATTTCTGTTACAAACACAACTTGATTTCAGTCACAGCCTAACCGACATGACTGACTGTATTTTGGAAGCCGGGAGTCTCACAGTTCTGCAAATAAATTTGATGGCTGTGATTCCCTTAAGTGCTTTCAGGCTTCTGCTTTTTGTACTGCCAGTTGTAGATGACAGAACTGAAGAATAATAACGCAAGTTGAAAAATAGCATGAGGGAACAGCATCTTTTATCCCCAGTATAATTTAATACAGTAACATGACAGGGAATGAAAATGTATAGCAGAACAAAACAGGGAGCAGCCAGAGGTAAAGAATGCTGCCAAGACAGAGGATGCAGAAACAGAGAAAAAGAAAAGCTGCTCGCTTCTCTATTGACCCTTCTTGTTCCGCATCGCAGGGGAGGAAGGTAGCTCCAGAAATGCCTTACTTTCAGGCGACTCCTCGCAGCGTGAACACTTCTGGTTTACTCTTTCTTCCTCCTCTCCTGCCTTCCTTGTGTTAGATTGTAAAGGCATTTTAAAATTTAAAAGGATTTAAAAGGATTTGCCTTGGCCGGTTGTGCCTTTAGAGCACAATTTTGATTTGTACGGATTCACTGGCAGGGCTGCAAAGCTGCTTGTGTTACTTCCCCTTAAATTCTGGTCACCAGACAAGAGAAGAATCACTTTATAAAGTCTCACAGGCAATCTCTGATTAAATAAGTACTGATTCAACGCGGCGATGAAGTGTTCCTCCTGGCTCGCGCAGCACCCGCACCTAGTCAGAGATGCCTTCCCTGTGAGGCCGCGCTCCTTTTACAAGGGTGAGCAGCGCCCAGGGATGGCTGGGCACGGGCTGAGGGCACCAGCAGGCACCGCGGGGACCAGTCACTCACTGGGCTCCGTGCCCTCACAGGCTTCTCTTCAGGTGCTCGTAGCGTTCCCCTGCACGGTTATTTCCCCGTTCCCAAGCCACATGGGTGAAGCACGGGACACGCTGCGCTCTGCAGCCTCCCCAGACCTTCCTCTCCTCCTCCTGCCCCTTCCCCAGGCGCCCGGAGCCCCGAGGCGGCTCCCCGCGGGGCACACCTCCGCGCCGCCGCCCTGCCCTGCCCCGTCCCGTCCCGGGGGGATTATTTCGGCCCCGTGCCGGGCCGTGCCGGGCAGGGGGGGCCCCTCCGGCCGCTCCTTTTACGGCCCGTCCCGGCTCACCTGGGCCGCGGCCAGCAGCGCCTTCTTTGGGCAGCGCCGGGCCGGGGCCGCGCCGGGCCCGAGGCCCAAATATGGCGACGGCCGGGGCCGCATTCCTCAGCGCCCGGCGCCGCCGCGATAAAAGGGCCGCGGGGCCGGCGGGCGGCCCACGAGCCAGCCGGCCAGGAGCGGGAGGCCTCTCCGCCAGCCGCCCGACGCGCACCGCCCGCAGCCAGCACAGGTAAGCGCGGCGCGGCTCGGCACAGCCCCGCACGGCGCTGCCCCTCGCCCCGCCGCGAGGCTGAGCCGTGCCCTGCCCTGCCCCGCAGCCCGCCCCCGCCATGTGCGACGAGGACGAGACCACCGCGCTCGTGTGCGACAACGGCTCCGGCCTGGTGAAGGCCGGCTTCGCCGGGGATGACGCCCCCAGGGCCGTGTTCCCCTCCATCGTGGGCCGGCCACGCCACCAGGTACGCCGCGGGCGCCCTCGGGGCTTCCTCTGGCCGGCCCCGGGTCCCTGCGCTTGGACCCAGCCGCCCGCGGAGATGTTGCTGAGCCCCCTTTTTTCCTCCCCCCGCAGGGCGTCATGGTGGGTATGGGTCAGAAGGACTCCTACGTAGGGGACGAAGCCCAGAGCAAGAGAGGTATCCTGACCCTGAAGTACCCCATCGAACACGGCATCATCACAAACTGGGACGACATGGAGAAGATCTGGCACCACACCTTCTACAACGAGCTGCGTGTGGCCCCTGAGGAGCACCCCACCCTGCTCACTGAGGCCCCCCTCAACCCCAAAGCCAACCGTGAGAAGATGACCCAGATCATGTTTGAGACCTTCAACGTGCCCGCCATGTACGTGGCCATCCAGGCTGTGCTGTCCCTGTATGCCTCCGGCCGTACCACTGGTGAGTGCGAGCGCCCCGATGGCCCCTCGTCCCCAGGGACACCCAGGACTGGTCCCCTTTAGCTGCCAACACTCTCTCCCCCAGTGCGGGTCTTTTCCTGGGCTGCATCTCAGGTGTCTGCTCTTTGTGTTCCCAGGTATCGTGCTGGACTCCGGCGATGGTGTGACACACAACGTCCCCATCTATGAAGGGTACGCCCTGCCCCATGCCATCATGCGCTTGGATCTGGCCGGCCGCGACCTCACTGACTACCTGATGAAGATCCTGACTGAGCGTGGCTATTCCTTCGTCACCACGGGTAAGCACTTCTCCGTCCCAAAAAGGTCCTCCCTCGTTTCCAGCTCTTGCACCTCTGGGGATGCTGTAGCCTCTCGTCCCATTGCAAGCCCTGGGAGTGCTCCCTCTTGGGTGTTTGCGTGTGGTTAGAGTTCTGGAGACCCAGCAGGCCTGCGGAGGAGCTGCAAGTGCTCTGTTTCCCCCCTCTTGTTGCAATCACTGATGCCTTTGCTCCCCCCCAACAGCTGAACGTGAGATTGTCCGTGACATCAAGGAGAAGCTGTGCTATGTGGCGCTGGACTTTGAGAACGAGATGGCCACCGCCGCCTCCTCCTCCTCCCTCGAAAAGAGCTACGAGTTGCCTGATGGGCAGGTCATCACCATCGGCAATGAACGTTTCCGTTGCCCAGAAACCCTCTTCCAGCCTTCCTTCATTGGTGCGTGCCCCCCTTCCCTCTCCCCTCCCCAGCAGCTCCCCCCTCTCCCCTGAGTCCCGGCGCAGAGCTCTTGCTTGGCGCTTAACTCGTGCCTGCTCTTCACCCCTCCCCTGCCCCCAGGCATGGAGTCCGCGGGGATCCATGAGACAACCTACAACAGCATCATGAAGTGCGACATCGACATCAGGAAGGACCTGTACGCCAACAACGTCATGTCTGGGGGTACCACCATGTACCCGGGTATTGCTGACCGCATGCAAAAGGAGATCACAGCCCTGGCCCCCAGCACAATGAAGATCAAGGTAAGGCTACGGCGTAACAGCTCCAGGCGCAGGTCTCCGGGGACAGCCTTCTCTTGCCCTCCCGCGGCGCCTGACACCTGCAGCATTTACGCGCACTGATCTCGTCTCTCTTGGCTTGTTCTAGATCATCGCCCCCCCTGAGCGCAAGTACTCTGTCTGGATCGGTGGCTCCATCCTGGCCTCCCTGTCCACCTTCCAGCAGATGTGGATCACAAAGCAGGAATACGATGAAGCTGGCCCATCCATTGTCCACCGTAAATGCTTCTAAACATGTTTACATGATCACTTTGCCAACCACTCTCAGGATGACAACCTTGTAGGTTCCAGGCTGCCGAGGACCTGCACCAGCCATGTAACTTTCTATTTTGTAACAATTTCTGGTTACTGTTGCTGCAAAGCTCCACGTGACACAGTGTATGTAAAGTGTACATAAATTAATTTATTTTACCTCGTTTTGTTTGTTTTTAAAACCAATGCCCTGTGGAAGGAAACAAAAAACTTCAAGAAGCATTAAATCATCAGTCATTCTGTCATACCCCTAACGCAGTGCTTTGTCATCATTTGCCTGGGTTCCTCCATCGCTCGCCGCCTCGGGGGTGGGAGCCGAGCGTGGGGCAGTGGGCTGGGGGCTCTCCGAGCGGGGGCAGGATCCCCAGCCCCATTTGGGGTCACAGCAAGCTCGGTTGCTGCTGCAGGGTGGGTGCCGCTCTCCTGCGACGTGCTCCTCCCGGCCCCGGGGGGAAAGGGTTACCTGGAGTTTTCCTCACCCGCGGTGGCTCGCAAAGGATTTTATTTGGCTCGGCCTGCGGCAGAAGTAGCCCAAGCATGCCTGCGCAGCCCCAGGCTCTGATGGACAGAGGCAAGGCTGGGGCTGAGGGCAGGTGGCGGGTGCAGGTTAAATAAAGAGCTTTCCACTCCGCTTATGGGAAACCCGCCCGCGCTCACCCCGTCCCCGGGGAGCTGAGGGCACCCAGGGCCACTTCCTCACCCTGCCTGACACCCTCGGCCTTCCCCTGCTCGTGCACTGGGGTCTGCCTGCAATGCCAGCCCCTCCAGGGGGCTTCCCTGCTCCATGCAAGCCCTGAGGAAGATCCCAGGGGCTTCCCCTTTGCCTGCCCCGGGGGAGCTGCCCCTGTCTCTCTCCTTTCTCCCTAGGTGTGCTGGGGGGCTTGGAGACCCCTTGTTGTTCCCACCAGCTGCTCAGCTGTGGCTGCTCCCTTGGGGAAGCACCCCAAAGCCTGGCTGGGTGCAGGGCTTGGCACAGCTCCCTGCCAGGGCACACGTGTGTAGGAGCAGGTGGCCCTTGGGGAGGCTGGAGGCCCTGGCAGGAAAGCTGTGCTTGGTTTTGGGGGGGTCTGCATGTTCCCATGGCTGTGGGGACAGCGGTGCTGGAAGAAGGGAAGGTGTTCAGCTGAACTTCCAACCCAGGAACGTTTTTGCTCTGCTGCGACTGCATTGAGGACACGCTCTGTTTTCATTTTGGTGGTTTTGCCCGCATTAAAGTGCGACCCGTCGGCAAATCCACGTTGTTGTAGCAGCCACATCCCAAAGGAAAACCCCGTGGGAGGAGCTGGCCTGATCCTTCTGGCACCTGGGGCTGCGAGGCAGCCTGCCGTGCTCCGAGCTGAGGGCCCGGGGCTGGGTGGGGGAGCAGGAAGGCATTCACCCCGCAGGAGACAAGCAGGAGGCAGGGGGTGACCTTGCCCTTGCCGTGTTTACAAGCTGGTGTGTGGCGGCACGTGCCTCGCAGGCAGCGCTGCGGGGATGTGGGGAGCTGCTCGCCACACGTCAAACCCTCGCCGCTTGACCCCCCGTCCAGGGTTCAGGCGTGGCTTAAGTGGTGTTATGAGATGGATTTTAGGGCCTGCGTCTGTGTACTTGATGGAAAGGCTGCTCGGGAAGCGCAGATAGAAGTTGGAAAAGCAGCCTCGCAGATCTGACGGTGCTCGCTGTGCGGTAAGGGAACAGCTCCTCCACCTCTGTCATCACAGAGTCCTGATCCTCCACAGAGAGGGGCTGGGGGGGAGCGCCAACCTAACCCAACCCAGCCTAACCTAAAAACCTCACCTTGTCAGGTTTTGGAACACAACACTTCCTTTGACCTGGAACTAGCCTTTTATCTGGGCTCGGGATTTTCAGAAATCGCAGACAAAGGTTGTTTGGAAACAGCTGAGATGCGTTTTCACATGGGTGAAAACTCACAGTGACACCAGCCTGGGTCTGGTCCTCATTGTGCGTTTAACAAGAATTTCATTGTCCTCCTCCGTTGCTGGCAGGAGGCAAGGGATTGTCAGGACAAGCATCCTCTGTTTTGAGAGAGGGAACGCATCAAATGTGACCGGGGGGAGTGAAGATTTAGTAAAAGGATAAAACAGAGCTTGCTTGCAAATTACTTTTTTTCTTCTTTTTTCTTTTTCTTTTTTTCCTCACAGGGTGCTCCTAAGCAACAAATTCTGTGGAAATACTCATTTTTGGAAGTGAAATTGAAAAATTAAAACGAATCCCTTCCAAACACGGTTGTTCAAAATTTCGGACATGTTAATTGCATTTAATGGGATAAAGGTTTGCTGCTTCTATTCAGTTAATCCTCAGCAACAACAAATAAACAAACGGAACATTGCCTGCTAGGGTTTCTTTCTTTGTTCATTTTTGAATGGAGCCGGCACTTTTTTTTTATTTATTTAAAAACCAGTTGAAATAGCTGCTCAGATTTCCACGGTGCCTCTCCTGGGCCTGGAAAAGGAGCACATCAGGGCGACCACCACCTCCTGACCAGTGCTCCCTGCGGGGATAAACTCCCCCGTTTGGGGCAGGGGCACAGGGAGCAGGTGAGCGCGGTGCTGCTCGGCTGGCAGTGGGGCAGCCCTGCCCACCTGCAGGCATGTCCCGTGCTGTGGCTGCCTGTAACAGGGAGCTGCAGGTCTGTGGGAGACTCCGGTTTTCATCCGTTCAGGACCTGAGAAATAAAGCAGCTTCCGATCCCTGTGCATCGGGGAGAGCCAGGGGTACTGCAGGCACGCGCGGTGGTTGTGCGCTGTGTGTGCTGGGGGTGAGCGGACACTTGGAGGAACATTTTATGTCCCTGGGGATTTCCTCCTTCTCCTCACAGGACTTGCTGTCCGCTTCAACAGTCCACAGACAGAAGCAGAGCTGGGGCCGGTGATGCCTGGACTTGCAGCACCGGCCATCCCGTGCAGCTTGGGGTGTATCCCGAAGTGCTTGCAGGGACCGCAGCCAGGCGTGCTCTTGTCCTGCCCGTGCTCTGAAGCTGATGCTGGTGTCCTGGAGGCTGCTCTGGCCCGGGGTGCTCAGGGAATGCCTCAAGCAGCTAGGGAATGAGCCTCTTCTGTAACCCCACCTCGCAGAGCTGCGTATATATAGATCCCTGGAAGCAGCTTTCCTCCTTGGCACATCCCTGCGGCCCGTAATACCCTGCAAGCCTGCCCTGTCCCCTGCTGCCTTGCTCTCAGCTTCCAGCAGCTTCTCCCTGCTGCAGGAAAAAACAAGGTTTTGAAGCTGAGAAGAGGGAGAACAGCCTTACAAAAGGGCTCTCGCATGCTCAGGGATGAGCAGACTAAAGCCAGTGCCATCTGGCCTGAGTGCCCGACCCTGTTCGTGGAGCCACAGCCCCTTTCTGCACCGCTGGGCTCTTCCATGAGGACCTGAGCTGTACCCGTGGAGGTGGACATGCCTACATGGCTCTTCTGGTCCCATAGCTTTTGCTTAGGCTGCCCAGCTTCACTGAAACAGAAGCAGCCCAAGTGTAGGTTCAAGTAGATGTCTGTGAAGGAATAAAACTCTGTCCCCCGGGGGCAAAGGGGCTACTGGAGATGGTGACCCTTCATCTGACACCTCCTGATCCCTCAGCCCAGTCACAGAGGTCGCCTTGTCTACCTGAGTGCAAAGTACGACCACTTTACGTTGCCATTAACTGTGGCCAGAAAGCTGCAGAATGGGATGCTGCTTTCCTGGACACCCCCACCATGAGCCTGTATTTTAGTAGCCAGCTTTCCGACTACATAGGTTTTTTGTTAAAGGATATGAAAACAAAACAAAACAAAACAAAGAACCACGAAAGCTCTGAGAACACCCTGATCCCAACTGGTGATGTACTGTTTCGCCCCAATCCAAGCAGCACTGCTCCAGGTGATCCATCATGTTTCATGCAGGAAGAGAGCAGCTGCATGGGTGCATTGGTTTTCTCTCCCTTTTTCCCTTTCCCGCCCCAAGCCCATCATGATTTTCCTCCATGACCATGAACAAGTCATGGCTCTGTTTGTTACCAGCAAAGTGGCTTTTCTGTTTTCTGTCTCAGAGGAAGATGAGGAACAGCTAGTGTTCATGGAGGGTTTTGAGGTGTTGTCATAGAAGGTGTTTGGGGAATGGGAAATACTTGGGATCCTAAATTTAGCTCTGAAAGTCATGCACTCCAGTTTCCTGGCACAAATACCAGAGAAAGTCTTGAAATCTGAACGTCTTCCAAGTGTGGCCGCAGCCCAGAGGCTACAGTGGCCACCAGAGGTGCCGGCACTGGCGGCTGTGCCGCTCTGCCTCCGCTCTCCTGCTGCGGGCAGGAGGCACCAGCAACCTGAAGCACGACCACGGTGACATTGTGCCATGGCTCTGGACACCAGGCCTCACTTATGTGCTGTGGGGTTACAGAGCCCTGGCACAGGCTGCCCAGAGAGGCTGTGGGGTCTCCTCCTGGGAGATCTCCAAAAGCCGCCTGGACATGGCCCCGGGCAGCCTGCCCTGGGAGGCCCTGCTGGAGCCAGGGTTGGTCCAGGTGGGCTCCAGAGGGCCCTGCCAGCCTCAGCCACTTCATGCTCCTGTGATAACTCCTGTCAAATCCTGACCAGGCTCTAGAAACCAAGTGTAGCTCTGCCCAAACTGGCCATGGTGGGTTTCTTTACAGTCTGCAGCTTGCATGTGCAAAGGCTGAAACAGAAGTGCAGGCAGCCCATGGAGCACACCTGCTGGACGTGCATCATTGTTTAAAAATAAAAGGAGTAGGTTGCTGAGAGGGGAGAGCAAAGAATAACACGGAAAATATTGCAGGGTCAGCACATGGCATGGAGAGTGCTCTTGCCGGGGCAGGGGGCTCCAGGCAGGGACAGAACAAGCAGTGGAAGCAGAGGGGTGGCCGTGGAAGGAGAAGGGGGCTGGGGTGATCGTATGGGATCATCTGAGATGATCGCATTAATGATGTGCTCTCAGATTAACACAAATTAATGCAGGGTCCCAGGGGCCCTGTATTGATGTTGCACTTAATTTTGACCATCTGTTCAGGTTAGATTTTGCTGATCACACCTTTCAGCAAAATGTCTGCCCATTTATCAGGTCTCAGGCATCGAGTTAGACAAACCCTCGGTTTAACTCTTGGCAAACATGCTGGAATTGACTTATGCAAGTGATCCTCACTGAAGCCACTGAGAGGACAAGGGATTTGGTTAAAGTTTAAGTGTATGCATGCTCATGTCCCAGAATAAGAAACAAAGCCGTAACAATTGAAGCAATAACATGAGGAATCCAATAGGCAGAAAGAGAGAACAATTAATTTTATTTCTGTACGTCCAAAAAAATGGCTTGAGGAGATTAAGTGATTGGTTGCAAGTAAAAGATTAATATACATTATATATATATATATGTATGTATTTCCTGAAAATTGTAAAGTATATGTATTTAATCTATTGCCTGTTCTGTAGGGTTTTGCATTGCTGATTTCCCGACTGCCATCTATTCTTCACCTTTTTGTGTGGAAGAATCAGTCTGAACTGAGGAACATATGGGGGGTATAGAAGGCAATCAATAGCAGCAAGGCCTAAGTCTGGAGCGCAGATATTCCTCAGAAGGAGCAGCTTTGGCCAATAAGATACCCAGGTGGAAAAGAAGCATTTAAAGAGAGAACACAGCCGTAGGACCTGATACCCTCAGCAGTCACATCGGCTTTGCCCTGGCCGTGCCGAGGTAGGGCTGTGGGTGCGAGGGCGGCCGCAGGCCTGAGGAGGCATTTCCCTTTGAGACCCCGGTTTGCCTCTGGCCAGCAAGAGGCGAGCGGCCTGTTTTGGAGAAATGGCCGTAGATACACCGGCCGCACACAGGCACGGTGTTTTTATATGGTAAGTGTAACCGTGAGCAGGGGTTGGTGTTGCTAAATGAATATTTAAAGCAAATGTCTGATAAGTTCTTCGCTGTCAGTTTGAGTTGTGAGTCACGTTGCACAGTCCCCAGCCATGCCCCTCTCTATTTATAAATTCATGCCTTGCTATATCTGACTCGCTAAATAACCCTTCCAAATTGTGGGAGGGATTCTGGGGGCGTACTATGGGACGCAGGGAATAATTTAGAGGAGCAAGGGGAGCCGGGGAGGGCACAGCCATCTTGGCACGCCTGGAGGCCCCGGCGAGGCCCAGGAGCCGCTGGCCTCGGCCTGCTGGGCATGGGGTGGGCAAAGACCAGCAGAGCCGGGGGGCTTCAAACCCAGCCCCCTGGTGTTACCAGTGGTATTTTGGGAATACTGCACTTCATATCCCATCAGACACTTTCCCACCAATTTCTCTGACTATTTTTTACACAGAACAGGGAGAGATGGCATTGGGTCCGGAAGGGAAAGCAGGCTGCCGTAAGGTGAAGTCACCATGATCTTAGCATCCAGACACTTTGAACAATTTAAAGAAATACAGGTGAAGGGACAAAGGTGGCAGGGGGTGGTGAAAAGCCTAAAAAAAATGATGGGAAAATGGGTTTTCCAGAAAGATTTTTGATTAAAATGACAAAATAAATTAAGGCTTTGAGATGGCTTATCTGTTGAGTTATTATTTATTATTATTTTTTGATCAGCTTTCACAGATAAATAAGCAAATATAAGGGTTTTACGGTTGTCCTCCTACAGCAGATTTCCAGGCCATGATCTGCTGTTTGGCTCTGTCCAAAATATTTTTATTTAAATGGTTTTATACCTTCCTTGAAGGGAAACCTTGATGAGTTAGGAGTAAATAACTTATTCAAGAAGGAAACCGTGGTAGCACATTGAAGGAATGGAAGGATTGTTTCTCTGTGGCATTTGTCAGATGCCTGGCATTGTAGTTTCTCCACCAGAAACCAAAAAAAAAAAAAAAAAACATTTCCAGCCCACTGGGATACAGAAAAAGGATCCTGACCCTTTCTGCCTGTCTCCTCTCCACAGGCAAAGGGCAAAGAGGGGCAAAGGCATTCGAAGAGTTTTTAAGGAGTGGTTTGGATGAGTGCACGATCATCTTTTTTCCCTTGTGGTCATTTTTAAGTGGCAGCCTTCTAGTCTGCTGGTGGACTGGGCGAACGAGATGTCAGGGCTGGCTGTGGGCACACACAGGTAGCCAGGCATGGTGCCTCTCTGCCTGTTGACCATGGAGCCCTACCTTTGCACAGCTGCCATACTTTGGGAAAGGAGGAAAGGAGGGCATTCACTCTTTGCTATATTTAATGGTGTCTCCTACTTTTATTTCTTGGCCAAACCTGTCCCCTGGGACATGGGTTGGGAGAATCTGGGGTTTGTGAGCCCTTGATCTGTCCACCGGCATGATGGGGAGACCTACCTGCCCATTTTCCTTGGCTGTAAAATTAAGAGTATCAATGTAGGCAAGTCTGGCATGTTCATAATCTTCCTTTGAAAGCAGAGCTGCCACACATTTGTGATGAAAGTGACTGTTTTTATTCCTGTTTGCCTTTTTCTGCATGTCACAAGGAGCTAACTGCTCTTTGGTGGACACTGATACCGGAGGATTTACAGAAAGGTAATTTCTCTCTGGCCAGCGAAGCAAGGCAGGGCACAGCAGTGTTTGTCCAGCATCATCCGCAGACCTGCTTCCCAGGGCAGAGAGCTCTGAGCCCTGTCAGGACAGCGTAAGGAGCAACCGCGTGAGGCTGGCCAGGCTGAATGGTGCCGCTGCAAATGAACAGGTATTTCCCAGCCTGAGCAAGGGGCGGCTGTGCCCTCGGGTGGATGTTGGGAACAGCAGCACGGGGAAGGCAGGAATGCCCGCCTGGCTGTGGGAACACCACCCGGAGTCCCCAAATCCCTCTTTTCTCTCTCCAGCATAAAGCCACCCAGCTGGTCAGCAACTGCTAGCAAAACACACGGCTTGTGGGTCGTGGTGGTGTTTCCTCTCAGTGAGTGTGAAGCTGGTGCCCAGCTTCCCTGAGAGCAGAACCGATGCTGGCTTTGTGCAGGGCACTGGGGACAAGGGTGAGCACCTGCCTGCCCCCTGCCCCATGCCACTGTGCACTTGGGGCACGATCTGTGTGGGGTTTGGTTCGCTGGCAGCTGGTTCTGGACGGAAACCAGCAAGCTCGGGAGATGAAAGTCGTCCTAACAGCACCCTCCAGAGCCAACAGGTCCCTCACGCCGGGTAGATAATCCATTATAAACAACGCACACAGATGTCAGCGCTCTCTGAGGGAGGCGCTCGCAAGTGGTGTGCATTTTTTTTTTCAAGGACACCCATTTGTCAAAACCGTTCTGGAGATAATTGCTGGTGCTGCGGGGGAATGCGGTGTTTCAGATGCTGGCTTTTCCCACCAGGTGCATGGCTGTACTTGGGCCCCTTCCTCTGAAAATCAAAATCTCAGCACTGACCTGGGCGATCGCAGATTTGAAATATCTTTTTTTTTTTTTTTGTAAGGATGCTGCTGTAGTCTGTAGCTGCTGTTTGAGTGGCTGGACTTTTTGGTGACTGCCCTTGTAAGAAGGCTACTTTGCTGGAGGATTTTAGGAAGGAGAGTACCGGAGAGGACAAACAGGCATCCAGAGACAAACATACTAACCATTTAAACAGGAGAAACTCACGGTAATGATTGCTTTTCTCTATTTAAAACAGGCGCTGTGCTTTGCTGAGCAGCAATCCTCCAGGAAGCCTTTAAGACCCGATGGGAAATCTCCAATTAAATGCTGAGTGGCGTGAGGGCCTGCAGACAGTTTTGGGGACCAAGCAAGCCCAGAGCTCGGGGTCCATGCTGCCTGCTGCTGATGTGCAAGGGCCAGCACCCTGTGCCGACAGAGGGGCTGAGCCCCACAGCAGCACTGTGCTGACAGCAGCTGTACCAGCTCCGTCCTGCTTAGAGCAGAGGCTGAGAGCCGGGCCAGGCTCTGCCCAAACTGCAAAGCTGGTGTGTGGTCGGCAGTACTTAGCACATGCGTGTGCATTCAGGCTGCTGGCCGGGATTGCTAGGAAGCCAAAGGAAGAGACACCCTAAGACTTTAATCTCCCTCCTATCTGGAGGCTAAATTAACCCTGACTGCACTGGCATTTTCCAGCCTGATAGCCAAGTGGCCGATTACGTGCCTCTCGCTAGCTGCAGAAACTTGCACAGATGGGATTTGCACATCCGCAGGTTCCGAGGGGTTAAAAATAAATCTCCCCCCCCCTGCTGATGGCTCGTTTCATGTCCATTTAGAGGTGTGCCATGCTTTTCGTGCATTTCCATTCTCATACTCCTGTGTGAGACCTGAGAAAATGCCTTTGCAGTGGTGACATTTTGTTCAAGGCAGGTTTTATTTTATTTTTTAAACTACCGCAATCTGGGCTAGCTCCCCTCCGAAGTATTATTTCACCAGCAGTGCATTTGCCATCTACGTACCTTGTTCTAAACTGGGAGCTACAACATGTTTGCTCACACGTTTATGGCTCTCGGTGCCACTGCCGGGGTGGGGGCTGCCCCGGCGCACAGTCAGAGGCCAGCGATCCTTCAGGTATTTCTCAGCAAAACAGGGACTTGGTCTCTGGAGCGGGTAAAACACTTCCCGTTGCTTTTCTTCCTCATGTTTTTTTTAACCTCAGCGCTGGGATGGTTTGTTCAGAGGAGCACCATCTCTCCTGCCCCTTCTTACTGTCAGCCCTGCGGGGCGGTGGCGCCATGCGTGGTGCAGGCAGCCCCGCAGGTACCTGCATTCCTCCGAGCGTCCGCCGTTCTTCCCGCTGCCTTCCTGGGATGTCCCAGCGAGCGCGTCCTGTGCAGGAGTGCCCTAGAGAGCAGCTGGGTGCAGACCCACAGCCTGTGGGGCTGGGGAGGCTGCTTGGGATGCGGGTGGGGTAAGGGGGTGAATGTAACACTCGGGTGGATGTAGAAGACACAAAGTAGTGGTGCTGTGGGTCCTGCCACGGCGGGGAGCAGCTGAGGGGCTGGCACCATGGCAGTGGCCTGCATGCCCTGGGGAGGCTGGTGCTGCAGCTTCTATGCTCACGGGGGAAAGGCAGGAGGAGGGAAGGGGCAGGCAAGCTGACTGACATGGGAAATGCAAAGAGGGACAAATTCAGAGAGCCCCCTCCCCACCACAGAGGAAGGGCACACAGAGAGGGACAAAGCTCCTTGCCTGAGTGCTCACTTCTGCAGAGACGGAGAGTTTGTGTGGGACTTCTTTTCCTCTATTTTTTTTTTTTTTTGTTTTGCCAGCAGAAGAAGACAGAAACTAGGAGCAGAACAAAGCTGGGAGGCGTAATAAAGCCAGGATTTAACTGAAAAGCAGCCAGAACAGAGCATAGGCTGGGAGTCCAGCGTGGCCGTGCTGCTTCTGTGGCTGGAGTGGAGCAGGGAGCTCAGGGCAGGGGGCTGGCTGTGGGCAGGTGTCCCCTCCCTGAGCAACGCTGCATGAAAACAGGCTTTTTCTGCTGATGTCCACCACGTCCCGGTCGCTGTCGGGTCTTACCCAGCCCAGGCAGCCGCTGCGCACCGTGTGAAACCCAATAGAGCCTGGACGATCTCCAGGAGGCCGGCAAAATTCCTGTATCAAGCCCGCCTCGCTCTCTCCCCGCTAAAACCCAGGACGGCTTGCCTTCGTGGGGGCTTTTATAAGGGGCTGCATTCCTCCCGCGGGAGCCCCCAGCCAGTCAGCGCGGCTGAGACCATATTAGGGGCACTGCTCACCAAACCCGGCTGCGTGCCCCCCTGGCGTCCCCAGGCAGGGCTCTCTGCGAGGTCCCCCCTATGCTGGCTTAAAGACGTAGCCAGGGCAGCGGAGCAGGGCGCAGCGAGGAGCAGGCGAGATGCGTGCCCGGCGCATCGTGGCCACTTGGGATTAGTGGCCAGCCGCTAATCCTTCCCCGCCGACGCTGTTCCCCATTAGGTGGAGGTGACAACAAGCGGAGAGGCAGCAGGGAGGGAAGGGGGAGCCGCCACCCTGCCCCCAGCTCCTGCTTCCAAAGCTCCCTTTGCCTTCCCGTCCTTGGTTTCCCCACTGTTACCAGGGTGGGGACAATAAATTCATTATTATTTTTTCAATCATTAAATTATTTCCATGTATTAATACCCATCGGTTTGGTGCTTGGGAAAGCGTGTGGGCTCAGAGGCTTCTGCACCACTTGCCTCTCCCTGAACTGATGCACAGGGGCTGTCTGCTGCCTTGGCTCCTTGAGGTGGCCTCCTACAGGTGTTCCTGGGACCACAAGCTCAAAAACGCCTTGCACATATTGCAGTTGGTTGCGCTGGGCTCTGCGTCTCCACGCGTGGCGATTTGCACCCTCAGAGTGTCTGACTCGGTGTTTCGTTTGACGGTACCTGGTTCTGGAGAGCCCCTCAGGCTGGGGAATGCTCTGCAGGGGAGCCGCTGGGGCTTCCGATCCCTCTCTGTGATGGTTTTATTCTGTGGTCAGCTAGTACAAACCTAAAAGGGGTAATAGCCTGTGTAACCAGAGCCCCTGCATCTGCTGGATTAACCAGCCTTCTGTGAACAGCGGGGGGGCTTGTTTGGGGAGGTGGCTGGGACAGACACCCCCAGTACATGGCAGAGTTTCACCAGATACAGACCTAGGAAGCCTGGGACATAATTTTATTTTCTTTCTCTGGCAGGGAAATTCTTGCTGGTTTGGATATCATGCTGTTAAATACTTAGAAAGTACATTTATTTATAAGAAAACGATTCTTTCTTTTCCCTGTTTTCTGTCTTTCCCAGACCTTACCCAAGAGACCTCAGAGCAGCCCCATTTCAGATGACGAATGCTCCTGTTTCGGCTGGGAGTCAGCCTGCTGATGTGAAAGCTATGTTGCCATGTAATTTTCCACCCCTGCTACATACAAACTGGCTGCTCTCCTCCCCTGGTGCCCACTGCCACAGAGAGGTGGCAGAAGTCAGACCTCTGGGGCTTGGTTCCAGCTCTGCCATCGATCTGGTGTGAAACTCCTGACTTACCTGGCCACCTGGCTTGCTACCTGCACGAGAACAATAATAAGGAGTAAGAGGCAGAAATAAGATCCTCGGGGGAAAAGGGATTTAAAAGCAGGTTTCAAATTTCTGTTTTGGTTTGAATGGTGTCTTTACTTAGTTTTTTAATGAAGGGAAAAAAAAACAGCAAAATTTGTAAGGGAGGGAATTCTCAGACTCGTAAATATTGTAGTTCCTCATTCAGGCATCTGTGGAGCTGCAGTTACTTAATGACTGGCTACTCTCAGCCCATGAAGGTCTTTGCCCTGAGATATTGAAGCCAAAGCTCATTAGGATTAGAAAAGTAAATGTTTATATAGCTACGCTGAGATCATCCGGAGCTGCTGTGCTGAGGACTGGGAGCTATCCCTGTCTGGTGCACATGGAGCTGTTTGGCTCTTGCTCTAGGAAGAGCTGTCCTTCACCTCTTTCACCCAGCACAGGCTCAGCATCCTCGCCCAGAGGCACTGAATGTGCTCCAGGGCTGGTTTTGGATGGGGGCTGGGCTGGAGGGACATTGAATCACAGAATCATGGAATCACAGAATATCCCGAGGTGGAAGGGACCCACAAGGATCATCAGGTCCAACTCCTTTCACCACACAGGTCTACCCAAAAGTTTGGACCATGTGACTTAGTGCACAGTCCAAAGGTTTCTTAAGTTCATGCAGGCTTGGTGCAGTGACTTTGGGCCCTATTGCCTGGTGGCTCCTGCACTGCTAAGGCCTGAAGATTGATAGTGGCAAGGCGTGCGGAATGTGCCTTGGGTGAGGTGTGGCTTTTGGCTTTGGTGTTGCTGGGTGTCTCCACAAGCTTCTGTTACAGGTCCTTTTATACAGATTGTCCCCGGTTATTTCCCCAAGTCTGGCTGCAGCCAATCTGCCCATCACTGCGGGGTGTGTGAGCAAGGGAAGAAAGGGATGTGCTGAAACCGGGGTGGGAGCATGAGGACACGGCTTACCTCATCGCGCACATGTGGCTGGGTGCTTGTTTTCAATACAGCAAGGGAACATGGCCCTAAAACAAGCCTGGTACAATGGAGGGAGGGGCAGGGGCAGCTAACAACAATCCTGCATTGTTTATGATGTGCTGACATCTTGCGGGCCGGTATGAAGAGTGGTTACCTGCTCTGAAGGGTGCAGAGTCTGGGGAGAACTGCAGAAGGTGTGAGCTGGTGGACTACGTGCCAAGCTGGTGCCTGTGTTCTGGTGTTTTGTGTATGAATGGCTGGGAGGCAGCCTTGTGGGCAGCCCAGGAGAAGTTTGGCTCTGCGGCATGTGAATCCTTCCCTCGCTGTTGGGAAGGGAAGCCGCTGGTTGGAGTGTCCGTGGACCTCAGATATTGCCGTGCCTGCCTAAACTGGGGACAGAGTCTTCTTGAGAAGGAAAAGGAGTGCACAAACGTTGCTCTGAACTGACACCTGGGAATGACAGCAGCCTTTTCATAACCCCAGCTGTCAAGGTGATGCTTTGCGACTGGCTCAGGATGCCGTTTTGTACAAAATCACAGTTCCCAGATACAAAACATGACATGCCCACATACATGAAATCCATAAAGGTCTGCCCATACGGACTGAGCTGCCTTTTGGAGTAAGGAGTTGTGGTTTATTGGGAAGTCTTCCGTTCTGGCAGCCTTCTTTAGGGATGCTTTTGGTGATGGTCAGTCGTACGCAGATCCTCTCCCTGCTATTTCCCAGGAAATTTGGGTGGTGGAGCTGAGTGCACGGCTGGGTGGCAGGGGGAGGCAGGTACAGTGGGGCGGGGGGAGGCAGTGCGGACACCCACCGGAGCCCTCAGGGGGATAGCCAGCATGGGCTAAATGGAAACTGCGCGGTTATGCTGGCAGTGCCTGGCTTCGTTAGGTCTGAGCACTTTTGACCGTGGGCATTTTTGCCAGCTCCAGTTTCCTGGTTTGTGCTGGTTTTGTGCGGGTTCAGGCAGGCCGGCCCTTCACCACAGCAAGGCAAGGGGGGAAACGCCACCGCTCGTCCCCGTGCTACAGACGGAAGGAGCCTCCCTCCCACACGGGTTTCTGGAAGGCCGTCAGTGCCCCCCTGCGACCGAGCGGGGCTGCGGGGGGCGCCTCGTGCCTCAGTGCCGGCACGGGGCGCTGAGCGCCTCGCGGCGGCACCGCGGCCATCGGGCAGTCGGAGCGCCCGAGGGAGGGCTGGGAGGGTCTGGGGCAGGGCGTGAGGAGCGCTTGGCGTGACTGCGTCTGCCCGGCCCCGAGCAGAGCAGGCCGAGGAGAGGCCTCATGGCGGCCTGCAGCTCCCTCAGAGGGGAGCGGAGGGGCAGGCGCTGAGCTCTGCTCTCTGGGGACAGCGACAGGACCCGTGGGCACGGCATGGAGCTGGGACAGGGGAGGGCCAGGCTGGGCGCCCGGTCCGTTGCCACCCCCGTGACGTCACACGGGGATCCCCGCGCTGCGATTGGCTCTGGGCGGGCGGGGGCGGGGCCGTGCGGGGCCGTTTGGGTTTAAACGTTGCAGCGGGCGGGGCGGGGCCCGGCCGGTAGCGGCGCGGTGCGGCGGCGGCTCGCGGCCCCTCGGCCCCCCGGTGCCGGCCCCGCCATGGTGGTGCCGGCGCGGCGCGTGAAGACGGAGTACATGAAGCGCTTCACGGAGCCCCAGTGGGACGCGTGCGGCGCCTGCTACCTGGAGCTGCTGCGCTACCGCCTCAGCCGCCGCCTGCTGGAGCAGGCGCACCGGCCCTGGCTGTGGGACGGCTGGGAGCAGGGCGGCAGCACCGGCGGCAGCAGCGCCAGCACCGCCGGCTCCCCCTCGCCGCCGCCGGCTGCCGGCAGCCCCCCGCCGCCGGCGCACGATGAGGAGGCGAGCGGCGAGGCGGGACGGGACGGCACCGGTAGGAGCGGGGGCGGCGTGGTTGGAGGGGTGGGGGGCGACGCCGGCCGTTAACGGCTGCCCCAACGGCCGGGGGTGGCTGCGGCGTGGGCCCCGGTACCGGGGGAGCTGTGGTAACCGGCATCCTGACTCACGGCCGCTTATGTAAAGCGTTGCCATGGAGCCGCGCATCGCGGCGCTTATATAAGCCGCAGCAGCACCCCGAGCGTGCCGTGTGATGGCTGCCCTGCTCTGGGCACTGGTACCGGGTCTGTAGCCGGGCACAAGCTCTGTAGGTGCAAGCAGGTGCAGAACCAGGAGTGTTGTGCTCCTTGCTAGCGTGTGTCACCTTCTGACTCCCCCAAAACCAACTTTGTGGCCTTGCCAGACAGGTAACGCTACCATCATTAATTTTTGATCCCATAAAATATCTGCCCTTACCCATATAATGAACTAAAACTTCATCTAGCAGCCACTGACTGGTGTTTTGCAGTGTATTTAGAACCAGCTCTATGCCTCTTGTGCAGTGCCTGGGAACCGGGAATTAAGCCTTATGCTGGTGGGGGATTAGTTCTGGGGTTAGATGTGCTTGTTTGGACTGGGGAGATCACATCGTCTGTCTTGATGTCCCTTGGGGTCTGAGCTTACCGGAATTATCTGTACTCTGATATTCACAGCTCAGCTGCATTTGCTGTCCTTAAGCATGCCATGCTAGCTTTAGTTCTGTTAGCTATTTCCTCTTCAGGAGGACTGGCGTTTCAGTGCCTGGTAGTGGTATAGAGCTCTGTAGCCTCACAATGGCATCAGCCTGTGTGCTACTCAGCTGACCTTTCATTCAGGTGTGGTAAGATGCTGTTGAGCTGCAATGTGGTTACTCTACGTTGGGGGAAAATGGCAAGGCATCAGAAATGGTTATGGATGCTTTTAAGAACATGGCCTGCTTGTGTTGAAGGAGCTGGAGGTGTGCTCTGCTGCTGGCTGCCGGCGTACAGCTCTCTACCTCTCCACAGCCATACGGTGATGAAAGCACGCTGGGTAACCAGAATGTAACGGTATTACTGTGTCTGATCTTGCTTTCCTCAAGTATTTTGAACTAGTAGTAATTAGAAGCAGTTGGGGCTCAGACCTTGGGGTTCCTGCCTTTTCTGATGCAGTCTGAACACATGCTGATCCTGGGTGGATGTGGTAGGGACCAGGATCTCATTCTTCTGCATACCGGTGGGGTACAGCAGGTAGCTTGCTAGGACCCAGACTGACTGGCAGCTGGTGAGGCATAAGGCTGTGTGTGGGGACACCTTTCAGTCCTCGGCCTTCCTGCTGCCCTCCGTGGCTGGCTGTGGAAGAGACCAGGCTGACTTCCTTGGTGGCTTGATTCCAGCTGAATCTGCTCTGGCAGCAGGTAAGAACTTGATAGCTGCAGATGTGCTGCTGCTCATACAGGTGTTTTCTGTGCCCAGTGAGGTTGTGTCTGTCCTGTGCGTACCGTTGTCTCCTCACCTTAGCATACCCAGTGGCAAAGGGGCTGCAGAACAATGCCAGCCTGCCCAGCTCTGAGACTTTGGGCAGCTGTGCCTGCAGCTGGTGGAACTCTGTCATGGCTGCTCTAAGAGAACACCTCTTCTCTTAGGTTCTTCTCATTTACAATGGGAGAAAAATCTGTACCTAATCCTCACTTCTTTGTAATGTGACTTAGTATAACTATATTTTCTTGCAGGCATTGAAGAGCCTTAGTAAAAGGCCTGAGAACAACTCTGCTTAGGTGGCTGAATTAAGTGGAAATCCGTATCAGTGTATAGCTTACTGTACAATCAGAAAAAAGTGACTCATTCAATATTAGGCAATTAAAGATTTGTTTTTCTTCTTAGTGACTGGCTAATTAAGAAGTGCAGAGGAGATAACATACAAACTGCCACCCTATGAATCTTGTATTATTCAACTTCTTTTTTTTTTTCTTCTGGAGGAGCTTAATTATGCTAAAGTGCTGTGGGGGCAGCTGAGTATGCTCATGTCAGTGACATCTTTTGTCTTCCAAATCTGACATCCACCCACACGCCGCAGTATCTTGGTTGTTACCTGGCTACTGCTGCTTCCCTCTGTTCTGGGGGGAACCAGATTTCTGGTTAAGTGATATTTAAAGTGGCTGTAGCAAAGTATGTTTGGCCAGCAGTAACGTTGCTGAATATCTTAATACTACCATATGCAGTGTTTTTTTGTAGTAGAAAGTCTCCTCACACAGCTCCTACCCATGAGGGAGCACTGAAAGCTGCAAAAAACAATGCTGCTTGACTTTAAGGTTCAGTGGTGTTGGTCTAAAGTACTGCCAGCATGAAACTCTGAGATGATAACTAGGACAAGTGCGTTTTGTCAATATATCTAATGCTCAAAGTGGTAGCTGAGTGATATTAAGGTGCACTGAGTGGCAGTTCTGGCATAATTCCTTCTGGCTCTTCACTTGTGACACGGTTGGTGGGTCTGCTCTGCAGAACATGTCCAGGCATGGGTGTGTGTTAAACGTAATCCAAAGAAATCTCGACCTAAATCAGCTGGTTCAGTTGACGCATCCTCGGACCTGTCAACAGAACCTTGTGGGCTGGTAAGTGAAACACAGGAGCTCTTGGCAGCAGCTCAGTAGGCAAACATGTTGTTTGTGAGATGATACTGCTGCACACACATCCAGCATTAAGCCATCTTTCCGTCCTTATTGTGATTTTTGCCTTCAGCACTTCTGTACAGAGGTCTGAAGTGACAGCAGTGTGACAAGCTGGTGTCAAAGCAGTTGCCACACGATAGTCTGATCTGGATTTGTGCAGCTCAGTAGAAAATCCAATTTCAAACTCCTTCCCTGATCTTGTCTGTCATGATGTTGCAGGTGTATTTGCTGGCTTACGTGCATGGGGAGGAGCAACTGGTGGTGGGGGAAGAAGGTAACAGTGTCAGCTTAGGGGGTTATAATACTGTGATCTGGTCACTTGACTGTCTTTTGTCAGGAAACAAGCTTTGCCATCAAGTCAAGCCAGATTTCTGCCCAGCTGTGGTAGTCATTCATAGCCACAGCTGAGTATATTTCCCCCTCAAGAGGCCTTGGAGATCCCCCTCGTATGGGGGGTGTTTGTGCCGAAGTGACTGGTGTGCAGCAGGCTTCCCCAAGCCAGCACCTCTCAAACCCAGGCTTCAGTGCTGCATCTGAACAGGGGAGCTCCAAAGAGGACTTGAGGGCAGAACTCAGTTTCCTGCTTTCATACAAAATGCTTCTGAACCTGAGGTAGCCCTGTATAGGGCAAACATCCCACAGATGGTAGTGTTGATCCCTGAGGATTTGTGGGTCTAACAGGAAGGTTGTTGGCTCTGCTGACTTGCTGCAAGTACCTCTGAAATGGGCTTCTTCTCAGCCTGGTAGAGCATGCAGCACTGTGGGAGGGAGAAAAGCTCCACCAACTCATGTTGGGGCAGTGGAGGGGAGCTGTTATGCAAGTTGGGCGATGCAGGAGGACTGAAGTGACCTTTTCTGGGCTGGAGCTTTCAACTGCCCTGTTGGGTGGGCCTGGCAGCCTTGTTTTGCTGCTAAGCACTTAATCCCCTCCTGTCCAGTGTGCTCTGCTTAGCATCACGATGCAGTTTGAAAATGTTCCTAGCTTTTTCCCTATCCTGGCTAATCCCTGTAATGCTGCAGCCAGTCGGTTCTGGGTTTCCTGTTCTATGTGCAGAGTGCGTTCAGCAGTGCCTGCAGGCGCTGGTGTGCTGCAGGGGAGGGAGATGGCAGCTGGTGCTGGTGGCTGAGCTGCCCGAGTAGCTGGGTCTGCTCCTTCCCTGCTGTCAGCTGCTGCTTTCTTGCCTTCCTGCAACAGGGGTGCCTCGTGAAATTGCTGTGATATGTGCTTTAGTTTTAAATGAGATTTAAATGGCTGTTACAGACATCAGCCTTGTACCTTCACTAACCGTGTTTATATAAATGAGCTGTAGGAGTGAGTTCATTAAAATACCTGCTCTCATAGCAGGTGCACACAAGGTGCCATAGTATGCTCTGGCATACAGCGTTTACTGCAAGACTGGGCAGGATTCTGCGTGCCATTTACTCATATGCTTTTACAGCTATTTTGGGACAAGCTGGCTTCGTCATTTCTGCACCAGCTGGGACTGTATCTGAGTGAGCAGCATCCAGGCTTGTCTGTTGCTTTGAAGCAAGGCTACTAATGTGATTGCAGAGACCCTGCTTTCCTTTATTTTGGAGACTCTAAATGCCATCTTCTGTGGCTTGTGAGCTCCCATGTTGTTGTGCTCTCCTGCGGAGAAGGAAGGTGCAGTTTTCCTGTGAAGGAAGCCATTCCATCCTGCCCCAAATGACTCTTTGCATATTTGACAGCAACATGTCCTCCCTTCACTGTGTTATTCTCTGAAATGTCACTGACATGCTCAGAACAGTGCCTCCTTCTGATACGGCCTCTTGTATGCAGAAGGGGACTGAGTCAGTCCCTTTCTAAGAGTGGGCAGTGTAGAGAAACTTGTAGGTAACAGACTTTGGCAAGGGGATGCCTCTCTGCTGCCTGATGCAGCTGGGATGCATGTGCTGTCTTGTCAGCAGTGAAGCTGTGCCCTAGAGCCCAGGGTGCCATGCAAAGCAGGTGTTTTACAGCACTGATGTCACTTCTCACTTTTATCCAGCCTTGGCTGTGACTGAACCCTTGTGTCTGATGTTTAGGTATGTAAAATTCCTCTGGCCACCCGTTGCTGTCCTTCTGTCACTCTGCTGGCACTGACTGCTTTCCTTGGCTGTTCTCTAGGGACACTCAGTTGGACTCTGGATGCTGCCATGTTGCTGGCTACTTCTAAGAGCTATTTGGCCATACCGCAGCAGCTTCTGCCACCTGAATGCTTCACCTGCACATCCTGGAGGGCATGTGTGTAAAGATGGGCCTGAACAGGGCCCAGCACCAGGTGCTGTGCTGGTTTGACAGCAAGCAGGAAATGAACAAGCCAAACAGCTGGGCAGAGCAGGCGGCCCACCTCAGGCAGTGTTGGGGCACGCGGGAGGTTGACTGGTACCCTGCTGGGACAGAGTGAGGGTACGAGTGAAGCACCGCTGTGCCAGGCAGGTAGCTTCCATTCTGGTAGAGCTGGATGGGTGCTGGAATGAAATTAAAGCGGTGTCAGGTTGGGCATGCATGAGCTTGATTAGCTAAATCACCGCAATTAGCATGAGCGGTTGCTGTTGTGTCATGGGATGGGCAAGCCCTTCTGCTCTTAATGAAGATACTGCTGTAAAGTTTGTTCTAGTTGTTTGTGGTCAACCTCTCAATATGTAAGCAAGATTAACTCATTCTACACCAGTGGAGGAATTCTTTCCATACACACCAGCGTGTGCTGGTGGTTGCTGGAAGCACATGACTTGGAGCACTGGCAGCTTGCAGCTGGTGTGGCAGGAGTCCTGCGTGTTCAGCTTGCTCTGCGAGCCGCTTGAGGGCACCGCTGTGTCCAGGGCAAGGCAGCAGCTCAAGCTCAAAGGTAGCCCCTTGAAGGGAGAGTGCTCAGTAGCATACTGCTGTGCTGTTAGGATAACAGAAGGCTTTGGTTGCCTTTTAAACAAAAGGTATGGTTGGCCTAAAAGTCATGGAAAAACTGGGTCACGATGTCTGCTTGTGTAATGTCTTATCTTGTATATTATATACATAAGGCCTGTTATAATGCTGATCTGGCATTCAGTATCAGTCTCAATGTGCAGACTGAAATGATGCATATTAGGTTCTGTGAACCTTAATGTCTGGTGGACAAATGCTGTACCCATTTGTCACCTGATGCTATGGGAACAGGCAGGGCCTTTAGGGAGCTTGGTAGGGGACTGGCCAGAAAGCTCTGTATATAATTAAAGCTTTATCCTCACATTAAATTTTTAGTAATTAGCATAGCTTTATTACCTAGGATCTTTAATCACCTGAGCCCTTTGCACTGTGGCTCAAGTTCTTAATCTGCATGGAACACAATATTCATGACCTAGACTCAGAATACAAAAGATCACCCAAATCCTTGGAGGACGATGACCATGGTGGTATCCTGGCTGCAGGGGAGCACAGGCCTTGCTGTCCAGCAGCAGTTCTGGTCTGAGGCCCACTTGGAAGTTGCAGATGCCTGATTTCTATGGGCAATATGTGCTGTTGTGCTTCTTCTGTGGCGGGGTCACTCCATCCTGTCAGCCCAGCCCTGGGGGCTTTCATAGTGCTGGTAGGCAAGTGTGCTTTTTACAGTGCTGATCACTCTGCTGGTAGGTAACTGCTGTATAAAAGGGCATTGGTTATGTCAGCCGTGCTGTCAGGTGTCAGGAGCCAGCGGGTGGTGACATGCTCTTAGGGAAGATGGGAAAACTAGTCTAGGGCAGCACTGCCTGCTGTGTGATGCTTTAAATGTAAAGCATATTTCACAGAACTGATAGCAAGGGGGATGGTGATTGCTTTATAAATCTCTGGTTCATACTTCCCTCTCCTATGTAAACAGCAAACCATAATCAAGAATTATGCATGAATAATCAGGGAGCTTGAAAATGAACTGCACTCTTCTTTCAGTGGATGTCTGTAATACGAGGGATTTATTTTGCACAGCTTTATCAGGCTTGTTCTCTGGCTGGCAGCATCTACATGCCATTCAGCAGTCCATCTGTTTGCTGTCTGAAAGACGAAAGGATGAAACAGCGAAGATGGAAGATCACTGGAAACATTCTTAGTGCATTTACAGTGCTGCCTGGAGCTATTAGGCTTCTGTAGCCTCACTAGTGAAAGGCCTATCTAAATATGTGGGAGCTGATGTGCAGAGGGATGGGCTTGGAAATAGTCACTAAAGAGTGAAGGCATTTGAGCTACTGTGGAATTAGTGACATCTTCCATTGCTGAAAAAAAAAAAGTGCAGCTTCAGTGACATATCAAGAGGCTGTGCAGATAGGCATGATTGTTGTCACTGGGAACTCAAAGCAGACCTCCCCCCCCCCTTTTTTTTTTCCAGAAAAAGAAAGAGAAGATCAAGAAAAGCATCAGAAGGAAGAGCAAGAAAAAACTGTAGAACACACTTCCACAAAGGAAGCAGATAAAACCAGCCGTGCAGGACGACGTCCAAGCCGAAGTGCCTTGTCCAGTCGTAACGATCGAAGATCAGCCAAAAGTCCTCAAAAGACAGATGCACCAAAGGAGAATAAACATCCATTTGCTCTGTATGGGTGGGGAGAAAAACAGACAGATACTGGAAGCCAGAAAACTCACAATGTCTGTGCTTCTGCTTCAGTGAATGAAGTAAGTAAAAGCTTCTATTTAAGTGAGAACTGATGACTTAGTGCCTAGAAAAGACATGTAGCTAATATCTAGTTAAAACTTCCAAGGATGCTTGTGATTGCTTGGGAAACTGAGGACTTCAACAGCCTCTGTTTTGTTGTGGATGGTACGGTCTTGTAAGTACTGTCTTGCTGTGGCTATGCTATGTTATGCAGGAGTGAAGTTAAGGGCTTTCTTTGCTTCCTTTGAGAACTGGTGTCATCCCTCTGGGTTTGGCTGTGATTGGAGTTGTGTATGAGCAGAGTTTTGTCAGGTTAGTCCTTCTGGGCAGTAGGGTATTTCTGCAAAAAGGCTGTCAAAGAACAAAAACGTGTTTGGATGCCTAGTTCTGCTTGCTGCAGGGTCTTTCTATGTGTTGCTAAACCCCATGTCATAAAGACAGCCAGTTTTCTACATTATCCAGCGGAGTCTGCAGAGTCCAGCTTGGGTGATACCAAACCCAGCTTTTTGAAGAAAGTGGCTTGGGTACTTTCTCCATCAAAATGCAGCAGTAGTTATACCTGTGAGCCTCGAGTGTGGCAAGCATACAGAGGAAACCTGAATGCACAAACCTTTTGGGAGGCTTAGAGCCCTCCTAGCTCCAGGAGACTCAGTTCTCACCAGGTAGCAACCCATCTCCCTAAACTGATGAGCAGTGTCACAGGAAAAATGACAGGCATCAGATGAATAAATGCAAGTATGACAAGCTATGACTGAAGCCACTTCTATCCTGAATGCTGGCTGTGCACTTTCATACTGGTCACAGCCAAATACCTACACTTTCTGTAGGGTGCACTTGTGGACAGAGCTGTAACCTGTAGTCCTTGCTAATGCTTTCCTCTCTAGAGTTAACATTTCATGGTAGTCAAGAACTTGGGTTAGGTGTGGAGGGGAGAAGCAGAGGAAAGCAGTTCAGAGAGTGTATGTAGCTGTAGATAGGACTGTCATATAGTATTGCCATTAATATTAAAGGAAAAGGTACAGCAGTAAACCTAAATGTTTGGCATGTCAGACTCCAGTGGCTTTTAACTGCTAACCTGTTTTGAACAATACTTGGAAGTTCTGATTAATGCCTGGCTATCTTGTTTCTGGCTGTTACAACACTGCCAGCAAAACTGGCTGTTATAAGTGTATTGCTGAATTCTGAACTTCATGAAAACAAGAGAAAAGCAGCAGGCAGTTAGCACCAGGCATCCCAAAGCTGGGATCTGAATCTATGAGTCCGAGTCCCTGAGCCAAGGTATCAGAATTTATTGTGGTGAACGTGTTTTTGATGTGTGAGGTACAGCTGACTTTGAGCGGGCTGTTTTGGAAGGGGTTTGAGGCTTTTTCTCCTTCCTGGGCAGCTGACCTCTTAAGGAAATGAGGAATGGGACCTGCACCTTTTGGAAGAAGCTGCCTATCCTGGTAATGGGTGCTGTTACTGGATTGATCAGCTTGCATCAGTGGTGGAAGTGGCTGACTGGTGCCTTGTTGAAGCCCAATAGATGTTAATGCCTGTCTTGAGCAGAGAGATTGATACTTCGAAAGACTTTTAACATTTTTCATGCTAGAAACAAAGTTAAAGAACCCTTAAGGGTCTCTGGTTTGCAGTGAATGGCAGGATTCCTCTGAAACACTTTCAATTATGTAAGTCGTGCTAGTGCTCTGACACTAGGGGTGCCTTTGTAAGGAGGGATTGCTTACTGCCTGCCTAGGTCACTTCTCTTGGATGTTTCAAAGTTGCTACTCTGTTACTCTCCTCTTGAGATGAGATCTTTAAGTCTGGAAATAGAGGCAAGCAAACACAGTTGGCTATTAAGACCAAATTTGGTGAAAATAATTTGAACATGCATGAGGACATAGGTTTTTCTATTTAAAGATCAAGAATTTCTTTGGTATCTAGTGAGCAGTCTCTAAGGACTGATGTTACTACTAGGCCTAGATTTTAAGGGATGCATACTGAAGGATAATTAAGAATTTTCTGTGGTAGAAATGGGAGAAACAAGGTTTTAAAAATGTCAGAGTTAAGATTAAGAGAAACATTAAAAATTTTGTAGTCTTTCCCACCATGAAGTGGGGGAAATATTGCAGAATAGAATTTGTGGCATTTCTTTACGGAAAAGTCCTGTGCTTCTCTTCTATTAGTGATGCAAATTACACAAAATGTAATATTGCTAGCAAACCCTGTTTCTTCAGAATGGGGGTTAGGATAAATAGCAAGTGACCCTTGGCTCTCCTGGGGTGTTCCTAGTCCGTTTTCCTGCTAGTAATGCTAACTCTGTTCTTCCAGATCCATGAATCTGCTCTACGAGCAAAGAACAGAAGACAAGTGGAGAAAAGGAAGCTTTCTCAGAGGCGAGTACGGTCAGCAGAAACAGAGAAAGCTTGCCGGATAAAACCTCCCCTGCCAGACAACCCTTGGATGACAGAGTATATGAGATGCTACTCGGCAAGAGCTCGGTGAAGTTGGATTCCATTAGGTATCGTCATAAAAAGTTTTGCCTATCAGGACACTGGTGCAAGGAACCAAACTACTTATGCAAGGTTTTTATAGGGAGTTTCCAGCTGTTAAATATTTGTTACAGTATTTTTATCTTGGCTACCTACCTCACAGTGGGGTGTATAGTTGGAGCCATAACATTTGAAGCGGCTTTTAGATATAGCTACCCAAATTTTTAAACAATTCCCCTTTTGGGAATCTTTGTAATGCGTTTCAGTTGACGTATTTTGGGGATGGGGGAGTGGAGGGGAACCTTGGCATACTGGCAATCAAGGCAAACACTTTTTGATCTTGGTTATGAGTAATCTGCTGTCCCTTACTTCAAAATTAAGTCCTCCAAATCATGGGAAGGTGGTATTATACTGGGGGGAGAAACTTCAGAAGTGTGGTGGAGGTGCCTTTGTATTTATAGTACTATTAAGTCAATACTACTACCAAAATAAATGTATTAAGACAGGCAACAGGAAAGCCAGTAGGTCTAGTAAGCAGCACTAATAAAGGTAGATGCTTTTTAGGCAGACAAATGCCAAGTGTCCTCTGTATATACAGGCTTTCAAAAAAACATGTTTAATCAGTGAATCTGGTGATACTTCTTAATTTTCATTGCTGTTACAGAGGTCATTGTAATAAACTACTAATTTCCAGAGCAAGGAACAGCTACAGGATCACTTTGCTGTTGCTGTGCCTATTGTACCAAATAACTGATGTAGACAATCATTATCTGACAGCCGCTGCTCGCTAGGCAGTTGCTTGTTGTACCGGGATCAACTTGGCACCATTGTATTAAGCTTGTGGTCAACTTATTCTACATTTAATCATGTAAATGCCAGTTGATCAGTGGGCTGGCTTCTGTCTAGTGAAGTCTATTTTTAATACTAATGAATATCTGTGCTCAGTGGGGTTAGACTGCAACATGCATTCCATGTGGTGGTATTGTATGAGTGTGCTGTTAGGGGTTTTAAACTTAAATCACTTTTGATGATGCTTGTAGATGAAGTTGAGAAGCTTTGCCTCAAAATTGGTGCAGAACTCCTTGCTAGTGGGGTGAGGGCTAGGGAAGGATGGAAAGGTACCTTTTAGTCAAGAAGCCTTTTAGTAAAGAATATATATAAAGGAGCTTGAATGCTTTCAGTCTGTAGGTCTTTTACATATTAAGAGTCATTGTCAAATTCTTAGTGTTTTTTTTCTCCTCAGGCTGCTGTGAATGACTTGTTCAGTTTGATAACTAAGCTTTAGGCAGACTATTCCTGTAGTTGTGAGCTTCAAGGTTTTGTTCAGATGTGCTGTGTATTAGTTGTGTATGTTGGTTACCTTTAACATTTTTGCAGCTTGCTTTTTACAGACTAGACAACTTCTCCCAGTAAGCACACTTGCACTTCTGCAGCAGAAGCCTGTGCCTGTCTTTGCTTCACTGCACAATCTCAGTGAGTAAGCAGGACTAGAATTGCTGCTGCAACAAGGGACAGTTAGATGTGTAGCTGAGTTTGGTTGTGGGTGTTCTTGAAAGTAATCATGTGGAGGGACCAAACACTGCTGCCTTCTAGTGTTAATTGTTACATCAGTAAAGGCTTCATTAATTTCAGTCTAAGATGTCTTTGACTCCATGAAATTATAACCTGATTTTCAAGTATAAAGCTTTACATGTCCTAATAACTCTTGTTCAGGCTACCAACCAGAGATCTTACAGCTTTTAAAACTGGGGAAGCAGAGCATGACTAAGTATGTTTACACATGGCAAAATGACTATATTCCAACTTTTTAGTAAGCCACAGTTTAGAACTTTGTAAAACTTCAAAACTGTGTCCAAAACTGAGACAAACTATTCAATGTTTTTATTCCACATGGGGTTTATAACTTTTTGCATGCTGTTTTTCCTAGTCAAGTTACTTTGACACTTTCAGTTCAGAAATCCCTGTTTTGAACAACAGTATGAAAGCACTAACTCAGTACTATTTACCAGCCTTACAAAATACAGCCTGTTCCTGTTGCCCAGAATGCTATGTACACCTCTGGCTTTGTAGACTTCACGTGACCATAGCAGATGGACTGTGTGCCCTCAGTGTTTTGTCATGTTAAGCAGTTTTCTTGATCATGGACTTGCCATGCTTTCCAAGACAGCTTCCAGAGTTCTCTTCCCCCTGAGAATGGAGGAGCCAAGATGATTGTGCCTGCCTTAAGTACCCATTCTTGGATAAGATGGATCTCCCATTAGATGCTGGTCTAGGGGTTTAAAATGTCTTCTGCCTTGGATACTGGGTACCAAACCTACTAAGTCTCAAAACAGGATTGTTCAATTATTCTGTAGAACATGAGAAATGTTCAGCAGCATCTGGGCTGCTGTGTACTGAGCAAATATTCTAGTTCTTATCTGTGTCTGGACAAGAGCTATTGCCCACTACAAGTAAGTTAGAAGATAATAGTGACAGTAATTGGATCATGTGAGTCACTTGTGCTTTTCTAATGGTCTGTAGCTAAAAATCTTGGGTGCTATGTTGGTACAATTTTAGTCTGAGTAATGTAATGCCTGAAATGAGGGGCAAATTATTCTGCTGATCAGGTAGCTTTCTTATATTTGGACATTATTTGACCTTTTTTTAAAAAAGGTTAGTAGATTTGCTTAGGCTTTGTGAAATAGTATAGTGCTGATAACTGCGAATTGTATATGCAAAATATTTGGTGTGCCAGGCTGAGGTCTGGAAAACTACTCCAGTGTTTTAACATGAGGTGATTGAGCAGACAAATGACTTGGAAAACTGAACTTTTAAGTGTCAAAGCTTTAACTACATTCCATAGATAAAGGAGCAGGTTGCTTTGCATCAAGTTTGACTTTGTTATCCATTCTAGATAATGTTTACCCTGTCAATGAAGAAAGTTCTGACTTCTGTCTTGCCATAGACTCTAGAATTGAGCCAAATCATGAATGCTTCTCACTCCTGTTTTACCAGTAAAACCTTGTAAGAACATAGTCAATACTTAGTTGTCCAGTCTTCATTAAAGTAACTGTTAATACCTTTCAGTTTCTGAAAGCACTCAGCCAAGTGAAATGAGACTTTCACAGTGTAATGCTGCAATTTAACTATAGTGTTGTAAAGACTAGTGTTTACAATGTGAAATGTTTCAATGAAAACTGCATATGAATGTCCCTGTGAAGTACAGTAGCATGCCTGTTCAGTCACTGCTGTCACATCTCTGCAGCTATGAACTATGGTGGTCTTTACTGGAAGCTGAGATGGTCAAGGTGATTCCTAAATTTAGAGCCAAACTTAACTGTGAGGGACAGACCTGAATTTCTGGTAACGAATTCTATCTAGGTACCCGATGCACATTGGTCAATTTTTAATGTCTAGGAAGTATACCACCCTTCTAATTTCTATGGTATAAATGCAGTACAACTGAACTATAAAGGCCTCTGATTTTTTTACTGATAAGGACCAAAAGCTAGCAATCTGAGGATTGATGTCCAATAACCTGCATGTGCCAGTTTATTTTCTAGCTCAGTTAGTGCACTCAGCAGCAAAGCCATATGTAGAGCCTGACTCAACACCTTGACAATAGCACCTATAAAATTAGGGGTAGAAGTGAATGGGAAGCTGCCTCAGCACTGAATTCACTTTAAAAATTCTAGGGAAATCCCATCTAAGCTTGAAGCAATATGTGTTTTTTAAAGTTTTTAATAGTATATGTTTTTAATGCTTCTGTATTGTCTATATTTAATAGTGGAGTGTCAACTTGTATATGTGAATAAAATGAGTGACACAGTATCGTGGAGTGCTTATACTGTGGTGTTCTTTGGGTCTCAGGCTTTTTGCTACAGGGCTCTTGTAGACTGCATGCAGACTACAGCCTCTGCTTCTCCCATTATCTTCTCACCTTATGGAGAGTAAGTGACAAAGGTAGCTAACACCAGTCTTTACAGAACCAAGTCATCCTGAGAGCTGAGTTTGTTTCCTATGTTCTTCCTAAAATTCTCCTATGATTTTTTTTAAATCATTTTAAGCCTTTCCTTAGATGACTGGCTTTATGTAGCATGAATTTAAGGAAGAAAACGAGCCAAAAACTGTAACAAGCCATCTCAAATGCAGGCTGAAGTCCTCATGAATCTTAATTTAGAGCTGGAAAAAGGGCAATATGGAGAAAGTGCAAGAAGCTACATCACTAGGAACTAGTATGAAGGTGCAATTGGGAAAAGTTATTTAAGGATGGCTGAATTTCTTTGTGCTTCTATGAGTATACACTGTGAATGAGGAAGCCAACCAAAACTAACAGGTATGTTTTTCCTCTGGTATTAAAAGGTATTTTTCCCTTAAAAGTATTTTGTTAATTCTTTCAGTAGTGAATGTGAATGCAAATGAGCCATGTACACAAGTAACTTCCACAATGTTCTTTTTTTAAGCTTCAGTAGGCATAGTTCCTAGTGGAGATATATCTGAGTACAAAGCAAGGGGATAATCTGTTGCTAAGTAGGTTGTAGAAGTTATGAGAGCATATACAGGATTCAAGTTGCACAGAAACATCTTCCCTTTTTTTAAAAAAAACCTTATCTTCTGAAACCATGTTCTCCAGGGGATCTAGACAGATATCTTCTCTAGAAATTAATCAGTATTGGAATTATTAGAGCAAAAAGGCGACCCCAACAAAGCTAAGAACCAAGTAACTGCATGCAGCCTCACAGCTCTGACATGCAGGAGCCGAGAGTCCCTGTGGAAAACAGCCTTTCTAACAGAGGGTGGCAGCAGCAGTGCCCCAGGGTTGGGGCTGCCTTGTCCAGTGGACAAGTGCTGGGGGAACTGCTGCGAGGGAGTACAGGGACTGCCCCCTTCCCTGCTGCTGGAAAATGCACTGAAGCAGTGCTCCAGTTCTCCTAGCTGATACTTTACCAGCTCAGCTTCACCATGAATTTAGCAGAAGTGTTCTTTTTGTTTTCGAGACCATCCAAGGTTTGTCTTGTGGGTGTAGGTTATCAGGCAAAAGTTCAAACAAACAGGATTTGCAGTACAACACCTAGAAAATCAAAGATTCTTTATTTGGGGTTAAATACAAGCATGAAATAGTATAGGCCAGCATTCTCATTAAAAGGCAAGACAGGATTTAATAAGACATTTAAATCTTCTAAAGCTCTAAATGGTTAAAGTTCCATATCCAGTAAATCCTAGGATATGAGTGCCTAGTATTTTGTGTAAAACTAAGCCATCTTGCTTTGGTAAAGTAAGAACTTTACACTAAAAACCGTACATAATTTAACATTTATCACTTAATATTATGTGAGCTAGGTTTGGTTTGCTGTGTGAACTATAATGTTAAAGCTTACAATTGATTCCAGAGCTCTTATGGGCATGATGTTTATTTTTAGGAATAAAAATATTCAGAGGAAAAGAGTAAACAGCAAAGCTTACCCTGGAAAGCTACTGCTTCCAACAGTATTCTCCTCAGAAGCTGCCATTTTAGAAAGCATCTTTTTAAAATGCCAGTAAGATACAGCCTATGTGTGCAACACTTGACAAAACACATAAATTAACCAGGTTTAATATGCACCAACGTAGTAAGGGTGTAAGTATAAGAAAAGGGTAAAAACCTGGCAATCTTGATACACTGTCCCCTTCTCATGAGGAAGGAAAGAATAAGACAACTTGTTAAAGAATAAAACTGTGCTTACTGCTCCTTAACCATGGACACATGACCAAAGTGATCACATGAACTAGTATAAACAAAGGACCAATCTTGTATATAAAGGGAAAAGGACTGGAAAATATTTTTTAAAAACACCCTGTAGAGCACTTTCTTTCAGCAGTGTACTACTTTAAAGTGACAGAAGTAAGAACACTCCCCCTGTTTCTACTGTTAGTGTAATAATAGAGAAGTTTTTGATCAAGTGCCAACCCCCTTCCACCATTTTAACAGTGTTGGAAGGGAGACCTTTAGCTTTACCTGTGCTATGTCATGATGGGTAAGGGCACAGCTTTTACTTTTGTCTGTGTACCAAGAAATCTGATTAGATCAGGGGGAACACATCTATCACTTTTCTAGTACTTCACTATTGGTTTGGGGTTCAGAACTGACACCTTCCCCTCCCACACATAAGACCTCTGCCAAAAATGCAACACAATCCCTTTGGACATGCTGGAAGAGGTAACAGCATCTACCATCTACTGCAGGGAACTTGCTTTTGGAGTAATGGAAGCCAAAAAAAATGTAACGACTAAGACAGGTAAGGTTATTTGGAGTTCTTTCTTCTTGTAAATGCAGGATTAAGATTGAAGTTTTTTTTGAGACAGCTTATCAACAAGAAAATGCCTCTTAAATTCTTATCAGTTATATAAAATCCAAGTCTTAAATAAAACATGATACATAGAGCTATAACATGAAACTCTTTAGACCCTACAACCTTTTTAAAACCTAAGCCTCGGCTTTTCTAGTAGATAGCAAACTTAATTATTTTGTACTTTTAATTCAGAGATGAGCCAGGGATACATAATTTTGTGATGAGCATCTATGTGAGCTAAAAGTGTCTTCACAATATTTTTTACTTGCAATTCTTATTCCACAAAAGATACTACATAATTCTCCTCTCTGTAGCATGCTTGGTTTGCTCTTGTGTATTAACTGTCCTCTGAATTACAGCCTCAGTTTAATTTTCTTACTTAGTTTTTAAATGTGCATTTGACCAATGTCCCTTAAATAGGGAAGATTCATGTATAGAAAAATAAAGCTTTCTTACCCCTGGAATTTCAACACTGGGTTCTGATCAAATAAGCTATTTTGTGTTAATTTGCACTTGCAGGATAACATTTTTACTTACTTATATATGAGTGCAACTGAAATGTCACTCCCTGCCAGCAGTTTGAGTTTGGCTACCTCCAGAACCACTAACTTATTTCCACAGCTCCACAAAACCCCTATCTCTTACCTGATCAGTTGTCATGACACTGCAAAAAATGGTATGTGGTTCTCTCCTCCCTCTTGAACCCTCTGCAAGTCTCTTCTGTCTCCAGCTAAGCAATGACACCAGGATTCCTAATACTTTGTTCCATACCTCTTCCCCACCATACAAAAACAGCAGGAGGGAAGAATGAGTTCTCCCTAACATACAAAAATCAACATCAAGGCTGAAGATTTCCTTGATGAGCTTCACAGGAAGAAAGAACTGCTTAAGTAGTATGCATATTTTTTTCTTCTATCATACAAGTCTTCTGCAAGTACGGTGGATAGCATTATCAAAAAAAAAGTTAAAAGGTAGAACTCCAGAAAGGCAGAGCCTCAGTTCATCATTTTAAAATCTAATGTTACAATTCAAGTTTATACGTATTTTAAGAACAAGATATTAGTATTCTAAATTTTAAATGTTCAGGATGGTTTAAGAAAAAAAACACTTGGTTTCAGTTTGTACTTTACTGGGTATGCTTCACCAGAAATCATTTTTCCCCAGTTAATTTCTTAGTCAGAAGTAAGAGGTTAAATAGAACTTACTGTGATATTTTTCCATAAGCCCCTGCACTAGGATTACAAAACACAGAGAAGATGCACACCTCTGTCCACATATACATAGTATCATCATGACACCAGTGTTAAACAAAACATCAGGACCAAGAAAAATTCCAAAATGTGTGTCAGTTGACAGCCATTTGAAAGATTTAGAAGCATTTTTTCTGAACTTCTAAATTCTGAAGAAATAGCTTCAAAATATATTTAAGAATTATGATAAAATAGGATACGTGAACTTCAATAAAAGTGACTTCTCCAAGTTGACGTGTTACAAAACGTTAAGTATGGGTCTAACCCTACATTGAAAATCAGTTGTGTAAACACCTTGTCAGTATGTGTCAAACTAAGAAGGAAAAACAAACAGCCACCTCTTACTGACACTGCCAGTGGTTTTATAACATATGGCATAAATATGAACTGTTGTGCGACAAACATGACAAAGCCTACCTCAGTTAAATTTTAGTTTATATGATAAAAAAATAAAATATTAAACTGCTTGTAGTGCAACGTTCTATCATCATATAGAAGTATACCATGCTTTGTAAATTTACCATTACATTATTTACAGTATATAGCAATGCTTTCAACTAAAGATGAAAGAACCAAAGTAGGCAATGGAAAATGTTTACATACAGGTATCACCTTAACATTGTCCACTGAATTATCAGGTTTGCTTTACAGGCTTTTGTGTCACACAGACGTTCCTCCACCCACAGCACACGGCGCACCTTTCTGTCAGCAGTCGTCTGCTCTGTACATAGCGGAAAGGCGTTGTTTAAAAGCTGCATAGCTCTCAAACTTTGTTCCTTCAAACACCATTTACATGGACAGCTGAAAAATACATAAGAACTCCATCACTTATCTACACTAATCAATGAGAAAGCTCAAGAGCTGAAATAAGATCAATAAATAGTCACTGCTGTGGAGCCATACAGAGCTGAACTAAATGAATGCCCCTTTTAGCAGTCTCTTCGTTGAAGGAAGGTATTTTATAGGAGAAAAAGAAGGAGGAAAGCAGTTGAAGGATACTCATGCATTATTTAAAATTCTGGGCTTTAATTGGGAGCTAAGCTCCTGGAATATAGAACAAAATATGAGAACACATAATTGAATGTGGCCTTATTTAACATTCTGTAAAGCTTCTGCTGGCAGTTTGAGTAACGCTGCTGTGCACTGCCCAAATTGATAGAAATGAATATGGTAAGAGTGACGTAGTAACTACGCTTCCAGTAATAGCTTAATTTGATATCACTGCCCTCATGTTAGAGAACTAAGGCTTAATGAGGCTGGAACAACTTATATACAGCAATTCTTTAATTACCCTCAGTTAATAAGGGTGAAAGTGGGGAAAAAAACAGTCAGTGGAAGCTTGAAATCCAGTACTAACTTTCATTTTCAAGTCTCAGTCCTTAAATTTGATTTTTTTTTTCAGAAAATACTATATAATAGCTTTGGAGAAGATACTGCCCCCATGCATTTTGTAAATTCTAATTCCTAGTAATATTTATTCACAATACTATGGAAATGATTCACTTTTTCTACAGTGCATTACCTAAGTATCAGAAGAACAATGCATTTCAGAGATACAGACTTTTTAAATGCTTTCCACAGCATTCCTCAGAGTAAAAACCTCAAATACATCAGTAGGAATACTATTCTTGTGTTGGTGGACAGACAGTAGATGAAAAATCAAAGTACAAAAAAAAGGGGGGAAGAAAAAAACTTCTACTGTGCATTATTTCACCAGATTACATGCTGCTGCTTTTACAGGCTGTGAAAATGCCAAGCAGTTGGTATAGCCCATTTATGAAACACCCTGAGATTTTTGTAACCTTACCTTCTGTATCTGAAGTGAGTATTTGGAATTTTGTGCTTTGCTTCTTTAACACCCACATTCTTGAGCACTTTGTGCTTGTGCTCTGCGTGGTGATCTCAGCTGTCTCAAGGCAGCGTCTCCATACTGAATACCTGAGCCCATTCTTTCTGGATCTAATTCTCCTGAGGAGAAACAAAATGGTCACAGAAGATGGATCACTTACAAATAATACATGCCAATTTAAACGACATCAGATACAAGCATAAAATGATATTCTGCTCTAGTTACAGAGAGATCTATTGCAATCCTGTTCATTTTTAGGCAACTCTAAAACTGTACTATTTTCTCCTGTAATTACAACCGCGTGTCTTTAATCATAATGACAAAGCAGTTTGTCTCTGGGCTAGGCTGCAACAGAAAAGTGTTTTTGCGCTACATCTAACAAAGGAAATACCTAAAACGTGTTCTGGAAACAGTGTCTCATGTTAAAAGACACCTGTTTTCAGAGAATAACAAGCAAGCACTGTTAATACTAAGCCAAACAGAAATGGATCAATCTGACAGTAAGATTCCGTAAAGCACTGTCCCCAGAGGAAATGGCCTCAGCCTTCCTGGCTACTGCTAATCTATTTCTGTGGCTGGTTTACTTCACACCCAGTGCCTTCTGTTCTTCCATTTCTCACTCCATGGTGAACTGGCCAAGATTAGAAATGTTCAGGTAAAAAAAAAAAAAAAAGAACTCTGATAACTTATTCAGGCTCATTGCACCTATCTGCTCCCTCTGTGAGTTAGCAGACAACACCACGTTGAGCAGAGCAGTTGATAGCTTGAGGGTATGGCTACCATTCAGAAAACACCTTGACTAAACTACAGGAACCATTCCAGCAGGAACCTCATGACATTAAGAGGCTAAGGAAGCTGTGTTTGTTCAGCCTGGAGAAGAGAAGGCTAAGAGAGAATCTAACCACAGGACTGTGGGATCTTAAAAGGGTCTAAAGGCTAGGGCCAGACTGCACTCAGAAATGCACAATAAAAGGACAAGTGGCAACAGACACAGGATGCACAATGAGAACTTCTGAACAGCTTGGAGCATCTCAAAACATGCCTCGATGTACCCTGGGCAACCTGCTCCCACTTTGAAGCTGACCCTATTTGAAACAGGAGGCTTGACTAGAGACCTCCAGAGGTTCTCTCCAGGCTCAATTTTTTCATGATTCAGTGCATGTGTGATGACAGAAGGGAAAGGACAGGCACCTCACAGAAAGCAGGACTCATTTTTGTCATATTAATGCCTCTTTAAATCAGTCGTGGAAATAAAGTATCCTGACTAACTAGCCATACTCTGCTTTTTTTAAAAATTTATTTAAAATGGAGATTGCATTTGGCATTTATTATATGCAGTAATCAGGAAACTCCTGTAAAAACACTGTATTCTTTTCGTATGATTTTGTTTGGCATTCAAAATGGGTAATTAAAGTCTGAGATAATTTTCAATATTGCCCATTCTTAAAACTTGAAAGATATTGGAGAGCTGATGACAGACAAAATAAAAATCAGAACAACAGATCAGCGCTAACGACACAACACTTGGGAGCCTGTTTCTGATAGAAACCTGCCCACTTGCATTGAGAAGCTTCTGGCATATTTCTAGATCTACAAAAGAAAAAATGTTTTCAACTGAGAGCTAGGGAGGTCACTTCAGGGAATACAGTTGCTAGGAAACATCTCTGGCATCTTCCACGTTAGTGTTCAAATTCTCTTGACCACATTTCCTGCTATATAAGAGAAGAAGAAATAAAAGGTATGCCTGCCTCATGCTAGGTTTTTATTCTGCATTGCTAAAACTGATGTCATGCTTCATGTCTGTATGGACATAGCAACCCACAGAATGTATTGCCTAACTCTGAGCTGACTATTAAGGTAAATACCACATCAAAACACCCATAACCCACCTCTCTCCTCCTTTTAGGTATACAGATCTGACTTGAATGTTCATTTCTATTAAAACATATGGCTATAAATCAAATGGGTTATTTTAATACCATTATTTAACTTTAGATGATGATACTTACATATATATTTTTATTTATTTATTTTAGAAAAAATAAAATAATATTAATCTCTACTTACCTGATTCAATTTTATTGAGTATTTTTCTTGCACACTGTACAAAGGCCTCTTCAACATTTTCCCCTGTTAGTGCACTTGTTTCCAAGAACATCAGCTCTGTATTTGACACCAGAAAAACAATCTCAAAGCAAGTCTGAAATAGCTGATACAATAATTCAAACAAAAATTGATAGGAACAATAATTTGTTCTTAAACTTGAAGAGACCTATTCTCCAATAGCATGGTCCTGAAAAAAACAGTTTTTGTAAGCAAAACTTCTAAAACCACAAGAACTTCCTCTGAAATTTACACAAACCTAGAAAGTCAGAATCCAAACACAATAACCTAGGCTGCACATGCAAAATAGCACATGAAACCAAAGAGCTTCATATAGTTCCCTGTTAATAGAAAACAATATGCAAGGGGACAGCCAGCAACTATAGTAAAATACATGGTAGAAAAGACTTCACAATAAATTTGCAAACTGAAAACAGATTTTACTGTTAGCAGGACTGTAGAATAGAAGCTCTGACTGAGATTGGCTTTAGTTGCCACAGAAACTTGTCTTGAAAGACTGAAAATTCTGGATACTATAGACCAGGTTATAGTCCTCTGAATCCACGCCATATATTGAACTGTTTCTCATATGTAAAATGTATTGCTTTCATCTGAAGCCAACACCATCCAACCTTATCTATAATGTATAGTATCTACAAGAAGTTGAAAACTGGGAAATATTACTCTTTATTTTCTCTCCAGTCCACTGGTGGCAAGGTAACGCCTGAGGTTGTACTAACTCCCTACAGACTATATTGCCACACTTAGAGCAGCAGCTATGACTGGAAGAATCACTGGTAATGGGACTTAAGTAGTACATGCAGTTCTTGTTACAGACGCTGTCCTTTCCCTCTGCCTTGTCTACTAACAGGATTCTCTGTTCCACAGATCCTTGACAAGTTACAGTGGACCAACAAAGCATTCCCTATCTGCACAAAAAAAAAAACGTTTTAAATATAAGACATCGTTCATCATGTAATGATGATTTTGTACTACTTACCATTTTCTTGCGCAAACCGGGATGCTTCTAAAAAAGTAACTTCACGATCTGCATCAAGATCCTTTTTGTTTCCACACAGTATTATTACAATATTTTGACTTGCTAACATTCTTGCATCTGTCAACCAATTAGTAAGTGCATTGTAGGTTTCTCGGCTGTGAAGAAAATAACATCCCATATTAGAATACACTCATTTCTAGTGAACAGATCACAGATAAAACTTAGAAGGCAAATCTATATTCATGGCAAGCCACAAACTGCCGTTAGTCAGGCAAGTCACCTACACAGCAATAAACCGGGAAGAGTATCAAGTTCTTTCATGAAACTATTTAAAAGCTTGATGTTTTTAAAAAGCAGAAGTTAAATTAATCACAAACACAGTCAATTTCTTTTCAGCAATCTCTTATGCATTCAGGGTCAAGAAACATGCTAGCTGTGTACATGTGCTGTTGGATCCTTTAGAAAGCAATGCCTCTCAGCTTAATTCTCCTTGCGTTTATGAATATTCTGTTCCACTGCCATACCTCCTTTCATTAGATACCCATTCTGATTAATAAATTCTGATTTAGACACCAGGTCCTATGAACTGTTTTGCTGAAACACACACAGATATCCCAGTTGCAGCTCTAAAACTCTCTGAAAGTAGGACATCTTCTAAAATACCACTAATATGGTTTAGATTGACAAGAGTGACAACCCCAGATGAAAAGGAAACAGATGATGAAACAAAAGCAAACAAAAAAATCACCAATTTCTCATGGTGAGTTAGACTACTTGTAACCTCTGAAAGGCTCTGAAAGTTTGCTTGTTATTGCTCATTCAAAAAACCCCACAGGTCGGAGTAAGTCAAAATAAATAATAAAATACTCCGTTAAAATGAAAGGCCAAATTTTTAGTGCTAATCTAGTTTCAGCCTCCTGTACGTGAAATTTAGGGATAACAGAATGAGTTATTGTTTTACATGGAATTCAACCGATTCTTAAGTTTCAGATGGGACTATAATAATTAACTACACTTACAGAGACTTGCTGAACTGAAGTTTCACGTTTGTTTTAAGACCAATTACATTGCAGGCAGTTATGCACACACCATTAGTCACTGTAGTGGTGGTCAGTGCTAAAGCCTTCAAGAAACAGGACTGACAAATGCATCCAGCTGACCTTAAGTACAAAACACTGATTTCAAAGACTGCCCAGAGGAAAACAGTACATTCACAGGACAAAGAGCAACAGACCTAGCCAAGTCATTATTAACCAACATGAAACTTAGCTGACAAGTACTAGCCAGAAAAAAAAAAAAAAGTACAGATGAACAGTTTTTTTGGGGGGGCTATGGTTAAGGAATGCATAGGTGGAGCTAGCTTCTCCAGAAGATGACCTGTTATACTGGAACACTAATCAGCAACTTCCACAAATAGGGGTGTACTAACTTGCTTAAAAGTGGTTCAAGTCTGCTCTAAATTTCTGTTGCACCCTGCCAGTGCCAGATTATTTGTTTTGAAGGCTATGAAATTAAGCAACACAGATCAGGCCAGAGGTTTGTTTTAGCTTTGTAAAACCATGAATGTAAAAGATACTGCACAAACAGAGCAACAAGACATGAACAGCGATCCTTTCCCAATTTATTCACTTTCCAAAGGTTGGTGGTTATAGGCTTCCTAAGCCAGTGGCTGCATTTAGTCCACCATGATTACAACAGCTACTGGTGAGCCCATTCCCATCTGTTTTTCTAACCCTTACATTCTGTTTATATTTACAGCATTCAAAATATTTCAGGTAAGTTCCAATACTTAAATATGCACCAAAACAGTAATATTTTTTATATTTTTCTTCTCTTCCTGTCCATTCTCTGATACAGGATTAGATATTCAGGGAGTAAATAATTATTTGTTAACTACATCTGATAGCCAATAAACGAAATGCAGTAGCTTTCCTACCTGGTTATATCATAGACAAGCAAAGCACCTGCAGCACCTCTATAGTAACTTCTTGTTACAGACCTGAAACAGAATTACAGCTATCAGTTTCTGGTTGTACTGGGACTGGCTGGGACGGAGTTAACTTTCCCTGCAGCAGCCCATACAATGTTACGCTCCGCACATGTATCTAGAACAGCCCTGGTATCACCCCCCAGCATTCTGGTATCCCCCCAGCATTCTCCCTCTTGTTGAGCAGTGCTGGCACAGCAGCAGGACTCCCTCCAAACCACCCCAGAGCCAGTGGGCTTGGGGTGGGCAAGAGGTGGGGAGGGGACATCCCCAGGGCAGCTGACCTAAGCCAACCAAAGGGATGTTCCACACTGTATGGAGTCACACTCAGCAATAAAAGGTGGGAAAGGGGGCACAAAAGGGGGCTCTTGCTATAAAAATGCCTGTCCTCTCAAACAACCACTATACGCATGCAGTCAGACCCTGCTTCCCAAGATGTGGCTGAACATTGCGCATTGATGGAAAGCAGAGATTGTTTTTCTCTCTCTTTGCTTCCACATGCCCTTTGCGTATTTTTTTCCTCTTTCTTTCCTCTTTAATTATCCTTATCACAAACTGTCAGCCTTTTTTTCCCAAAATAGTTTCTCAACCCCCATCCCTTTCCTTTGACAAGTGAGAGAGCAGTGCAGTGGAGTTTAGTGGCCATCGGTACAAAACCACCACGCTGTTACATCTCTGTTGTTTCAGATCTGGGTTAACGTAATGCAATCTGCACTATGAAACATTTATTTATTTAAATAAAACATGATTTTTAACATAGTATGCTATGCAGCAGCAGACTATTTATAACTAGGCTTTTGACAAAGCATTTTCAATGAACATAGCCATACAGGGATTCCTGAAGTCCATTATTCCCACTTATAAACAGGGATAGAAAAGATACCTATCATCGAAAGTCATGATTGAAGAAACAACATTTTATTAAATGGCTGAAAAAAGCACCTGAATCTCTCTTGTCCTGCTGTGTCCCATATCTGCAATTTTACATATTTACCACCAACGTTTATGATCTTTGAACCAAATTCCACTCCTATTGTATGATTTGAATCATCTTTGACTGAAAAAAAAACAAACAAACAAACAAAAACAGAGTTGTTATTTGGAGAGTGTTTAGGGTAAATGAGTAGTTGTCACAAAATTCAGTTTAGGTATGATCCAAACTCTTCAGTGTTCAAATTATCAACTACTTTTTGAGCAAACAAAAATCAGTGCCACTCATAAGCCTACTGGCACCATGCAGAAAAAAAGCATTTAGTAATTTTGAATTCAGTTGGATGTTCAAAAATCGTAATAGAATGACCTGCCTTAACAAAATCATTCCTGTTTCTCATTAATGAATGGCAAGACAACTTCTGTTACATTTTCTTCAACTGTTTTCTAATACTTTGACACAATTTAAAACTAAGGGAAAAACAAGACACCAAACGCCAGTCTTGCCCACGAATAAGATACATTTTTTCTTTCAAGCATTAAGTTAAGGCACTTGCTCTATGTAGACTGTTGATACCACAGATTCTTAGCAGTATGCAACTGCCCATATCAGAAGCAAGGTCATAGTTCAAGTTCATATAATCATGCACTGTTCCTTGGTAATTATACATTATCATCCTAGACATGTTTCTCAAAAGAATTACAGTTCAGTTAAGATAAATCTTTGGAGAACTCTTACTGTGCTCATGTATACTTACATTTCTTTTCAATAAATTGGTGTAGCAAACAGGATTTTCCAGTTCCAGCATTTCCTATGACCAAGAACTTAAACAGGAAATCTAAAGATTAAAAAAAAGTTAACTTTTAGTAAGAACTCACATTTTTGTCTTAAGACCAAATACCCAGGCCATCTACTGTCTAGAAGCTGCTACTTCATGGAGAAGGAAATAGAAGGCAAAAATCACAGAATTGTAGGGGTTGGAAGGGACCTCAAAAGATCATCGGATCCAACCCACCTGCCAAAGCAGGTTCCTTAGAGCAGGATAACAATAAATCTGAAGAATACCCCAGTGTATTCAATAGTGATGGTTAGAAAGTAAGAGCTAAGAATGCTATTTGTTTATGGAGATAACAAGAATGACAAGAGGAGATTAAACGTCTGAATTATAAGGCATATGGTTGGCTTGTATACCAGCAACCTGTTTTGAGGGTATATAAGCTATTACCTAGAGTTAGTACAAATTCCCTGTATAATGACATAGACTCTTAAAAAGCACAAACACACCTAGATTGCTTTAAGTTTTATTTAGATTATTTTCCACTTTTAATACTTGTATGATCTGGAACAAATACAACGTTGTTCCTATGTATTCAGAGGCAAGAAGTATTTTTTATTCTGGCATGGTTGCTTGCATGTCTCCTCTGTATGGAGAATGAAGATACAGTTACTTCTGGCACTTTGCCTACTTATGAACCATTTACAAGAGTGTTCATTTAGCAAGGCAAGTATTCAAGACGTCATTTGTATTGTTATCTATACAGTTTGATACCACATCTCCAGGTCTACTCTCAGGTTGGCTAAAGACTGAAGAAAGCCTCCTTGTCTTATCACTCTCAAACATTTACACTGATAAACTGTGATTAGAAGGTTTACAATTACTTCCCCAATACCAAGCCATCAAGACAACTGTTAAAGTTCTTGTGTGATTCACTATTTATTTTTCCACCAGCAGTGTTCTTTTTATAGTCCTCTTAGCTTTATTGTGCAGTTTCTTATATAGTAAAACATCCAATAAGCATGCAATGAAAAGCTTGCAATAACAACGAAAATAAAAATGTAGCATTAGTTTTGACTACACCAAGCAAGTCAAAGAACTGTTACAGTCGTCTTTCAGAACCTTGTTTGAACCTTTAGCTTTACAGGTCGAATTTAACATGCACAAAGAAGTCTATCTGCTCATTCTGTTTCAAGCAGGAATTGTTATTTGTTATGGTGCACCAGAAACATCTAGCAATGCCAAAAGCAACAAGCAAGTTTATTATATGTGAAGCAGGTCCCCACTGTTGAAAAATCAATAGCAAAGGCTACGAATCCTGGCAAAATCCACCATTCTTTGTCTTCAGTTATTTTCCAAGTTTCATTATCTTTAAAATGCGGTATTGTTTTACCAAAGGTTTCTGCTGTTTTTCACTCTACCTCTGCTTGATTTTCCTGTTCCAAATGTTGTAATAGGCTTTGGTATGGACTCTGTATTCTGCTTGTCTCAGAAAGAAGAGATTGCTTTTTTTTTTTTTGCTCAGAAGTATGACCATTTACTCACTCTAGACATTCTGTTCCAAGCTCCTCTCATTCTTCACGCCCCCACCCAGCTGCTCATGCTTTGTAGATGAAAAAGACAGTAAGAAAAGGCATTTTGGTTCAGGCTGTGAAATGTGTACTGGTTCTTCCAGTAAAGAAGGGTTGTTCCTTGTCACCTCAACTGCAAAACACACTGAAACTCAGAATACTTTGATCTCCAGCCTATATCAAATCTTCAGTGTTAGCATGAATGTATGTATATCGTTAATGGCCCCAAAGTGTTGTTTAAGAAAGCCGAATGTCTCTTCTGATGGACCCAGCAGCACTAGTTAGCTGCCTTGTGTACCTTTCCATATATTTAGACCACTGTGGGCGTGTGTAATCTCACTGATTTTACCACTTTCAAAGAGTTCCTCAAAATGCAAGATGTTCTGAGACACACTTGCAACGAAAATAATCTGTTTCTTGTCTCCACAGTTTTTTCCAAATATGAATTTGAAATCCAGCTAAGACCGGTTCTCCTGTGTATCTGGCAAATGCTGCTTGTCAGAATTCCGTCTTAAAAACAACTATAAAAATCAAGCCTACCTTTCTTTTGTCCACGGACAACTCATACCATGGACAGTAGCTTAACAGCTACTGCCAAACTGAAACAGGAAAAGAACGATAGCAGAACTCTGTTCCTACACTGGTTTTTCCTGTCATTTTAAGCCCTGGTTGTTAGATGTGGTTGACAAAGCCATATTTTGCGATCCACAAAGCCCTGCTGAGCGGCACAATTGAGGAGCCGCTCTGTTCTGCACAGACAGGCTGCGGGCCAGCGAGGAATTCAGAGCCAACGGCGTCACTGGCAGGGACCAGTATGGAAGGGCCTCAGAACAGCACTGGATTTTTCCTGAGGTGCTTCAGATTTTGCTCTGAAAGCAGAGTGATACTGGAGATTTTGTATTAAATTCCTCAAATGGATACCGTATGCTAAAAGCACTTTACAGATAGATTCCTAACTCCTACCAAAATCCTATTAGGCCAGACAACTTTAATAATTTTTTTCTTCTTCTTCTTCTTCTTCCCTACAGAAAAATCATTTGGATAGATGATGATTCAATACCTGCTTGCTTGGTAAAAAAAAAAAAAAAAAAAAAAAAAAAAAAGCTTCCATTTGCCAAAACAGCAAACTGGTTTTCTAAGGTGAAACTCGAAAGTGCAGTTTCATATTGTAATCAAGCGAATTGCAAAGAAGAGAAGTGTTGCAGTCTCCTATAGAATGGAAAAAGCCAAGCCCTTTATTAAAAAATTATACCAGGAAGTCTTTCACAGCATGCAGACTCGTACAGTAGGGAAAGTAACACTTTGTAATTACGTTCACAAAGGTACTTCTATCACCTGAAATGATTTTATGTCAATTGTTCAGGAGAGCAAAAGGCTCTCAATCAGACTTAACGTTAATAGCTTACCCACAAGCACCAGGTAACACGTTTCAGGAAATCTGGAATACTTTGCACGTCATCACCAGCAAGGAAGGACAAGAAAAAAGCATTTGCCAATACCAAAAGTCACAAATATACATATTTAATGAGTTAAGAGCTTTTTAAAGTTCTCAGCCCAGACTATCAATGAATAAGGTGATACCAGGTAAGAAGAGGGAAAAGATTTTTTCAGTTTGTTACTCTGGAGCTTCTTCCTTACAATGTCATTCTGTGTGATAACGGCAACCGCATCAGTAACGTTTTTATAACTTTCTTTGTTTGATTTAGGACATGAAATATCTTCTCTTTGAACTGTGTGGATGTCTCAGAAAACGTAGCCTTGTTCAGAAACTGAAAGAAATGGGCTAAAATAAGCTATGTGCCCACACTGTAACTCAGGAAAATCTGCCATAGATGAATTCTTTGCAATTTCACTGAACACAACTCATATCCTAGTGTTTGTACCATTGCTTATTGTTCTAGTTTTTCTTTTTGGCCTCCTCTCCCAGAGAAGTTAAGTCACTTTGTTTACAGCTTGTTTTTATTTATTCATTTCTATGATTGACAAAGAAGCTCTGAGCTCCAACATTCCAGTCGGCTGCCAAGGCTGTCACCCTAGAGAAGTTTTTCTTATGAGCTCTGTTGTTCCTCCTTCATGGAGGAGCTGAAAAGAAACATCATTCCCATGCGAAATATGCTTGCTATCATGCTGGTTACTAAAACGATCTAGAAAAGTTAAAGCACTCTGCATGTAAATAATGTCTTCATGATGTAGAAAGGATTAGAAAGAAAACTGAACTCTGTGCCAGAAGGAAAAAGGGTTACAAGACATTCACTAGAGAAAGCATGAAGAGAAGAAAGATAGCACAGCCCGGCTGTTTAAGGAAATAAGGCAGTGTAAGGAGTCAACCGACTCCCCTCTGTGAGCTACATGCCCCACTTGATCCCACACCGCACATGGCGCCAGGGAGCAAAGCAGCTGGACGGACCCTAGCACAGGTGAAAAGGCATCAGTAAAACCGTGGCTCCCCCCCGAAGCAGCACCAGCAGCCATAGTGCTGTATGCCAGCAGAAGGAGAAGGGAGACAATGGTGGGCTTTGACTTAACCACCATGGCAGATCAAAACCAGATGGCCGATGTGGAAACCACCCCAGGACATCCAACCTCCTTCTCTGTCTGAAGTTCAGTCCAGCAGAAGGAATAATTGAGCAGCTTCTGAACTACTGCAGCCTACTCTTTAAAATGTAATGTGAAATGAATTGTTTTCTATACTCTTCTTAATACAGGAGGGGAAAAAAGACCAAATTATACCTTCAATCTCAGCTCAGGTAAAGGCTAGAAGACATATTTATTAATATGACCCTTTGGGAACTCGCATTCATGCAAGTTACAAAAAAAAGTTTCCTGATAGTTAGACACCTTTGATTTTGAATAAGTCTGCATAAGGGAAGAGTGCTCTGAAGTGCTCCTATTAGCATAAGCTTTTCTCTCTAAGTGAGAGGAAAGAGGAGCTATTCTCCCTGCTTACCCCTTTCTCCAGCAGTAACAATTTCCAAGATAAAGAGGTAGAAGCGATAAACTCTGTTCCAGTTGGCACAGAAACTGCTTGGAAGAGGGCAGCTTTGCTTCGTGCCCTGAGCAATAAAATAAGCTTTGAAATAAACTGAAGACCAAGGTGACAAAAGCAAAGACCATCTGAAAAGCGTGTGTGGGAACAGGAGGGAGGGATGACAAGGAGAAACGCATGAATCAAATTGCCTAGACCAAGAAGAAACACATTGTGATGGACAGAAACATCTCTGACAGTGACAGATTGATAAACTCATGACCAGACTGGCAACTGTAGATATTCATGGAAGAAACAGAAGGAAGTAGGGTCTGAAGAGATTTGAGTGGAATCTAACATCACACATTTTCTCAAAGGTAGTACAACTTTCCCTCTAGCCTTCTACCATTTAAAATCCAAAGGTCACTTTTATTTACCCGTGAAGGGTAAGCCATTTAAAAATCAGACCATCATGTGAAAATGCTTACGTTTTGCACTGGGAAGCAGGAGGAAGCCTGCACGTATTCATAGTAACTATCTATGCAGAGGCCACTGCATCTCAGAAAGCATGCAAAGCAAAGGAAAATTATTTTAAGAGATTTGTTTCCACTCTTACAGCAGATGCACATTCTACAGTGACCCTCCTCTGCCAACAGCAGCAGTAAAAAGTTCTTCCTAAATTTAGTCTCAAAATTCATGGATTTTTCTCTTCACAATTACTTTGGTTTTGTTCCTGGCACTTTATAAGGGAAAGAAATTGATTGTGTAGGATCATACTACAGCAGTGGAAATCCCAACTTGTTCCTATATATACCTCAACTGAGTATCCTGTCAGTCTCCTTTTACCACTCCAAACAGAGCTGAAAGCCGGGGGAGGATGGTACAGCACACACTGAAGAGCAAAATCCCAAACATGATCTTTTTATTTATTCATTTTATTATACTCTGCTTCCCAGAGCAAACTTTGAGCCATCTCACTCCCATGCTAAAACACCATAGAGAGGGGAGACAGCTCTATTTTGGTGATATATTTGCAATAAACCACAGTTGGATGTTTGTCTGATTAAACCTTATTTGACTTAGAAGTATTGTAAAGACTTTTTTTCCTCCCAGTAGAAGAAACATGCAAGCAAATTTAGAACAGTTGTGTGAAGCAGCCATTATGATTCAAAAAAAAAACCATAGGCAGTATTTTTCCTATCTGTCCATTTCACAATCTGCTCCAAAACCCGGCACTCAAGTTCTACAGGTCTCCAGCCTCCAGGGCTCCCGGGGTAGTGATATCAAGCTAGCAAGGTGTTGCAAATAACGCTAAATTCTCTCTTGTACTTAATTCAGTTACAACTTTTCATTCCCCACTGCTACTAACCCGACAATTCGCGGGCAATAGGTCCCCTGCTTTGCAAGGTTTGTTTCCACCACCCTCGCACCCTACTGGAGAAAGGGCGTATGCTTAAAGATCATCTGTGTTCAGGAAAACAAGCCAAGGAGCCTGGACAGCATCACTTCCAAAGGCTCAGAAAGAGATTTATGAAATAGAACGATGAAATTGATATGGAGAAGGCTGTCTCTTAAAGACAAACGGCCACAGTAAGAAAGAAGAAGCATCCATAATCATGGGATTATCACTTCAACTGCAAGTCATTTACAATACTGATATTAAAGCAGAAGTCCTGCAAAGATCTTCCAGAAACAACAGAATTGAGCAAAGCAATTACAGTTTTCAAGTCAGAGCTGAGAGTAACTCGATGATCTTGAGGTCTCTTCCAACCTAGAAATTCTGTAAAACAACATAATTGGCTATGTAAAGCAGTTTTATTAAGAATAAAAGTATTTAGTAGGAAAAAAAAACAATACACTGTATAATTAGAATTTACAAAGTAATTCTGAGGAACCTCAGAGGCTTGCCAAATGATTCTGATACCCGATATATCCTGGACAGGAAGAGGGTTAAGCAAATTTATTCTAAATAACTTTTGGAAAAATACCGTCTGCACTGCTTTCTCAGCAAGCCAAAACATTTACTTAGATTCCTCTAATTATGGTGAACTGCTATATATATCTATTCTGCAGTAAACTATTCCAACTGTTCTGGAGAATTACAAAAAAGAAGGGGAAATACAACATTTACATGTAGGTAGCAGACAGACCATACTCTCTCACGATGCTGAACAGACCACACACAGTCCCCAAAATAATGGCAACCCAACCAAAGCTGTTCATACTAATACTGACCCTTGGCTGAGACATGGCAACTAGCCTTTAAAAGTTTCTAGACCTTTTAATGTAAGAATGAAGGCAATTTACACTGCTGTTTTACACAAACCTGATTTACCTTTCCTTTGTTCAGGTCTAGGAAATGACGAGTGAAATCATTAAGAGGGGAGACAAATATTACACTCCATCCCCTCAGAAGAGCAAAGGGTCATCAAATGAAACTGGCTATCAAGCAGAACTCCTCAGAAAACAAGGAGAGAGCCTTCTGCAGAACAGATGGCATCTGTGGGGAGCTCCCTGCCAAAGGATGCTGTGAATGCAAATTTGCCAGAGTTCAAGAACAGACTGGACAAGTTCAACGAGAGAGAGCCATCGAGGGTTTCTCAACAAAAACCATACTCAGCTCGTGGAAATTTTAAGTTGAAAATAGCTGGAGGCTGGAGAATATCAGGGAAATCATCGCATGTACTTGCCCTGCTCTTACCCTCTTTTCAAAGCACCAACAAGACACTACAAAAATAGATACTAGTCACCATCACGGTCAAGACATAGCGTAGGCATTGTTAAATTCTATGTTATGACACAACTTAGTTTTTACTACTCCATCTACTCTACATCTTGGCACTTACATATTCTAGCTCAGAATTTCTGTAGGTTATTTATGTACATACAGAACAAACACTGAAACTCAGAAGAAAAATACACCAAAAAATAAGCAAACAAAATAACCCACAAAAACTGCAGACCTTCAAGCTTAAGGTCTTATTTTCTAGAACACCAAAATGATCAAAAAACATGAAGAATTATAGTGGGCTTACAATTGCTATTTTGCATCATTGGAACAATACGAAAAATGTTGAAATGTACTTGTTAAGATAGAGCATGAAAATATGGGATTGTAATAGCAAGCAGGCTAAAGAGGAGCACTGCTGGCATTCTGTCTTCTCTGGTTGTTTGTCCATCCATTTGTTTGAAGACAACTAGAAGAGTACAGAAGTGATCCCAGTTCTTGATCACATGAGTTCAGGCCACGAACACCTGGTTCAGACTCTTATCTAAACCAGCGAAGCAGAACTTGCTGCTCTGGTTTCTACCTGCAAGCTTTGTGTGTTTCAGCTGTGGAAAAGAGAAGCAGGGTCTCAATGCCCCAGTGTCTGCACTTGGAGGGCTGCCTCATGCTCTGGGATCATCGCGCCCCCAGTTCTGTGCACCTGCCATGCGCTGACCACAGCGGGGAAGGAGACCTTAGCCCCTGACGCCCCAGACATTGAAAATACACAGGTTACACAGCAGAAACAACCAGGCCGGTGACCCCCTAACAAGAACTCCTGCTGGCAATGCTGGCCCCTCGCACCTGGCCGAGCACCACACGGCACCCACCCAGACCATCAGTTACCGCCCTACAGCAGCCGCACGCCCACCACTGTGCTCGGGCTGTGAGGGCAGGAGGCTGCCCCGGCAGCCCCCAGCCCCCTCGGGGCGCTGCCCGCACCGCCCCAGCCCCGCCGCCGCCCCCCAGCTCCTACCGTAGGTCTCGGACATGGCTGCCTGCGACATGCCGGGAGCGCCCCGGCTCCCTGCCGGGCCCGGGCAGGGCGCTGCCGCCCGCAGGCTGCCGCCGGGCCGGGAGGGACGCGGCCGGGCCCCGCCGCCCTGCCCCGCCCCGCCTCGGCTCCGCCCGCAACGGCCGCAACGGCCCCGCTGCGCACGCGCGCCCGGCGCCGGGCCATGGCGGGCGGGCACCGCCCCTGTGAGGGTCCCCCGTTTTACCTCAGCCTCCCCTCATTTGGGTTTCTTTATCTCACGGCATCCCAGAACGCGTAATGGTTAACGCTGAAGTAGACAGGTTTTGCCAGATGACTAAAAATGTCACACTACGTCACTATGAGAACGGGGAGCTCTAGACACCTTGCTCTGTACAAACAGTATTTGAGGCTAAAAGACATCAGCCTCGTCTGATCAAAATGAGCTTGCCTATGTGGAGGTTATGTTTGGTAAATGTTGTACTGATGCCACACTCCTCTGCCTCCAGAGCTCCATATTAGTTAATGTGCATGTGCCAGTAGACAAAAAATGTACAAGCTTCCTACAAAAGCTTTTAGTAATATTGAAGAGAAAAACAGGAGTCGGATGAACAGGAAAGGAAAGATGGGAAAAAAAAAAAAAGAAAAAAAAAAGAAAGAAAAAAAAAAAGGAGATAGGAGACACCGTAGGACTGGGTGTTTCAGTACTTCTGCTGTAAAGAGGAAATGAAAACAAAGTGTAACATTCAGAAACAATGAAGAAAGCGTGAACTAGCCTGGAAAATACATTGCTGGTATCTCCCCAGTTTGCAAATATAGGCTGCTGTATTTCAATTAAAGCATTATTTTTGAGTAACCAAAAAGTAAGTAGCAAGAACTGACCTCACTGGTGTCCATCTGCAGTATAAGGGTGAAGAAAACCAAAAGCCAAATGTTTAATTTGTCTTCTGATTTATAGTTTCTGTTGCTTACACCAGCTAGAAACTTCTGTCTCATGTAAAAGCAGATACATCATGTCAAACTGGGCCTGCAGATCAGACATTTATATACTATCATCTGTTCCTCAAATTAGTTTCACCACAGTTATTGTACATATATACTTGGTTATGGATGTAAAGTTGCTGCCTAGAAAGTCATGTTGTGGTTTCTCTAAAAATTCTAATTTGACTTTGTTTTTACTAGTTGTTCTTAACCGGTATTACAGTATAGTGTCTGGTACCTTAGGAATGGAGAAAGACCACAAGATCTCCTCGGAGGCAGACTCAGGATAGAGGAGATGCAAAAGCTCTTTTCACCCTGACTTCTGGGACTTTGTGGATTTAGACACGGCTTTAATGACCTAGCATTGCAATTGCCCAGATCCTCCCCCTTTCCTTTGCCCTGTCCAGGGAAACAAAATGCAGTCTGGATCTGAAGCTGGGCCGTGTTTTGGATTCCCCTTCACTGGAGGCTGAGGGCTGCGGGCTGGGCCTGGGGTGCAGCCAGAGGTGGGACGGACTATGTTATGGGAGTGATGGGATGTGTCTTGGTTTAGTCTGAAGGTGGCACTCCAAGGCCATCTGAGAAAAGCACTGCAGTAACGTGAGGCTGCGTGTGTGTTTTTTCCATCAGTTGCGGCTGCATAGCCTGCGGTCCCACCTGAGAGGTTCAGGTAAAGTGGGGAACAGGGTGCTCTGCCTCGCTGTCCTGCTTCTTCTGTGCCGGACACGGAAAACACCCCAGTGCTTGGGGAAGCTGCAGGCTTCAGCTGGACGCGAAGCAGCAATGAATTTGGCTCCAGCAACCCAAATGAAATACAAAGATTGATGCACTGAGATCTGCTTGACCTCCTTGTACTCAGTGTTGCTGGCCAGCTGACTTCATCTGAAAACAACTGACATCATCTGAATGCTGTCATCTTCAGCTTCCACAGAACATGCCCTCAACCTATGAACGTGTTTGTCAATTAATAATCTAATTGCAGTTAGTCATGGAAATTTATGCGCTGAGTGCTTCTAAAGTCATGGGCTGACCCCTCAGCTGTTAACCAGGAGCAGTGAGAGGTGGTAAAAAAAGGAGACGGTGAAGGTAGGCTGGTGCTGTAATCAAACACCTTTATCTTGGCCCATGGACTGTCCCATTTGGTCCTTCCCCAGACCAAATATGATGCCCTCAAGCTACACCACTGCACTGGCAGCTGGTGAAGCTGGAGTCCAGCATGCTGTATGCTAGCCACCATCTTTTTTCCTTTTATCATGCTCTTTTCACTAGTGGCAGAGAGAAGGCAGCCACACAGAGCAGGCTAGGGAGATTCAGTGTTCATGAACAATCCCCAGAAGCTGGAAAAAGCTCATTTTCAGATAAATATATATGCTATAATGCAGAAATTCAAATGTGCCCAAATGTGGGATTGGGTATCATTTTGTCTGGCAGAAACCTATAAAACATTTTTAGGTGTTTTGTTTAGAGAAACATACTAATGTACTTTCACTAGCATAAAGGCACATAGATGCCCTGTAGTAAAAAGAGAAATGTGCAGTAGAGAGGGAAAAAAAAAAAAAGAAATCAGAATAGAGATGATGGATTTCAAAAACAGTTAGTGATTTAATTTTGCAAGAACCAGGTAAATAGAATGCTAGAGTGACAGGGCCTAAACACTTGAGGAGTTCAACAGAGACATGGGAAAATGAAGACAACAGAAGTTGGGGACATTTTATTGAAATGCATTATGTGTTTAAAGTGCCTAGAGCACAGTTTTGTGCGAAACTCAACTGCATTTTATGAAGTCAGCCTCAAGGTGTCACCGATTAACTGCTCTGTTGGGGAACCACAGAGGGGATTCCGTACAATGGGATGTAATAGGCCACATTTTTTCACTTTTAAAAAGGAACTTGCTGAGGGGTTTGATATTTGTAACTTGAAGCAGAAGGTTTGTTAAGAGATTGCTCAGGAGGACTCGAGGCCACCCAAGTATTCCACCTCTTGAGCCCAAAAGGGTACTATCTGCTCGGGAGAACTCACTTGAAGTGGAAAGGTTGCTTATTTGGGTCCTGTTTCTAAGGTGGATGTCCTCAAAGACACAGTACAGCAGTATTGATTCCATTCTGCAGTCTCAGGTGCTTTCAATGAAGCACCAGGAAGCCATCAAGGCAGATTTTGGACACGGGTGTGATCTGCTGCCTGTGTGGTTCACCTGGATGGCTTAGCAAGCCTAGGTCAGTGTGAGCTGCATGCTTGAGGAGGAATTTGCCATGTTCCATGTTACAGATAACCAAGTAATGGATGCACGATCTCACGCTCCCAGACTCCTTGTCTCCCAGCCAGCTGAGTCGGGGACCTGTCCAAAACGTACCACGATGCCCACAACCTGCTGAAGGTACTAAGCAGCTGGACCCTGGCCCATGGGGGTGCTCCCATGCCTCTCTTCAGATGCAGCCTAAGCACACACCAGTCATTTGGGACCATCCATCATCAGTGCACAATGAGAAATGCCTCCAGAGAGTGCTTCAGCACAGGCATCTTCATCAGCCATCTGAGGACTGAAAGGACCATCTTCTCTGCATTCTGTTACAGAGGGAGCACAATTTACACTGAAAAAACCTACCTTTTGGATACCTAAAGGCACATTTTTCTGTACTCTTTTCCTCTGTAAGCTTTTACACACCTCTAAACATACAGTCTGCAATGACAACCGTGCTCTGAAAGCTGCTTTCATTTGATAATCCAAAAAGGCTGGGAAGCTCCTGGCTTATGCTTGTTCTGTTGCGTACACAGATGTGGCTGGGGGGACCTGGAGGGACGCAGGCTGGTAGCAGCGAGCTGTGCTCAGTGAGGAGGCTCCCTGACCTGCAGAAGTGTCCTCTGGTCATGAGGTGCTGCAGTTTTCAGCTGCAGCGTTGCTACAAGCAGCTTCAAGTGCATTTAACTCCTTCCTATTTTTTTGGAAAAGCAAGTGTTGCTGTCCCTCTGAATGTGGTAGTATCATGCACTCGTGGAAGCTGGATAAGTAAAGAGGCCAAAGAAAGGCACGCTGCACATCTGTTGTGGCAGTAAGGACATCTCAGCAGCTGGAGGAGGCCTGGGAGAGATGAAGGCAGCTGTGCACAGGGTTTGTCTCTACTGCTAAATTCTCGCTATGGCTTTGCATGAGCCTGGAGATGTGATCTGTGCCAAGCTGGTTTGAGAAGACCAGTCTGCAGTGCAGTGTTAAGCCTTTAACTGCTAAGGATGTGCTACATTTCCCTGAAGCCACTGAATATTTCTGTGTTAAAAGCCACAAGACTAGCATTTTTCATCTTGTGAAGCATTTTGTGACAGAAAATCTCTTAGTAACTGATTACCTATTAAGGGATCAGACTTTGGATTTTATTTTATTTATTTTAAATGCTCTTGAAATTCAGAACATCTGAGGTCTAAAGTGGCTTTTTATATTGAACATTTTTCCTATAAAATACATTCACCTTGAAATTTTCTGGGATGGAGGGGACCGAGCTGCCCCACGTGGATGCCCACGTGCTGCAAAGAAGGCTAGACATTCTCCACAATTGGTGGGCAGACCCAGCCAGCTGGTAAGCCACTTGCATGGGCCTGTCCTGATGATACATGGATTTATGTATTTACTTAGCTAAGCAGTGAAGCTGTACATGTAGATTTTTGAAAATAAGTTTAAAGAAAATAATGTCTATGGGAATAAACTTAAGGATCAAGTCGCATCCTCTTATTTTCACCCACAAACACAAGCAGAGTCTTTTCACTTCATAGGAAACAGTTCAAGAGCATCTGAAGGAAGAACCCAAACCTAAATATGACAATGTCTGTGTGGCAAATGAATCTCAGTTCCCAAAATGCTATTCTGTCTCTGGCCATGCACATCATTTTTAATGTCTGTGTTCCTACCTGTTTTGCTTTCACTCGTAGATAACCTTGGAGCTATTTTCACCTTCTAGTTTTTCTTTTCCATAATATATTTTTTTTTTTTTGAAAATAAAAAGGTTGAAAATACTTGTGGTTTATAAAGGTGCTTCCTTCCATTTTTATTTTATTACAGCTAAAGAGAAAAACTTTACATCATCAAACTGACATGCTGATTGAAATGAATGGGCATGGCTTTGAATCTGGCTTTGGTTACTAGTGACAGAATATTGTTATCGATGGCTTATATAAAATATGTTTGATGATCTTGTCTGGTTTCCTGGCTGTTGCTGTCATACAAAACCCACACCAGTCAGCTGATTGGAGTAGAGGCTGAAGACAAATGAGGTAGACATGTTTTTCAGCAGACATTACCGATTTCTTAATCCAGACCCCACGCATGAAGCAAGACCCTCACTCAGCTTGTTCCAATTTCCCTACTCCACAGCCGGGGTTTCTCAGAGATGTGCAGGCCCTTCTCCCCTGCTGGGACCCAGGATGCTCACGGTGCAGACCACATTCCCATCCATCCCCTGCTGCCCAGCCTCACTGCCCACGGGGCGCAGGGTGGCAAGGGGCTAGCACTGAACACAGCAGTGAGGATGCACCAGCACTGTGATCCTCTCCCATGGGAAGACTTTATGCAGAGGAAGCATTTCTGGAGAATCTGACATTGCAAGTGTCCCCAAAGCAGGCATAAATGAGAGTGCAGAATTCAGCTCATAGCTTTCCTGCAGCTGCATCCCAAAACAGGTACTCCACCTTCAACCACTCGGATGCTTACACACGTGCCCATCTGTTGGGGTGGCACCATGCCCAGGCCGGTCGGGTCCCCATCCTGGGCACTGGTGCTGTGCCAGGTGTGGTGTTTGGCAGCTGACCTCCGTAACCTGGCGAGTCACCTCCTAACGGCACGGTGGCCTCCCCACGCAGCGGGCACATATGTTCTCAAACAGCTTTATTTTCTTTTTTTTTTTTTAATTTTATTTTATTTTTTTTAACCTTGAACACACTTGTTGACCTCAGTTAAGCAAAGGAGGAATGAGGGCTCAGGAGTGTGTGCCAGATGCACGGCTTGTCCTGCACAGCCAGCTTGGATGCTCTCACATCTCTTCTTGTTTTACGTACCAGGAAGAGTACACCAGGAAAGCTCTTGGGCTGTTGCATCTAAAGTCATGCCAATGTCAGTCTGTGGAAATAAGAAAACAAGGTTTTTTTTTTTTGTTGTTTGTTTTTTTTTTTAAAAAAAAAAAAGTAGAAAAGGCCTGCTGAGCTCAAAGCACAAATTTAGCACTTCCCTTGCTGAGTGGGTGAAGTATTGGCTGAGAAGGTAGGATGCTCTTCGATATAAACAAAAGAGCAGAAGAGTTTTTCTCTGCTGGGAAGTCAAGTGAAATGGAACCAAGCATCCTAGTCACAGCTGAAAATATTGGAGGCAATTGATTCTCTACAGGAACAACTCACAATCATTAAAACACTACAAACGTATTTGCAGGCTTTTGGCAATTAAGGCATGAAAGCTGTGCTTGTGTGTTGATTTCAACATTGTCTAGATGGGCAAAATCAATTAAAGCAATTCAATGCAACAGAAGCAGCTTAGACAGCTTCTTCTGGGAGAAGGGCAGGAGCAATTTTCTGACACCACTTAGCTAATGGGGTGAAGCCCACGCTCTGCTGATCACTGATGGCACTCAAAGTTTTGGCTCAGGGTTAAATTTCACTACAGCAGAGACATGCAATCCCTCTCTAAATTCCAGAAATCTGATTTAGGCCTACATAAGGTCCTTAAATATAAAGCCAATGTAAACAGCACAGGACTTAATGGGAATCCTATAAAAGTGTAAATCCAGTGGATTTACTTCCTGAAGCAGTAGCAATAGTTATTTGTGCAGGAGCTATGATCGATGCAGCACACCTAACTCTCTGTTAGATGTTTAACACACCTTTTGCAGCTATGATTAAGTACCTTATACATGGATGAGATTCGCACTAAGACAGAAAGACTGCTTCCACTCCCTCCTTGGGGCTCATGCAAGGTTGCTTTGGAAGATCTTCCAGGTGGTTTCTGCTGCAGGCATTCAATAACGGCCTGCATCATGCTCTGAGGGTACATAGTGCAAGCCTGCTCTTGTTTCTCATGGGACAAAACTCCACAGGATCCTTTACACTCTGTCCTTCTTTCTGCTTCTGCACCTTGTGCATGTTTTGTATGTGCCCTCTGCACAAGGGCTCAGAATGTTTTTGCTAGTAGTAACAGAAGTGTCACTAGGGTGCAGGCATGCCATACTGTGCACCTCCTTCTGAGGTTGTAAAATGAGATTTGTTGGAGATTTTCCTACAGACTGTCAACGCTAAAATTATGTTAGAAGACTAGTAACCAGACTTAAGCTCTTGGGCCAGGGCTTCCAGTTGTGCTCTTCTTTAATGGATGCATAGATCAAACAGGGACCAATTAACACCCCTTGCCTTTGCCAGCTTTGTTTTTGACCCATCGTGTAAAAATCATTACAGAAACACAGGGGTCATTAAAACTGAAATATGGAGGTAATTTTCTATATTGCTATAAGCAAAGCAGTTGTTTACCAGGGTTACCCCAACGCAGCCGGGCAGCAGTGCTGTGGTGGGCAGTCTAGAAGTGTCACCCTTAGGAGGGTTTAAAAGAACTGTTCTCCTAAATACGCTATTTAGCTCTTGCTTTGTCTATTTTGCCTCCTCCCTTTGTAATTAACTTTTTGTCAAAACAATGTCTTGTTGCTGTACAAATGGCTTCCACAAAACCTAAAACATCCCTATCTTTTCACATTACCCTGTCTTCATTACTAGCGAGAAGTAATTCCAGTAAGCTTACAAAAACAGCACATTTCCATTTTCCTTCCTGTCCAGGAAGAAGTTTTCCTATAGCCTTTCTGGGTAACACATGTACCCGCTTACAATGAAGTTCCCTGACATTAGGCAAACATCCCACCTCTAAATATTCCTGACCTCAATTTCTGCAAAATAAGTGTGCACCACCAGGGCTGGGAGAAACCCTCCTTGCTGGGCTGGCAGCAATATTGTGCACTGCTAAGCAGCCTTTCTTTGAAGGAAATTTTAAATCAACTTCAGTGTTCGGTTCTGTTGGTAACAACTTTGGTCCTGTAACAGTTGTCAGGTTTTGTTAATGTCACATCACGATTCATTTCTATTACTAAGATTATCTCTATTTAATCAGTAGTTAATAATGCAAATTAAATCATAACATATACACCTAGAATACACTTAGGGCTTACTAAATATTTAAATGAAAGATTAAAGTAATTGCTGAACCTTTCTGTTCATGCCTTTGTTGTACTGTAAACAATAAATAACTATATGTTAGTTACACCTTTACTTGTGTGCTTTTCTTTGCCAGTTTTATGAGGTAACACACACGGCTGACCAGAATTTTTCTAATTACTTTTTTCTGAGGATTGTTTTTCTCTTGGCTCACCCTGCTTACCTTTTAGTTTTCGCTCTAAATGCAGCCCAGCTATGCACAAAGTGAAGCTGTGTAACCTTGTTTGTATCTTCCTGCTATGCCCTTAAAGGCAGGCCTTGAATTAATTCTCAGTCTCATAGATGCTGGTCACCGTGCTTGGATAAAGCCTAAGGGCTGCCAAAATGCAAAGAGTACTTAAATTATGTACTGCAACACCATGACAAATAGTAGAACGGTGTGATTATAATTATTTCAGAATTATTTTAATGAGTAATAAATTTGGACATGATCTTCTGTTCTTAAATTGTAAAATTTTGGCATGCTGTCTTATCCACTACCAACTATGTACATGATTTATTTCCCTCTTCATTTTATATTTGTCTGAATAAGTATTCTAATCCCCTTTCATTACTCAGATGACATACTATATGCAGAACCCACTACACGCCTGTCTTTTGTGGCTGGTACATTTTACACATAGAGCTTTCATAGAATCACTGAATCACGGAGCAGCTTGGGTTGGAAGGGATGTTAAAGATCACAGAATTGATAGAAGATCACAGAACTGATAGAAGATCACCTAGTTCCAACCCCCCTGCCATCGGCAGGGACACCTCCCACTAAATCAGGTTGCTATTTTGCCATGTAGTTCTCATCTGCACATTCAGGAAAGGTCCTTCTTAGCCATAAACGCATACAACAGGTTCTGCTACATGAAAATCTTAAAAAATAAGCAAATCTTACAGCTCAAAGCTGTAACTATGAATCAAGTTCTCCTTGCTGGTCAGAACACCCCCTGGATATCTTGGTGGCTTTCCCTCAGGCCTCTTGTTGGGTTAAAAAGAAACTTGTTCCTCACCCCACCATCCTCTAATGAGCAACCATTCCTGTTTCAGGATTTTCAAGTATTTCCCAATATATGGTCTCTTAGTACACGTTCTTGGTATTTAGCAATGCACAGGATCCCCACCCTCGCCCCCCTTCATGCTGAAAAACATTGCAGATTTGTGAGCCTTTTTTTTTTCTTTGTGACTTTTTATTTCTTCCCAGTAACCATTTAAATTAATAAGCTGAGAGAGGCTGCTCACCGCTTGTGATTTGAGTAATCATCACGGACATCCTTTGGGCTTCGACTTGAAAATCCTTACAACGGTCTAAAACAACACCATTATTTAAAGAGAAATATTTTGTTACTCCATTCCTAGCAAATTGTGTAGAATTATAGTCTAATTTCATTGCTGAAGAATAAGCCTACAGCAGCAGTTCATTTTTTTTTAAATTTCCACACTGGCAGGCCAAGTTGCCATAAATCATAGCTGGTAGGGGCTAGTTGAGAGCGCTTCTGGGAAGGCATTCTCCAAGTGATACTATGTCAATTAATTAACTTTGGAAATACTATCCGCAACATTCTTGCTTTTAATAGCCCTAATTGGATACACATAAGTCTCATGTATTAACAGCTCAGGGAAATTCAATCCATTTGTGGACAATTCAGATTTAAAGCTACATCAACTAGTAACATTACAATATCCTCTGTTTTCCAAGCATTCTCCCACAAAAATGTGTCAAAGCAAATACTGCTCTGGCTTCCTCAGTTTAGCAGGTGTGCCCAAGTTAGTTTACAGCAACTGCAATTAATTATCTAATTCTCCCTGGACCAATGCCCTGTGCTTGCAGCCATCGGTCTCCTCGCCATTGTTTTAATAACATGATTAATTTGATCCATCCTTCCAAAAAAGGAGGCTCATAGAAAACAGGTAATTTAAACCAGGCTTCCAGCAGTTACAGACATCTGGTCACTATCGTTGGAATCAGGAATCATCACCCCTCCAGGAAGATTCCCCAAATGCTCCTAAAAATGCTCCCAAACTTTGGTTCTAACTATGGCCTGGCTAGGGCTAGATGCTCTTTTAAAGGGAAGGCTGGCTTCACCTACGTATAACACATACAGATCTCCCAGCACATAATTATACATCTCATCTAACCAACACTTCATTTGCAAAGCTGATTGTCAAATATATAAATTGGAAGTATATTATCATTCAAATAAACCCTCACTAATACCCTAGGAAACTGAAAGACCTCTAATAATATTACATTTATTAAAAACAAATATGCTTAGAATCATAGAATCATAGAATATCCTGAGTTGGAAGGGACCCTTAAGGATCATCAAGTCCAACTCTTGACACCGCACAGGTCTACCCAAAAGTTCAGACCATGTGACTAAGTGCACAGTCCAGATGCTTCTGCATCTCTCTCTTATTAAACATAAATGCCTTGAACAGGGTGTCCTTCACAGATTTGCTACCTCTTGTTTTCTGAAAGCTTTATAGAAACTTACCAACTTTAAGGGTATTTTTGGTTATACCTAATAAATTATACCCTCTTGCTCAAATGAAGAATAAGTTTGAAATGAAACCGAACTCTTATTTCATGCAACTTTACTAATTAAGAAAAAACTCATAGGAGCCAGCTTTGTGAAAGCATATACCCAACTTGACTGTCAAATTCACAGTGCATTTGTATGTAGTCAGTGTTAGTAATTCCCCAGAAATCAGGCTGTGGGAAAATGCCTGTAACAAGCTACGACTGCATTGCTCCCCTCCCAGCTAGCTGGCTGCTGAACAGTGGCCAGAAATCAGCCTTGGAAAAAGCAAAGAAGTAACAGCTGCCACAGTGGAGGAGGAAAAAAGACTCCACAGATAACTCAGCAATCGTCTTGGAGCAGCTAAATCCAGAAGTGTTAATTGGTAAAAGTAGAAGCTGTGATTTTCTAGGGGATTGTTTTCTGCTCTGCTGTATGAGGGACCTGTTTCTGGCAGAGCCCACGGAGGGATTGCCTCCTGCTCTGGGTGATAACATGCTGTCATGTGCGCCTGCAAGAGGTGTTACTGAGGTACAACGGGGCCAACAGCGGGATGCACCCGTTCCAACCTCCTGGCCTAGGAAGTCATATTTGCTGAACAGAGATGAGGCAAAGCTAGATGGTAGGCTCACAGACATGTCTCCTGGAGCAGAGCTTCTGCTGGAGTCCTGAGCCCACCGAAAGATCTCACCTGGAGCAGGGGGAGAGCTGGACTGCAGAGCATCCCCTGGGGGTGACTGCTCCTGGGGGAAGGAGCATTGCCAAAAGCCAGGAAAGGTGCTTTTTCCATGTGGCATGAAGCCTTTCATGGTGGTGCTACAACTGCAGCTGGGGTCTCAGGGCACAATGGCAGTTATCAAATAAAAAGAAAGACTTGTTGTTTCAGTCTCCTGCTCAATGTTGTGATTCTCAGGAAGATTTTGCTGCGATGTGAGGAAGAAATAACCTATGTGTCATAGGAGCCCAGGCAGACTCTCTCAGAATGGCATGAGTGATGCACTGGCATTGATGTCCAGCCACGTCCATCCTGGTCAGTGCAGAGCCCCTGGGCCATGTCCGCACTCAGGTCCACTAGTGCATACCCTGCGTTTGGATCCATGTCCAAGGAAACAGGATCTGACCTCTTGCTGCTCCAGAGGGATTTCTTCACATTCTCCCATGGCTCTTATTCATGTTTCTCATATTTAGTATGGCCTCACACTGAAAAAAAGCTCTTCCAGTCACGTCAAACTCCTCCCTTCCCTCTCGGTTCCCCTCCCAGGCTATGCTGGGCCACATATTTGGGTAAACTATGTGGAGGAGGGGGTTTCTGTGTTTGCTTTCTGACATTCCCCAACTATGAAACCATAGATTCTTACAATGTACTTTCTGGGTATTTGCATGCTGTACTGACATGGTTGTTGGTTGGCCAACAGCCCTTTTCCTGTGACAGCGCTTGGGACCTCCCTCTGGGTGTCCTGGTGTCTCCTGAACTTTGTTCCTTACCCCTCCATGCATCAAAACAAGGAATGCTTGCTTCTGGCGTGACAGGATTGAGGGCTCCTAAAACATGAAGCAGGATCCCTACACCAAGCCACCATCCATATGCTGACACACTCTTGTGCAATTTAGTGGTAGCACAAATACTACATTGACCTTTACTCTGATACCTGCTTATTTATCTGCAGCAGATGAGCAGTCAGTGGGTATATCCCAGCCTCAGCAAGTTCTGTCAGCACTGCAAATACCATCTGTTGCTTTATTTTATGGGAAGGAAGGAAGATTACCTTTTTATTATTGTTTTCAGGGATGCCTCACTGCAAGGCCTGCTTTTTCCCACCCTGGATATCTAGAGCTTTTATACCATTGGCCAAATTTTGCCCTCTGGCCACATTTTGCCTTGGACAAGCTCTCGAGTATGTTGCACATTTGATGAGACTGACGGCAGTCAGCCCTAGGCTTACGGACAGGAATAGCAGATCCTTATCTGAACTTCTGTGAACTGGGTGTGGGGGGAAAGCACTTTGGTCCAGGCCATAGATGGAGGTTCAGACAAGTTTCAGCTCAGTTCTATGAGGCTGTAATTGTAATGGTATGAGAAGAGAGAAAGAGACACCCTGAGAATAGAGCTTTGCAAATTATACTTCCATTATCACCTAAAATGCCAATAGAGCTAGGCATTTATTTTATTATTTGCACAGAGCATAAAGCAAGCTTGCCCTGTGCAAGCAGTTTCTCATCCCATCAGCACCAGCCTGGCATGAGAACAGTGTCTGCCTTTTATCTTCTTGGCTCAGTTGATGTGGTTTATTTCACACTCAGATGAGCTAGAACTTAGAGGGGGAGAAATTTAATTTCAAGCTTGAGCACAAAGTTTGGGATCTGGTTCAGATTTCCAGTTTGTTTTAGCACCAGTGACTAGGTTACAGGGAGGGCCCCTTCTATCACTGCTCCCCTTTTTTATACTTAGGTTGTAAAAAATCCCAAACCCAAATGTCTCCCAAATTTTGAGTTAATTTGGACCATTAATTTTGGCTCCATAATTTTCAGAGCCTTTTTCTCTTGGAATAGGAAACTTTCCTCCAATTTGCCTTTTAGAGAAATTCACACCCAGCTTTGCTTGATCTCTAAAACTAACCCGTCTGCCCTGATACCATTTCATTTCTCCACTGAGTTCCGCATGGTCCTTTTCCTGATCAGCACTTTGTGTATATCTTGTGTCCAAGCCAAAGACCACAAAAACCTTACAGGGATGTCTTCGTGGACTTCAGGGACAGCTACATTAAGCCATGGCATATGTTTCCATGTGCCTTCAATCACGGTTCTTGGCAAAGTTACGAAGAGATTTGATTCTGTCTTACTGAAAACAAGTCCTGGATTTGATTTGAGTCACTCTTTGCTTCCTCTTTCCTGTGCTGAAATGTTCAGTAACTTATGTATGTCTTTCCAAGCAGTGTTAACATTTGATCCTGAAACCTTTGGTGACCTGCTGATAGACATGCAGCCACAGGCTGAAAAAAGCCCACCACTTTTCCTGGACTGACTCCAATTGCTTTGATCTAGAAACTGAAGAAATTTGTGAATGCTTTGTAATAGGAAAAGGAAAGATATTTTCCAGAACATTGAGGACACATGGTACAAAATGAACTGTTGTGTGCTAAGCTGGAGATGACATCTGAAATAGTAAATACACAGCAAGGATAAATTATTCATGGAGAAAGGAAATTGGCTCCTCACCTTTGGGAATGAAAATCCAAATTAACCAAAGATTTGAAATGAAATAAACTGGATGGTTTCAGCCCCCTCCCTGGGGTGTGATAGTATCAGCATCATGCCTTGATCTCATTTGAAACTGTCCTCTCTTTTTCCCGCTGCCAGACCATATTGTTGCAGTATTGTTGCTGTCAGCTTGTCATTCTGATGGTGTTTGCTGCTTCTTCCAAACTCAAGGTGAGCAGAATTGCAAATTGGGTGAGCATATATGGAGTGCTCCTGCTTGGTATTCAGTGGCAAGGACAGGTGGCTACCAAGTGGCTGCGGGGCATAGATTTTCAATACCGCTGCAGTCTGAGCACTTATTTTCACAGTCCATTGAAAACCCCAGGTTTCCTGAGATGCTAAATGCAATTCTGAACATTTTCCTCTTGCTCTGTGCACAAGTGCATGTTGTGTGTGTATGCATGTGTATGCACGTGTTTGTGCTGGGGACACTCTGGTGCCAGGGCTCATCTTGCCTTAAAGGGGGATCACCACTCTCCTTCCGTCTTTGGAAAATAGGATGGCACTGTGATGAGTTGATAGAGAAGGCCTGATCATATCAGTGAACTTTTTCAATCTCAAATCTCTGATGTAGATTCAAAGAGTACTTGAACTGATGTAAAATTATTGTTCTTCTCCCTTTGCCGTGGCTTCTATTTTCTCTTCTTCATGACAAGCCAAACAAACACTTCTCCACACACACTCCTCTCCCACTTCAGCTTCCATAGAAACAGGTCTCTGCACCTAACTGCTAGCTTTGCTTCCTTTATATCCTTGTCTTCTTCCTCTCCTACCAGCTCAATTTCTTGCTCATTTAATCTGCTTACTACCAGATGTTTCCACTGTGTAAAAGGAACGTTTTAGATACCTGCATGGGAGGCTGGTCTCATTTCAGGGGGTGGCCTGCCCATTCAGGCAAAAGTATTAACCACATGTACACATGAAGGCATAGGATTTCAAGCATGAATATCTGAAAAACACCATTCTTGAAGTTAAGCCTTCATTTCTGTTCTACTTTCTTTATGACATCTTACTGTCAAAAAGGCAGCAGAGGATGACGACATCAGACAAGTTTATTTCTTGCAGAAATCCCTGAAGGCTGTACAGAGGGCACAAACAATGCTAGCATGCAGGGAAGGGCAGTTGCACCTATGCCACCTGGAAATTCCACATCTAGCAGGATAATCCAGATTTCTGGTTATTAGAGACTAACAAAATGGCCCAAAGGAGCTGGAACATGCCAGGATCTGTCCCACAATACAGGCTTGATGTCAAGAAGGATTAACCATTTTTGTAGATAATGAAAAGTGATACATTTTATAGGGTCATGGGATATAAATCACCGTGCAACATGACCTAAGGAAGGTAGTAACAGATTAGGGCTTGGAAAAGACTTACCCTGTGAGTAGATGGGCAGATTATTCTTCAGCTTTCCTTGGCAGAATTTCTTGTCCTTGGCGCTTAAACATGTGCTACAGGAGGATGTGGCTCCCGGACATCTTAAGCTGGACTGGGGGTGGGCTGTGATGGGCTCCCACCTTCAACCTTTCCTACCTTTACAAGCAGGACTCTGTTGAATGGAAAATGAGCAAAATTTGACCACCAGGACCCTCTGAGGGGTGAGTGGCAGCTGGGCACCACAACCCACCAGGAGCTGGGACTGCCCCTGGCCCCTGCCTTGTGAAGCCTGCAGGCATCTTCATGACTCAAGGAAGGTCTCAATCACCTCTCTATTCAGCACAGAGATGCTGCTTCGCCCGTGCCTTCCGGTTTAATCTGCACCTTCAGACGCTGACAAAACTTTCAAGCCTGTTTATATACACCCTGAATCTGGGCTCGCCGCCTCGCTGGCCCTGCTGGGGCTGGGTTTGTTTCAGCTTGGTCCCCATCCTGCCTGCTCCACGGTGTGCTGTGCCATCGCCAGTGCCACCTCACGGCTCCTCCAAGCTGTGCTTGCCCACGCTTGCACCGTTTCACTTAGTGTTCCCCTCCTCCTTTGTCGTCCCCGCCAAGAGCTGGCAGGAGGCGAGGAGCGCGCCGAGGCCTGGCACGCGCTGCGCAGCCAGCATGGTGCCGGGCTGTCTCGATGAGGGGATCAAGCAGGTGACTGCTGTGGGTGAAGAGGGGGCTGTGCCTCCTGAAGTGAGCACAAGCTGGCTTTGCTCCTAGTGCTGAGAGCATAAAGTTAAACACATCTACGTGATTAGCAGAACCGGGCACCTTACCACATCTAAATTAGGGGCTGACTCTGCATCCCCTGTTCACGTGAGTAAGACACGAGCACATGTGAATAACTGAGCAGATACAAATCACCCAGAGGGTGGCAGGAGAGGGTGCTGGGGGGCTCTAGCCCTTTCCACAGGCCCTCCTGATCCAGCCAACTTGCCGTTCCATAGTGGTGCACGGCAGTGCACTATCCTGCACCCACAGGGCAGGCCCAGCTGGCACTCGCAGCCTCTCCTCGTGCAGAGGGACCACTCCAATATCTTGCTTTCACTCTGTTGGGTGCCGTGCCAAAATAAGTAGAAGTACTGGGGCTTGCACTTCATATAAAGAAAACAGCAAACCAGTAGTGGCAGCAAACAAGAAAACAAAACAAAATAGAAACAACAGAGAGCTTATTGTACCACCCGGATTGGATAATGGAGAAAGTGTCTCTGTCTGTGCCTGGCTTTCCCCTCTCTGATCACCTTGAACTGTCATGAGAGCGATTGTGCTGTGAGCTGGCTCGGAAAGTCTGGCTGCAAACTGCAGACTAAGCATCCAAAAAGCAAGACTTTTGTTTTCAGCCAGGATCATGTATGTAGTGGGCACTCAGCCTAGCCCCGGCTCTCTTCGCTGAGGTGGGGACCCTCAGCACCAATTTGCTGCAGTCTGGGGTGCTTCAGGTCCTGCTCAGTAGTGGAAAATAAGGCAATCCCAGCCCTGCTGCAGGCTGTGAAAATAGAGTCTTGAGCCTCAGACCCATTGACCAGCCTCCCAGGAAGAGCACTGTCCTGGCAGAGAGTCTCCATCCATCTGTCTGTGGCTGTCTAGACAGACGGCTGGGTCTACCTGAAAGGGGACCCTGCACCATGGCCCTTCCTTGAGGAAAACATCCTCGGAGGGAGGTTCTCCTTTGGAGCACAGCCTCAGGCCCTGGCAGAGCCTGTCAATGTCCTGCTTTCCGCTGAAGCCTTTCGGCATCACCAGAAAGGAGGAAGAACGAGGCTCTGATGTCTCAAGAGATGCCAATGCAATATGATGTGTCTAACGTACCGTAGATACCAATGTGAAATAGCAAATACCAGTATCTGGCTTTATAGCTCGCCTTTTCTGGATGCTTAACCCGCAAAGGGAGAGTGTGCACTGATTCTGTGCTTGCAAAGCAGTATGTACATGATTAATGATTTCCAATTAAAAAATAACAACGATAATGTGGACAACAATGCCTCTGGGAGCAAGGCTGCTGTGCCATATGCTTGCTGCAAAGCAAAAACCAGAGGAATTACCACAGAGAGCGCTGGGGTGGGCTGAGCCTTCTTGTTGGCTGACATGGGGTGGCGGTGTTTCAAAAATCAACTACAGTTCTGTGCTGCGTAAGCTTTCTCCCATCTTACTCCTAACAGGGTATGATCATCAGTAACCCCGTAAAGGGTCACCTGCTGCCTGCTTGTCCTTAGGGGTTATTTAGTAAAGCCTCTTATAGGAACAGCCTCTAAAATTTGCAGGAGATGATTATGAGTCTCTCTTTGAAGTGCAATCATCTTGTTTGGAAGTAAGATATTGGCACATGTATATTTTTGCTATAATTTCAGGTATAAGTTTACACTAGTCTAGTAATACAAGCCATTTTAATATGAGAAGGCCTATGCCATTTTATCTTTTGTTAAATTTGTAACTTAAGCTAAACCACATAAAGCCTCTCCTATGCTATTACAATCATATGGCTGGAAGGCTCTATAAAGCATTGACACAATGGGTAACTTGTCATATAGTGGCAATTTCTCACAGCTGCACACAAACACACTTGCAGAGATAAATTATAACACATTTGCCTCATGCACTGCCATATATACTCTTGAGATAGCACCTTACTGGGCGTCATGGAGGAGGATGCATCAGAAATCTCCAGTTCAAAGGACCAGGTATCCAGGTTGCCCCCAGCAAGCTTGTGGGGTGACCTGCCCTTGCAATTGCAAGGCAGCAGCTCTGTCTCTCTCCACTGTTGTGACCATACGTGAGGGAGATCGGGGGCTGGCAAATGACAGAGGATGCTCAGCACAGCCTGACAGGGGAAGCTCTTCAGTGGGAGACCAGGTGTGTTGCAGGGTTATGAGTGCACGAGCCATGCCCCAGCCCCATGGAGATGTGAGGATGGAGCCCATGGCATGGGGACAGTCCATGGCATGCTGAAACTCAGGCCTGTGCTCAGGGTCCAAAATTAGTCACAGTGTCTTACAGGGGAATGCTAGAGTCCTACGTATGGCTGGACATGAAATGGTACTCCAAAACTAGACCCAACCTGCATGTGATCTTCATTTTAAACATCCCAGCATCAGGAAGTAACTCAAACAATCTCAAGTAACTCTTGTAAAAATAAAAGTTAACAAGTGAGAGGGTCAGATGAGCTGGGTCTGGAGAAATTCTTTGCCATGTAACTCTAAAAGACAACTTATATTAGAGTCAGGGTACCTGAAGATCTCTTCTACAAAGATCTGGGATCACAAGTTTGAACCAAGCTAGCTAAGAAGGCTGCCTGCCTTGTAAATCAGTCTGTGCTCAGAACAGCCTGTGACAGGTCCCACGCTATTAGAGATGATGTCATTTCATAGAGAAGTATCTGTTTTTCCCACGGCAAAGATGGACCTGCCACCCCAGATCAGATTCCTGGCTCATCACCTCTCATTTTCTGCCTCCAGGAATGGACAGTGGATGGTGCTGTAAAATAAACAGCAGTCCTCTTCACTCATTTACGCTCCCTTAAAAGTTGTGTATCCGCTGAAACAATGCTACCTGTGTGCCTCATCACCTGCACATGACCAATTAATGTCCTAATGCATTAGATTTGACTAGACTTCAAGTGTCTTATGTCAGACCTTGCTGACAGCACAAACCATATTGGATTTATTTATTCCCCCAGAGCTGTGTCACTGAAGGTTTAAGTGCCTGAGTCTCTGCTGTTCTCCAGTGCATATTCAGGGCTTCCCAGAAAACTGCAGTTAGAAGTTATTAGTAGCTTTTACAAAATTCAATTGCAACAAGGGTTTTCTCATAAGCATGTTCAAGAGTAGGGAAAAGAGAGAATAATCGTGCTTGATTTGGTCAGTTGTTAATGAAAGGATATTTCCTTCACTTGGAGAAGGCATGCTGTTGATGTGTGCACACACAAGCACTCCCGCACAGTTTACCCGTCTGGCTGCGCTGTGTGCCGGCAGCAAGAGCCCTGCACCTCCACTGTCTTCCCCCCCATCTGGGAAGGGTGATTTTTGACCACTGGGGAAACTGGTTCCTGAAATCCCAGGGTTCAGCTACATGCCGGCGATGCTTTTCTGCATACCAAAAATCACCCCTGGAGGATTACAGGGAAAAGATGTGTACCAAACCCCTACACAGCCTTCACTGGAAGTGCCCTTTAGATATCTGCTGCCACTACAAGGTCTCTTTCCACTGCTGGATTAGTATAAAGGGGTTTTTGTGTAGATGAGAATTTGGCCCCTGGGAGTTCTGCCTGGGTAAAAGCATTTGGATTTGGCCATGTGTTAGTATAAATCCACACTTAATGTTCTCTCCCCCCATTGCAAACTGATGTTACGGGTGGTTCGAAACCTACGTAGTCACTACCCAGGTCACAAAGGGACTGGTACCTAGTGCTGTGCTTTAAAGACATGTGGAATAGCTTATCTAGCTTTGAAAGAAATCCCTTTGCCTCAGCAAAAGAGCTTGGGGTTGTTATTTACAGCATAAAACAAACAAACAAAACCAGACCACAGTAAGTTGGAAAACAATGTGTAAATAAGAGAATAAACAGATTGGAAAAAAGGAAATGGGAGTGGCGATCCAAAGCAAAATCCTTTTAGTGGGATCCTTGAAATGAGCGCCCAGTATCTTGCGTATGTAGCCAGCTGATAAAAATATTCACTGCTGAGAAATGTCATCATTCTGGAAAATAAATGAAGATTAATACCCAGAAATGAGGAAAAGGCAGGAAGTCCCTTGTGACTGGGAGATGAAGAAAAGCGTCGTTGAGGCTTTGCTCGTTCTTGTTGCTGACTCCCCAGGGAGACAGGGGCCGTGCGCTGTGCAAGCTTTATTGGAACGGCGTTGGCATTAATCACACGCCTGAAGGCGGCTTGGCATGCTGTTTGGCAAACCATGCCATGTGCTATAACGGGAAGGAAGCACTCTGTTTTTTCCTTTAATAATGGTCACTGCACATAGGCCTGATTCCGATTTCGCACTGATTTTGTATAGCAATTTCACCTATTTACACTAGCATGTGGAAAAGCACGACCAAGATGTTGGGGTGCACAGGCATCCAATCAGCCACTCATCTGACAATTTTCTCTGGCGTGCATTTGAGTAATACTAGTGATTTCACTAATTGAAAAACCAAAAAATGGAGAAAAAAAACCAAAAAGGACAAAAGATTCTTTCTTCCCAGATGTCTAAAAAGGAAAAATAAAATGGACAGAGGACTCTTTTTCCCTAGATGTCTAAAAAGGAAAAACATTGTATCCTCCATTAAACCAGTGCTTTATTGATTGTTTCTCATGATGATACTTTATAATATTGTTTTATATCATCACCAAAAGAATTTGGATCCCAGAGGTCTGCTAGAATAAAAAAGAGGCATAATCTAAGTGCTCATGTAAACAGTTTGCTTAGAGTGGTGGATGTACCGAAGATAGGAGTTAGGATGTGGATGTCCCAGCTCATTCCCAACAGGCAGTTTGGAGGCAGCCATCCCCTTTTCCTGGCAAAGAGAGGTAGGTGTGGGTTGTGTCGGGCCACTTGCCCTCGGTGCCAGAGAACAGTCCCTGATCTATTTGTTTACCAACCTGGGCACATCTCCGGTGACCATAACTAGGGGAAATAGTGCTATGTAACGGTGAGTCACAGAGTTTCTTCTGGTGCCACACTGCTGTGCCTTTGTAGAATAAACTGGGCAGCTCTGAGATATCAGAAGATAATATTTTAGTGCTGGAAAGGCAGGATGCTGTGCTACACACCCAAAGATGGGCACAGCCTAATTATCCTGAAGATTTAGGTTATTTCAGGCTCATTAACACTAACTGAGCAATTCAAAAGCTTCATCAGTTGCTTCATGCAGCCAAAAATGTATATGTACATAGTGTCAGCCTCACCAGATGAAGGTATTTGGAAATCATGAAATTGTAAAAACCAGCAATATTGCTTTTTTGTGGTTTTCTCCCCCCCCCCCCCCACCTTTTTTGAGCTTTTTTACTGTATTTTAAAGATTTCCTCCATAAAAAAGAACTGTAAAATTCCTCCTAGCAAAAAAATGAAAGCCCCGATTCTGATAAGCTCACAGGGCTGCAAGTAAAAGTGCTTTAAGGGGAAAAAATAATAGCACAAGATTCAGAATTACATTACAAGCAGTGAAAACATTGGGGCTGACATCTTCCTTGCACTCAGTAAATAAGAAACCTCTGCTTGTCTCATTTGAGTGGTATCAGCAAATAGCTGGGAGTCATGTACGCTACAGCCTTCTCTTGTGAGTCAGAGCATCTATCTGCTAGAAACATTTCTCGGAAATAGTTAGTTACCTTGCACACTCTTTCCAAGGAAGCTATTAGCATTGAATTCAACACACCATCCGGTACACAATAGTCATGCTTTTTCTTTAATAGAAGTTTATTGTATCCCTCTTTGCTCACACAGCTTTTCTGGCTGATTGTGTTTGTCTTAACAGCAAGCTGCAGACCCAGCAGCCGGCAGCAGCCAGAAGTTACAGTGTAAATGCATTGCATCCCCCTTTTTCAGCACTAAGCTGAACAAAACACAATATTCATAATAAATAAATCATGCAGTGCATGGTATGCGGGGAGCACAATAAAGGGAGAAGAAGCCCTGTCTTTATTTGCCCGGCAAACCTCACAGCAGGCTGCCCCGGCGCCTTTCATCACAGCAGAGTCATACAGCATCGTCGCAGCTCTTCATACACACATGCAGCCCTGTATTTGTAGTTGCAAGGAAAATCCTTCAAGTGCAAGCAACGTGTAAAATCCTTCCTGTCTAAGAATGTCTCGTAGAGCTGCAAGTGGTCTCTAAACTTACTGCCAGGATATTAGCTCTGTGTCTGAGCACGGACACAGCGCCAGGAGTATGGGCATCTCTTGTGAGCGCAGGCTGCCTGTGCCTCGCCGGTCTGCTCCCCAGGCTCTTCCAGGCAAACACAAACCAAGTGGCACATCCGTTGGACCTGATGCATACATAGACCCTGCCTCCGAGGCGTCCAGCTTCCCCTGCTGGGTTGAACAACCTTCTTCACATCCCCAACCAAGCTGTTGGGGTTTCTGCTGAAGAAGGAGGCCACAGTCTCAGTTACTATGATGAGAGTGACATGTTCAGGTTTCCTGCCATTTCCTCTGGTTTACCAGCATCCCAGAGTCAAGCCAAACAACCTCACCTCCCCGTGCCGTTCCTTCCCCTGCCAGCTCTCCCCGGCTCCCCATGCGGCCATACAAGCAGGTAAATCCCGGGGAGCCTCACCAAAACCTCCTGTAACCGGGTTACACAAGGGGGAGCTTCCCCAAATCCTCCCACTTCCCTGACCAGCAGCTGCCCTCACATTTTGCTTTCCTGTGGGTAGATGACAAGGCAGCTGCTGAAGCTGGATGTAAAAGAGTTGTTACCTCTTACTGGATCCTATTGGACTGTAGGGGAAACAATGAAGCACTGTACAAAATATGTAAATAGTTCTGTCCCTCTGATGTACGTTGAAAACACATGTTCTGGTTGTAGCTTCAGGAACTATAAATGACACTCTGAAATACTCCTGAGGCTTCCTTTCTTCTGTGAGAAGAACTGTGTCCGAACAAACATCAAGTGTATATATACATTTATTTTTTTTTAAATAAAAATACTGCACAGTAATAAAATATAAAATAATTGCAGCCTGTATCTACCCATTCAATTTTTAAAATTTTCTCTGTCCTTAAGTAAAGGGAAGTTAATAAAATTTCTGCAAAACCATACCAGGACATTCTGTAAGGAGAGCATCGTGCAGATGCTTGTATCCATTAAGCTGATGGAGCAGGACACTGCTGAACTTTGCACGGTGAGCAGAGAAGTGCAGCTCACCCCAGGCCTTCCCGAACGCAGCGGGGAGGGCCGCCAGGGAGAGGGCTGTGCGGCAGGACAAGGCCACCTTGTCACAGGCTCTCCTTCTCCACCTTCATCTCTCCTTCCCCGAAGGAGTTGCTAGAGAGGAAGTAAAATGGTGGTAGTGAAGGCAGCTGCTTAGTTGGCCCTATGGCACGGTGAAGATGGAGGCCTGCATTATCAGAGCACCAACACACGGCCAGGACATCACTGGCCTTTGGTGACACAGTGCTGTAGGGGGGTGAGGCAGGATGACAACAGGCCCCATTGATGGGTCAGGAGGAAGACTTTTCCATGGGAATGTGAAGGAAGCAAGGCTACAGCTGGTGGGGCCAGGAGTCAAGGCTACAGCTGGTGGGGCCGGGCGTGCAGCCGTAATCCAGGCTCAAGGTGAGAAATACCTGGAGAAAAATCTGGGAACAAGAGCAGAGAGGAAAGGTTAAGTCCTTAAATCCTTAAAATGGTCTGGAAAACAGGCTCTGCTGCTTGTCAGGGGGATGCAGAAAGGTGGGGAGGCAGGTGTGAGGAGGAGGAGGTTCAGGAACCCAGAGGTGTCAGCTGCTCTCAGCAAGGAGACGTCAATGAGGAAATAAGCTCAGTTTCTCAGCAACTGTACCTTCAGGTAAAACTTGAGGTGGCAGCTTTACAGCTCCAGGGATGCAAGCAGAAAGTTCAGGTGAGCCCTAGGCCCACTGCTGGCTGAGGCCAAGACACTGCTTACTCTGAAGTCACTGGAAATTAGAGCTTTGTTTGGAAAGGTGAGGGAGCAGAGTGAGGGTGTGGGAAGAAAACGGTGGTGCTGGAAGAGTGACCCAGGCTCTCCCCTTGCCTCCACATCTCACCCATCTGCTGAAACCAGCTGCTCCCTGTGGCCAGGACACAAGGTGCTGGCTGGTGTCAGGCGCTGGGGATCACTCCCTCTCCAAGGCTTTCACTTGAGAAAACTGCAAAAAAGGAAGAAATTTGCATGGCTGCAATTTTAGCCTGAATTTAGTCAAGGCAGCGCAGCATCTCTTCTCACCCACTTGCAGGATTTGGTCAGTGAACACTTGGCTTTTCCACCCCAGTGGCAGAAAAGGGTTTGAAAGTCCAGCACTCTTGTTTGGAGAGACAGTATTGCTTTTTCTATCTTTAATCTCAGGAACAAATGAAAAAATTACATGGTCCAAAGTCTGAAATAATAGCCCACAGCAGTTTGTTACTTGTGTTATGCCCTCTAGAAATATCCTCAGACACCTCTGATACAACACCTGTCCACCTGGATGTGAAACAGGGCACCTGCTTGTTTTTTGCATCAATGCATATAACATTATTTCTTGCATTTTTTTAAATCAGAGAGCATGCACAAGTCACAGTTGGGTTCTTAAAGAGGCAATGAGACAGAGTAAAAGCCAGAAAAATCACTTGCCAAGATGCCCCGGTGTTAGGAAAGACATCCACCATGGCAGCCCCTTCAAGGGCAAGAGGCAGGAAGGCACTGGGGGTTATAAAGAGGGCAACCAATGCACTGTGTTACAAACCTTGCTTAGAGGTGGGAGGTATATATAAAACCAAGCTTCCATTTTCCTGTTTATATGTATGACATCTTTAATACACAGATGCATGCATAATAAATACATACATGCATATATGCATCTCTGTTCAAACAAACAAGGCTTGTACAGCAGCCATAAGCAAACACTTAACATGTTGCAAGTCTTATTTCTGTCTCTCTCTCTGCATTGGTGTTTTTTTTTTTTTGTGTACCCTGCATCTTTGCTCTCAGCCCTTCAAAGCCAGGGAACCACGTCTCCTCCTATCTGCAGGAAAGCACCTACCAGGTTTCACAGCCCTGTGCCAATAAATAAATCAAATAACAGCTTGCTCTGGAGAACTGGGACTCTCCACAATCTTTTTATCTGCAAGTGAATGATGTGGTGGAGAAAGCTGCTGAGCCTGCAGCTGCTAAGATTGAAGTCCTTTATTTACCTGCTGAACAGATAAAATGAAGGGGGCAGCAGAGCAAGCCTGCCTGCCTTGCCCTGTGCGGACAGAGACGAATTCAACCTCCTGGCTCCGTCTTTGCGGTCGCCCCAGCTGTGGTAGTGGCATGGTGCAACAGCATGAACTGGCCACGAAAGGGTCGCTCCCCCAAAGGTCAGCACGCAGATGTGCATGAAAAGGAAACCATACACACATTTGAGTAGTTCCTGATGTCTGACTGTGCACAAGGGTTGCACCCTTGGTGTCAAGCACATATTCCCCTTCCTGCAACAGCACAAGGAGATTAACTATGCAAAGGCCACGTGCAGCACCCGTCCGGACTGCAGCACTGCAACGTGATTAATGCCAGGCTGTGCTTATTGAACACCATAATCTGGACATGGCTACAGCTCAGTAAGTCCTGCAGCCACTGTCTGCAGGGTGGAGATGTTGACTGTATCCTTGATGTCTCTTTAGGGTGCAGTCCCCGTGGCACAAGGCTTCCCTGGCCTTTGGGATGTGAGCTGGTGTGGGCCAGCTGGTGGCATAACCAGGGTGTCCTCCCCTGGGACATTCCTGAGAGGGCAGCTGGCTTCTCCTGCAGCCGCTAAGCGATGTCTCCTTGTGGGAAGGACCTCTCCCTCCGGGCAATGAGGACTGAAGCATGGCATTGCTGAAGTTCCTGGGGTGAATTTCTGTACCCTGAAGTGCAGAGCAAATGAAGGAGTACTCCTGCCTACAGGTACAGCAGAAATAAGTGCAGCCTGGCTGCACGAGGGAGCTGTACTCATTCATTTAAACCATTGCCACAGTCTGCTGAGAAGCCTTTATTCTCCGTGCTTTGTTCAGCTAGGAGATGCCTGCTTTGTTTTTGGTGCAGTAACCTTGCAAAATCCCTTGGATCCCTGGCCCAGCCCTCCAGCTTGGCACGGCGTGTCCATTCCAAGCCCAGGCAGCGTTACGCCTTGGTGAGACTTCAACACCTCGCCACGAGGCATATGCGTGAGTGCTTCCCTGCACGGGGAGGGACTGCTAAATGCCTTGCAGCGTGTGCTGGGTTGTTTGACAGAGTTCAGGCCTCATTGCCAGCCAGCAGAGGAATAAAGCAAAGGGCAGTGAGCAGAACATGGACTGAAAGGAGATAAAATTTTGTTGAATAAAAGCATTTTGCAGAGTAAAACTGAAGGATTTCAATAAATTAGATGGAAGGACACACAAATATAACAACAACAGCAACAAAAACAAACAAACAACAACAACAAACAGAAGGAAGAAAATTGCTGGAGCATTTCCTTCCAGAAGGATGAAATTCTCATTTTTGCCCTTTAGTGATCAATGGGAAAGCCACTGTGCATTTTGACAGGAACAGCAAAGCAGGCCTGAAGACCTTCCTGAGAGAAAACAATAATCTTTAACAATTTGCTATGAGGCAGCAGAGAAGGTCACTCACTCTCGGCACAAGCTGGGGGTAATCGGAGGGTAGGTCAGGTACAGGTCATGAATCTCTGTTTAAACAGATCCAGGAGCCCCTGTACCCTGCAAAATTGGTGGTGAGAAAGAGCCAAAATATCGTATCTGTCATTCCAGATCACAGGTTCCAGCAGGTACATACATGCATTATCTTGCTTCTCTGTCAGCTCTACTCTGTTCACTCCACAGCCTGAGCAGTCGTATTTTGTGTGTTCAAGGAGCTGCCTACTTTAAAGGTGCGCTCCTGTTGTGGTTTAACCCGGCCGGCAGCTAAACACCACACAGCCGTTCGCTCACCCTCCCCCCTCCCTCTCTGGGATGGGGGAGAGAAACGGAAAATTGAAGCTTGTGGGTTGAGATAAAGACAGTTTATTTAAGAGAGAAAATAATAATAATAATAATAATAGTAATATGTACAAACAAGTGATGCACAATGCAATTGCTCACCACCCGCTGACCGATGCCCAGCCCAACCCCGAGCAGCCGGCCCCCCACCCTGGCTAGCCACCCCTATATATTGTTCAGCATGACCCCAGATGGTATGGAATACCCCTTTGGCCAGTTTGGGTCAGCTGTCCTGGGGCTGTCCCCTCCCAGCTCTTGCTGCCCCCCCCAGCCTGCCCGCTGGCAGGACAGAGCGAGGAGCTGAAAAGTCCTTGGCTTAGTGTAAGCACTGCTCTGCAGCAATTAAAACACCAGCATGTTATCAGCACTCTTCTCATCCCAATCCAAAACATAGTACCTCACCAGCCATTAGGAGGAAAAACAACTCTGTCCCAACTGAAACCAGGACAGCTCCAAACTCACCAGGTTCAATAGGATTGTGGGGTTGCATTCTGTTTCGAAATAATGAGCTTTCTATCACACATTGCTTTTGATTCTTCTCTTGCCTTCTTTTTAAGAAGTCAATAACAGAAGTGAGGTTAACAAAATATTAAAATTTGCCTTTCTTGTTGTATTTGCAACCCTTCTGAGAAGACTCATTTGCAATTGTGCTGTATCTCTACTGCATAATAACACGTTTCATAGCTGCATAGGCAATAGGGACTTACGCTGACTATGGGGCCATATAATGGACTCCAGCTTCTCAAGCTTAACACATTTATTTAAACACATTTGACAGCAAGTTGAATATGAGCCAGCAGTGTGCCCTGGCAGCCAGGAGGGCCAACCGTGTCCTGGGGTGCATCAAGCACGGCATCGCTAGTCGGTCGAGGGAGGTGATTGTCCCGCTCTACTCTGCGCTGGTGCGGCCTCACCTCGAGTACTGTGTGCAGTTCTGGGCACCACAGTATAAAAAGGACATGAAACTGTTGGAGAGTGTCCAGAGGAGGGCTACGAAGATGGTGAAAGGCCTGGAGGGGAAGACGTACGAGGAACGGCTGAGGGCACTGGGCCTGTTCAGCCTGGAGAAGAGGAGGCTGAGGGGAGACCTCATCGCAGTCTACAACTTCCTCGTAAGGGGGTGTCGAGAGGCAGGAGACCTTTTCTCCATTAACACCAGCGACAGGACCTGCGGGAACGGGGTTAAGCTGAGGCAGGGGAAGTTTAGGCTTGACATCAGGAGGGGGTTCTTCACTGAGAGAGTGGTTGCACACTGGAACAGACTCCCCAGGGAAGTGGTCACTGCACCGAGCCTGACTGAGTTTAAGAAGAGATTGGACTGTGCACTTAGTCACATGGTCTGAACTTTTGGGTAGACCTGTGCGGTGTCAAGAGTTGGACTTGATGATCCTTAAGGGTCCCTTCCAACGCAGGATATTCTATGATTCTATGATTCTATGATTTATTCATAGAAATAGAAAAAATGTGTGCAGAATTGCCCCTTTCTGTAATAAAGCACCATAAAATGAGGATTATGCATTTCTCTATGGCTTTCTTTTTGAAATGATGCTTAATGTTCGTTTTTTGCTAGTCTAGTGAACAAGGTAAATTTCACCAAGTTGACTTTTGATGACAAATATGATCTAGCAACTCTCTACATCTTTAAAAGTGACAGCTTCTCTGTTAACTCTATTTATTATTGTGTTTGAGCCTTTTTCATGTAATTCACTCACGGACTATTTTAATCATTAAGGCCTGGCATGCCCTTACTTTGTCTTGTACCCTGTAGGTTAAGTTGTGCTGCCTCATGCCTCATGCTTTTTGGAGTCATATTCCCATGCCATGTAGAAGATGGGGCTGCATTTTTCCATCTCCATATATGCAATGTACATCTTATATTATGAAGTCTTTGTTGTGAAAATTATGCACAGTTTTGGAGGTAAGAGTGGATAAAGAGGGTGGGGGACAGTCACACAAGAGCTCCTTTGTGCTTTGGTAGCCTGGTGAGGCAAAGCCCCACCAGATTGACAATTGTTAGAGGAATTATCTCCATTTATATCCTTTTTAAAAAAAAGAGTTAAAGTTAGAACCAAATCTCTAAGACATGCAGAGCACCAACCCTTAACCTAGGAAAAGTTTCATCTCAAGCAGTTACTCAGTCCTGGTGATCGGAACTGCTATGGCACGCAGCCTTGAAGACACAGAAATTTCTGTTCGGTTAGAAGCCTACATCGAACAATTTGCTGGTGAACCCCTCCCCACTTCCCAGATGTAAATAGCTTTGTTTCTAGTGCAATAATTAAAGGCATCTCATTTTCGTTCAGTAACCAGTGCCATGGTGACAAAGGGCTAACCTGTGCTGGCCGCTTCTGAGGGACAGTTCTGCAAGGATGCACAAGCACCCCTGTGACATTTTGGGCTCTCACTGTCAAGGGACAAGGTGTATTCATGAACGTAGCAGCAAGTGCCTGGCATTTTTGCAGCTCCAAAGCCAGCCAGCACCAAGCATGGGACACACAGAGCAGTGGAGCTCATGGGCTGGCTCCTTGCTTCTGTACCAGGGAGGGAAACAGGACTTAACAAACTCAACAAACAGTGCCTGGCGGCTTTGTCTCTGAGTCTAGTGGTAAATAAACGCCACCAACTGCAAATCCTGCAAGCCTCTGGATACAGAATAAGGAGCAAGGAAGAATACAGCACTTTTTTGCACTTCAGGGACTAGCAGAAAAATAAGAAATGTAAGGACTGGTAAAGCCAATGTGCATGTGTCTAGTGTGCTTTTCTTTTCATTGTCAGTCTACATGAAGGGACATTTCAGGCTCTAAACTCTCTTTGGGCCCAATTAGGCAGCGGTAATTTTCTTGCTGCCACTGCTGTCACTTTCATTGTAATGCTCTTGTAAATAAAATCCTTAGAAAAAAAAAAAAAAAAAAAAAAAAAAGCTGTAATTATTTACCAAGCCTGAATTTTTTGGAGCTCTCACTTTATGGATAAATAATCAAACATCAAACTCTGATCAAACTGGGCACTTCACAGAGCTATGTACTAAAATACCTGTGTTCACATGTAGAATTAAAAACACTGACTAGTGTCCAGGCAGCATGCTGGACCGTGGCAATGTCTCCCCTGGAGCTGACACATCATTGTCCCTGCTCAGTGCTGCAAAAGGACACTGGCCAGAAGATGCAGTAAATACTGGGAGAAAAAGCCCTCCCTATCCCTGCATTTGCTAAGTGTGTTTGTCACAGACAACCCCTGCAGGTACCAAAGATGATAGTGGCTTGTGACTTTGGTATTTGCTTTCCAGGTGGGAAATTTAAAATCAGTCCTATTCCCTGTATTTGGCTGGTGCCAGTTTTCAGAACTGAGGATCCTCACGAATCAGCCAGGGCTGTGTTTTGAGGACAGCCCGGGCCAACCATTTGCCTCCTCAAGCTACTCTAATTTACTGATGCTGTGGGTCCAGGCACTTCACAGTTGTCCATGTGTTCTTCCTGAAAACATTTAGACAAATGAAATCCTGTTCATTTTCCAAGGGGGCACTGGGACAACGAGATTGTGGCCACAGAACAGTTGTCAGCGATGGGCTGCTTGCAGCCCACCCCCCCGTCCCCATGGCTGCCCACAGCACTGTGCATGCTCTCTGGTGTGAGATGCTCCAGCTTCCACTCCCGAGTCCTGCCTCCAAGTGCTAACTTTCTCTGAAATTTGGGTCCTTAAATCCTACATATGAAACAAAGCGCTATCTGTGCACCACGACAGAGAGGGTGATTAATCAGAGGATGAACTGCATTCACAGTAACACGTCATATATGAAGAGCAAGAAGAGAAACCCGACAGACATAAAAGAAAATGCTTCCCAAGTGATTTTGTTTTCAACTGGAAATGCCGTGAAGCTTTTAGACAGAGAAACCTCACTCTGCTGCCTTTGCAGCAGCCTTGCATGCCGGTTGACATTGTCCTGGAGACATCCTGTAGGTGTCTAGTCATACCGTAGGGACGCTGGAATTAGGTTACGTAGGATGCTACCAATTACCTCCATTACTCTTTTTCTCTACCATTAGGACAGCTCTGGGAGCTCTAACAAAAATAGAACCAGACAAAAAAATATTTGGGAGCAAATTAACCACAGAAGATCCAGCTTTGTCCTTCAAGATGGGCAATTAGAGGTTTCTGTTTTATTTTCATCATTACATTTTGAGTTGCTCTGCATATTTGTCCCACTTATCTTGCCAGCTATCTAAATAAAAGATGTAGACACAACAGTCAAGGAAGACTTTTTTTCTCTCAGGTACACAATGCCGTCTAGCCTAATTTGGGTGCTTTTCTCATTTAATACACATTTATGTTACTGGAGCTGACCTTCTACTCCCTGTGCAGCAGGGGGTTTAAAGTGTAGGCCTGAATTTGGGATCCCACTCTATTATGCATATCCCTGGGTATGCCACCATGTAAGTTTTGTGAAGTTTGTGAGTTTATGTAAGGTTTGTCTTTGCCTTTCTGGGATTGGGCAGTGCTCATGGTTTATGTCAGCATTCGTAAGGTTATCACAAAGGTTATCTTGACTAAATAATAGCCCTTTGTTTATCCACGTGGTTAGGTATGGTGCAAACAGCTGCACTGTCAGGAAAATCTTTCTGCTGCCCTCAGCCCTGACCTGGAGGTACCAGACTCAGAGGTTGCGTATCTCCATATGAAGGCAGCTTTGAAGGGGCTGTGAATTAAAGCTGACACTACCTGAAATACCTGCCCCCAAATTAGCTGTGAAAAATTAGGTAACTGAGGGAAGATGCCAGTATGCCTTTGTCCAGCAGCTCACTGTGGTCAGTGAAGCTTCTCCTTGCCCCAGGAGCTCACGCGTAGCCTGTCCTGAAGATGAGAAGATCCGCAGTCGAAAGGGGATAACTGGAAATGCAATGGGAAGGCTGGGGAAAAAGCTGTCCCGACTGTGTGGACGTGATCTTGGCCTCTCACAGCTGGGGACAGTGATCTGCTCCAGCAGCCCCCACATCACATTGTACACGTCTGTTGTTCTCTTGCCACAGGATGCCTGCCGTGGCATTGTCAGCTCCCCTTCTCCTCATCCACTGCACACCTTGCAGGAAGGAGGACGTCAGGCCCAGATCTGAATTTTCTGACTTGGTTTCTTTCACTCTGTCCATGAGACTTTGATCTTGGCTGTGCCCGTGTGCCTTTAGCATAAAATCACTGAAATAAAGCAGTGCTTATCTGATGTGAGCCCTGAACCTGGCTTGCTACGTGCGCACGCATGTGCCCATTGTATGTATGCCTGAGCACATGCACGTATGTGTGCAATTTAGCTGAAAAGAGGTTCTAATTAGAGATAACCAAATAGTGGGAACAATTTTTCTTTGAATAAATTATTCAACGCATTTTGTCTTTGCTCATCTCATAAATTATTCAGCTAATAGTGTTTGAATGGTGGTAGGACGGGAAGGGTACTGCAGAGATGATTAGTCAAATAGGATATTCAGTAAAGAAGATCAACATTAGCTAAATAATGTATTGGCAAATAATATTCACCCAGGCCTAGTTCTGAGCAACCCAACAAGAAATGCAGACACAGCACATGGCACTCGTGCACGGCTTGGTGAGCTCAGAGGGAGCCGATCATTTCTGCTCTTCCTTCTTCTCCCCCAGTACAAATAAACACCCAGCTCCCTGCTGGCACCGCTGTGCGTGATGGGGTGGGATGTCCCAGGCAGCCCAGGCACCTTCCTCACATTGCGTGGGGTAACGGCACCCGCATGGCAAGGCTGGTCGTCTTGAACTAGCTTAAAAGGAAGAAAAGGAGGAAAAAAATAAACCACATTGATGAGACTGGAAAATTTGCAGGCAAGCAAGTAATTTATTGGAAAAGGAAGAGAATCTTATTTGCTGCAGGAGCTGATTTAAGGGACATGAATTAATACATTTTTGTGGTAATTTTATGCTAGACATTATGGAGACGTGCTACATCTTTGTTAAATTGTTTTTTTTTTTCTTTCACAATCTTTACTTCTTCCTTGTTACGGAAAAAAACCCTAACAAGTCCAAGCTCCTCCTTTCCACATGACATTTCTTTCCGTGCAGTCTTTCATCAGAAAAGAACTGTTTTTCTTGGAAATGTCGAGCTAAGCCTTTGAAAAAATGAGATGTCATTGGCTGTGTGAAACGTCTTCTTTCTTTTTCAAAGCCAAACCTCGAGGATATCTTGTTTAGAAACTTCACGTCTGCTTTACTTAACAACATCCAGGGACATACAATTCAAATTAGTTTTCTTCTTCATTTTGATGGTACCATCATTAATAGAAAAATATGTCATCCAGAAGATCAATGCCGAGTGCCAGACACTTTGCATAGTAGCTTATTTCTGAAACAAGTCCACTGGGACTTGACTTGGATCCTCTATGGATATCACACATCACGGCTTCACATGTCAGGATCTGTCCCATTCTTTCTAACTACTGCATACCTGTCTGTGTGCATTTTGTATATGCTTATATGCAGGTGGCAGCTCAGCAGCCCACCAATATTTTAAATTTATTTTGACCCTGAGATTATTTATAAGGAAAGTTAAGAGTGGGAACTGCTCTGGCTAGGACCTTCATGCCTTTATCCTTCTGGAAAAAAGGGATGCAAGCAGCAGGCAGATGCTTAGGCAGAGAATTTGGCCAAATGAAAATCACATGCTGACTTTCTCAGTTGTTGGAGAGGATTTGCTGGATTTTTCTATCTCCACCTTCAGGCAAAGAGCTGTCCCCATTCAGCAGCAGAAGTGGAAATGGCCCCGCTGTGCTTTACTTTATTATTCTTCCAGTCTCACCTTTGAATTCGATCCTACTAGCACAGTTCCTGGCCGTACTTAGGCTCCTTTTTAAATGAGGTGATTCCAGCTGATCGCCGCCGTAAGGGCGCTCCCAGCAGCTGGCCGTCAGTCCGTCCATCGCTGCTGCTCTGCTGCGGGCACGGGCCCAGCCGCTCTCCCTCCGAAGCCGTCGCAGCTCCTCGTGGTGAAAGCGAGCGGCAGCGTGGTTTTGCAGCTAAAATTAGGTTGTAATCAATTTTATGCAGCATTAATCAGTCTTGTAAATAATCCCCTCCAGACACATTTAAATCAAGCTGTAAGACCTGAACCAGCACAACAAAAGACTCCATAAAATCAGTCCAACTTATCCCCCCCAAAGTGACTAATTGCGTTAATTAATTCAAAGCCTGATTAAACAAAACTATGCTGCAACAGAATCATCCCTCTGAGTCTTCAGAAATGCTGCTTTTATAAATAATGAATGTAGCTTTTACTGCTGTGGAATTGGGGTTTTGTGTTTAGATTTTATTTATTTATTTATTTATTTTATCTAAGATTTGACTGCCTAATTTCTGATTTCCTAAGAAGGCCTTTGGCCCAGGGTTTGCCCATCCCATGTTATAATAATTGGTTTATTACTGAAATAGTACATAGCTGTCAGACAGAAATCTTTTAAATATACAAGCATCAGAGTCAATTCTCAACAAAATCCTCAGCCTTGAAATTCCCTGAGTTTTTTGAAAGCTTGGCTAAGGAATCTTGACCATTGAGGCTTGGTAATCCAAGCTAAAAATAAGCATGCTCTTCTACTGGAGATCTACAGAACCATTTTAACTAGCTCAAGTGGGAATTAGAAAACACTGGTGTGTGTCTGTATGTTGTCAAGGAAGCATCAATGGCGCACTCCAAGCCCAGCTCTACATTTCTGCTACTGGAAATTTTAAGATGCCTGACATGAGGCAGCCAGCATCACCCAAAGGGCAGGGCAGCCCTTAGCTGGGGCTGATTTCTGCAGCAGAGGTGTGGAGGAGCAGAGCAGCAGGGATGCTGCCCTCAGGCCTGCTGCTGCTGGTGGTGCTGACCCCCATGGGGACCTCCAATAAGCCCCATGGGGATCTCCTATGGAGCCCTGACTGCCTGAGAGGGAAAATAACCCATGTCACACAGGTGTGCCATTAACTAGCTTATTTTGGTGAGTAAGCAAGTTTTGTTCCCTTTGTCAAGGGTGGCAGCTTTGTTCCTGCCCATGGGTAATTGGGAATTAGCAGGGAGCGTGAAAAGAACTTGCAGATCGACCCTTTGAGCTAGGCTTAGCTTTTTTGGAAAGCTGAGGTTCAGCTGCGAAACATGAAAATGCAGAGCTGCAGTGTAAAATTATTCAATGTTAAATCCATTATATAATAGTAAACAATATTGTAGCTAAATAACAAAAATAATTGAATATTAGCAGTCAGTCACTGATGTGGTTTTTATCCTCTATAGTTCTCTAAGCAGAATAATTATTATTTTCAGTCTAGACTCCCTATGTCTGAACATGCTCACATTTTGAAATCCAAAGATGCAAATGACCTCAAATGCTGGATCAGAAGCACAGTGAAAGCAGTATGGAAAAGTATTCTCCTCTTTCTGGTGTAGGACAAATGGAAAAACAGGAGAGACACAGCAAGAAGTTGTAACCAAGAAGCACTAAATGCAGGAAAGAGCTAAGGGAAGCTGAAGATATCAGAACAAAAAGAAAAACGAAAAGAGAAAGAAGAAAAAAAAAAGAAAAAAGAAAGCAGATTAAGAACCAAAATGTTTGCTTTTAATGAAAGAAAAGAGCTCATGATGGGAAGCGTGATTATGGGGAGATGATGAAACTGTCAGGGATGCAGAAAGGCGGATGTGTTGGGTAAATATTTCTGCTACGCAATTGGAAACAAATAATTTATATCCACATTTTCAATGAGGACAGCACATACTTTCCATTAGCAAGCAGAGTGGCTGTTGAACAACCTTTGAGAGAGATAGAAATATTTATGTCCGTATGTCCAGAGAACCGATGGGTCAGGACTCAGAAAACCTGGCTGCAGAGACCATTAGCTCATCGGTATCAACACTGAGTGGTTCTTGGCCGCTGGGAGTCCTCCAGGAGGCTGGGCAAAGGCTACTTCTGTGCCAGTATTCCAAAAGGGCCAGCAGATGACTTGGGTTCTTCCATGCCAGCTAGCCTGACATCAGTTCTGAATGGAATACTGGAAATGCGGATACATGATTCAGCTGATAAGAGCAGGAGAGAGACAGGAGTGTAACTCATACCACTCTGCATATGGGAAATCCAGACTGGACAAGCATATAGTTCTAGTGTCCATGCTTTAAAATGCATGTTGAAAAAATGGAGCGTGCAGAAAGCAGTCATGAAATGATTCATGAATCATAGAATCATAGAATATCCTAAGTTGGAAGGGACCCTTAAGGATCATCAAGTCCAACTCTTGACACCGCACAGGTCTACCCAGAAGTTCAGACCATGTGACTAAGTGCACAGTCCAATCGCTTCTTAAACTCAGTCAGGCTCGGTGCAGTGACCACTTCCCTGGGGAGTCTGTTCCAGTGTGCAACCACTCTCTCTGTGAAGAACCCCCTCCTGATGTCAAGCCTAAACTTCCCCTGCCTCAGCTTAACCCCATTCCCGCGGGTCCTGTCGCTGGTGTTAATGGAGAAAAGGTCTCCTGCCTCTCGACACCCCCTTACGAGGAAGTTGTAGACTGCGATGAGGTCTCCCCTCAGCCTCCTCTTCTCCAGGCTGAACAGGCCCAGTGCCCTCAGCCATTCCTCGTACGTCTTCCCCTCCAGGCCTTTCACCATCTTCGTAGCCCTCCTCTGGACACTCTCCAACAGTTTCACATCCTTTTTATACTGTGGTGCCCAGAACTGCACACAGTACTCGAGGTGAGGCCGCACCAGCGCAGAGTAGAGCGGGACAATCACCTCCCTCGACCTACTAGCGATGCCGTGCTTGATGCACCCCAGGACACGGTTGGCCCTCCTGGCTGCCAGGGCACACTGCTGGCTCATATTCAACTTGCTGTCTACCAGGACCCCCAGATCCCTCTCTTCTAGGCAGCTCTCCAGCGTCTCATCGCCCAGTCTGTACGTGCAGCCAGGGTTTCCCTGTCCCAGGTGCAGGACCCGGCACTTACTCTTATTGAACTTCATGCGGTTGATGATCGCCCAGCTCTCCAACCTATCCAGATCCCTCTGCAAGGCCTTTCCACCCTCATCCGAGTCCACAACTCCTCCAAGTTTGGTGTCATCAGCAAACTTGCTCAAAATACCTTCTATTCCTACATCCAGATCGTTTATAAAAATATTGAAAAGTACCGGCCCTAAAATGGAGCCTTGAGGGACCCCACTGGTGACCGCCCGCCAGCCTGACGCAGCCCCATTCACCATAACCCTCTGGGCCCTGCCCGTTAGCCAATTGCTCACCCATCGGATGATGTTTTTATTTAGCTGTATGGTGGACATTTTGTCCAGTAGGATCCTATGGGAAACCGTGTCAAAAGCCTTGCTGAAGTCCAAAAAAATCACATCAGCTGGTTTCCCTTGGTCCACCATACGGGTGATCTTATCATAAAAGGAAATCAGGTTAGTTAGGCAGGACCTACCCTTCACAAACCCATGCTGGCTGGGACCAATGACTGCTTTGTCCCCCAGGTGCGCCTCAATAAGTTCGAGAACCATCTTCTCCATGATTTTACCAGGCACTGACGTGAGACTGACAGGCCTGTAATTGCTAGGGTCTTCTTTCTGACCCTTCTTGAAAATCGGCACAACATTTGCCAGCTTCCAGTCTACCGGGACCTCTCCAGACTCGCAGGATAGTTGAAAAATAATTGAGAGAGGTTCCGCGATGATGTCCGCCAGCTCCTTCAGCACCCGGGGATGAATCCCATCCGGACCCATGGACTTGTAGGGATCCAGGTGGAGTAGCAAATCCCGCACACGTTCAGGGTCAGTTGGGAGTTTGTCATCCCCACCGTCCCGGTCCTCCAGCTCAGGGCACCCTGGGTCCTGAAGCCCATCATCAGCATTGAAGACAGAGGCAAAGAAGGCGTTAAGCGTCTCTGCTTTGCCTATGTCATTGTCTGTGAGGAGACCTTCCCTATCAAGGAGCGGCCCTATGTATTCTTTAGTTCTCCTTTTTCCATTCACATATCTAAAAAAACCCTTTTTATTATCTCTCACAGACACAGCCAGCTTCAACTCTAGGTGTGCTTTAGCCACACGAATTTTCTTCCTACAAACACGAACAGCATCCCTGTATTCTTTCCATGTCACCTGGCCCTCCTTCCAGTAGCGAAAGACTCTCTGTTTCCACCTAATCTCCATTAGAATGTTCCTGGTCAGCCACGCCGGCCTCCTGCCCTGCCTGCCTGACTTGCGATATTTAGGAAGTGCCTGTTCTTGTGCTTCTAGGAGGCATCGCTTAAAGAATGACCAGCACTGGTGGACATCAAGGCCTTCAAGAGCAGCTTCCCAGGGGACCTTGCTGACTAGTTCCCTGAGCAGCCTGAAGTCCGCCTTCCCCATATCTAGGGATAAGGTTTTGGTGGCACTTTTCCTTCTGTCGCCGTAAATTTTGAACTCAACCACTTCATGGTCGCTATGACCGAGGCAGCCACCAATCACCACATCTCCCACCAGGCCCTCTCTGTTTTCTAGCAACAGGTCTAGGAGGGCACCTTTCCTAGTTGGCTCCATGGGCCAGAGGAAATGCCTTCCAGGGAAGGACTCAGAGATGTTAGCTTGGCAGAAGATTTTTAATTAAGATTTGTGTGTAACTTCACAGGGATAAAACGGTGGGCCCCAAAAGTTTACCTAACCTGGCAAAGCAAGATGAAATGAGAAACAATGGCGAATCAAAGCCAAATCAACTCACGTGACAGAAGGCTCCCATTTCTAATGGAGATGATTAATGAATGTAATGGGTTCTCCATGTCTTGATGGCTCCAAATAAAGACTGTGTGGCCTTCTGAATACACAATCTCTTGGGTTCAGTGCAGGGAGAAGCAGTTAAAATTAAACAATCTGTGACACGTATGCAAGATGGCAGACCAAATGGTGTGTCTGGAGGTCCATTCTGGCCTTAAATTGTACACATTGCAAGACTGAAGGACAGATACGGTCATGTATTGGTGTTATAGATAAACACTTTAATTCTTTCTCTCTGTTTTATTTTATTATTATTTTTATGTGTTTTTATTTAATTTTATTTCCCTTAAGAATAAAGATTGCAGGGAAGCCCGGTGTCCCATCCAGGTGGGTCACCCAGGGGCAGGAAGGTGTGTGGCACCTCCCTTGCAGGGTGACCCAACACACCTGCACACAGGGTCCATCTCTGCAGGCACCGCAGGCCTGATTCTGCAGTGCTCATATGCACAGAGAAGCCCCTTCCCTAAGCTGCCTCCAGGGAGCAATTCCTTGACAAAACCTGTCCCATAATCTCCGTGGGTCTCCAGGGGAAGCAGGGCAGCTGTAGACAGGTTTCTCTGTGATTAAGCTGTCATAGCAGGCCCCTCGGCCCCCAAGTAAATCCGGATCCATTACAACATCTTGTCTGGATGAGCAGTGTTTTAGATGCAACCTAGATGTTTAATGGCAGTGTAGGGATCTCCCCCGTATCAAGCCAACACCATCTCAAAAGACCCTGAAGCAAACTCTGGAGATCCACTGGGCATTTATTTTGGCCGTACAAAGAGGGGTGCAGAAGGAAGAATCCACACACCCTGCAGCAGGTGCAGGGAGGGCAGATGATGTCGGAGGACAGCACAGTCCCAGTGGGCTGGACTCTGAGTCGGGCATTTCGTGGTGTGAACGGCCCTGCTGGTCTGCGTGGAGGTACAAATGGCACAATGTGCAAATGTGGCTCCCTGGAGGTCACCTTCACTCAGGCTGATCTACACTCGTGTGCAGGTAGATGTTACGGTAGCTAGAACGGCAGATAACTGGCTTTACAGCAGGTAGTGTCCTGTTTAACTGCTCCCAGGTAAGAAAACAAAAAGAAATGCTTTAAAGGTCTTTGCAGACAATTTGCACTGCCAAAATGAGAAAAGTTTCAGCGAGAACTCACATGCTGTCTGTTGCACAGCCCTGTGAAATGCTTTGAGTGGTAAAAATGGCCTGTGAGGGAAGAGGATGTGAGATGAGTATGAGAGCAGAGGTGGCTAATGCTTTCAATTGCCAGTTGATAGGAGAGGTTAAATGCAAAATGGTTTGATGTATGCAAAGTGCTCTGTGCTTGCAGCGTGCTGTTGCTACCACAGCTAAAGCACTGCTATCTTTTTTCCATTCAGATCCTGTTCTCTCTGCTGTTTGCTCATGCATAAGATATTTTCTCTGCCTTTCTGAATCTCAGAAAATGACTTTAAAAATCACGTTCATGGCTTCTTTTGGGTACCATGTAACAAAAATTATTTATTACCATTCTACCGTGCTAGGCACTGTACAAACACGTATTATTAAACCAGTAGGAATATTCTTCTGACATGTTCTCAGTCATACTCCAGCTACAACACTAGAGGCAAGGAGCAGATGTTGTGAAGAGAAATAACTTTCTCACAGGCTGTTTTTCATACCCTTGCCCCCAGCCCTGCTCTGTTTTACACCTCTTACAGCCATCCCCCCCCCGACTGAGGGGAAGGCACAGTAAGTGTAAAATGCCACCCTCTTTGCAGAGATGGAAAAGTCAGTGGAGGAAGGAATCAGGCGGCAGGGAGGGAAGCATCACCTCTGTGCAGTCGCTGAGCAGAGCTGCACACCAGGATGTGCGGATGTGGAAGTGGCAGCAAAGGCTTCTGGAGGAGCAGCTACTGAGACAGCAGGGCTCAGACTGTGCTCATGCCATTATGACTTGCCCCATCTCACCTCTGTGCTATCAGTTATTGACAAGATTCATAAATCCTCAGCCTGGAAGGGGCTACTGCGATTTTATTATTATTTAGCTGTGATATTAGTATTTTCCCAGTAATTTTGATTCTGAGTGTGGAAGTCACGTCTGAGGCACAGTCACAGGTTCTGTGCCTTGGAGAGTTGCTCAGCCTTGTCCCAAAGGTGCAGAGTGACTGACCCACCATGCTTGCTGGTGAGGTGTTCACTGGTTAGTTATCCTGATTCTCAAGTGGAAAATTTCCTTTTACTTGATGTTGCAATCGTCACAGCTTCCCAGCTTCCAGCAGTCAGATTTTGTTAGCTTTTTGTTGGCTTCACTTAAGAATTATCCTCTCTGCAATCAGAGGTGTTACTGTAGCCTAAAACTAATGTAATCCAGCGGTAAATCATGCCTGCGGAGCAAGAAAGGCTGCATCTACCACACGGATGTTGTTTTCCTCTGTCATTCACATGCCACTTTAAAGTTCCCTTCACATCTTGTTTGGATTTGGCCATGTTTATACAACATCACACTGTTACTGCTATAGGGGAGAGCAAGACAGCGCACCCGTTTTATAACTTGTTTAATTCCTTGTTGAAGAGCTTGACGTAATCGGGAATGACTGCAGATCTGTTGTTATAATTAGAATTTGGTCTTTCGCCCTAGGCTTTTCCCCTTCAGGGGGGCTGATTGGAGGCCTGGGAGGCCTCACATCTCAGCAGGCTGTTTCCTGAAGCCTCTTTCATCCCCGCTGCTCGGTGCGTGCTGAGTGGTGGGGGGAAGAAAGAGGCTGCGGGGGCTCCACGGCAGCAGAGAGAGACCGCGACTCGTGCTGGGGCTGGGGAACGGCATGGGGAGACCAAACCCAGCGGAGAGGCCACAGCAGCACCTCCGGCAGCACGCTGAGGAACACCTCTGGTTAGGAGGCCTCAGCACAGCTGAGCCTGAGGAGCCGTCTTTTTATAGCGCGGTGCTCATGGCACGCATTCTCAGCTGCTGCACGTTAGCACCGCTGCACGGCTCTGACGGCAGCTGGGGCCGGGCCCCGAGCCCAGCTTGTCTGCAGAGAGGGGCCTGGGCCCTGCAGGAGCCCCGCTGCTGGGGACAGAGGGTGTGACGGGAGATACCGCAGGGGCTCTCTTCTCCACCTGAGGGGCATGTGGGGTGGTCCAGGCACCCGCTGGTCTCCTCAGGAGAGCCCGGTGCTGCGCGTGCTGCTGCCAGAAACACGCATCTGTAAGAGCCGCTTGGCCCAGGAGCTTCGCCAAGCCCAGACACTACCGTCTGTGCGTGCAACAAGCTCCCCGCAGCCACACATGCTCGCAGTGCTGGCCTATGCGTACACGCATCTAGCCTCAGAGCCTGGATGTGCAAAGCCTCAAAGCTCCATGGACGTACAGCTCCACTGAAATTAGAGAGCAGAAGTGTTCAGAATGGGCTGGCAAGGGTGCCCTGATCGAAAATAGAATCTCCCTGGGTTCTTCAAAACATTTTCTGCTGAATACATCACCCTCTCTCTGCCTTTCTTCCTTCCTTCCCTCCTGTACAAACACATGTATAACTTTTTGGTGACTTTGCTATAAAAACCCTGCCATCCCTCCCCGGCCAGTCTAGACTCCACAGGGCTGGAATGTGCTGTATTGATCTGTCAGGCCATTATATCTGGCCGCTAGATTCACACACACTCTTCTGAGATTAGCCAAATCTCCCTGCAAACCGCTGATAGGCAATTTCACAGACCCAGCTGTTCAAAGATAACAAGAAAAGTTCAGAAAACAGAGTTTAGGTAACTGATCTGTGGCTGCTGAGGGCTCGTAAAGCTTTCAAAACAGGCTGTGAGTGAAGGCGATTGGTGAGGAGCAGAGGCTACCCAGACCTCTCAGGATATCATCCTTACACCTATCCTGTTGCCTGTGTGTCACTCACGGCAGTAACCTGGTATTATTTGCTTGACCTTTGTTCTTCAGCCAAAGACTGGGGGTAAGCAGGGCAGGAACTGCCCCATCCCCCTGTATGAAATCGCTGGGCAAAGACGCTTGAGGAGCTGCCGTGCTGAGCAAAGTAACTTCACTTCCTGCAGTGAAGGCTGGAGGCTGGATTTTGGGGAATGACTGACACTTCCAGCAGCTCTCCGGGACCTCTGGGGATCCCTGGAAGCAAAAGCGTGCCGAGCCACGTGCTCCTTCAGGAAATGGCCCAGGTCACGGTCTGTGAGAGAAGCATTGTCCGCTGCGATGACCTGTGCTCAGCTGCACTTCGGAAAACGTCAGACCTGAGTGCTGATGGGGAAACAGATGCCTCTCCCCATCTATGTTTGAGTTCACAGTCCCTTTGGGATATCCATGTATGTTGCTCCCTCTGAGCTACACATGCATCCAGAGACAGACTGGGCAAGCAGATCTCTGAGCAGGACCTCCTGAAGATGGCAAGGAGCAGCAGCACCTTGTGAGCTCCGCCAGGCCAGGATGACTGTGGGGCCATGCCCGGGATCAGCGGGCTGTGCTGAAGCTTGCCTGTGCTACAGCACAAAGGTGCCACCACAGGTCCCACAAGACACGTGGAGGTTACGTATGGACTACAAGTTATTCCCACCAACATGGATCTCAGTGATACCGATGAGTTTGTGATCGGGTTTTGCTGCTGGCTTGCAGCCTGTGCTGCCAGGGATGGGAGTGCCCGAGCCACCTCATTTCAGTCCAGCTGGGAATGTGCGCACGAAATGCAGCGATGCCTTTGCACTGTGGCTCGGACATGCCCACTGCATGCCTGGGGGCTGCGGTGCCCGCGCTGCTAATTTCTCCTCTGGGGTCGAGCGGGTAGCCAGCAGCCTTGCTTACGACACAGCCTCGTGGATCCAAAGAATTTGCCAAGCCTAAGCTGAAGGCAGAGTTACATAGCTCCACGGCCCCTTTTATTCTCCAGGGAAGCCTGTTTGCCTCTGACTGTCATTGCCCCTGGAAAGCTGCCAAAACATATTTCTTGGCTAGGCTTGGATCTTCCCATCAAAAGGTCGTTATCTTTTCATAAGAATAAAGGGAATTGCAAAGCCCCCCAGTTCCTTGGCAAAACAAACAGGCCTCCCTCAGAGACTTACGCATCCTAAGACCAGAATAGGAGGCAACAAGAAATACAAGAAAGACTTTTTTCCCCAACTTGTCTCACACTCTGGCTTCCAGATCTCTTTTCCCTACCAACAGAAACTCTGAGAAGTGGCTGAAGCTAAGGAGAAGGTTGTCTCAGTGGTGGGTCAGCCTCTGCATTGTCCTGTTCACTGTACATTGTTCACGCTCCTGGGGTCACACTGACCTCTGCAATTGCTCCTTTATGTCAGATGGGGAGGTTCCCCTGGATGCTGGATTTTTTTTTCCCCTTCCCTTTGTAATGTGAGGCCTGGACAATTTCCAAGGATTATCTGGGAGTTTTACAGCAGGGACTGAGGACACTGGGGATGTCTGTGATTGCCACCGATCTCTTCCTGTGGCACGCAAGAGCTGTGGGTTTTGTTCTCTGCTATTGGCCTTGAGCTCATTATTGGGCCCTGGGGAGCATTTTGTGGCTGTGGATGGGAGGGTGGGTACTCTGGAGACTTGTCTGAGCTTCTGCCTGTGGTTGTGGTGGACTGAGCTTGTCCCTGTCCCCTTCTAACTCTAGCTTTGTTGTCTGGCATGACCCCTGGTGTAATGCAAAACCACAGTGTCTCACCCAGTAATTTCCAGCAGAAGGAACTACTCCTGGCTTTAGCAACGATCACTCACAACACCAACCTTGCACTATGTATTTTTGCTCTTTCCCTTATTCATTAAGAGGTGAAGAAACACAGGATGATGGAGATCTGCCTCCTTCTCACTGCCTGGAGGATGGAGCAGGAAACCCCAGCCCTCCTGGTCTGGGGGAGAGGGATGGGCTGTGCCAAGGGGGCACTGCGGGGGCTCTTCAGTCCAGCTCACCCTGAATGAGGCATGTGGGATCCTGAGCAAGTTATCTACACCATCACTGCATGCACGCCTTTGGGGAATGTGTCGGGCCAGGTGCTGAGGCCCAGGTTTCCCACCTGCTAGGAGCTCTGCAGAGCCACAGACTTCGGCATGGGGCACAGGAGCCTGTGGTAGGTGGAGTAAATTTTGCTCCCACCAGTTCAGCTGTACTTCCTCTAGCCCCCTCATTTCTACTCTTCCCCAGGAACTGAGGGCTTAGGAGCAGGGGCAGGGTAATCCCTACCAAGCAGAGATCCAGTGAGCGCTATCTGATGCCTTGCTATTTCCTCCTAGCCTTCCTTTCCTCCCCTGCCCTTGGGTTTGTGCTCCCTGTGAGGAGGCGGAGGCTGTGCAGGCTGCCCATCCCACACAGCTCTTCCCTGCATCCCTCTCACTTGTGCTGCCAGGATCCAACCCCTGCCCTTCCAGGGCAGCAGAAGAGCAGGGGAGCAGTGTGCGGTAGCATTTGGGCAGGAAGTGGGAATGACAAAACCCACGGGAATCCAGAGCTGGGGGGGCGCAGCTCTGATCTTAACTCTCCCTAGCAGGTGTCTCTGCAACCTGCTATTTTTAGAGCTGCTTTTTCATTTCCTGTGTTGTTTGAGTTTCAGCCTAGCGCTGTCACTGAGAGGTGTGACCACAGGCTGGGCTGCTGCTGAAAATCAGGAGTTGTTCCTGGAGCATCCATGAAGCTTACCTTTAGCTAGTGCCAGCTGCTGACTTGTTGCAGTTGCACCAGCTGAGTCTCATCCAGCAGCCTGGCTCCAAATCAATGATACGGGGCTGGAAGTGATAGGCTGCCCATTGCCCTGGGGAGACAGCATGGGCCCTATGTGCCAAGACAAAGGTGACAGAAGAATGCCCTTGTCCTCAGCTAGCTCATGTCCTGGTGTTGGGTGAGGCTTGACTGAACCCAAGGATCAAAACCAGGTAAGTAACAGTGTAAAATAGCAGACTGTGCAGGAGAGGATGGGATACTTTGCCCACTGCTGTGTGACCAGAGGATAGGTAAGAATAAAGAGGAAGAATAGAAGAGAAGTTATGAATACTTTATTATTATTATTATAGTTGTTGTTGTAGATTTTTTTCCTCAGATATCTTTGTGTGACTCTGGCTGAATTAGGTAGGAGAAGCAGTTATGGTTTGGGAGCAAAATTTGCATCATTAGGCATTGTCTGAAATAGCCCAGCAAAGTAAAGGCTGGTAAAAGCTCACTGTTGTTCAGATAAATAATAAAAAGCCCAGACCCTTGGGGATAGATACGTACTTACACAGAGGATAAGGCCTTATTCTGCAGAGGTAAGTTCTGTTCCCACTTAGCCCAAAGGTATTTGAGAATCAGTGTGTTTATTCCACAAATCTGCTTTTGTGAGAACAGATAGTTTTTCTATCTGTCCCTTCAGGGAAGGTGCTGGAGGGGTGAACATCAGTTCTCTGCCTCTTGGTGGTCCCCTCCATTGGAGCTGGAGACAGCGGTGCCACAGACACAGGCTGAAAACCAAGGACATACTTTGGTCAGGCATAATTTGTGAAAAACAGTGTATCCTGGGCCTTGCTGGACCAGACGGTGAGAAAGGGTGAGACAAGACACTGTAGAAATGAGAGCTTGGCCCCCTGCCACAACCCTGTTGCTCTCACAGGCACACGGATGCTCCATGGACCTTACACCTCTACTCCTACACCAGAAAAAAGGGCAGCGAGCCACGTAACCTGACATACCTGCTTCCCCTCATTCCACTTGGACTCTTGTCTCTGTGTGTGGCCACTGATGATCAAGAAACCATGGTGCTTATTCCCTTTACAGGCATCTGCATCACCTCTTACAGGACTACTGCCTGGCAAAAGCCCTTCAGAAAGTGGAGATGCCAAAGCAGAGGCATGCATACTTGCTTTGCCAAGGTGCAGATGGCAGCCTGGTGCCACAAGTACTTGTGCTGATTCTCTTTCTGGAGCGGTTGCAGATGGTGGAAAACAAAAGGATGCTCTCCCTGGGGAACTGCCTACAGACATCCCACACAGAGACCGCTGGGATGTGGAGTGGGAGGCAGGATGCTGTGTAATCAACCCTTGATACCACCCCGTGGTGCACCTAGACACAAGCACAGGATGTGTCCTTGGGTTAATTCAACAAAAAGACTATTGTGGGCTCACATGTGATCCACATCAAATCCTGGACAGCTGGTGGGGCACAGATCTGGGATTAATAATTGTGGATCCCCCGCACTGGAAAGGTGCATAGTAGTGGTAGCTCAGGGACCCTGGCAGCTTTAAGGAACTGTTGTGTGATGGCTGCCTTCTCAGTAAGAGGATTAGCGATAATTAAATGATGCTGGCTTTATTAATTAAATGGCTCTGTTCAAATGATCCTTTCACTGCTTTGGGGCAGGGTTTTCTGAAGTGCTCAGGCTTGCCCTAACTGCTCTTGCAGGCAGTAGTCAGGAGTTGTACCAGCACCTCCAAGGAGAGCACAGACCTTCTGAGAACCTGCCTCCAGCCTGAAGCCCTTTGGCTGCCATGGTAGGATAGGCAGGATACTCAATGCCACGCACGGGATATTTGTAGCTGTTCAGCTGTTCAGCTCTCCCTGAACAAAGCACAGTCAGCGTCAGGGCACGTCGAGGCAGGAGAGACCCAAGAAACAGCAGCAGGGTGCAGAGAGCTGGGGATTTCCCTAGGTGGGCTGCTCCCCAGGGAGGCAGTGCTCCGGGAAGGGGGCATGGGAAGGACACTCCAGCTTTCAGATGTGCCGCATGGAAAGCGTGCCAGGGTGCTTGGGACATGAAAGCTCTCACCATGCTCGCATCCTGTCCCTCTTCCAGCTTGCTTAATCCTGCCCTGCTTCTTTGAAATGCCACTTGACATCCTAGTCAGAGCACAAGTCCTTCCTCACTTCCTCTCTTGAATTGTTCCAGAGCTCTGCCATCCCCTGGTAAAGTGACACTGCACTTTGTCCCAAAGCTGTGGAGAACCTTTCTTCCCTGTCATTTCTTCCATGAGCAAAAGGTCAGAGCTATCACTTGTGCGCCAGGGTGGGAGGGACAGCCGTGGGCTGAGTCACCCCACCAGCAGGGCGCGGGGATGTCCCACCGAGCCGCGGTCATCTCGGCAGCCCCGTGACCTCGCGCCTGACACAGCTTTCCCAGGGCAGCTGATATTTAGGCCAAGCCATGGTTATTTCAGAAAAGAGGATGTGATTTCTGTTCCCTGAATGTATCAGGAAGGGTGATGTTGAAGAAGCAGAACTTGCTGGGAATTGCTCCTGAGCTGGGAGTGCTCTTACAAAATTACATCTGAATTATTCTCTGCCCTGCCTGAATTCTTGTGTTTTCAGGGTCGGGTCTGGCCTGACAGCTTTCCCGCAGAGGCTATAGAGAAAACAGATCTGCCCTGCTGTTTTTTTTTCAGACTCCCTCACAATGCAGGATCTTGATGAAATTAACAGCTGGCAAACGCAGATCGTGGAAAGGGAAGCAGCGCTCGGGCGGCACGCTGTCATTGTAACCCTTGGAATTCGGGACTGCAGGGGGCTCCTGCAGCTCGATGCTCTTCCAAGGACAGCAGTGCAACAAATGTGGTGGTCGCTAACAAAAGCTCGGAGAGGAAAATGAGGGCCAGCAGGGCATGGGGAGGAATCATGGCCCCAGCATGGCACTGAGAGGCAGGCTGGGTCATCTGGGAGGCCGTCTTTTTCTACAGTATTTGGGAATCTTCTGGGAATGGGAGGCAATGCATAACTGCAAATTTATAGCTTTGTGTTTACATATCTGGTCAAAACTTGGAGAGTTTAGATCTCCGGAGCCAAAAAGAAAATATGGGCCAATTTCTAATCCTTTTAATGTTCTGACAGAGATTTCCATCATGCACACAACTAATCCTATGGGGTCACACCCTCTGACAATGTATGTCCTCAGACTTTGGGCTGTAGCAGCTAAATATACAGCTTTGTTTTTATTGTTTTGTTGTTCTTCTCCTCTTTTCTTAACAAAGAAAGGCTTATGTGACTGCATTTCTGTCTGTGCATTTATCTCTTGAATTCACCCCTCTCACCCGACAAATCTTTGAGCCAGTTAGTCGAAATTTGTTAGTCGAAAGTTAGTCGAAATGTAGTCGAAATTTGACATAGGGGTGGAGATCAATAAGGCATTACATTCCTTCAAATTTCATGGAAACTGATGGCTATTCAGCAGGCACTAGTTATACAGTATGCTCAAAACTGGTGCAAAGCTGCAGCATGATTTTGGTATTATCTGTTCGGCTCTGCCTGCTGAATGGCCTAGAGGTTACTGCAGTGAAAAAGTATGGCCACAGGGCATCGGTCTGTGGGAGACTGGATTTTGTCAGCGCTGCTGCTCACAGAGCAGCTTGCTTTGTCAGCCCACAGAAAATGTTCCCTCCACAGAGCCATTAGTTTGTTTTCCGACATGTACACAACTCTTGATACCAAAGGGACATTTGAATGAGTGCCACAATTTTTGTCCTTTGCAGGGTTTATTTAGTCACAAAGACCTGATGCAGATGGCAGATGTGAGGAATGAATGGGACACCGCTGCAGCTCACTAGTAATCTGAGTTGCAGTTGCTCTTCATGGGTGAGTGCCATTTTGATGTATAGTTTAATTATGATTTTAAATTTGCTTCCCATCTATGTCATGCCTTGATTTCAGTGAAACTATCTCTGTGTTACACCAGGGGCTTGGGCTCAGCATTCAGACCTTTCACTTTCAACTCTCCTCACTAAAAACCATGTATAAATTCAACTGAGCCCATGGGCTGTGTCCTTGGCTAGTTGCAGCCTACACAAGATCAGGCAGGGGGCATTCATTTTCAGAGGAGGGAGCATTTTGTGTTCACTACAGGCAGATACAAGTCAAGTAGGCTGAGATCAGAATCGGATCTAATATCTCAAATAAATAAGATTGCCATGTTATGGGAGGCATCACACAGTGTTCTACCAAGAGCAAGAAACCTGTTACGTCCCCAGCACCTCAGCTCAGCCACCTGCCTGAACTTGGCCCCCAAATTCAGTCTTTCCCTCTCGGGTAACATTTCCAGAAGTATTTCAGGATCACTAATCTCACGGGGATATGTGAAAAACTGAGAGAGACGGCTGGCCAGCTTGGAGGTCTTGGCAAGCAGGTGCTCTGTAGGTACCTGGGAAGCTAAGGCCCACTTGTCACAGATAGGCACACTGCTCGAGGGCCTGGTGTGGCTTTTGGGAGATTGTGTGAGGGAGGAGAGGAAGGGGGCAGCTCTCCCAGCCACCAGGCGGTTGCCAATGGCTCTTCTGGTCTGACAGACAACACAAAGTAATATATACAGCACTTAACTGCCTGAAACGTGGCCTGTGCTGAGTGCTCTGCTGTGCATCCCAGCAGCGTCAGGGCCGCCGGGTAGCCTGTAATTGTATAAAATTTAGGTTTTTGTAGGAAACAGATAGGAATGGGTAATTGCTCACAGAAGGTGGTCATAATTGCCTTTGCTAACAAGTAAGGGCATAAACTGTTGCCTCTAGCCCCACTTTAAAAGGACAAAGCACGGAGCAGTTGGCAGGAGGAAGAGGTGGAGCCTGCCAGAGGAATTTCCCATAAAGAAGAGGTGTTTGGTATTTGACAGGGTAATTGGATGTTTAGAAGAACAGGCTGACATGAAAATACATTTTCCTTTGTGTGGCTCAGGAAGGCCAACCTTTGAAGACAGCAGAACAGGGCCGTGCTGTAGCCAAAGCTCTTGTTTGGGTTTGGGGTGCCACCTCTTCCCGAGGGGCTGAGATGTCCTCACAGCACTCCCCAGCCCCTCAATCATCACGTGTCACCCCAGGCCTGTTCTCATGGCAGACCTCATTGCGGAGGTGAGGCTGCTGAGGACGAGGCCGGTTTCATGGCTTTACCTGAAGGCGTTTTGAGATCAAGGTGCTTTTGTTCCAGTGTAGACCCTGCTGTAATAAACCACAAGTGTTCTGGAAGACCCTGACACCCTACCCAGCATCAGCTAGGCTTCTCTTCTGTCAGCTACTAGCTTTGCAGATCTTTTAAAATTGGACACATGCAACCATATCTTTCTGGTGTGAACCCTGCTACCTGCCTGAAGGGCTTCATCACCTCTGTGTTAACAATGGTATGCCCTATGTAAGACTGAGCCTTTAACAAACCCAAAGACTTACAAAGGCAAGACGATGCAGTGCACCAGTTACCAAATAGACAACGGGGGCTGTGACTCAGTGCTCATCTTCTGCTTTCTATAGTTTGATGTGGTGCTTGCAAGGCTGCTAGCACTCCCCAGAATCCCTGGGTCACTCAGGACCTGCTTTCTTGAGTACAGAGACAGTTTTAGCAGGGAGGATGCCAGACACTGAGGATTGCCCAAAATGCATAGCTACATTTTGGCTCTGTCCTTGCCTATTATTTTCTGGGTTTTGGGTGCAGAACAGCTGCTGGATCATTTTCTTCATATTTATGTCAATGTTGTGTAATTTATACCAAAGATATCTAGGGCTAAGGGCATGTGCATTTTTATATATCCCGATTATAAAATAAAATGAACATTGATGATCTCTTGCATATTTTGTTCCCTCCCAGCCCATCTCCACCAAGCCCTATCTGATAATATTTGTTTTGGACAGCTTAGTGGCTTTGAGCATCGCAGTCCTGCCAAGCAATGAGATGTTCTGAGTCCTGTCCTTCACATGGGCTCCAAAGCACCTTGCAATTCGGTGTGCAGCCGCCTTCCTTGTGAGTAGAGCATGGAGTGAAAGAAGCACAAATGAGAGGAGATGGGGAGGTTTGCACATAAATTTGCAATGGAATGGTTCCAAATCATGGTCTTCCCCCACGCACTGTTCTCTTGGTATCCTCTCATCTCATGCCTTGTGGATTAAGGGATATCACTAAATCCTCTTCCTGACATTTAGATAAGATGTCCCAAATTCGTCTCTATGCAGCAGGTCTTTCAAATATTCCATTACCTCATAGCTCAGTCTAAGAGGTGTGTGGTATTTACACAAAGGGTCCGCTAGCCTTGGAGAGAGGCTATGTCTGCCAACCTGTTTTTGTTTTGAATTTTACGTGGAAGGGGACTGTATTGTCAGCCCATTAATCATCACAAAGTTAATGGCTTTGGACTTAGAGGCCAGCAGCTTAAATTTCTGGGAATGGGATTTACTGCAGACTATCACATGAGGATACTGTGACAATCTGGTTGAGGCATAAGAACAATCCTATTAGCTTGAGTTGTCAATAAGGATCAAAGCTCTTTTCCCTCTTGCAGAAAGGCCTTGGAAGCAAACTGATCACTGTCCAGGTCTATCAGACCATGAAACTAGATTAGCAAACCGGTGCCTTTGTGGCCAAATGATACAGCAGCTGAGAGGCTGAAGTAAATGTAGGAAGAGAGGGGGAAGAAGGGGAGGTTATGGAAATTTCTTGCAAATAACTCACTTTATAGAATGTAATTAGGGAAGACTGAAGGTACAGTAGCACTACCATCTGAATGCCAACTCTGTCTCTATTGTACCAAAAAACACATTCAATGTCACAGTGAGGAAAACCACATCATGGATGAACAGTAGCTGAAAATTTCTCTTTGCAGCTACAGGCTTGTGTATGGTGCTGGGGCACTTTCTTTTCCTGTACTATCTATGGGCATGTGAGGAGCAGAATGTGAATCTTTTCCTCCCAGGTATGTGCTATGCACACTTTGGAACAGCTGGCTTTTTTTTTTAGAATTTATGAACTCTGCTGAATCTGAGTAGAAGAGGGGAGAAAAAATAGTGCTTGATGGGTTATATGGTTATATGGTGCCAGCCACATTGGTAAGATGGTTCTGCAGTGGTCAGAATTATTTTGGGGGTTACAGAAACAGGGCTTTCTGGTAGAAGGTGTTGTGCAGGCAAAAGAAACCATGGGCTCTGTGCTAGCAGATGCTCCACTTTAATCCTGCATGCCCTCAAGAATACTTGAGGGTGGTGGCTGGCTGTCAGTCTCCGTGGAATAAATGAGGACCTGCATCCCCTTGGAGAGGGACAGGTGCCTAGCAGTCAGCTCTCCTGCTCTGAATTATCACTAAATTATAGAAAAGCCCAAGACACAAGTTAATATGTAGCATATTAAATGTATTGTGAGGAGTCAAAGCCCAGTGCATCCTCTCGGATAAAAAGGTTGGGGCAGACTGTCCTGCTGGCTCCTCTCCTACCTGGACTACACTTTGCTGAAGGTCATGGGCTCAGCAAGGGGGGCAAGGACTGAACAGACTCAGCTAGCTCCACTTTGGGCTCTCTGTGCATCAGGCTGGGCCTAGAAATGTGGTCTAGTTAATGAGATAACGTAACTCAGTAATACAAACTGACATTTTTTGCTAATTAAGTCGACAGGTTGCATTTGGGTAGCTATGTATGATTAGCCAAGTAATATGAAATCCATTTGTTGGGTGGATGCTCTAAAGTTGAAATTGACCTTGCCAAGGTTGTACTGATGTGCAGGATATTCCTGGTGAATACGAGCAAATGGTTTGCATGGTGTCTGTATGCAGCACATTCACAGGAGCTCCATAGTCCTGCTAGGCAGAATTCTGTCCTGTGCTCCTTACTGCTCCTTCTTGTAAATTTACCATAGCTGCAGATTTTGACAAAAACTTCAGCTGTTCCTCTTCTTTCAGATGCACTGTCTTTGTATCAAACTGTACAGAGTGTGCCTTAAGCTGGGTGAAAAGTCTTCAGCAGTTGTAGGCCCTTGAATCAACCTAGCAGTATAATTGGCAGATCGCAGGCATTTCTCCTCATCAAGACAGTTTGCTTATTTGATAATTCAAGTGAGTGCTTCCCTTCCAGGTCTCACCCACAGCCCAGCCTCACAGCCACAACATGTTCCCTTTGCAAAGGGAACTTTGCTCCTCATCCTGCTTCTGTCTTTTGATGTTTCTTACTGTAAGCCAAGCATACGAGCTCTTTGGTACACACAGGAATGAGGGAGGTACTCAGGGAAAACTCTACGTAAAACTTAGCAGCCTAGAGAATTGTGTAGAATTACTAGTCCACAGCCTTCACAGAACAATTGCACAGCGTATTTATTGATTATGCCTTCTGTGACAAGCCCTAAGTAACATCAGTAAGATTTTCCAGTGCAGTAGTTATTAGCATTTCTTTCTCCCTTTCTCTCTCTCTTTTTTTGTTTTTGTTATTGTTATTGTTTTTTTTTTTTTTTTTTTTTTTTTCTGGTCTAATCCTGACTTGAAGTAATCCTTACTCACAGCTCTGGCAGCAGCTGCTGCCCACAAAATTTGGAGAATTTACACTGTAATCTCCTTATGGATTTGCCAATGAAGGTTTTGCCTTAAAATGGATCTGAATTGGGACCCAAAATCTGAACACCACATCACTCTGGGTAAATTCAGGTTCTAATTTTAATGCTAATCCGAATCTGTATTTCAGGACTTGACAAGAAAAAAAATGTAGTAGTAAATAGCATCTGAAACAGCAGGAGCAATAATAGCATCAATAAAACCAATAAAAATAATCATTTTCATGCATTGGAGCTCCCATTCTCCTAAGGAATGCATTTATGAGTGCTTTTAAAACTCTGCACACAGATATCTTCCATCTGCAATTGTAGCACATACACTTTTAGTGTGCAACACAGCAACAGCAGGATCCAAGCATAATCTTTAGGGGGGAGAGCAAAAATAGCATCGAACAGTGTCACAGCTGAAAGAGAGGGGAACACTAAGGCAACGTATAATTAACCCAGCTGGAATTTGGTCAGGATGTCCAGGTTAACACCTCATCCAGTTAATGGGCTCTGTAGTAAATTGTTGAATATTATTGTTTAAAAGTCAAATAATTTACTGAACTCTTTTCATGTGTGGAATATACAAGGAGGTCATCTGCCTTTTTAACATCTGGTAGCAGAGCCCTGGTGATTTACCTGCACGCTGCTGACTGTAGATAGCCAAGTGATAGATGACTTTGCTAGAAAGCTCTTTCTGTTAACTCACACAAGCCCACAAGGAGCCTGATAAATCTGCTCTGTGGAAACATTAAAGGCTTTATCTGCAACTTGTGCAGATTGACAAAGCACCATAGATGCCAGTGGGACTCTGCTGATTTATACCTGCTTTGGCTGTATCTCTAAATCGGAAAAGCATTCATTACTCCCACTTGGAAAAAGAAAATGAGGAAAGAAAAGAAAAATAGAAAATATTTTTACTGGTTGTTTACTTATTAGAAAAAAAAATATTTGACTTTTAAATTACCTTACAAATAAAATCTAGGATTTGTGAATGTCGTGGATGGGAAGAGGCCACACTTACTGTAGCGACATTGCTGCCTGACACTGCTGGCGGTAGGAAAGCCAATGGAAGAATTACAGAAACAGCAAGTGGAGTATAGAAGGCCTTAAGAAGGATCAGGAAATTGATCAGGAGCTAAATCTTTCCTCAGCCTAAAGAACCCTGTACAAGGCAGAGCCTCCACCTCCCTAGCCCTCTCTGGCTTACTATAGCTCTTGTCATTTAAAGCAAAGCCATACACCAATTCTGCTGACCTTCCCTGCTGTAGAGGCATCACTTTGATCAGCATATCTGTACCCTGAGAGACTCTGACTGCTGATTTTCACTCTTACTGGCAAGAGGAAGCCACTGTGGTTAGGGAAAAGCAAGGTGAGTCCCACTCTTTTCTGCCTTATCAGCAAAACTGTCAGTGTGCAGTCACGGAGCTGCAACTTCCAGAAACTGAAGAGGCAGGAAGGGCATGGCATTGCTTAATTCCTTCCCTCTCCCCAGGCTAGATCTGTAGGGCTGGCAACTAGAAAATTAACCTGGCTTGAAACTTTTGCCTGAGCTTCAGCCTGGGTTTTGGCAGGCTCAGCGCTCAGCTGGGCTTCTCTGCTGGGGCTGGGGCAGCAAGGAGGGGGTGAAGGTCCAGCATGGCAAGGGCACTGGTTTCACAGCATGCTCCCCCTCCGGACTCCCCCAGCTTTGCACAGACCTCCAGATCACAGGGAGATGCTCTGCCTCCACTGATTTACCATCCTGGCAAATGTCATGCAGACCACAAGCTCTGCTGTATGTTGCAGCAGGGCGAGCGGTGCCTGAAAGAGGGCAATGTTTGCAGTCAGGACTTTCCTTTGCAAACACTGAATCACGCTGTTGTGAAAGCAGGACAGAGAGATGAATGACTCACTGTTGGCAGCACATACTGCCCTATCAGTAGGCTCTGTTCAGTGGAACGGGATGGGGGGGCTGATGTTTGATATCATCGCTGTGCTCCCAGCTCCCCGCATGCTAATGAGTAACGCACACTGTGGCCGGTATTGATCCGCAGTTTGCTTATTCACAGGGCTCTGCACAAAGACTCCCGGGTTGCTGGAACCTCCTTACTCACAAACACAAAGATGTTTTGGGGATGGTTAAAAACATCTCTCTTGCTTGACTGTGATGTTTTCAGCTTTCTGTTTCTTTATTTATTTCCAGGGTGAATGTTTTGCAGCAATAAAATGTAAAAGTTCGTTAGTAATGGACAGAAGAAACATTCCTAGAAGATTTAAAGAAATGATGGTAAGATACAGACCCCTGGGCCAGTGGTTCAGAGCTAGTCCCTGCAGGTTATAAGATTAGGGACACATCATGTTTTTGGGTGCAGGTGGTTGGATTTATGACCCAAAGCAGAAGCTGGAGCAGACCTGTCTGTTGGTACAGGGCTGGAAATGGATAAATTGCCAGGCTGTGGCTCCAAAAACGGAGAGGGGAAAATATTGTCCTAAGTTAAAGGGCATGAAGTACCTGTTCTGCAGACTGTTTCTAAGCTATGGCCCAGAATAAAGTCCCAAAAGTGCTTCCAGGACATGGGGACAAGGGTCTGTGCCCAGCGATACCCAGGGTTGAGAGCGGTATTGCAGGAGGTCTCCATACTCACCTGAGACAATAATTGTCCCTACTCTCAGCACTGCACCCGCATTTCGCTGGAGGGTGGAAGCATGAGGGTGGAAGTCCCAGAAAGTTTGTGGATTGATCTGTCCTCTCAAGATGAAAGAAGGCATTCACAGACCAGCAGTGAGGTGTAGTGAAGGTTAGCCTGCCCTTGCCAACCATCTGTGATTAAAGAGGAGACTTCGGGCACCGATTGCTACTGCTGGCTCTGTCACCACAATATAGATCCCAAGGCCACTGAGAGGCTCCCACTACCTTCAGCACACTACAGATCAGGCTGTGAATAAGCACTATACTCACTCAAAAATAATGGAGTGGACATTAAAAGACTGGAGACAGCAGCTCTTCCCAGGACAGGGCCGGAGACCACAGCCTGGTGTGAGCACTGGTTAACCTAAAGTTAACGCTGAGTGAACATGAGTTCAAAAGCGATTGGGGAAGGGAATGTGGAAATTGAATGAAGCCCAGAAATATGTTCTGGATCCTCACCCCAGTCACATGGAGGGGGAAACTCACTATTGCTGTAAATCAAAATGTATGTTCAAAGCCTTTTTGTAGTTCCTGCAGAGCACTCTCGTGGGGCCCAAGATGGCTGTTGATAGCCAAGAATGCATTATGCTGAAGCATCACATGCCCTGGAAAATCCTATCAACCTTTATGGAAAATGATAACATTCCAGCGAACTTAATGAACTGTTCCAAAGTTCTTAGGAGTGGTACACCCACTGCTGAAATGTACGGGTGGTGCACGCAACCTTGCAGAAGAGATAAAGCCCTCTGACAGTCCTGTGGTGGTAGTCTGGCCAAACTCTCTTTCATCTCCAACAACCATTTTCACTCCTAACATGGTCCTGTAAATGTTCTGAGCCTCTACAGAAACCGCTGGCCTCAGCCACTGGGCTTTCCTGAAAGGCTTTATGACTTTACTAATAAAGTAGACCCCAGATTAACATGCATTCTCATTTTTTTCCTTCAAAAACCCCCTTCAATCAGCTCGGGAAAGCAGGCAGCACAATAATGACTTGCTATAAACCTCCACCCTGTGCAGAAGCCTCTGCCCAAACCACGGGCTCGTTGTTCTCCCCAGGAGTGCCGGAGCTCTGGGAAGGGGAGTTTTGGGGCTGAGCTGTTTTGGGAGGAGGTGAGCGTGGGTGTGAAGGCAGGGAAGCAGGGAGCAGGAGCAGAACCAGCGGAGGCAAACGCTGGAGGTAGCACGGTGTGTGGCCCTGGGGAAAGCCCAGACAGCAGGGGCTTTGGGGCGGGGGGCTCGGCCAAAACAGGAGGAGGCTGGGAAGAGAGAAGCCTGCTCCCATGGCCTGACTCCTGCTGTGCCTCTCCTTTTCAAAAGCTGCTTCCGACAACTACTTGAGTCCTGAACTGACTTTTCTTCCTAACCAGAACAACCTACAAGACTGAATTTTAGATAGTCCCATGGGTGGAAGAGGAAACACGGGATTTTTTGGGTGGACGGACAACCTCTCAGCACACACAGGCATGTATTTAAAGGGATTGGCAGCAGAAGTGACCCAAAGAGACAGAAGGTAGAGGAGACAATATTCAGCAAGATTTGTGAGATCCTCTCCCTTCTTAAATAAAAGGTTTCTGACACAGATGAATTCAAGCAGTCCATTTCCCGGTTTCAAATACCGACTCTAAGAATGGGCAAATTCTCTTCTGTGCATGCAGCAAATTAATGGGGAAGTGTTTGTGTTTCTTTAGGCAGTTAGGCAGTGGGTTACCACCAGTGTCCTTAATCCAGGTACCTTGTTATCTTAATTAAAAACCAAAATCAGCTTTGATCTCCTGCAACTTCATTGCATAACCACTTTCATTATGCTATTGTTTAAGCTCAGTTAGCTTTCCATGATGAAAAGAATTTGTATTTCACACTGGGCAGGAAGTCCTACTTAAATGTTTCCTGGTTTTGATCTCCTTGAAGGGAATTAAGTTATGTTCCTGCTTCAAAAAACGCGTGGCAAACAGATTACTGAATCACTGGACTTGCTCTACTGTGAGCCAACTGGGGGCAGCAGGCTGGACACAGAGTACGAAACTGCTCCTTTCTCATGATTTACATTCTCATGGTTTACTTGCCATCCCACTGCACAGGCAGGCAGAGCACCAGCCTCTGCTGGCTGCCATGCCATGGTGGGACAGCCCGGCTCCTGCCAGAGAGGAGCCAAAATCTGTGCTGAGCTGACCTGCTGCTTTCCCTGAGAGACTAAAGAGAGCGAGTGAGCTTACTCAGGGTGAGCCTGGAAAAATCTTTCTAGGTAGCTGAGTGGGGATTTAGATCATTTAAGAAAAGCATGCTTTTGTGACTTTGCGAGGTGTCTCCAGCTTCCAAGAGCTTTTGGCTTTTGTGGGGGTGACCCAGGCTGCCCTGGTGCATGGGGATGGGAAGCTGAGTTCACAGGGTCCGGAGTGTGCTTGCTTCTCGTCTTACCACTCAAAGGAAGCAGGGAAGGAGACGGTGACACATTTTCCCCACCAGTTGCCCTACATAAAAACAGTTATCTGCTTAAGTGGTTACAGAGTGGCTGAAGTTTGCAACTCATTGTCTGAAAGTTAATCCTCTGTGTCTCCATCAATCGATGTCATGGGAGTTTATGAGAAGCCAGAAGGAGACAATGGGTAAAATCTAGTCACTTAAAATGAAAGTCAAATTCTATTTTGAGTGTTACAGTTTTACAGGTTTTGTTTGCTTTATGCCCTCTCATTCTCAGTATATGATAATCTTTGCCTGCTGTCTCCCTCATTTTTCACTCCAGCAGCAGCAGCAGCTCTCACAACAAAAGTCCCCAAACGACTTTTCCTTGCACGCATGGATTTTATTTTCTCCCTCATCCCTGCTGCACCTCCCATTTTCAGTCTGTTTTACATGAAGTCAGGATGTCGGTGCTCCTGAAGTAGTTGTAGCACGTCAGTGCCCTCAGAGATGCTCTGGATCACAATGCAAGCGTCCTGAGATGCACCAGTGCATGTCAGGGCTTCAGTAGATTAACAAAGTCCAAGACCCACTTATGGAGCAAGATCACTGCCTGTCAGTTCAGGGTATTAGTTATATAACAGTCCCAGGGCAGTTACTGGGGGTAACAAGGTGCAAGCAGTGCCTCAGGTGACCCTGGGCAGGGTTCTAGTCAAGGGCTAGTCCGGTCTTAGCCCTCATTTTGGCTCTTTTGGCCCGTTTCTTATCCTGTGCTAATGAGACCCACCAAAGCCCACGGCCCAGTGCAATTGCCCTGATTGTTCATCCTTGAAACCAGTCCTAACACAATTCTGAGTAACAACCAGCCTTGGTGCTTAGCTCTGGGATGCTGTGGGGTAAGCCCAGAGTTTGTGTTCAAGCAGGTGAAACTCATGAATTTTGACAAGAAGTGCAAAGTCCCGCACCAGGACATGCTGGGGGCAACCCATCTGGAAAGCGGTCTGCAGAAAATACCAGGGGGTCCTGGTGGACACCAAGATGAAGATGAAGAAGCAACGTGCCCTTGCTGCTAAGAAGGCTAAAGGTATCTTGGCACTTCTTTACTGGGCAGCTGGCTGAGCCCTGGCACAGGTTGCCCAGAGAGGTTGTGGGGTCTCCTCCTTGAAGATTTTCACAAGCTACCTGGAGATGGACAACCTGCTGTGGGTGTCCCTGCTGGAGCAGGGGTTGGACCAGGTGGGCTCCAGAGGTCCCTTCCCACCTCAGACCTTCTGTCATCCAGTGGTGATTCCCTGCTGGTTGGTGGGGATGTGCCAGGAAGCCCCTCCATGGGGCACTGGGGAAGGAGGGGGGAGAGAGGTAGGAAGAGAGTGCACGTGCCTGGGTCTTGCCCCAGGCTGCGGTCAGGATAAGATCAGAGGGACATTTGGCAGGGCCCCACGGTCCTTTCGTGGCAGCACCACCAAAAGAGCCTGAAGCCTCTGTGACGTGCTCAGGTGCCACGACTGCACGCATTGCTCCCTGAGAGCTCCCCAACCCTGTGTGCCTGCGGAGTGAACTGCTGTCCAAACGGGGCCGGAAAAGCAAGAGTGCACACAGCGATTATGTCTGCCTGTACAGCCTACGCAAATGCTGTGGGCCAGCTGGACAAGATCGCATGCAAATAAGAAATTTGCACAGTTATCTACCTGGCTCACAGTCTCAGACAAGTATCTGCACGTACGAGTTCGTATGCATGCCGCAGACGGAGTCCAAGCCAAACATGAATTATTCCACTAGCTCCAATGGGACAAGATTTGTTTGTGCAGTTTCAGAGGCCAGCCTGAAAACTTGGAAAGAATATTTTCCAGGCATTTAACCAATTTCTGGGTAATCTGAAAAGTGGTATCTTTTACAGAGAATTATATAGCTATAAGCACACTCTCGCATACATCTGCGTGTATATATAATGGCTCTTTGCTTGATCTTTCGGTCATTTTGCTCCAATACTACTCCAATTGTAAATACGCCCTGGAATGTGAGGATTAAGGAAAGTTAACCTGAATTTTTCAGACAAAAGTTTTTGGGTCACAAAAATGAGTAGGAGGGGTTTTTTTGGGGGGGGGAAGGGAGGACGTGGTTTGGTTCCTACACATCCTTAGTGTCAGCAGTCTTTAGTTGTATTTAAATGTAAAGGAAATATGTTCTCAAGGAGGGAAGTGCCTTGCATTTTTTGAAGTCTGTTATTAAAATCTAACAGAAGAATCAGACACAAGTTTGCTTTATGATCCACTGAAAGGTCCATGCATTTTGGACTGCTACTGGCACGAAAACGTAATTTCTCCCATATGGTTTGGGCAGCTCCATTGTTCCGGGGTTCCCGAAGTGACAGCTCGCATTCCTTGGGCTTGTTTTCCCGTGGGGTGGCCAATGGCCCAGTTCCTGAAGGCAGCTCACCACAGCACCGCAACCTGGGGGCTGGAGCGGTAGCTGTCCTGCTGCCTCCGGAGCAGCAGATCCGATGGGCATCCCGGGTGCTGCTGCTGGTTGTTGGAGCTGCTGCCTGCAGCATCCAAGGTAGCGCCCTCTCGTCTCACACAGCACCTGTGGCCCGTGTCCTCCGTGCGTGCATGCCTGGGGTGGGTGCCCCCCTCTGTTGTGGGTGCTGTTGTTTTTTTCCCCACCCTAATCTGGTTAGCCGCTGCTCCCAGCTGGAGATGCAGATAATGGAAAGCAGCAGAGGTCCTTTGAAGCCAGGCTGCTTTACACCGGTGAGGAGTCTGCCCGCCCAAGGTGAAGTGGGGATATCCCAGCCAGCAAGGTGTTCGCGCACAGGCCTGGTTTGCTTTCCTCTCCCCTCTTCCAATTATCAAAGAAAACACGATGTGACAGTACCCGGCACTCCCATTGGAGATACCAGAGTGAAATCAAGGCTTCTGGAGACCGTTCCTCAAAAGGAAGATTTGAAAGAACTTGTGCGCTCCCTTCCAGCTGCTTTTATCTCTGACTCACGGCATGAAAATGCAAGATACCGTAGGAAAGAATCCTTCCCTCTCTCCATGTTGTGTTTGCTTGTTTGTTCCTATGCCGTTGGGGTCAGGTTAGCGGGCCAGATAGCAGAGGGCTTTGACCCACTGTGTCCCACTGTTTCTCCACCCTCTCTTGCCCAAAAGCAGAGAGAGGGCAAATATAGCTCCTGGCCCGTCCTGCTGTGTATGTGTTAGTGCTAACGCGGCTATCTTCACCCAAAAGCTGAGATACTAAAAAGTTGATTGCAGGAGGAAAGCATGGCTTAATGGATTGACCAGCGACATATGGGTCAGGGGCTGGACTCCAGCTGTGGTTTCTTGTGGCTGACAGCTACCACCATCCGACATGGCTTCTGGCTGTCAAAAAGGGCACGGCAGCACCTGGGTCCCCAGGCTGCTGAGCCACGGCCAGAGCCCAGCAGAGCCAAGCCTCTGTGCGTGGGGCTGTCTTGTGCTAAAGCCATGAAGGGTGGAAGGGAGAGGGCTGTAAGGATTTTTTTTTTTTTTTTAAAGAAAAAAGAATAATGCAGTTTACTGGGGTTTTAATTAAGAAAAATCATTGAATATACTGGGTGAGCTGGGTGAGTTCAAAGCTATAAGAATACTGGGGAGGGTGCTTTCCTTTTTTTCCCCTCACTATTCTTTTTTTCCCCTCTTTTTCTTCTCCCAGCCCCATCTGACAAAGTAGAAAAATAGAAGAAAGACACAAGGAGAAAAAACAAAGCACAAAGAATGCAAAACCAAGACTTTTTAAGGGGAGAAAGTACCTAAAAGCTGGGGAGACGGGAATTACCTAGAAATTCTTGCTTGAAAACAAGCACCATTTATTATGAGTAAAAGAAAAAAGGAAACTTTTTTAGCAAATAGTTGTAGCCACAAAACGAGATAGCAGAGCTGTGGTGGTTTGGCTTTGCCTGATGCCTTTTGCACCCAGAAGCACATTCCTGCGGGAGGAAAGGAGGGACGCCCAGCCCGGAGATATCCGAGCCTACCTTGGGAAGCCAGAGCTGGCGAGTGGAGTGTCGCTGGATCAACAGGCAGCCAGCAACACCCAGGGCTTTCACGCTTGCACGGGGGGCTTTGGGCATACGCCTGGCAGGACTGCAGGAGCTGACGGGGTGCTGTTCTTGCCACGCTGCTTGCAGTGCTGCAAGGCGAGCCTTGATTTTCAGGCGGTGTTTGCGGGTGAGTGGTGGGGCAGGTCTGTGAGCCCTCTCCTGGGAGGGAGCACATGTGGTGCTCTGTGCCTGCATCCACACGGAGGACAGAGAGGATTCGGTGATGTCCTCCATGTGGAATGACAGATAACCTCCTTCAGCCAGGGGAGAGCTACAGCTGTGTCTAGCTGCCCCAGCCTGCAACCAAGCCCTCAGCTCGCCATCCTGCTGATAGCAGAGATGTGCAATGGCTGGTCCATTACTATACTCCTCCAAGAGACGGAACTAAATACATTAAAGCATTACTGTGTCATTTTGTACAGCATTAGTGCTATGACAAATGTGAAATCTAATCTCTCCTGGCATTTCCAGGACTGGAGAAGACAACCCTACGTGTTAAGGGGGTGTTGTCAGAGCCCCTTGGGTGCAGTGTGCGTGATCAGACAACTTGGTCCTCCTTCCTCCTCCTCACCGGCTCTCTGCTTGCAGGAGGTCACCTCCCCTCCCTGAGGTGAGAGACCAAAGTGCTATGGCAGGTGTATGCTGAAGAAGCAACAAAGGGTTTTCTTCAGAATTACTGTGGGAGCGAGCAGTTACTTGAAAGCAGAGAGAGGCTTGTGCTAGAATGGCCACTCCCAGAACAGTCACTCTGCTTCAATGGATTTATAATTGTCACTTTAACCAGTGCCAGGAAGGCACTGAACTTCTAATGAGTCATTTTTCCACATCTGAGAATAAGTTAGGATGCACTTCAGATATGCACTTTCTTTCTTGTTATATAACAAACATAGCGAAGCCTTGAGTCCCTCCTATTCTACCCACAGGGAGTGACTATGGCCGTCTTTCTCAGAGATTCCCTTCATCTTCTTTCTTTATTCTTCACAGGAGAAGCTAAGATATGTCATATGGAAGAGCTTTTGGTTTTCTCGCTCTGCACATCTCCACACCCAAATTCAACTCCAGGAAAAGGAGAAGCACTGCTATGGACAAACTGCAGTGGATGTAAGACTGTGCATACTACTGAGCTAACAGCCAAGCTTGCTGCATATCCCAAAGCCTTCTTGCAGCCATTCTTTCTACCTCTAATTTCTCCCATAAACACATACACGGGCTCTCTCTATAGCTCCATTTCTTCCCCTGTGTCTGTGCCTTTCCCTATATGCTTCCTTCAGTTAAAAGTTGCCCTTTTCTCTGTACCAAAGGCTTCCCAAAATGCACCCGTTTTCCTGTCCAAACATCACTGCCTGAGTGCAATGTTTTGCAAACTGTGACAGGTGGACCTTTATGTTAGTAAAGACTGCGTGGCTTTTGCTGAAGCTAGCAGGTCTCTTTTCACATCGGGCCTTCTTGCCACAAAATTGAAGGAATGAGAACAGGCAAACTGGCTTAGACAAAGCAAGAACCACTTTTAAAGTGTTACTGAATCTTTATTCTGGCCTGAAGATTTTTCCCAATTAGCCTTGGAGAAGCTGCTGTTAACTTTCATTGCTTTTTTCTGGTTTCATACACCTGTGGCTTTGCTGTGCATCCTGAAGGATAAGGATCAAAATATCAGCAGCAGGGCACTGCTTGTTGTGGTTTGGGCCCGCCCCAGTGCAGATGGGGAGGAAACCTTCCTATTGAGATACTTTTGTGGTGTGGTTCTTGTGCCTGTGGTTTGGCTTTGGGGTGTGGGGGCACTCCTCTGGGTGGAGCTCCCAGGCACTCTGGGACCACCAGGGTCCTTCACAGCAGGGATGGAGGCCATCAGCACTAGGAAGCGAGGATGAAGGGATCATCCAAGCCCCACCCCACATACCCCTTTCTGCTCTGATTGCCCATAATTCATGGCCTATCTCCTTCTCATCTATACATTCCTGGTAGCATACCTTGCTGGAAAAGTATGCCTTTGTTTTGTGCTGCACCGCTGAGCAGAGGAGGATCCTCCTTGCCCTCCGAGAGCAACCACCTTCCTCTGACAGCTTGGCAGAAGGGAAGCACACACTATGCTTCTCCTACAACCCCACCTGGGCCATGCCTGGGTTTCTACCCTCACCCAGAAGAAGGGGGCACACACGCTTTGTCCTGCTAGCATGGGGGCAAGGCTGCTGGCAGTGAGGGCCGACAGCAGGGCAAGAAGCGTCACACCCTCCCAGCGACTGCAAATATGCCACACACCTTTTTACTGTTGTGTCATAATCACAATGCTCCTTTAATGTAGTTTGTTTAACTGGATGACTTCTGTGCTAAAAATAAGTGGATCTTGCTGTTTCCAGGACAACCACCATCCCAATGGCTTATCTCGGCGCCTCTGCTCTGTCAAAAGGATGTTCTAAAAAGAGCTGGCCATGAATATTAAAGATGAACAATGCACACAATAAAGCATTCCATGGGAAGAGCCCCATGTTTTAATGTTATACATTATGCTAATAGGACGGTTGCTTCTCAGAGAGGTGCTTAATTCAAAGGCTGCACAGTGTGGGATCAAATTGCAAGTAAGCAGAAATGAAATGAGTGTCTTTTTTTAAAAAAAGGAATAAAAAAAAATCAATCTCTTTCTGGTGGTTGGAGCGGCTCACCAGACGGCACTTTCTGCCTCTAGGACAGACATCCATAAGCTGAGAGCCTGCACGCGTGTCCTCAGCCCACACAGTGGGGTGGCTGTATGGGGACAGAGAGCTGCTGCCTGGTGTCACCAGACAGCCTGGCTGCCTGCGTGGGCACCCGAGAGCTGGTGCCCCCTGTGCTGAACAGGGGAAGAGGTGGTGTGATACAAATGAGGCTGGGTTCTTCTGAGGCTCTGACTGAGTGAAATTATGAAATAGAGAAACGTAAGCCTCTGTAGCTGGACAAAAGAGAGGAGATAACTTAGCCAGTAGGATTGGTTCTCCAGTACAGGCTGAGCTGAGGCTAACTGGTGAGCAGTATTGTTCTGGTGAGACCCACATTCAGCTCATACCTTTTGAGTGAACCAATTAATTCCCTATAAATCAAACTCTGTGATTCCCTGATTACAAAGAAACCTTCAGGGCTACCAGTGCAGTATAGCAAGGTTCTGTACAAAGACAGAAACCTTACCAAAACCAGCCTCACTTCATCTAATAATATTTTCTGTGAAATGTTTAAGAAAATATTAAACAATTACAAATATTTTGCCTACTTACTTTAATCTCTGCAGTTATACTTTTAACAAAACTTCTACTTCACTGAAGGCACATTTATGCAATAACTGGCATGACTGCTGTGAACAAGGCCCTCAGATGTTATAAACTGGCTAGGTTTCACTGTCCAGAACTTAATTTTAATCAGATGAGTCTCTGGCCCTTTGGTAGGAGGCCTTCTGAAAGCCGTCAGTTGTTGATGAGAGCTGACAGCAAATGTAACTGTTCAACCCTGATGCACTGAACCTAGGGATTTTCAAGGTGAGTGGCTTGGCGGCAGGACGGCTGCCATTTTGTGAGGCCGGTACAGAAGCCTTCACACAGAAGTGTCTCCTGAGCTCCCACCGAGACTTATTGTCTACTTTTTAATATTTCACTGTTCTCTTTTTCTTTTGCTCTCAGAACTAGTTCTGATTCCCTCTAGGTGTTTAATTTTGTTTATGAAAGTAATATAACAAATGCCTGCACCCCTTTGGTCCTAAAATATGGATGGCGAATCTCATATAAACAATGAGACCAACTCTTCTTGATGTGTTTCAGCACTTGAGTTTCTAGCCCCAGCCAGAACTCAAAAAGCCAAGAACATGAAAAATAATGTTAACCGAATGTTAAAAATCTCAGACATAGCTCTGTTTTACTGGTGTTTGGAACATAAATTCCAGGGAGGTGCAAAGTCCTCTGGAGGTAATACGTATCTCACCTCACTGAAAATACCTTATCTTGGCAGGCTGTGTCATGTCAGAGTAAAAAATGCTGAAATGCGTTAAGGAATCTGGAGACCGGATCTATCCTCAGCAGAGGAGATCTGTATCACACCACTTTTTTTTTTTTTTTTTTTTTTTTTTTTTTCTTTTTTCTTTTTTCCACTTATCTGCTTTGCTGTGTTATCGGATAATTCCACCAAAAGCAGTTGCTTCATAAATTCATGGCTGGGGACCCTCAGAGAGGCAGTATCTGGGCTGAGAGGGAGTTCACCTCCACTCTCCTACGTGCAATTGCAGGTGGATTTGGGGGGCAATGGAAAGGATGATGAGGTATTAACGTATCATGGCTGAGGGGTGGTTGGGGATACAACACTGTGAGCATAAATCTGGTTTTTAATGTGCAAGCAAAAATTTCTGGTGCAAAGTCCATTGCTGACAGTGAACTTTTGACACTTCAAGATAATGGGGAGTTTCCACCACCGTAGTGGACTGTGGTGACCTGGAGTGGGGCGCACAGCTACCACAGCAGTGGGGCCATCACAAAAAGAGGTGAGCACACCCATATACACAAACTTATATATAGAAATATTTGTGAATGCATACAGCAGGAGTCCCAGCCAGGCTGTAAGAGCCATGTAGCTTCATGAGGGACCGAGCAAGTGTGAAAAAAAAAAAAGAAGGAAGAAGGTGAAGGAAAAGACAACATCACAACACATTCTGCCTCCCCTGGGATTCAGGCAGACTCAAGGCAGCCCGTGCTCCCCACACAGAGAACGAACACCCTGTTCCCCTAGCTGAGGTATGAATAAAGCCAACTTGCCTTTTCCGAATTAAGGAAAGAAAAACAGATGTTAAGCTGTACTGACAGCCCTTTAGGAAGTCTTAAAATCCTCCAAAATTTTTCATAGAGGAAACAAGGTTTGCAATTAGTGAATTACAGCAGGTTAAACTGCAATTGCTATTAGTGCAATTATAGTCAAGGTTGTGATAACTGTAGTGTCTTCCTGAAAACTCAGGTCTCCGCGTCATTAGGCTGTTCAGTGCTTTTTCAATATTGTTTACGGAATTTATCAAAAGAAAATGCAAACTGTGAGTCTAAAAACCTTCAGGGACGGCCACTGTGATCTGAAGCCTGAGTGCATGTCTAGAGTGGGACTAGAAGGCATTTGAGGAATATTTTGCTATGTCCTTGAGAGTGCATAGCTTGATGCAGCATAACAGCAGCTTCTGCAAAGTCACTGTAGTGACTGCTGAGCAAATCAGTGCCCAGCACATGGATGCTGGGTTACTGTGCCTGACAGGAGTAGTTTATATCAAGAATATTAGGTTATCTTAATACTAGAGTCTCCACTGGCTGTGTGGCAAGAAATCACATGGTCCATCTGCACCTTCTGTATGTTATGAACTTATAAAAAATCCAGTGATTTAACTGATTCCACTATCTCTATCCAAATTCCTCTTCCTGAGGGTAAAGTGTGACCCTTTGAATCTTTTAGCTGCAAATAGCAAACAGCAAATAGCTGTTCACCTTATGCTGCGACCTTCCCCTCTACCTTGAGAAGCACTTGGACTCCTTTCCATCCAGCCAACCCACAGGAACTTTAACTGTCTGAGACCTAGGTCAAGCTGTACTCAAGTGATCCAAAGTGTTCAAAGTTTAAAGACAGCTAGTCAGACAGAAAATGATGAAATTTGCCATTAATTGCAAAAACAGTTTGCATGGAACAGCTTGGTTTCTCAGCCTTTGCCAGTGAGTATCAGGGTATTTTGCTCCTTGCAATGATTAGACCAAGCCCACCACCCACTGCTTCTTCACATCCACCACCCTTAATAGCAAAATAAGCTTAGAGATGTGCTCTTGACTGGTGGCTGATATTTGGGCCTAGAGCTCCAGTGCATTTGGGGTTTGGATGCTGGCTGTGCTGCTGACATGATTTATAGTGTTTGCTGTTCAGTTTGAAATGCCAAAGACATCCATCAGGCTGTACAAAAAGTCCACCCCATCCTTTTCTCTCTCCAAAGCATGTTTGAGGAGGTATTTTTGGCTGCTAAGTACACCAAGCAACATACCACTTACATAAAGAAACAAGGACTTCATACATGAAAAAATGGATCATTGAGATTAAGGTCTCACAGCACATATATTATAAATACTAAGTTGTTTTCTTATAAAATGCAAAAGAAACACAACATATTATTATTATTATTATTGTTAAGCTCTGTTGATTTTTGTAACAAAAGTTTTCCTGTAGGATTTCAATTATTTTTTAATATGTTTATTTGTACAACCTTTTACCTTAATGCAGTCAGACAGATATAAAGAATAATGGATTACATGTTGTTGTGTTTTTGTTATATCCCTTCTATTTTTACTAATAAATAAATGGACAAATGGACAAAATCATTACTGAAATAGAGACACAAGTGGTATTTCCTAATCTGCAAAGAGAAGTCAGTCGATCTGCATTTCAAGCATGTCAGAGAAATTACTGTGGAAGGACTGCCTTAATTCTCATTCCCGTGCAAGAGTGAAATGCAAATTGCTGTTTTCCTATTCATGTGCATCAGCCAGCACAGCAGGATCTTGGTCCTCACTTACAGTGTCTCAAAGGCTATCAAGTAAATAAATATTCTTTGCTATTTCTATTCATTTTCATGAAACATGTTTCATCCAAAGGCTTTAGAGGGCTACATCCAAATCCTGTAGTAGAAGCATCCTACAGAGTGCTCCAGGTCTAGTCCCCCAGACAGCTGGGCTGGGTTATGGACACAATGTGCAGCAGTTATCTAAAGCACATATTTTGGCTAGGCACCTGTGCTTAGGGGTGCTGTGGCTGATCTGGCTGCTCCTGGTGTAACAATACAGGCAGCACTGGCAGACAAAAAGAGCATACTTTCTGGGTGCTGGTGTGGATCTGGCATCCCAGAAATGACTTGAGGCCATAACCCTACCCCTTACACTTTTAACTGAAATCTGATCTTGCTTAGGCCCATTTTCAAATCCAGTGCAGCACCACCAAGGGAAAGATTTCAGGGACCAAACCCCTCAGAATTGACTGTAACTTCTATGTGCTGTGTGGCATAAGTATATATAAACACCCAAAAGAGATCCAAATACGGCATAGTACATTACTGAGGTATGATTAAAGTGGAAAATTGCTAGCTAAAGTTGATATCGCATTGCTAATGAAAAGCATTTTCCCCCCTGTAAATGTTGCAAAGCACAGAAAACAATTGCATAAAGAAATCTGGAAGCAGCCCATCCAAAATGCCAAGGCTTGAAGAGCCAACAGCCATTCTGCCTTTGGAGCTGGCACTGCAGATTTCCCAGTGGAAATTAAGTTATACCTGGTCGGGCAGAAATAACGTAGCCACAACAGCATTTACGGGTCCAATATCCAGGATGGGGCCCTAAGCCCTGCCCTCTTGCCCCAGGGTTGTGGTGGTGATGCCCTGTTGCCCATGCTGTCTCTGTGTTAACTGGGAGACATGAAAGGGACTGAGAGTTGTGTGCTCCGTCATGCCAAGTGATCCGTGAGATTTCGTTTACTCACAAGCAGTGCTGACAAAAATGGAGAGTGTAGACGTGCCTGTGGTGTGTTCAGGGCTATTGGCAATCGATTTGGGAAAATGCGCGTTTCCAGATGTCTGCAAGTTCTGGTATGTGTGCTATAAACCAAAAGTACAATAGTGGATGAGGTGTCTGCCTCTAACGCAAACATTTTTCCTACTTGCATCGTGCCAGGAGTCCTTTTTAGCTTTAATCATCACTAGGTAGAAAGCAGGTGATTAAAGTCTTGTCCCTTTATTGGTTTGCATAAAATTAAAGGAAAAGTAAATGTAGCAGACCAAAACTATTCAATCTGAAGTGAAGCTAAAGGGACAAGTTAGCAAAAAAAAAAAAAAAAAAGGCAGTTGTTTAAAGGTGTGAAATTGCCAAAGAGGGCCAAGTTACAAGGGGTTATCCATAGCTGTGGCCAAGTTAAACAAGACCAGCTGGTGACTCAGCAAGGCCCCACCTCCAGTGTCATTCATAAACCCTGTCCCCGGGCAGCCAGGGCAGCTTTAATTACGTCCTGCGTAACTTGGCCTTGGAAAGACTAATTCCTCCAAAAGTTGGCTCTTCAGGTAGGTATCACACATTAAAACATCTGACTCTCTTTTACCGATGCAAAGTGTTCTTTTATGGGATGTATTTGTGCTGCCAGCCTGCTTCCCTGGGCTTGGGTTGGGCCAACCAGGGACAGGCATGGTTCTTGCTGGCAGATGACAGTAGGTCCAGCAGAGACTATGATGCCAGACAGACTTGGAAAAAACAACCCAGAGGTCCCAAAGGGCTTAACACGAGGCTTCATCTCCACCTTCGTAGCCTTTGGGCTTTAGCTGGAATTTGGAAGAGCGTGGCAGAAGATGACCAAAAACATGGGGGAATTCAATTGCAGAACTGAGATCTAGACACGAAGGCCCCAGGTGCCAGCTGGTATCACTGGTGAAGTTTGTTTTGCAGTGTTTTGGTGGCCATGTAGAACAAATTGTATTGAGTGTCATCAGCAACTCAGAAGTTATTTTCTACCACAGAATTACATGGTGAAAATGAAGCTGTTTTATTTTCAATGAGATTTTCCATCACTTTTATGGGGAGGGACAGTATTTAAAGCAAACTTAAAAAAAAAAAAAAAAAAAAAAAAGTCTTTCAAGAGCTCAGCACAAGCCCCATGCTACTCCCAAATCTTGCAAGGAATTCTGTTTTCAGCTTTCCTGATATTTTTAACCAAACTGAAAAAAACAAAGGTGAAGTTTAGACCAGCAAGCCTGAAATTTGCCTTTCTGGAATGGTTTATCACCTTCCTGGGGTGGCTGCTCAGGGTCTTGGGTATCTATACGTAAGGAACACTCCTTAGCAGCTCAGGCTGAGGGCAGTTAGCCACGGCTCCTTGCATTGTTGGCAGAGTGGGCCATGCCATCCACTGCCAGTAAGGGCTTGGTGCATGCCTGACTGTGGTCTGGTTGCTGCACCTCAGTACTCTCTGTCAGGTAGGTCCGTAAGTTGCCTTAGCCCACCCCATATGCCTTAAATTGAACTGTCCTGACAGTGAGAGGAATAATCTTTGATCCGCATGGATCCTGGGAACAGGAATGCCCACTGGCTTAATTTATAACAGCATGGTAGCATGACCCAGGGGGTGCACGGGGTTTGCCTCTGTCATGCTGGTAGGAAGTGTTGTCCATCCTGGCTTGCATCTAGCCCCGCGAACGGTGAGGTTACATCATGCAGGAGGCACTTGGAGGTGCACTCTGCCGGCAGCGTGGGATTAAGCTGATTACGGAGAAGCAGCGGAGCCCCCGGGGCTGAGCCGATAATGTGAAGAATGCATTCGCCATGATAAATGGAAAGCCCTCGGCCACCTTCAGCTCGGTGTCATGGAGCTTCGTGCTTCAGGGGGCACAGTGAGATAAACTGCAGCCACCCCAAGGGCTCCGTCAGAGCCTGGACTGGGGGCTGCAGTCTCTCTACCCTGAAGCAATCTGGTGCTTGTGCTGCCAGCAAAGAGCAATAATAGCACATAAAAACCCAGGACCATGCAGAGGTAGTGGTAGCTCCAGGCCAAACCATGGGAAGGGTGTGAATGCCCATCTCGATTGCACTGGTACCTGGTTTGGGCTATGCTCTGAACGTGACTGCCCATTTCCACCCCTCCCCTGATGGTTTCCAGACCCTTCCTTCTGCTGCCCATCAGCACAGGTGCCCTTCCAGGCTGGGGAGTCCCATCCACTGCTGGGTGCCTCAGGGTACCAGGACAGCCTCTCCCTGCAGCCTTTCCCCACGCCACCTTCACATGCCCCAGGCCGTGCGATCTTCAGAGGACCAAGGAGGGCTGAATGCTGGAAAACAATGTCTGTGCTGAAGAAAAAAACACATGTATGGGTGCTTCAGGTGGACCCCCAGGTGCGGGAGGGTCCCTGACACCCTGAGGAAGGGCCAGGCCTGGGCTCGGCAGCGGAAGGGCAGCAGTGTCCCAGGCACTCCAGGAGGCAGCCGTCCAAAATCCCGGCAATCAAACCGAAAGAAAACAAGCAAATAAAAAGGCATTGCTTCAGCTTCAGCTAGGAACCCAAGACAGTAAACAGAGGAGGCTGGAAAGCCAATATATTCTGCCCTTGGGGAATCAGCTCTGCCTGAGCCAAAAAGGGAATAAATGCATATAAAACAAAGAGCAAAGATGAAAGCCGCGTATCCCAAGCACAAACCGTCACGGACGTGATTGGCAGTTTACATATTACATTTTATAGCATTCCTCTTCTCCTCCCTCCGTATCTTCTCTCTCCCCATTTCTCTGCTGACAGCTCACACACACGCCTCGCCCTGCACAAATAAGCGCCCCGCTCCTCCCTCGCATCCTGCCCGGACCCCGGGCCCGTCCTTCCCCGGGCTCACACCCCACCCCACCGCCCCAGCTGCACCGGGAGGAGGTGGCAGGTCAAGGTCTGAGTTGTCATGAGTCCCCTGAAAAGATTTCCTGTCATGTGCGAAGCCCAGCCCCTCCTCGCCCCTGGTTTATTTTGCTTTTTATTGAATCTGGTCAAATCACAATTTCCCTCTCCTCTTTCTTTTCAATAAACAATCAGCTCCGTGTTGACTTGATTACGAGCTGCTGATGCAGCATTGTTGAATCCAAGCCCTGAGTGTATATTTTGGCAAAAACAGTGCTATTTTCAGCTAAGAGAACAAGGTGGCTTGCCAAGAAGGCTCAGCTTTCCCGCCGGGTGTGAGATGGGCTGGAGGCAGCGCTCCGAGCCGCTGCCTTCCTGGGGAGCAGGACCAGGTCCTGGTGTGGCAGCTTGGTACTGACACCCTGGCACGGCACCCAGCACCTCGCTTCTCCTCCTGCTGCTCCTCCATTTTGTCCTCCTCTCCATGGGTGATGGGCTGGCCTGGGTGGAGAGCTGCCTGCAAAAAGCTGCCTTTCCTTCAGCAACTTTGGTCCTGGTGGTTAAAATTGCTTTGTTTTTTAAAAAATGCACCTGTGGTTTTGCAGCCTCGGTTAACTATAGGTACCGACGTGCCCGTGAGCACTTAGCTGTGCTGGGACACCTCTCCAAAGGAAGGGCTGTGGCCCTGTGGTGTTGGGTGCTGAGCAGACCCAGAGCTGTCAGCAGGATGGGATGTGCTGAGCAGGGAAGTGCGAGGAAGCCCTGTCCCAACTCCGGCTGCTCTAGCAGCAGCACAGCCTTCCTGTCATCCCTCTACTTAAAGGATATTTACCTTTTTTGGAACCATGGTGCATCCCTATCCCCCATTCTTCCCTGTGTACCTGCATGTGGCTCTGCCAGAGGCCGCCTCTGCTTGAGCCTCCTTGCACTGGATTCCAGAGGTGTTACGTGTCCCGTGGAGGGAAGGACTATTTATGCCACAGGCATAAATAAACCCAGCCAGCACTCGCAATAACACCGGTTGCTCGGGGCCTGAGCTCAGTTGTGCTCAGGCCAGGGACAAAAAATCCTGCTGCCATGCTGGGGACTGGGGGAGGCAGGTGACAAAAAGCAGGTGGCAGCAGCACGGTGATGTGCTTTCGGCTGGATGCACTGGTCAACCTGCTGTCCCCAGACAGCACACTTGCATAAGGATGCTCACACGTCCACATCCTGAAGGCACTCACTTTCAAGGCACTCGGCTCTTTGCAGTGAAGGTCTGGAAGGATCCCCCACCTGATGCAGCAATGATTGTTCGCTGCATTGATTTTTCTCTGCCACTTGACTTCACATACCTGTGTTGTTTTGCAAGATGTCTGTTGTCTCTTCATTAAGTAGCAGGTTGTGTTAATTGTGGTCAAACAAGCCCTGCGGTGGTATTTCTGCCTCCTGCTCACACCAGAACATTGAGCCAGTGCACTTCTGTACCTGACTGAGACAAACACACAGGCACGTCCCTCTGTGTGCAAGCTGGGCAGAGGAGAAAGCAGTTTCTTACAGGTTTGCGGGAGGCAGGCAGAGCAATTATGAACACTACCAAAATGAAATTTTAAAAAATCTAGCTACTGCATATTCAAAAATAGCCACTGGTTTCCTATATGTTAAGGGAGGGATTCTGCACCCTGTCTTTTACACGTGTTGCAGAATGCCACCAAGCAACTCCTGCACTGAGCAGATGTGGTGTGGTAGCTTGAGCCCTCTTTCACAAACACATCCCTGGTGAGGCTTACTTATTGACCTTTACACGCACGTAATGTAGATGTCTATGGCTGACCTGCAGTCAGTAGAGGGGAACAGGCATTTCTGTGCACAGGTCACCTCGACTAGAACACACCTCTAACACTAGGCAGATGGATGGCTCTTTGCTGGTGTCTCCTTCTCTCTCTTGACTCTGAGGGACCCCAGCTCAGATGTAACATTGCCAGTCTGAAAAAGTGGGTCACGTGAATTTATTCCTGGCCTTTACTGGAAGTCTTTGGCTGATCACAAGCATGTGATGTTCAAAACCCTCCTCATTGTTCAGATCTGCCCTTTCCCCCCTTCTTTGCTCACTGAGTGACACTCTGGTGTTCTGGCTGATTCACCACTCCCCTGGACATTTCCCAGCATGAAATTGCTCTCAGCAAGTGATGAATGAGTGCTCTGCCTTCACTCTGTCAGAGCAAAGGGCACTGCCACCATACACACCACAACTTTCATAGTATGATGGATACAAGCTTTTACAGAAATCTTTATTACCTTGCTTTCCTTGACCTTGGAATTGAACCTCTCACAAGGAGTTCCCAATTTAATTTACTTCCTTAAGTAGAACAAAAGAGGTGGTGAACCGTGTGATTCTCTTACGGCCACTTTGGCTTGGTGTAAAGCTCAGTGTTGGGGTACAAGGGGGTGCTCAGCCAGGCAGAGCATTGGAGCATCACCTGGCAAGCAGGGAAGGTTGTGAATTTCCAGCACTTCTTGCAGCAGTGGCCTCAGACTGCTTTAGTTACAGCCATATGACAAGGGCTGTTTTGAAAACAAGCTGTTTTTACAACTGCTGCAAGCATTTGCTCTTCATTCAAGCTTGGTATAAAAAATCTGGCATGAGTTTTTAAAAATAAAACATTTTCTGTAAAAATAAAATGAAAAGTCTCTTCTTGCTTTTGTTGTAACAACAGCAGAACCTCGTAACACAAAGGGAACTGAAGTCTTCTGAGTTTAGTGACAAGAACTCCTGTACAAACTGTGTGTGAGACTGCTGCCCTTCAGAGCTGGAACGAAGGGCTAAGGTGGGAGGAAAGTGGCTGAAGAAGGCATGTGTAGAGGAGAAGCATGAATTGGGTACGGCTTTTGAACATTTTAGATTGGTTTTTGGTTCAGCTGCCAATGTTCTATGTGACCATGGTCCTTATCATGGTCAGGGGAGACAGTTTTAAGTTTTTTGGTGGGTGGCCTAACGTCAGCGAGAGACCTGTGTGTGCTTGCACATAGGAAACATGGTCCTGGAGGAAGATGCTGTAGCACAGACAGTAACTGGCTGAGGATGGGCACGCAGGGCTTATGCCATGATGCCGACAGGAGCAGAAAGCCATTTGTGTGCTCCACAGTGCATGTACAAAGGCTTTGCATGGGGCATGTCTGAAAATACAGAAAGGTGCCTTTTGGACCTTTCTTCCTCCAAAAACGATCTACAGGGGCCAGTCATGTGTGGAAGGGGGGGGGGGGGGGTTTCAAACAACACTGGCTAGACAACATACCACGAGGGGGTTAAGTTGTCACAATGCTCATTTATTTTCATACGCACAATGTCAACCTTGAACAAACCCCATCCTGTTTATGCTCAGTGGCTGTGATACTCACCTGGATACCGGAGAGGCGGAGGAAGTGTCCCCGGCCTTGCAGTTAGCTGCGAGCTGAGCTTCCAGACAATGCAGCAGGTGCTGCCTCCTCCTCAGCTGCACCGGTGGTTTTGCTAAGGCATACGTGCAGCTGAGAGTTCAGGAGTTCACAGGAGTGATGGGTGACTTCCAGGAGCCTGGGCAAAAAATCTTGGTGCTCCAAGGCTGTGGCACTGGGGCTACAACATTACCGTGGCTATTCATCCAGAGCTGTTCAAAACTCTTGGTCAAGAAATATGGCCTTTCTTCACATGAAAGGACTTTCTGCTTGGATGCCAGGGTTTGCAGCTTTCAGGACTCTGGATATCCTGCAAATACAGCTTCTGTGTGAGAGTTACACCTTTCTGCTCTCAGCTACAGCTGTCCTCATGATCTGCAGTGGTGGGTTTGGAGGAAGGTGAGGGATGAGCAAATGAAGAAAACTTCACAAATTTTGTCAGTTTAGGCGAGTTAATGTGCTATTCATGCACTGTCAGGCCCAGCGCTGTGGCACCAGCGGTGTGAATGACAAGTGTATTGTCACACTGAAAGCTGGCCACCAGTGACAGAGCTGTGGGCTGGCTTTGTCACCACTGACCATTGGCCTCCTCAGCCACTGCCTGCTCTCCAGGGATGGGCATCCAAGGGAGGCAGCAGCTGAGAGCATCGATAACTTATGCAGGCCTTGCTGCTGGAGCAAATGTGACAGTTAGGGGACAGGTTAGGGGGATGCCAGGAAGCCAATGGGAGCAAAATTAATCCCATAGCAGGATATCAGTGACTTTAGGTAACTCCAAGCAAACTTGCCTGGGCCCACACTTTATACCAGGTGGCTGCAATGGTTTTGCCACCAAAAATGATGATGCCACCCCAGTCTCCCCGGGGGCTGGCCTGTCCCCGAGAGCATCAGAAGGACAGTATGGGCACTGGAGTGCACACTGGGGTGGTGGAGCACGCACAGGAGACCTGGCCCCCCTGGGCAGCCCGGTACCCCAAGGCTGAGGGAGCTGGGGAGGTGCAAGCTCAGGCTGCTCCCGCCTCTGGTGGTCGGGGAAATGGGGCTGACAAGGAACAGGCTCGCTGCTGTGGGCTGTAGCAGAGGGTCTGAGCCAGTGCTAACTCGGATCTTTTTGTTTTAATTGGCCCTGAGCTGGGTATAATCAATCCCCTTGTTTAGACAAAAGAAGAGGAGGAAAAATTTTTAAAAAGCCCTGTTTAACAAAGAGCGTTTATAGACCAGATAAGCATCCTTCTCTTGAAAACAAGTCCCCAAATGAGCAAACAAGGCTGGAGCAACACTCTGATTTTCATGCAAATTTCTTCCCTTCAAGGGACTGCGTGAGTACAAACAAGGATTAGCGGCTAATATTCATTTGCATACCGCAGGCCAACTCCAAGGACTTTTGGAACATCATGGCAAAGGATTTTGCTTGCCATGAGCTGTCCCTTCCAGCTTTTCCTGTGCAGGTAAGTGCTGCTTGCCCACAGAAAGGGAAACTGCCAATTACAGCCTCTATTGAGTCAAGGCTCACAGCCTCCGGGGGGAGCACCAAATGCTTTCAATGTGCTTGATAGAGGGAAGGAAAGGAGCAAGTGACTTGCTAGAGGTCACGCAGGGAAACAGCAGAAGAGTTTGAAATAGTACCTGATGTCCTGGGCTCCTGGAATGGGAATAACACCATGACATTGCAGCGTGTGAACACTGGCACGGTCGCTTAGCCGAGGGGGTTGTTGGTTTTGGCTTTTGAGGATCTTCTGGAAATCGAGGGCAGCACTTATTCCCATTCTCCTCATCCCCAGCTTCAGCTCAGGGGTCCTAAGAAAGAGGGGATGGCATGCTAAGATCTAGGGCTTTGCTCTAGGCAGGTTTTCTATTAGGTTTGTTGCTGATGCAGAGCCCTGGGATTCAATGTCCCCTTCTTCTCCCACAGATGACTTCATCTGGTGTCATGAAGGGGCTTTTCTGTCTTCGTGGCGGCAGCGGCGGGTGCTGGCTGGATCCCATCCCAGAGGGAAGCAGGTGCTTGCTCAGAGCCCCCTGTCCCCGAGGCTCGCTGCTGTGCCTGGCTCTGCATCTCAATGAGCACTGCGAGATGCCGGGGCAGGTGGGGTGCACCGATCGCTCAGGCCCTTGCTGTTCCAGAGCATGGCAAGCAGCTCCTTTTCCCCCTCTCCTTTCATGTTCACACAATGCTTTACACCAATTTCCCCTGCACACATTTATCTGCCAGACAGGGAAAGAAGATGGGGCACGGGGAATCTCCAGGGCTTTTGTAAGGGCTCGATATTGCTGAGCTGGGAAAGTGGCAAGAGGCAGCGTGCGGAGCTAATCCTGCAGTACAATAGCCAGCTCTTCGTGGTGGGTGTCGAATTTGCTAAATGCAGGGTTGTTTATTGTTTGCCTGTGTAATGATGTGCATGGGGCTTAGGCCAATTTGGAAATATTAATAAACATGACAGTGCTTAAGTAACTCACCAGACAAAATCCTCCCATTGCTTCCAGGAATGCTATCAAGACATGTTCAAAAAATGAATGAAAGGAGGGTTCTCTTCCAAAATGATATATATAAAAAATAATAATATATATATATATATATTTAAAAAAAAAAAAAAACAACAACAACAACAAAAAAGAAAAAACAAAAAACCACTTTCTATTGTCTAAGCTTTACAAGAGAGCTTGTTCACACTGACAGGCTCTAACCACAGGTGGACCCACCACACGCTTTCCTCTGGTGCAGCAAAATCAGGTCAGTGTAAGCAGCAAGAAAACCAATGCTAGTATGTACGGTCAGTGAAGGGACAGCTCTTCTGTGGGGAGGAATGGGAGGGAGATTTACAGCTTAGAGCAATCTGAGCAGTCTGTTTTATCCCAGCCTTTCCCCACTATGGACCAGCACCCTTTTGGTTCTTGTTTTCCCCTTGACTCCTCATGCAGTGGCACATCTCAGGAGTCTGTGCAGCCAGTGCTGCAGAGGGAGTTGTTCAAAATAACTATGGGTGAATGCATATTTCCCAAAAGCAGAATATTTCATCCACACCAGGCAAGCCCTTTCCTCCTTTCTGTTTTGCAATCCATGACATCATATTTTTTTGTTAACAGCCTCTTCATCACCTACTGCCTGGCCCTGTGAATCCTGCCGGGTCGCCTGCTGGATACTCCATCAGCTGCACGCAGGGCTTGGATCAGGCAGCAGTGTCTCCATCCAAGCTCCTCCAGATGCCAGGGCACCAAGCCCTGACAGTACTGCATGATTCCTGCATGTGCCATGAGACCAGAGATGTGCACATCTTGGCTGTGAGAGCAGGGAGAACAAACCCTGGGGGAAACCTGGCTCCTGGCTGTGGTGAGTAGGTATCCTTGCAGTGGCAGCACTGCTGTGACCCTGGCATCACTGCTGCTGTAGCTCCTCAAGTCAGTGGCATTTTGTTTGTTTGTTTTCAGAGGAAAACAGGTATTAACCTTGGTGACGCAGCCCACCCAGCAACACCTCTCTGCTGGGATGAAGGGGCTTAACACCGCACAGTAACCGAAAATAGCCTTAGCAGATGAGCAGTGCAGCTGCAGAGGCAAAGCCCATCCTACCTCAGAGAACAACCAGGCTGCTGTCTGGTATGCAAAACACATTTCTTGTGTATGGCAAAGTGTGCTCCGTGTTGGTGGGGCTGTATGTGTCTGCACCATCCTTGAGGGACTCTACTCTGCCATGAGATGGTTAAGGCAGAAAATAAGGGTGTTGAGCCTGAACCCAGCAGACTGGTAACTACAGCATCCTCCATTTCTTCTCCCCCAGTGCATTTCCCTTCATCTATCTGCACTGTCCCAACCTCACAGCACTGCCAGATCCCACCTTCAACTCTTTCAGCACCCTCACCACCGACAGCTTTAGTCCTCTTCTGGCATCATCATTGTTACTGCCTGCCAGGTAGCCAACCCCGCAGCCTTTTTGCGTCTTGTCTGGAGCTGTTGCAAAACGCCTTGCCCAGGCATCCCCTCCAGGCACCTTCTGTTAGCAGTCATATTTATGTGCTCACCAAAAATTAAATGTTTTCCACAAGACTCTATTGACTGGCACTGCTTCTCTCTTTTATTTTTGTCGTACTTAAATCCCATGTCATCTCCTCCACTGCCTGGCCTGGGGTTGATGTCAGATATTTCCATCTGTCTTTTTTTAAACCCTCACACATACTTACACCTTTTTCAATCCCCTGGAACCATGCTGGCACCCCTGGGGTTATTAAAAATGAATGCCAATGGCCAAAGGCAGCTCTGTAAGGACTGCAGAGTAGAGGTTATCTGGGCTTTGCAATTGAAAATTGTTTATCCCTAGCAGCTGTTGTCTATCATTCTTCTCAGCGATGCACTGGAGAGCACTTTATCATCCTTATGTGATCGCAACATATCTTTTTCTTCTCATATACAGCACAAAACTATTAATTGAACACTTCTCCATTGTCATTAGTGGTTTCATCTAGAAATGAGTTAACATCATTGCAAAGGCTAATTTTTCAGTTCACAATGTATGATTTTATTGCCCACACTGGGACTCGTGGAATTTATTTATCAGCATGAAAATTATCTGAATGTTTCGTGGTGTTTGAATGTGTGTAATCAGTGTTGTCTTTTAGATGCATCACTTAGGTACATAATTTGCAAAACACAAGCTATTGAGGATGCTGCTCGGTAGCAGAAATGAAATTCAAATAGAGTTTTGTTGCCTGGGTCGATAATCTCATCCTGATGAGGTTTAAAGCACAAGAGACAGCACTCTTTTCATTTTTAGTAAGTGTAAGTTAATTGAAATGGAAAGCATCCATCCCCACACAACAAGGCTGCCTCCAGACCAGGGATGTAGCTTGATCTGAGAGATAAGGGATTATCCCTGGGTCCAGGAGGCAGAGGTTTTATCACCAGCTCTGTTACTGACATTCCCTGGGAAGTCTGTGGCTCTCTGTGCCTCAGCTTCCTGCCTTATAGATCGGCCCTGCCACTGCTTTCCTTCTTCTAGGAAGTGCTCAGGATTCATGGAAGAGGAAATCTGAAAGAAGCCTTCTGCCCTCAGGAGGTTTTAGAGGCATCTCTTTGAAGAAGGTTAAAATGGCCTGGGTTAGTGTGTGCTTGGTTGGTGGAGGCCTCTTCTTTGGGTACCACCTCGCCTTCACACTTGCAGTAGCTATGCTAACTGCTTTGCTTTTGGCTTGAAATTTGTTTAAAAGCCATCCAAGACACAAGCACTTTGGAGCAAGAAAACAGGGTGATGGCTTGTTTATCTTTTAATAAACTCTCTCCCTCATCAGAGGGTTTCAGGGCTTTACAGTTTCCGTTCTTTCTTCCCCTGAAGGTAATGAGTGGAATAAGTGGAGAGGAAAGTTGAAACCAGGAGGGATCTGGATCCAATATGCGATTTGTTCGTTATGGAAAGATCAGCTTTGGTTCAGACCGCTCCAGCTGGTAAAACTTTCACTCTGCAAATTCAGTGTGAAACCAAATGTGTTTCTTGAAACAGATCCTTGGAGAACTTTCAAAGACATCGGTAGGTCAGATGTATCCAATTAGTAAGGGCCTGTGACAGCACGCGAGGGCCCCGAGGGGCAGGGAAGGGAATCTGCCCAGAACATCTTGCCTGCACCAGGCTAAACTTCACCGAGGTCACCCTGTGGGCTACAGCACTGGGAGTTCACCATGGGGCTTTGCTGGTGGAGACTTCTTTGAGCAATGCTCATATAGATGCACTGACAAAGATGATGTGCAAATAGCACAAATTTAGCTCTGTGAGCCTCTTCCTTACCTCTTCTACTCTGGAAGTGGGTAGATAAACCAGAGGAAACTTTCCCAGAGAGGACCTGTCACCCTAGGAGGTCATGGGGCATTTCACAGCTCACGTGCATACACCACCGCTGTGCAAAGGCACAGGGAAGCTCAAAGCATGGCAGGGGAAAAAGGGATGTTGTTGCATGAGACATCTGGGTACAACCCTCCATGGTACAGGGCCTGATAAGAGCCACACAGGGGCAGAGATAGGCTTAGTTTGTAAAGGCCCAGATGGAAACTATGAGGGGGAAAGTGGCCTGAGGGTTAGGAGGGCAGACAGAGGTCTGAGGCAGCACTGTTTTCCAGTATTTCTATTGGCCATGCTTGGGGCAGCCGTTTTTCAAGCTGGAAAACGGAAAAAGTAACACAATGCTAATGACTTCTGAATGATGCTGTGGTGCCAGGCATCACAGTGTGGAAGGACCTAGCTTTCTAGGATGAGGCTAAAAACTATGCTAGAAACAGAACAGCCCACACTTACCCTCTGTGTCCCAATTGTTTTTTCCTCATCCTTGTCAGGCATCAAATGTTCAGCTGCAAAACCACTGGCTTGTGCACAGCCAGGCAGTTCCTTGCTCCTGTTTGCAAGAAGCCTCGAGGTGCCCATGGGCAAGGACATGCCTGTGCTGTCAGCGGGACTTCGCTAACAGCAGCATTCATTTTGCAATGGCTACCAATGCCATAGGAAGTACTCCAGATGCTGGCTGTTCATGAGCTGATTTATGAGCAAGAAGAGGAGGGTCACAGCAGCTACCTGTGGTACTGGTAAGCACACAGCAGACGGCATCTGCCTTCAGCTGCAACCCCTGTGGATGCAACACTCTGCACATCTATCTGTCAGCAGTGGCGAGAAGGAGGAATCAAAGCGCAGGAGCCCTTGAGGAAAGGATGAGCAAGTCTTTGCATTTTAGATGGGCTTTGGGTTAGAAAAATAATAAAACCCAAACATTTTAATAGAAAGATCAGCTTTAGGATTGGTAATCTAGCCAGACAGCAGTGGGATGAAGAGAGACATAGGGAATGTTTGATGTAAAATCAAGGTCGTGCCCTGAAAATCAGACACAGACGTTGGGAGAGGTATGTGAACCATTAAAATGAAAGGAAACCCGAGACGGCTGCTCCACCAGCTGCCAAAGACACTGCTCCCTGTGTTTGTGCATGCTGGAGCCCACTCTCCTCCACCTTTGGCAGCATGGCAGATGCTGCTTTGTGGTACCATCAGAGGAGAAGAAACCCAGAGAATAAACCAGAACTGGGCTAACAACAGCCTTAAATTCCTTTCTAGCCTTAATCTAATGTGTGAGAAAAGGTTCAGGGTGCTCTGTGGAAGGAAAGGCTTTGGCCCAGGAGCCCAGGTGGCCGTGGCCTCTACTCACTTGCTGAGCGATCACGGGGAGCCCAGCTCTCCCTGCTCTGCCTCTTCCTCCCATGGTCAGAAGCACCGGTGAGTAAGAAGGAGCTGCTCCATCCTCTGATGCATCCAGGCAGTCCTTCAGATGGTGCCAAAATCCACCGTGGTTCTTCCTGGGGAGGCAAAGGTGCTGCGGGGAGACCAGCAAACACATTGCACACAAGGCACCGGCCTGCACACATACAGAGGAATCTCCAAGCTCTGCTCATTCTCGGTTCTTTTTGCACATGCTGGGTCTGAAGGCTTCAAAATCTTCAGACATTTTACTGCTGTTTTCACTGGGCTCTGTGGCTACTCCATGACGCCAGTGATGCCTGTGGCTCCCATTAGGCTTTCTTCTCTCGACACCTAGCAGGAGAAACCAGCTCAGAGCCTCCATGCAGGCTTCCCCCGCAGCCTTCCCACCAGCCCTGGCAGGTGGGGTGCCAGGGTCCTGGGCAGAGCAGGTGGTCAGGAGGGTGCCCTGGCACCCCGACACGTTGAAAAGCCCAGGCCTTTCACATGTGGGAGTGCATACTGCATTTTTCAGTGTATCAGTGCTGGAAATCCTCTCTTATTTCATTCCCTGGGGTCTTGCATAAAAATTTTGGGGTTTGCAGATAAACAGATCTCTGTACACAAAGCTTTTATCATACCCTGACCTCAGTGTGGTTCAAGTCAACATTTTCCTTTGAATCAATATATATTTTTTATTTTTTATTTTTTTTTCTTTTCAGGGAAGACAGCAAAACAATCCAAAATCCACACTGGAAAGCCCAGCTGAACTGTTTTCAAGGCCCCCAAGGCAGTGGCCGAGCTGGAGATATCTCACCAGCTATAGCGTGAGCTAAGACATAATGAGCTCATGACACATGTTTGTCTTGGCTTTGACCCACCCCACATGAGGCTGTAGCAGCTGACAGCAACATGACAACTGGCTGCAGCCCACACAGCCCACAGCACCGCAAGGACGGCATCGGCCTGATGACTCCGGGGCAGGGGCACAAGCTGCCCACTACAAGAAAGTCCATATTGCTTGACCGTAAGCGTTTACCAGCATGCTGCACCTCAGCTTTATTGCAAGGATTATAAAGCTCGGTAAAGAGCAGTAGGGCTGCTGCTGCCTGGGATGCCATGGTGTCACTGCTTCGTGTGACACGGTGCTGTGTAACAGGACGGTGGGCTCTCACTACAATACTGTGGAAACACCGAGCACATCACAGAGCATCCGAAGGGGGGAGAGGTGCTCCACGCTCACTGTGACCTTGCAAAAACAATTTTTGCCTGGATCAGGCACCCAAGGCTGGTAGGCAGGAAGAGTGCCAGCTGCCATCAGGCAGGAGCACTGCCCACAGTGAAGGGACGGGGCTGTTCAAGGAGCACTGGGGTGACGCATTTCCCTCTTTGTACTTGCTTATCTCAGCAATGGCTCTGATGAAAGCTAGGAGCTGCTGCATGCATGGCTGCGTGTGGCGATCAGCCCAGCTATTTGGTCTACAGAATGAGAATTAAGATGCTTGAGAATGAGCATCTGTTTTTTGCTTTGTTCTTTTTTTTTTTTTCTTCTTAATTTTGGACAAGTCTGTATGTATGAGATTGGACTGTTTTTCTGACAGGTCAGCATAACTAAATGCCTTGAAGCTTTTTAAGGATCGATTCTTTTATTAGATGGCGGCCCAGAAAGCCACTGGGGATGTACAGTCAGCATCCGCCCTTTATGGGAACAGGAGAGGGTGGAAGGGGAGAGGCCGCTGCTCTGATTTGCTTGGCTCGGTGCTCAGGCTCACTGAGTTTTGCTGTGTGCCGAAGCCACGTGGTTTGTGTAGTTGTGACATGAAATCATAAATCAATCCAGTTTGGCTAGGAAAGTTCACGAACCCTTATTGAACTTTTGGACGAACCTGGGTTGAGTTTCGAGCTCATAAGGAAATTTGAAACCAGGCGGGCTTCAGAAGGATTTGTGTTTCACAGCAAACCCTTTGTAGAGCTTTGCTAAAAAGGTGGTGATCAGGAAAACACTGGGTTTGGTTAAGAAAAAGGGTGTTGGATTGAGAACATTTACATAGAGCAAGGCTGACCTGTAGAATAGACCTACTACTCAGTGAGGGAAAAACAGTTGTTTTTGAGAACTGCCTCTTGCATGGCACTGTCAAGGTCTGCTTCCACTTCACAGAGTTGTCTAGCATGGCTAAAGCACCTGCTGGGAGGATCCTTATTCCCCATCAGATTGTGCAGATTTTCAGTGATATCAACCCCCTTAATTTTAAACCTATTAAATTCTGCTGATCTGTTTGAACATTCCCGTTTTTTTAAACTCAGCTTATAGGTGCAGATGTTTCTTACAAACATTTAAATCCAATGCTTGTGAAAGATTTCAAACAGCATCTTCATCTTCAGACAGCTGGAAATTCCTCTGTATTCCTCCCTTGAATGTGAGTGCAGAAATCAAGGAAGAAAGCCCTTCCAGGTAAGGTTCACTATCACCTTTCTGGCTGAAGGGGGTTGCACTCTCCTGCTCCACCCTTCCGGACACCAGATTTCTACAGAGGATTTGTCTAAGTCCAGACTTTGAATAAGCCTTTGCAGTGCTGCTTACTGCAAGTGGGTCAGGGCCAATAAACCAGGAGATTTTAGGATAACAAGGTTGAAGGTCCTTTCTATTTGTCCTCTACCATTTGAACCTTCAGGTTTCATATTTGCTAGTTTTTCTTCCCAATGCACAGGAGTCAGAAAGCGGAGCTCTTCGAGCACTCACATGGCTGTAGAGCCACCTTCTTAGGAAAACAATAAAAAAGCCAAGACTCTCAGAAAGAGCTCAAGATCAGGCATTTATATTCTAGATCACTAAGGGAGTCTCTGACACCTCTGAGCTTGGTCTTTTCACCCATTCACAGTAAGGATTATCAGAAGTTGTACCTTATCTGTTGCACTTCATATGGAAAATAAACACATTGTGTACTAAGGGACTGCTGCAGCTCTTCAGCTCAGAGTCCTCTTTGAGATTAGGATTGCTTTTGCTTTTGGATTTAACTGAACCTGGAGCTGCTCCCAGATTAACAAAAACAAAAGCGTGGGACTTGAGTCATTTTGAACAGCACAAACACACAATAGACTGAAGTTTAAGCAGCACCTTGCAGAAGTCTGTGTCTCTCATAAAGCAAACTGTGCTGATGCAAATGACTAAACTGTGTGGAAAAATACCCAAAAGCTCCATTGTTCTTCTTATTGACAAATAGATTGTGATGATTTAGAGGAAAGGGCTAAAAAAATGAGGACTGTGAAGTGCCTTGCTCAGGAAGGAGTAATGTGATGCTCAAATCCAGAGCAGTGAATTTCCTTTGGCCTGGGCAAAATTCAATTTGGAAGTTTAAGGGAATAATGAGCTGAAAACCTCTTAGCTATGTACAGCTGTCCCAACAAAGCCAACACTCCGGGCCAACTTCTGCTTCCAGAGACATGGCTGCACCTTGTATAGGCTATATATAGGACTGGACCCCCAGGTCTGGGAGCAGCATCTCAGGGTGCACCAGGGTGTTCTGGACCATATGTGCATTCCTGACAGTCTCCCCTTCAACGAGTGGGTCCTTTGGGCCCCCTTCTGACCTCCGCCCTACATGCATGTAGGTCCTGAGAGACCAAGAGAAATCATGCTGCATTAGAGACTTATGCTGAGTTTGGAAACTGATTTGTGGCTTTAAAATATGAGGTGTCAAATATGGGAACTGTTTTACTTTGTGTTTTGAGGTAGTGGATTCAAGTCTGTTTGCCAGAGGAACCCCAGGAGTAAAGCTTGGGAAAGAAGGCAAAGGCAAAGTATCAGACTTGGGCTTGGTAAATAATATATGGGAAAAAAAAAGACACCATCACCATCACATCATGAAGTGGACAGATTACACTGGTTCTTTATCAGGAGGTAGAGGACCAAGAAGGCCTGAAGAAAAAGCTATAGACTAAGGATGTTTTTGTTAGACATTAGGAAAACTTTTCTTGTTGAACCGAGGAAAATGCAAGTTGCAGAGTGCCACAGAGTGAGAGTGGGCTCAATGGTGGCACTTAATGGAGACTCCCAGTGGAACACTATCACTGCAGCTGGCACCCGATCCAGCTTTCTGTGGGTCCCAGCTTGCCATAACTGTGTATGACACTCTTGCATGACCCACAGCCATAAAGCCAACTTGAATGGACTATGCACTGCACCAAAGAATCTTCAAGCCATTGAAGCACTGGGGATTTGCTGTAGTAGAGATTGAGCTGTTCTGTCAGCTAGAAAATTCTGCAAGGGCCCTGCAGGTACCACAGAATTAATCACAAAATGATTAAGGTTAGAAAGACCCTCTGGAGTCCATCCAGTCCAACCCTCTGCTCAAGCAGGACCACTTAGAGCAGGTTGCCCAGAACCACATCCAAATGGCTTTTGAATCTCTCCAAGGTTGGAGACTCCACAACTTCCCCTCTGGGCAGCCTGTAAACCAGTGATACAGAACAGGCTTCCTGCCTGCCATACCCCCTGTGCTCACTTTGAGCTAGGAGAATCACTCTGTGTGAGATACCAGCACTTACTCCAAGCAAGGCTGAACTGGGTAGCTCGCTGGATGTTTCTTTCATCCCAAAGCATCCCTTCTGAGGCATGTTTCTGCACAGCAGTGTGGTTAGGAGATGTGCTTTCAACATTCAGGTGAATTTCTCCACTTCTGCAACTGGCCTAGGAGCACCCTTTCCTAGGTGCTTCCACTAGGAAGGGTTTTACATGGAACAAATTCCCAGAAAGCTGGAAAAGTAGGAGTTGTGCTACCAGCAGCTGGGTAAAGAGTTATTTATTTGCTTGAGCAAAATATTAGTGGAGAGTAAACACGTGGTTGTGACATATCTGTTATCAGCAGCAGGAGCAGGAACAAGCTGAGGATAAATCCTGTATTTCTTAATTGGAGACTTTCTGACCCTGGAAATTCAGAGTCCTGTACATATAGGACTTTCCGAGTGCATGCGTGTGTGGTCCGCAGCTCTTTGTTATATACTGTGATTTTCCCCACCCCTCTACAGAGAGATAAGTGGGTAGGAGGCAGCTGTTTGGATAAGTCAGTGGCAGGTGATAAGATTATAACAAAGCCACTGGTCTGCAGTGGAAAGTTTCTACACCACACGCAGGGATTTTTATCTGAGTTCTACAAATTGCCTTTGTTTCATTTCAAGGGCTTAACTTAGCGCATCCTCAAAGCAAAATGGCTTTGTCCTTCCTGTCATCTTCCAAGATAGAGGAAGTGGTGGTAAGTGTGTGTGTTCCCTGTCACGGGATATCTCCTTACAGCAAAACCTGGAAGCAGCTCTATTAATTAGCATCTTAGGTTTCCTTTCCTTTTTTCCCCTCCTTTTTGGATTCTTTGGCAGAAGAACCTCCTCTTCCTCCTTTGCTCCACCTAAACAAACCAGGCAGTTCAGAGACTGGGTGAAACAAGCCTGTCTGAGCGCACCTGAGCTTGGTGGGGCCTGTCCCTGTGCCTTTCCCAAAACAGGCAGTGCTCACCTTTCCTGCCCTGATGCTGGGTGTTGGCAGCTGGTGCTCAGCCAGGCTGCCACGGTGCTCTTTGTGAGAAATGATGGTTTCACCCTACATAAGGCTGGATCCTGCCATTGTTGACAGGACGGGCAAGATGCTTGTTGGTCTCTGCTGCAGCAGGATTAGTCCTGGGAGGACTAGTTTTTTTTGCTCTCCATCCTGCAGGCATGTGCAACTCCCATTAGCACTCATGGCAACTGCACACACAGGTACTCCATGTATACCCAAAAGTTCACTGGGCAGCTAATGAACTGAGAGCTCAGCCAAGTCTAATGAATTAACTGGTTTGCAGCTACTCTCAGCCACTGTAAAAGGGGAGAGGCTTTTAACACGGCTGTGTTAAGTCTTGAGAAAACATGAATCAAGTGAAATGGTAGCAGAAAAGTGGTAGCTGAAAAGAAATCCAGCTGAGCCTTTCAAGTGCTGGAGACCTCCTTGAAGGGTCTGGTGTGGTAAGCTCAGGGAGCACACTGGTCACCTTTCTGGTGCCAGTGCCCTCTTGTCAGACCTCCAGCAGCTTTCACCAGCATGTCCTGCTCTGGAGGTGGGGCAGGCAGAGCTGGAAATCCAATGCACTGCTACCTGTACAAAGAGAGTATCTGCCCTGTCACTAAGGAAGTCCAACAGCAGCCAGCAGTAAGCAGTGTGTAGCCTTTCCTTCAAAAAAAATAGAAAGCAGCATCAAAATAAAACAGGAGCTTCTTGAAATTGCTTACCAGTCCACAGTTCCTAGGGACCACCACATCTTTGGAATTAAAAAAAAAAGAAAAAGAAAAAGAAAAAGAAAAAGAAAAAGAAAAAGAAAAAGAAAAAGAAAAAGAAAAAGAAAAAGAAAAAGAAAAAGAAAAGGAAAAAGAAAAAGGAACGCATGTTTCTTTCATACAGGCTAAGAGTGAAAAGAACATAATCATCCATCATACAAAAAGGGTCAGCAGCCATGAAAAAAAAACCTTTTCAGGTTAAGAGTTTCTGCCAGCTCTTTCTGTTACGATCTGTATTCCAGCTCCTGTGTGAAACCAAAGCCCCCTTGGAAGGCAGGTCTCTATCCGGAAAAACTTGCAGTGTGTAGAGACAAGACATACAAAGAATGGGAGAAAAAAGGCTCATTATCCCATTTATTGACCAACAGAGCTGGAGAAGCAGAGGAACTCAGAAGTGTTCCTGATGTACTTAGTCTGTGTCCTTCCTTTTTGACAGCCAGAGGGCTTTCTGGCTGCCTGCTTAGCTCACTCTGGACACATGCTCTTTGTCACTGGGATGGTCACAGATGAGGTCCTTCAGGAACATGACTGCATGTTAAATCCTCAGCCTGTCTTAGTCCACACAAAACTGCAAGTGTAGACAGGCTGTAAGTGATTTAACCAGGCCAAAGAGGAATTCGGCAGCAGAGCAACCTTGTTCCCTGCCCACCTCAATGGTAGTCCAGTGTTTAACCACTGTTATGATCCTGCCAGTCCCACGCTCATAGTTTACTGAAAACCATCTGTTGAAAGAGCTTTGCCAAACTAAACCTACCCAGCACTAACTGCAAAGTTTGTAAGCAAGGAGTAAATGAAATAATCAAAAAGCTGGGAAAACATCTAGAGTACTTAGATGGATTTATGCATTTAAGAAAGAGTTGCCCCATGCCTTCACTAACAACTCACCAGCCTCAGAAGGAAATTCTTTAAGTCTTCTGCCTTTTACAGCTCTTGGCTGAGAATGAAGAGATGAAAAAAAGGCAGCATCTCATTAGAAACCCCAATCACAAGCCCTGAACAGCCCAGTAATAGTCTACAGGGCCATTAATTTTTTTTTTTTTTTTTTTTTTTTTCAGAATATTTCTGCCTGAGATTTACTCATACTTTACTAGACATGTAATGAAACAGATGATTTACAACACAATCCTTATATACAACCTTTCTCCTAGAAGACAATCCCTGTTTGTGAAGTGCTGGAAGAACCTTCCGAGCTGTGAAGTGGTTTGATCAGCAGAGGAGCAAGAGGTTGACTCAGAAACCTTTCAGCACCATAATTTTAATTCCCCACCAATGGGACACTGAAGACACACTGAACAAAGGCAGGAGAGGCTCCTTCTGCTGTTGATGGCCCTCAAACAGATGCATGCTGGTGAAGAGGAAAGATGTGCTTGCTTGCTCCAGGCATAGGATGGTGCCCTCTTCAACACCAGGGCAGAAGGCCTGTAGCTCCGTGGAAGTCACCACACCGGCTTCACTGACACACGAGGCCTTGTCCTTGTGTTTTGGTGGCTAAAATGGCTCTCATTCACCCTGATAAGCCAGAAGGGGTCTCTCCCTGTGTAAGACAGCCCTCAGGGATTACAGAAATGCTCTGGGAGCTCCAGCTGGGCACTGGTGTTTAGAAAAAAAGGCAGTGAGGGAGTGTCAGGAGGCTCGTGAGCTTGTCTGCTTGCTCCCTATCTGTGACCCTCTGAGACGGCAAGCCTGGGCCAGCCCAGGGCCTCTATGGACATAGCTGCAGTGTCCTCACCTGCAGCTGACTCATTTTAACCAGGAAAATTGCACCACACAAATCCCCTGGGAGAAGGCAGCGCTGAGGATGGGCTGAGAGCTCACTCCTGTGAAAACAACCCCATTGAAGACTTCTGCTCCACCTGCCCCACCACGAGCAGCGTGAGGCACCAGTCACTTTCCCTCCTTCTGACCTCATCTATTGGACTGAAGCCTTTGCACCAGTTCCCAGACTTTTAATGAGCTGGAAAGTTAATGAGGTGGACACAGAGCAATTTGTTTGTTACAAGCATTTGGAAAAGGTTTTATGTGTGCTTGTATTTGTGCACATATGTGTACGCCAACATATGTGTACATTGGTATACATATATATGTATATGTACATATTCTGCAAATGTACCCATACTAAAATAGATCTAAAACTGCTAACAGATCTGTATGCTTAAGTGTCAAGAACTGATTTCTGTGCTGAAAAGCAGTCTGCTGAGAGTGTGGGGAGGGTACAGACTAATTTAAAAAGAGGGAAATTGCTATCTTGCTTTTAGCTCATGTATTTTTCTTTTTTTAGTGTGTGAGTTGTTTTTTTTTTTTTCTTTTTGGATTTGTGACTATCACTGTGAATATTAGCTTCGTACTTCTGAATGGGCTTTGGCCAAGCAGATCTTGATGTAGATGTCTCTGCTTCCAGTTAGGAAGCACAGGGATTGTGGTATTCACATTCTTTAGATTTCCTGTTGTTGAGGTACAGATCTTGGGCCTCTATTTGTTCCTGATGAAATAAGCACAAAACTACCATTACTTTCAGTAAGGTCAAGACTGGGTCCACTGCAGACAGAGATACATCGAGCACTTTATGTGCAGGCCAGCACTTCCAAAACTGGCCTGATGTTCTTGTTGTTCAATCCTCCTGGCTGCTGTTAATCAATTAATACATGAATTTGCAGACTCCAATGGAGAAGGGATATGCGTATGGACTGTGCACTCTTTCCCTACAGGAATTCCTGTAAAGCTGTCATTAACATAATGCATATACATGAGTCCAACAGAAAGCTATTAACTTATGTATTCATCCAGCCAGGCTCAGTAAGTGCTTTACCATCAACAATCTTGCTGCACTTGAAATTAAATATGTGTGTCAAGGTTAGCGCTTCCTGGGTTGAGAAACTGAACCAGAAGAATACTAACAGATGTTAGCAATATGCATGTGTGGGAGGGGAAGATCACACCTGACTCGTGTCAGCACTAAGCAATATTTGGAGCCTGGAGCTAATCATCTGGAGCAACCCCATTTTTAATGAGGGCAAATGGTGTTAGTGTTCTCCACTGATGCCTTTCCCTTCTCGGTATGCCCTGATGGACTTTCTGAGATGAACACAGTCTGGCCTTAGGCATCCAATAACCAGCATAGCCTCTTGCAGCAAGACAGAGCTATCTACAGAAGTGTCCTTGTCTGGTGTAGAATTTCTTATGGCCACCAGCTCCATGCAGCAGCTTCAGGATGGGCTGGCAATTACCATTCCCCGTCCCCCAGACAACCCTCTGGTTGGAGGTGGGAGCATTGAAATGATGTTCAGGAAAGCTCATTTAAGTTGGCTTTAGTTTTCCTGGATGTATTGCCTTCTAAAAAAAAAAAAAAAAAAGCAAACAGTCATTAGCTATTTCATGAAGTGATTAAGAGAATAGATAACTTATGTCAGGAAAGTACAGGGCTTAAGCTCCATTGGAAAAAAGCCTGCTCAGGTCTGAGATCAGAAGACCAGGTATAAAAAAGACAGCTCTGGCCAGAAGTGCCCCCAGGACTTAATAAGTGGCAGAAATTCACCATGATCCCATATCACACACCCCATGGTATATGAGGGAGTGTGTACAGGAATCAGGGAAGCAGTAAATTTTGTAAAAGGTCCAAGAAGGGGGAAATGCTATGCAAGAACTGAGAATTGGCAAAGATGACTATTGTTTCAGAAAATAAAATAAAATAGACTAATGAGACAATCTGGGAAGCAATACGGCCAGTGAGTTAGACATCTGTTCTGGGGAAAAGTCCTGGGAGCTGTTTCAAGGGATGTGGTAGGAGAGCAGTGACCAAGCCCCAGCTTGATTAGAGGAAATCAGCACAGGAGGGTCGTGTCATGCTTAACTACTCTTCTGGAATTCTTTGAAGATACCACTGCCATGACAGATAAGGGCAATTTAGTGGGTAGCAGAATATTTTGATTTTCCAGAAGCTTTTGACAGTTTTCCATACAGTAGATTAATGGCTTTTGTACAAAGACATTAAAGAGAAGATAAAACAGTGACTGGAATGGAAAAATAGCTTAAAAATAGGAGACAAAGCTTGGCAAACTGTGGAAGAAAGCATTTCTGACTGTTTCTAAAACTGACACCACTCCTATTTATAATGGACCAAATCCTATTTATGTTTAAGCCAGCAGTAGCTTGCCACTGATATCAGATTTGCAAGAAGACAATGAAAAAGGGAGGTGTCCTGCTTTGGTCTATGCACCCCTTAATTCAAAACAGCCTAAAAAAGGGATGGCAATTCACCTCCTTACTGCAGGCAGACAAAGGTAGGAAGGGAACCCCAGGGCGAGTCCCCCCATTAACTCACACAGAGCAGACCAGGAGGGGTCTAGCACGTGTCACTGCCAGCGCTTCCATCCAAACCCCTGACTTGTAGCTGTGCCAAAAGTGTGGCTCTGGCGGAGAGCTACGGTAAGATGTGTGAGTAGGGTGAGACAAGCTTCTGGAAGAAGGGAAGGGCTATCCCTAGTACAACCAGCAGCAGTCTGTACAGCAGCATGCTCAGCGTGTGCCTGCAGCAGGATGAGGCCTCCTCCCAGTGAGATCTTCCTAGCACTGGCTCCTGGGCAAACCCTGGGCCAAGTGGCAGTACCTGCCCCAGGGATCTGCTCAATGCCAGGACATGGGACTGCACGTCCCCAGAAAACCATCACACACGTTCAGTGGTGGTAGCTTCCTGCATCTGTTGTTCTAGTCCTAAAAACCATTGGCATCAAGACCCACCTTCCATCCAGGGCTGGAGAAAGCTGTTTTCCAGCCAGAGAACCAGCCTGCAGCCCCACCAGCAAGCTCTCATCTCCTGTCCCACTCCCTGTGGACCTCTGCCTCTCCTCCTGCCCCATTCCACACCTGTACCAGAGGCTTTTGCTTCCTCTTTGTGCTTGGGAGAAGAAACAAGCCCAGCTTGTGGGTTAATTCTATGGGTCCTGAAATACAGCCCAGAGCCCTCAGCTTTAAAGTGAAATCCCATGAGCTGAAACTTGGAGCCACAGTTTAAATTTGCCAGAAAAAGGTAGGGGTTCATTCTGTTTTTCACATCTCACTATGGGCTCTAAAATTGTACTCTCCCTTCCTCTTGGTTAGAAGGGTCTTTTATATAGCCTGATGCTCTTCTATGCTCTTCTGCTCTGACAAATGCTTTGTTGGTCAGATCCACAGATTTTGGCCTATCATATACTGTCATAAGATCCTAAAGATGTTCAACTTGTCTTCTTCCTACATTTGCACTAGAGTTACATTAATTGCTGGACAAAAGCATATCTGCCAGCAACTTATTAAACAAAAATCTTCCCAGATTTTTGTCTCAGATTTTCCTGCTTCCTAGGAAGCAGGCTACAGAACAGACATATTTCAGATGACTTTGCCTGAGTATTCTTCCTATTCCTTCTCAGTTTTGCCTCTAGCATTTGATCCTGGCTTTTGGGAGGGAGAAAGGGAGAGACAGGAAAAAATGTATAATGTTTGAATGCCAGTTGGTAAACAAACAATATTTGAAACTTTGTTTTAAAATATCACTTTCTACCTGCAGTCTTTGTTTTTTCTGGAAGTAGACAGAGTCCTTGATGACGCTTGAATTATTAAAAACTCCTTTAAAAACTTATTCAATGAATGTAAATCAAGATAATTAGTACACTTAGTAACAATACTGTCTCCTAGTTGGTTTCAACTTGTTCCAGCTGTTTGCACAACTGTGGATTGCAGGACCAGGAAGATTGTGTCCACAGTCATGTTACTGGCAGTGAAGGACTGACCACTTGGGCAGCCCTCTGCATCCATGTAAGCAGGTCATGCAACAAATAAGGCTGAGTTCACCTTGAGGCAATCGACAGAGTTATTTTGGTACTACAGAGCAAAATCTAGCTCTTCAAACTCCTTGAAACTGCCATAAGAAAAGGTCATGCTCAGCAAACAAAAAGAAAATAATACCTGAGTGTTCAAAGTCCGCCTGAAGTTTAATTCCTCTGCCAAAGAATCCGGCACTGAAGTTTAAGATAACATTTGGAAGGAAACAGATGTACTTGGGTGGTTTATTTGAAATAACTTCTCATATCATGTAGCCTGACTTTTTAAAACCTTCCTCTTACTTGAAGAACATTTAATGTGATTACCTTATAGCACATCTATTATTAGTGTTACACGGACAGTTATCTCTAGGGATGTGCACTTTACACCCCCGACTATAATAAACTTATATATATATATATATATATATATATATATATATACCTGAATGCCTAAGTGTCTGCACTTAAATACATTGCGTTGAGTTCCTTATTCAGTGACAATGCTGAGTTCTTACACAATGTTTTCTCTTATTGGCAGATCCCTACAAAAATGCAGTACCACTGTTTAATTCTTTCATCAATAGCACAGCAAGAAAGATGCTAATGTGGCTTGCCAGAAGTTGCCTGCCATGAAATGATGAAATGACAGGCTTGGAAATCAAACCCAGGCATCCCGTCACCCACCCCAGAGCCCTGGATCAGCATCTCCTTTGGGTTGCATTGCCTCATTCACTGTTCAGGAGTTTGGGGTAGGTCACATCACACATGTCTTTGACCTGTGTAATGTGCTTACAGCATTCAGGTAAAAGCATCTGGAGGTCCAGGGTGGCAAGGGACACTTTGTCCTGGTGGGTGTTGTTCAGAGGAAAAGGTTAGACAGCCTAGAGTCTGAAATGGGAGCTTTGGTCTGCTCCTGGCAGCACCCAAGGGGAAAGCCCATGTGTGCACTCCTCCTAAATGAAGGGGACTGTGTCAAATAACCACTAAGGTACCCTCTGCTCTTCTTCCAGCAGCACCACGAGTACCCAGGCACTGGCTAAGCAATAACTAGAGCTTAGAGAAATGGCCCTGGCTGTGGCTGTGCTCCTCCCTGCCCTGATGTGCCTGCAGATTATCTGTCAGGGAGGGCAGGATGAGCGTGGCGCTCTGATGCACCGGGTGCTTTAATCAGCCAAGTAGAATGTTTGGCATCTGAGGTTATCACCTGCTATATGGCTTTCTGGGATTGCCCAGGTATGAAAAGCTATATTTAAACATGCCTTCAAACACCCCCACCCACCACTCCATGCTTCCTAGCTCAGAAGTCCTTCAGGCTGAAATGAAGTTAAAATCAGGGTTAAGTCTAATTACCGAAGTCCCTTGTGGTATTGACATAAGGAAGGCCTTGAATGGAGCAATTTTGGGTTACAGACCCAGGAGTCAGCAGGTATCTACATCACGTCCTATTGGGGAGCTCAGGAGCTGGTAAAGGTTCAGCTGGATCAACTACAAAATGTCAGCCATGTTCTGGCATCCCAGGTTCACACCATTTTCCTCAGTTCCACCTGCATCTATCCCTGATGCTGCCACTGAGCACATGAACCCAGCACACCATTTCACAACCTTGCAGCCCTTTTCCACCTGCTGCAGCAGTCTGAACTGTGTGATCCTCTGGGCTGATGCTGTCCTTCCCAGTGTCTTTGCACAGTATCTGCAACAGGAGGCCCTGATCTTTGCAGTCTGGCACTGCTGCCATAGGGGAGCTTTATAGGGTCCTTTCATTCTCTCTCTGAGCCCAAAGCAATCACACTTTTTAAAAACAATAAAGTGTTTGAAGCTGTTCTTGAATTTTCCTGTAAATTTCCTCACTGTAGAAAAAATAAATAATAGAAAAAAATGAATATGAAAAAAAACCTTAGGAAGGTCATGATTTATTATCTGCCATTGGGTATTAGGGATTGTGAAAGGAGAGCTAGCATCAATTAATATTCGTCAAGGAGAGAAGAATTAAACATAATGAAATCCAGCTGTAAAAATACAATTGAAGCAAAGGATTACAAAGAGCTCTATTACTGTAGGAACAGGTGCTGCAGTGGAGAAGGCAATGAATGGAAATGTCACAACTCCTCTGGGCTCAGAAGCAGGCTCACTTGTGGGGTCTGCAAACTGCAAAGGGGACCTTTTCCCTGTGTGGTGGCATAAGGGAATATCATTTTGGTGCATTTAGGCATGTTGGCACCAGAAAAAGCATTATACAAGCTTCAGACAAAAACAAACAAACAAACAAACAAAAAAAAAAAAAAACACCTGAGATTGGGCATCATTATTCTGTGAGACATCTGGCCCGTTCTCTGTCTTTAGTTTTTTGGATAGAAATTTAGGACAATAAATATATATATATATATATTTATTTTTTTTTCAGACTATAGCCAAGGGCCCCAGCTGTGGTCTGCTCTTCCACATGCACACTGTGGCTAATGACAAGCCCACCTGGCCAGCCCACTAAGTTAAATCTCTTTGATTTCAGGTGCAAATAATGTTTTCCAGATCTGGATAATAGAAAAAGAGACAGGAAATTATATTGCTTACTTCTGGCTCGAGATGGCTCAGTGCTAGAGACGGGGCACTCTGTGATCAGCTGGGCTCCCTGCTGGCAGCATTACTGCTCACCATGCCGACTCAGCAGGGAGCTGTGATTTCCCAAGCTGAAGGGCTGTCACAGGCCATTGACATCATGACCACCATCACAAGGAGCAAAAAGACAACCCTATGCACTTAACATTATCAGCTGCAAACATCACCCAGACCCCAAATCCTCTGTAGGATGACAAACTAGCTTAAAAATCCCATTCTTGTAGGTTGCAATATTTTATGATGTTGTTTTGTAGTCACACAGAACCAGGGAAGCAGGTTGAGTTTTGTTTCAGCAGCTGATGGGATCACAGCAGCTGAGCTGAGGTCTGTCTCAGGGAGCACTTCAGTTCCAACACATCAGCGTAAATTAACATATCTTCCACAAAAGAAAATGGTTACTTTGGTGAGGTCTAGTAGGGATTTCCCAAACATACACTTGTCCCTATGTTTGTTCATGCAGACATCCTTATCACATTTCTTCCTTATCAAGTGACTTCCGAGATTTCAAGAGACACTTGTATCTTTACTTCTCAAACAATGAGCTATCACTATGAACGCAATAAGGTGGTGATGTTAACAGCCATGGCTAGGTCTTACGGAAAAAAAAAACAGCAGTGTTCTTCAGACTTACAGTAGAATTGCAAGAGATGGAAAAAATATATGATCCTTCCTGATTAAAGCTACCACAGATTGAGGGCATCACCTTGGCCAGTCTCTGTCCTCACTGGCCAATTGCATTTCCTGGGATGCTGCTTCTTACACCCCGTAACACCAGAGTACACACATATTCACATGTGTGAGAACATGTCACACATGTTCTCACGTCCTCTGAAGCAGAGAGGTAGGTAGAGAGCAGTCTGAGGAAGCCACCCAAGAGCTGTGAGGAAGAGAAAGAGCTCATCAGTGCTGTAACTGAAGCAAGGTCTCTGGCCTCTCTGATGAAAGGGCTCTCCAAGCAGCCTGGAGAAGGGGACAGGCTCTCAGCTGGCAGCCCAGCCCTGTTCCTCACACCCTGGTGATCATGTATGTATGCAGGCAGCAGCTGCCAGAGCTGCCTCATTATCTCATTTCAAGAGAAAAATCGGATTAGGCTTAAAAAACAATCAGGAAAATTGAAAACACTCAGATTTTCCACATGTGGGTGAGCAAGCCATTGGGTTTGAATATTATCGTACAGGGAACACAACAGTGTCTGGGTGGGTTTGCCTTGCTGCACTTCCCCTGCCCTGCAGGACGGGCGCAGGCTGGGGACCTCTCCTGCAACTTGCCTGGGCGTTGCTGCAGCAAGCCCAGATTTATGGACAGGTTTTGTTCAGAGTGACCTGGAGGTCACAAACTGCCATAACCCATCACATCTAATTGCCCAAAGGCTTTTGGACATGCCCTGGTGCCCTGAAGTCAGCGAGAAGATTCCCAGCAGTCCAAACAGGACCAGGGCTGGGCCTGGCAGGAGCAAACAGAAAGGCTGAGACAATGAGCTCTCTTGATTTCTCAGAATAATCTCCCACTTGACTGGCATAAAACTGTGTTTACAAAAAGAGAGAAGCCAACATTACATAGCTCTCTTGTGAGGCAGCCTTCTTTCCATTGCTTGCTTTACAAAAGCAGAGAAGCCGGCGTTTGCGGCACCACTAATATCTAATAAATCAACAGATTGAAGGCATCTTTCCAAATAGACAACTGTGTTTATTAGTACAAGATACTAGTACAAACACTCTGTAATGAAGATTTCCTCATGTCTTTGTTTTATGTTTATTATAGCCTCTCTTGTGTGCAACAAATAAAACTGACACAAAGATTATTAGAGTCATAGGCACACTTGGATGTGTTTCGCATGTCCTGGAGTAACTAGCACAACACAGCAATGTAGCAGGAACTGCAAGGGAGTAGGTGTTGCTTCATGTTACAAGGAAGACAAACACAAATTTACGTGGGTAGTTTCCTGGGAACTGATCCCAGGTATGCAGCAGAAGCCCTTGCTGTCTCAGCCAGAGCAACGGGAGGACAAAGCCTGGGGAAGCACCTCAAAACTGGGCTGTTGTACCCCAGGGTATGAGGGCTGGATCTGGCCATCCAGGAGATGGCTGTGACTGCAGAGGACTACTGGCCTCACCAGAAACACCATGGTGGGTGTCACAACACCCATCTTCATTGCTGGTATCCTTAACTGATCTGGGGAGTGATCCCAGGGGCTGTCAGCTCCTGACACAGGCACATGGAAAGTTGGCCCTGGGGAGCTCACGCACCCTAGAGAAAGTCTACTCCTGGGGAAAAATAAAAAGGAAAAAGGAAAAAAAAAAAAGAAAAAGAAAAAAGAAAAAGAAAAAAGTGTGAATCAGGTCACTAGGAAATGAGATTATTTGCAACAAGGAAACCTGAATTTTAAGGTGAATTATAATTCTAGGGGCCCCTTTTGATAGATTCGTGTTGGCCAGTGGTTCTGCTTAGCCCAATATTAATTTAACTCAATTTTTATAACATCAAATGATCAGTTTCAATGGAAGTGAGACCCCGAATGTCTCAATTTGGACTCCAGAAATAGAGTGCACAGCTTTACTGGACTTTAAATTTATATGAGAAAATGTTTAAAAATTGTTTCCTTATCAAGAGAAGCCGATCAACCTTGTGCTACTGGAAAAGTGATTGGGGGAATATGAGAAAGACATTCTGTGAAAATTTTTGACATCATTAAAGGGCTAAAGTAGATAAACCTTTTCCAGGGATTTAGTAGTCAGCTCAGGTTAACAGCCTGAAGCAAAATAACTCATCTGGTTATATATTCTATGGGAAATACCCTGGGGCAGTATGTATTGGTTTATTAAAAAGCAGTAGAAATGCAGAATCAGAAGGCTGATTAAAAAAGAAAAAAAAAAAAAATCCTGTTACAGATTAATCAGGATGTTTTGTTAATTACAATCTATGCAAAAATATTACTTTGTCCTCTTGATAAAGGAAAAATAAAGACCTCTGCAATACATATTTATCCTCAAAAAGAAACAAACATATGAAGAACTGCCAACACCAAATCTCGGTCTTGTTTGCATAGTGCAGTACTGCCAAAGGCAACAATGTGAAAATCTGCAAGACCCAAATTCATCCGGGTGTTGTTCAGCTCACCCTGGTGGAGATACAGCTGGGACAAGTTTGTCTCAGCAGAGATAAGCAGACTGAGGGATTAGACAGACCAGCAGAGATATCGTCCCAGTGCTGGGAGAAGCGAGGAGATGCCACTGCTGGAGGCTGGTTTAACCCAGGCAGCAGCGCAGAGGTCTGCAGTGCTCCTTGTTTCTTCCACGTGGAAGTGCACGCTGTTCCCTGCCGCTGGCTGATCCAAGCAGCTCTGAATCCAGCCGTGGGGTGGTTTCGGGGGATGAGCACCGGGCTCTGGCTCAGCAGGACTTGGGTCCCTTCCCAGCCTTAACACTAGCTGGGAATGTTTCCACACCTGTAACACAAGGATAAATACTTCAGTGACCAACCACAGGAGTCTAAGTAGAGCACAAGAACAAGGCAAATGTGGTGATACTTCTCTGCCATATACTCTCCCCTCCTCCTAGAGCCTTTGTGGTTTGTTTTCCCCGGATAAGAATTGTTTTTGCCTTTAATAGCCCTCAGTGGATCTTCTTTCCTTCATGAAGCTCTTTGACACCAACAAGAAAAGCAACTTCTTTATGAAAGCCCCTCATTCCTAGTGTCCTCTCCTTGTACAGACTGTTATGGGTCCTGCTTGATGGTCCCACCTCCTAACGACAGATACAAGATGCCAGTTTTATTCCTTCTCCAGGCTGCACGGAGATCTAAACTCTTACTTACACTCTCGATCACTTACACACATGCATTTGACTGCTGTCCCTTTCTGCTCTGTCCTGTCAACCCTTGCCTGTTGCCTCAAAGGGAAAGGTGACGAACCACCAGGAACACGGCCTCAGAGCCACACTGAATTAGTACACCTTTCCAGTTTCTTAATCTTTGGGTAAGTTAACTGAAGAGCCAGAGAACTGCTCAGTGTGTTTATGCTATGCAGACCTATGCTGTGAGATGCTTTCAGCCTTGAAGCCACCCACCCCAGATTCTGCAATAGCACAGATACATTTGTCTGTGCATTTCTAATCTACCTGCCACGCAGCATGGAGATACCATGACATTTATGTCAGCAGAAGTCATTATACCTTTCTAGCACGTCTTTACTTTGTGGTGGATCAGGGACAAGCCAGCAAATGTCAGGCAGGGCTAGGGCTGCCGTGGAGCTGTAAGCATGCATTGCTTGTAGCACTGCATTTTGCAGGGTATGCAGATGGTTAACATGAGCTGCTGCTGTAGGAGACCCTGGCAGAGGGCTTATCTGAAGGAAAGCCAGATCTCACACAGCCCAGTAGGCTGATGTTAATTGTGATGGTCTTCATCAGAGTTTCTCAGAAACGTTAAAATACATGTGTTGCTGTTTATGTAATTGCCATCTTCTTGTTTAAAAAAGGGAGAGAGGGAGAAAGGGAGAGAGAAAAAGAGACAGAAGTGTGTGGGAAAGAAAATAGGGCTGATTTCAGACATTTGGTATGAGCCAGATCTCTACTTGACTAACTTCATCTGTGTTCTGCATGGTGTTTGGGTAAAGCTGACATGGATTTAAATGAAGAAATTTGGACAAAAGGATGAAATGAAGTGCAAGAGAAATATAGGCTGAATTTTAGGACATAATGTTTAACTGTCAGGGGATTTTTTAGACTAAAGAAGTTAAAATGGACTAAAGGTCTTGGTATTTCCAGCATCTGCATGCCATGTAAGACAACCTACGAGGGAAAGTGCTTCTTCTCCCTCCCCTGTTCGTGCCTGTAAGCACCCCAGGACCACATCTCAGGGAGCCGTGAGCCAGCACGTGCACACACCGCGGATGAATGTGGCCATGCAACATGGCCAGAGACAGACAGACGTGAAGGCTGGGGCTTCTCTGGGGGAACGCTGGGCCAGCTCACCCAGAGGAGAGTGAATCCATGTTGTCTTGCATCAGGGCACAGTCTCTGTGCTGGCAGTGAGTGTGTAAGGGACCCAGCCTGAGGAATTTAGGTCACTGTCACCAAGGGCAGATCACTGCCCCAGGAACACATCGCATCCCCGGTCTCTGTCAGGAAATCTTCTACAGGTGGCACCAGGTCTGAAATCAAAGGCAGATCTTAACGCAAGGAGGCAGGTGCCAGCTCTAGATGTCTGTGCCACTCAGGCAATTAGCCGACAAATATAAACCAGATCTCCACATTTCAGAGCTCATTTGCATTGCTCCTGAGACAGTCTGTCGGAAAAGGATGCAATTAGGTTGAAGCTGACAAGATTTATGCATGGGGGCAAAATAAATAAATAAATAAATAAAGTAAAATAAAAATGAAGCCTTCAAACACCCATGAATGTCAGTTCTGGCACGAGCAGCCTTCAGAGGACAGCAGTCACTGGGACTGCAGCACTGGTGAGGGAGACACAGAGATGATCCCCTTCCAAAATTCAGCAGAGAGGAGATGCTCACAAGCCACCAGTACTTGAGCATTGCTGGCAGCGTTGGCGGGAGGTTGCTATTAGCAGCTGAGCTGCTGCACTGCCAGTCAGAGCTGCCACCTTTGGCATCATGAGGGTGTAGCTCGGTTGGGCCTTTGCTGCTTCCAGAATTCAACCCCTGCTCTTCATGGATGCTGCATGAGGGCCTGCAAAACATAGCCTTCCTTTCATCAGACATACTCCTGTTTTAAATAGGAGGGTTGTCGTTCCAGGATCATGTGCGAGCTCAGCAGTCACCACAATAGACAGGCCAGCAGACGCCCCGCTGGCCTGTCCCTCTCACTTCTGCTTAACTAGGTTACACAGGCAAGGTGCCAAAACCTGTCTTCCCTCAATAGCAGGAAAACTCCATTAGAATTCATCCACCGCGGCTGGCATACCCGTTATTTAAGAGTAAAATTGCTTAGAGTGAAATCACCTGTTTAGCTTTGAACACTGAGAAGACTTGGAGTTATTTTCCACTTGTGAAATTCAAAATTGTGAAGAGAGAAAATACAGCTTTGCCATGCAGACCATTGTTAATTCTGCTCTGTGGTGAAAGAGTGCAGTAATTAAATGATTAAAGCATTTTAAGAGTTGTTGGAGATTGTTCAGTTGGAGTGGCAAAACACATTCCCTCCTTCCGTTTTTCTCTCTTGGCATCACTCTGACAGGAGCTAATGGTGTCTGGGCAGCTCAGTTGTGAGACTGGCCCTCTGTTTGCCACCAGGCAGTCATTTCAGCAGGCTGTTCCTACACAGCACTGCCACCTCCATTCTGCAGGCAGGACGGATTTAGAAAGGAGGGCCCCCAGCAGCCCTGCCAGGATGCTGCCCACTGCTGCAGGCAAGCCCAGGGCAGCCCTTCCAGCTGCATTTTAACCCAGATGGGTTAAACGTGTCAGAATCCTCTTGTACCACTGACAGCCAATATATTTGCATGTGAATTAGCAATAACAAAGAAATGTGATCAGCTATGTTGCCTTTGTCTCACTGGCTCAGCTCCATAAAGATGCATGGCCCCAGGACTTGCAGCAGAAGAGACAGTGAACTGTTGATTCCTAGCTATATTCCCCAGGACACTCACAACTTTCTCAATCTCTGTTATATCCTCTTTTATTCTATCTTTTTTTCAAGCTTAATAGTCTTATCAAGCTCCATCATTCCTTGTAAGAAGCTATGTTTGCTACCTTTCTTCTAAACTGTTTGCAGAGAGGTACCTACAGCTGCACAGGGGTGAGCCAAGATCACTACCCTTGGTGCAGCATTAGGTGTCCTCTTTTGTCCTCGCTTCCTTTCCCAGTATTTTTCAACATTTGGTTGGTTTCTGACTGCTGCTGAGGATGGAGCTGCTGTTTTCATGGACCTGTCTACACAGAATCTATCACCAAACACACAAAATTGAGGTTATCCCCCCCATATGTACCATGTCACACATTTTGTATCATGTAAACATGTATACACGTACCATGTAAACATTTTGCATCAGTCTACATCATTTATCTACAAGATGTTGATTTTTTTTTAATTATTTCTTTATTGACAGCCTGTCTCATTAGGTCCCCTTGCAATTCTGATCATTGTCCTCCTTCACTTCAATACCTCAGATAACTCTGTGTCACCCTCAAAGGTTAACTCATGGCTCCTTTCCCTTTCCAGAACATTTTTGAATATCAAATGACCCAGACTTGACTTAGATGTTTAGCACAGACAAGAGACTTGCCCAATATCCTTGGTGACTTCCCCCCACTGAGGAAAATTACCATTTACTTTCAACCATAGTTTTGTATCATTTAGCCTATTACTAGTGTGTAATACCATCCCCCAGGTTACTTAAGTTTCCATTAATATTTTCATAAAAAAAAAAAAAAAAAAAAAAAAAAACACTGGAAAACCAAGGAGACTGTGCCCCAGCATCACACATTAGCTCACCTCACCAAAACATCCCTTGAGATTTTTTGGGCACAAGTCCCCTCACAGAAGCCAGATTGACTCTTCCCCACTCACCTGTTTTCATCCAGGTGCCCACTAACTCTACCCCATTTCACAGTCTGAGCTAATTTGCCAGGCACAGATGTCAGACTTGTCATTTCCTAGGTTCCTCTCCCTTTCCAGTCCCCATCCCTTTTACATGTGATTACAGTCACATTTGCCTCCTTTCAGTCTTCAGATGCCAGTCAATGACTGTTAATTACTAGTTAATTTCTTGACTACAACTTGTATGTTAGATTTCATTTAACATTAATTACGTATAGAATTTCAGATGCCTAAATTATTCCACTGTTAAGATTTTTTCAGGACAGAGGCCTGTACAGGTGCTGAGTTTCATGAAGGACTCAGTTTTAACCAGGAGCATGAATTAATTACAGATTCACAAGGTAAGCATGCATATGGTTTATTTGCCTAGCCACACAAGTTGTTAGGCATTGAATTTACATACAGCAGGACTTTGCTTGCACAGATGCTGCAGAGCTTGAGCTAATGCATTCATTTACTGAAAAAGCCATCCTGCTGTATTTCATTGTACAGGGTGGCTTATGCATAGTTTATTTTGTATGTTGTTTCTATTTATATCTCTCAACACCATTATTATTTTCTTTTTAAAAAAATCTGTATTTGGAACTGCTGTGTTGATGGTATGTTAAAATCTTGAAAGCAAAATTGACTGGTCTCTGCTGAGATCAGTGGGATATTTGCCTCAGATTTCAACACAATGCCAGGAGTTCATCCAGATCTGCTCATTTCCCCTGCTAGCAGTAAGAACAGAGCAATACCTCCCCTTGTAACCATGCTCCATGCATGAACTCCATGCCAGGCCCAGAGAGTTTGTTGGGATTCAGCAAGGGTGAGGTGAAACAAGATGGAGTAAGATACCCTTGGCAAAAGAAACCAATGTCCGAGGAGCATACCTAAGAGTTGAGCTTCCAGTACGAAAAGAGACTATGCAGCCGCTTTCTAAAAGACTGCCTTAGAAGATACTAACAGTACATTTAGGAATGTAGCCACAAAACTGGACAAAAGAAAACACAAAACATTAAAATTAGTATTGAGGTACATTGGCCAGAAACTGACCTGCTCGAGGTGCTTAAAGCCTTCTTTGACTCACTCTTTAATAGTAAGACCAGTTGTTCTCTGGGTACCCAGTCCCCTGGGCTACCCTATAAGCGAGTGAGTCTGACCTCAGTGCCAGGGAGGGTTATAGAGCAGATCGTCTTGAATGCCATCACACAGCCTATTCAGGTCAACCAGGTGATCAGACCCAGTCAGCATGGGTTTATGAAAGGCAGGTCCTGCTTGACAAACCTATCTCCTTCTATGACAAGGTGATGTGCTCAGTGTGGGGACTGAGTGGTGGAAGAGTAGCTGGAAAGCTGCCTGGTGGAAAGGGACCCGGGGATATTGGTCAATAGCCAGCTGAATATGAGCCAGCAGTGTGCTCAAGTGGCCAAGAAGGCCAACAGCATCCTGGCTTGTTTAAGAAATAGTGTGGCCAGCAGGACCAGGGAAGTGATTGTGCCTCTGTACTCAGCTCTGGTGAGGCTGCACCTTGAATACTGTGTTCAGCCCCTCACTACAAGAAGGACATCAAGCTGCTGGAACATGTTCTAAGAAGGGCAATGAAGCTGGTGAAGGGTCTAGAGAACAAGTCTTATGAGGAGCAGCTGAGGGAGCTGGGGTGGTTTATCTTGGAGAAAAGACTCAGGGGAGACCTTATCACTCTCTACACTCTCTACAAATACCTCAAAGGAGGCTGTAGTGGGATTGGGGCTGGTCTCTTCTCTCAGGCAACAAGTGATAGGACAAGGAGAAATAGCCTAAAGTTGCACCAGGAGACTTAGGTTGGATATCAGGAAAAAATTCTTCACTGAAGTGTTTGTGTGGTATTGGAATGGGCTGCTCAAGGAAATGGTTGAGTCACCACCCCTGAAGGTATTCAAAAGACATGTAGATATGGAGCTTAGGAACATGGTGTAGTGAAAATCTTGGCAGTGCTAGGTGAATGATTGGACTTGACGATACTAGAGGTCTTTTCTGACCTAAATTGTTCTGTGATTCATTGATACTTCCTCACAAGGTAAGAAGACATCTCCAGAGCTTTAGAGTGCCCTGTACATACCTACAGCAGAGTTTTAATTGCATCAGGTCAGCATAGTAGGCCCTGATCTAGGATACTGAAAGCAGAGACACTGGCCTGTGCAGGTGACAGAACTAAAGTCCAAAATCCGGAGACAGAAGAAAGAATCTCTGGAACACTGTAAGGTCTTAGGGCAAAACTGTATCTAAAGCAGAAGGTAACTTATGGGTGGTGGCGAATTGAACATGTTGGCTAGCAAGTCTAAATTGGCACTACTGAGATCCTAGTATGTACAGGTAGGATCTTGATATACTTTTAGGGGGAAGATTTGTGTTTTTAGTAACGTCTTTGTGGAAAACCTCTTCAGATATAAGATCACAAAAAGTACCATGAAATATCTGAGCAAACTATAAAACACTGCTAGCAGTATTGTGGAGTAGAGATGGAACAACTGTTTTTACCCTCTGCCCATGTGCACCTTCCATGCACTATTTCTGCCAGTAATTATGTTTTTCATGCATGACCAGTGCAGCAAGCCCTTACTGGATATTTCACCAGCTTACTGCAGATCATCCAGTATGTGTTCTTGATTTCCAGAGATCTCTAACAACCTAACCCATCATTCACACATACAACAGGGAAGAAAATTCCTCTTGGAGTTGAAGAAATCCAGCCCTTCATTAGTTAACAATGTTCTTTTCCCTCTTCTTCAAAATAGAGAAAAAAATATTTTTTATGCTTGAGAAATTCACTTTTTCCACTTCATTTTGGATGCTTAACCATTTAAGATTACCTTTAGATGGAACTGACCTTTCATGCTAGACTTGACTAGGAAGGTAAAGCATTTGAGAGCTGGAGAAAGAAAGAAAAAAAAAAAAAAAAAAAAAAACACCCCAGAAATATGCCCCTTCTGATAGTTGAGGTGTAGATCAGTTAACAAAAAAGAATATGAAGGAATCAGAGCTAAACAGCTAAACACCCAGGTTGCAGTGAGTTTTAGGAAGAATCAGGTGTCTACTTAGTTCACCCATTAAATCTGATCATTAAAAACAAAGACTCAGGCTTCCTGAAACAGAAGATTTCTATGTCTGCTTTATACAAGTCCCAGACAAGAAAATGAAGGGGAGTATATGAGATATTGTGAAATAACTTTGAAATTCTGAATGCAAGTGAGTTTATTTTTATTAGCCATTCTTCATGTAAGCTGTTTGCCTCTCAGGCACCTCACCTCAGATGTTCCTGGCATGCATGGCTCACAGTGCTTGCCTTAGCTTTATTCATGAAATCCATTTCATAATAGCAGGAGCACATTCCCTGAGGGATTATTACACTTCTGGAGGCTTGGACAGAGTGCTCCAAAATGTCACTGGAGGCATCCTAGAACTGCCCAGCAGGAGGCTACATTCAGGTCACATCGTCCAAGGAGGAATTGCACACATGTTGTTACACTCAAAGTGAGTTTATCCTGAACGTAACTCTGTGGCTACCAATCAAGATAATCCAAGCCAAAGTCTGGTCCTGTATTTCCATGGCCAGTTGACATTCATTTCTCACAGCTAGATTAATTCTAAACTTTCTTTCCACATGAGTTCAGAGTTAGGATGGGTCCTGCTGTGGCCCCACTTGGGAAGATGTTGATTCCGTGGGCTGCTGAAGAAGAGGCAGCTGTGATACTAAAAACCTACCTAAAATATAGTGAATGTGAAAGCTCGTTCAGAACATTTATCATCCCCCACTCTTCCCCCCCCCCAAAAAAGCTGAACAGATCTAATCAGGAAAAAAGGGGACATTTTTGCGACATGCATGCACTCATTTGGGCCTGCTTTGACCCAAATGGGCAGCTGAAGGAAGGACATGACTATGAGGAGAGAACATATTTGCTGATGGCATCTTGTGCAAATGTCTCTGTCTCCCTTAAAAGCCCATTCATTTAGCTGCCACAGGCCAGCCATTTCTAATCAAATGCTACCAGGCACTGATACTTAATTAGTTTAATTGCAGAAAGATTTTGGAGTTTCAGAAGGTTCAGAGTTCATTTACTTTTGTCCTCCTTAGGTTTCGCTCACACACATCCATCCTCCAGAGCTCCAGCCAGGGTTACAATCAGAGCGCCAGAACAGCTTGTGCATGCACACATAGAAGAGATCATGCTCAGGAACTTTTGATTAGCTAGACAGCAATTTCATTTACAGACAGCAGTTGAGCATCATCCAGGAAAATGAGTTAACTGAAATATAATTAAGTGCATGTCAGCAGAGCAAGCTGAATTAGTCTGTTGAGGAAATTTTCAGGCTCTCAGATACAATAGGGGTTCAAAAGAGCCTATAGAAATAGAATAAAGGGACACAGCTACCAACTCACATTTCTAATTAGAGAAGAAAGTATGAATGGAACACAAATTTCCCCCACATCTCGCTCACCTTTCACATGCCCTTTCACAGAGGGATTTCTACATGCGGGAACATTTCAGGCACATCTCGAACTTGTTTAATCCAAAAGTTAAACCGTGTTGGCAAGTTAGCTCAAGTCACTCTGGGCAGAGGGAGGCCAGTTTCTGAGGCAGTCAGTCACGCACTGAGGCAATGCCGTGTGAGCTGGGAGATCAGCCATGCAGAAAAGCCAGCCAGCTCTGCCCAGCAGCTCATCAAAGGGTATTCGCCGGGAACACTCAGCAGTCAATCCTGATGCTGAAATCCAGGCTCAAGTTTCAGTTTCAAGTAAATTCAAAGTTCACAAGTGAGGGTATTTTCTCACAGGTAGCAGTAAGCCTCTTTATTCTGCTTTCATGCTCCCAGGTCAATTCTTTGCCTCGGATAATTAAACACAGTGTGGGGCTGAGGGACTGTACAATAGGACACACTCGGGAAGACACCCCAGGACCTCGACGTGGCCTCAGGAGCCCCTGCCTCCCCCCAGCCTCCCACCTACGTACAAGTCAAAGCTCCAGAGTTGCAACCCTACAATGGGCATTTCCACAGCTTCTTCTACACAAATACAAAGACCCAAAACATATTGCCTGCTTTCCCAGAGCCCTCCCTGGCTGTGAAAATCTGGCTCCCCAACAGTGTGCAAATGGGTGAGTTGAAGTTCCCCTCCTCACTTTGACTCATAAAATCACATTTGCTGCTACTCCTGATAAGAAAAAAAAAAAAATGACACCTTTCCAAGCAGGGATAGAAAACAGCACTCTGTTTTTCTGACACGTATTGCCACAGTCTCAGGTTTAAACCAGACCCAAATGGCCATGCTTATTATTCTCCTGTGGGCAATGAGGAAGCAGTTTCTCAAACTAGAGATGTAAACTGGAGTGATTCATTGTGCTTTACATGCCTCATGTGATTTTTCTAGCCAATTTTGGTAAATACAGTATAGGAAATCAGGTTCTGTATGAACAATTGCTAAAAAACTACTGCTAAGAGCCCCATCACTTTTTGCCTCATTTAATATTCTCTATAATTATGCTAGTCATAAAGAAAATCATTCAGTATTACAGTGGATGTCACATGCCCTTCCACAGAAACCTCAGCAATAATTAATGCTCCATTAACACCTTAAGTGTCTCGTTATTATTAATTCATATAACATTAAAATTGATGAGGCTATTTTAGGGAGGAAAGAGTCAAGATGTGTTGTACACAATTGTATATTTTTTTGGTGTATGGCCACAATGTCCACACAAGAGCCACAGTGCATTTGTTTAGTGACGACTGCCAGAGAATCTGCAGCCCGGGCTATATTCTCCCTGCCTGCTGCCACGCCATAAATAGCTCTAGCTCAGACAAGGAGATGCTTAAGACACTGCAAGGGAACACCAGCAGAAAATGATGAAATTATGTTAGGCCTTTCTGTGAAGAGCCCTAAGACCCAGGAAAAATTCACTCTTTTCCCATCTCTATCATGCTTCCAGATGTCCAAAGCTGCACTGAGTCCTCACCCTGTCAGTAGATCAGGCTCTTGGTTCAAAAGAGGGCATGGGGTGTCTTTGTTTATGGACAGAGCCCCGACAGGAAATATTTTGCTTAAGCAAAATATTTTTTTAGCTTCTTTTGATCCACCAAAGAAAACTTAGTTACCTGGGATCAGCTGAATCTTCTTTACATTTGATTTATTTATTTTTTAACTTGGGCTGCTGGGAAAAGTCAGACGACTTTTGGGCCCAAACTTCAGTGTTTCCTAATCTGGGAGTCTCAGGGTATCCTGCAGCCCCCAAAGGATGAGCCCTGCCAGGCAGGCAGGTGTGACCTGCCCGGGGTCACGCAGAAGGAAACCTGTGGCTGCTGGCAGAGAGGCTCCCACTGGGAACCTGCAGCACACCTGGCAGGGCTCAGGTCTCCTGCTTCCCACCCCAGGGTTTCACCACTGGGCTCATCCCTCCTGCCCCATGGCTACGAGAGGCACTTTGAACCCAAGGGCTGCTTTCGGCACTGCATTCAGTGCCTTTTCTCTGTGTTTCCCTGCTGCTATATTGGCTGTAATTGATTTTCCAGCTATTACTGTCATCAACAACCCTACTAACAAGAGACATCAAGGCAAATGGCAAACCCCCCACGGCTGGGTTTAATAAGGGCTGGAGTTCCCCAGTCAGGTCTGGACTACACATAGCCTTCTCATACCACAACTTGGAAGAGATTTTCCTTTCTTCCAAAAACAACAGGGAGCTCTTCTGGTTGCACGACCCCCAGTCCTCAATTAAGCTATCCCACAGCTGTTGCTGACTTCTAAAACTGGATCGCTCAGAAGTGTGGCCTTTGTGTTGAGATTTACCACCAACGAAAAGAAAAGAAAACCTGCCAGTGCCTGAAGAAACAGACACACTTTTGTTTGACCCCCTCTCCACACACATAGGTATATACAGGGGTACCTTGAAAATAAAGTTGTGTCATTCATTGCAAAACCTTGGTTATATTAGCCAAAACCATATGTTTTTTGCACACCTGGAAATGTCATATATTTTTCCTGCTTTTATAGTTTTCCTTCCTTGGAGGAAGGCTTCACGTTCAATAGGATACGCTGCCTCCTTTTCCCCTACATGTTGTTTTCCTTCCCCCACATGCCATCTGCTACAGCTTCTCCAAAAGAAGCAGTCTAAATAAGAGGGGGGCTCCCTGCACTACTACTGAGATAAGCCTTGTGCCGCAAGGGCACTTCTAAAAGGGCCTGCCTGCTCACTTCCCAAATAAAATCTGCCATTACCAGTGCTCTTTCTGAGCTGAAGCTACCCAACCATGGCAGGGGGTAGCTTGGCAGATTCAGCATCAGATTCATCACCGCTCACCTTGGGGACCCTTTCTCTACGTGCCGCTTTCCCTCCCATCCCAGATATTGCACTGAGGTTGCTACTATAAAAACAGCAAGTGCAGCAAGGTGCATACAAATTGCAAATAAAAAGTTAATGGTCACATCCTCCAGTGCTCCATGGAGAGAAAAGGGCCATTAGCTTCATTAAAGCAAGGAAAAGCATTCTTTTGTGCTCCCATTTTCCTCTTTACGGCAGCGTGTAAAATGCACATATCTGTGCCTCAGTAACCTTGCTTTGAATTATAGCTTCTCATTACAAAGAAGAGGCTTTTGCTTCAGTTACACGTTTCCTTGAAACACTTTTTTGCTGCTTTTCTTCTACAATAGGCACTTTGCTAATTCATCCTGAATCTACGAGCATATGCAACCAGAGGTGACAGTCCAAGGAACCTGGGTCCCAACTCATTGCCTCCAGATCTGATGTCCAGGCCGACTCCTCAGAGTTATGTAAAGACTGTATGCGCCTGTATTTAGAAGTAGATCTAAGTTTAGAGTTCATTTAGGAGTCTCTGCCATAAATATTCATTCAATCTAGAATAGCTTTGGTTTTGGTATTTTTCTACTTGCAGTCCCCCACCTCTGCTTCTACCTTATTATACCAACCCACAGCACAGCAAAGCAGCCTTTTTTTTGGCTTCCCCATCATCGCATGCATTTCTGTGGAGGTGAGTGCTTTCATTCTGTATCTTCCTTCTTTCCTTGAAAGCCTCAGTCTCATCCTTACCAGAGTAATGGGGTGAGGAGGTAGCCCAGACCCAGGGAGTTTAACCCGAAGGACACTTTGTCCTCTATCACTTAACCCTCTAAAAATAGCAGGCTGGATTATGTCATCACTCATTTACATTTAGCAAAATCAAAAATACTTCTCTAAGTGTTGTGGACCTGGCTTTCACTGACTCCGTGGGCTTGTTCCAATTTACGCCAGTGTAATGGAGATTAAAAGCAGACCTGGATGGCCAGTGACTGTTGACACTGCTGTTCCTCCTTTGGGTCATAGTAGGGTCAGGACAGTCGTTATCTTTCTGCTTTGATGTTAAGCACTGATGATACGCATGGGTTACTCAAGTTTGGCTCTGGATTCAGAACTGAATCTGAATTTTCTATCGGAAAGTCAGGATCCAGGCTTAGGTAAAGCTATACCATCCCAGATTAGTTGCAAGGAAGAAATCGTGAAATGTAGAAGAATTGGATATGAATCAAGAGGGAAAAGCGAAGGAGGCATTTAACTGAAGCCATTCTGTATTTAAACATGTGGACTTAAAGATTATGTATGACTGCTGAACACTTCACTAGCATGCATTTCATTGACTGAAGACTCATAATTGTTTAATTCCTATCAATTTTGTTTCATTTTCATGAAGAAGCAGCAAATACAGGTACCTGAGGAGTCTGTTCTCTTTGCTTACATGCCTCAAAAAGGATTTTTCAAACTGTCTGCCCAGCTCGTGGTTCAGTAAGCATTTAAGCACACACTGGACTGAAGTTCCCTAAGTGGAACCCAGTCCTGCTCATATCCTGAACAAAAAAAAAAAAAAAAAAGAGAGAGGCCTAGCTTACCTTCAAGACGGGAATAAATAAAACCATGCTATAGAGTTGATTTCCCCCCCTCCTTTTCCTGAGGAATCTGTCCATCCATAAAAATCAATGGATGACTATTCATTTCTCAACAAAGCTTCCTACCTGTGAAAGACAGCTGCCAACAGAGACAGCGTTTGACTGTGAGGAGGCTAGCACACAGATGCTTTGGGTAAGGAGTCATGACATGCAAATTGAAAGGATTGCTGCTGAGGGCATCTGTTACTGATCTCAAAAAGAGGAAGAAGGAAGCATTCCTGAACCATTTTATACAGGAGCTCGTGAGCACAGGATGCTGTGCTCATGGGGACTTTAATTACCTTGACATCTGCTTGTTGTGATGTTCCTAAATCCTAAGCCAAAGCATTTTTTATTCCAGATAGGCTACCACAAAAGTCATCTTATGACATATAAAGGATAGATGATAAATAGAAAACCAAAGCTATTCTGGATTGAATGAATATTTACAGACAGAAAGTCCTAAATGAGCTCTAAACTTAGAACTACTTCTAAATATAGGCATAGCCTCAGTGCCACATGGGAAAGGAGGGAGCTACGAGCTCTGTCTGGTACGCAGCATCTTTCTAGGGAATTGCCAAGCGTGGTGCTGTATGTGTCAATATAATAACCAGGCAAGCTTGCTTAAATGCTCACTCACATATATGCCTGCTCTCAGCTCTGCTGATGGCTGCAGTACAAATAGAGTGATTTTCTCCCTGTGGACTGCAGGCAGGAGAGGCTAGGTACCCTACACAGAGAAAAGAGAGGAAAAATCAAATTCAGGGTGAATCAGAGTAGAAGTCTAAGTTAAGCTAAAAGATACTAGCTGCAACCTGGGGTCTAAGAGCAAAGGAACCATATATTGAAATTGTTCAGAGGAGCAAGTGAAGATGTCAGGCACTCTGCAGACAAAAGGATGAGTAGAAAAAAAAAAAAAAAGAAAAAAGATACTAGAAAGGGTTGATGAAAATAAGACTAGGGTTTAGAGATACTGGAGAAACCAAATTAGTGGAAGATATAGGTGAAGGAAAAAATTCTACAAGAATAAAAGCAGACTGAAACTATGAACTGCTTCTTTAAAGGGTCAGGAAGTACAACCACAAAGACTTCGTAAAACCTGTGTCTGATGGAAACTCTCTGAGAGATGTTGAATCCTTCTCTTTTGAACATGTTCCAAAGGTTATATGTATTTTATTTGTATTTCTGATCCATTAGGCTCCTACCGTGAAGCCTTCACTCTATAGAGAACAAAGCTAATGCTTAACCTTACTGAGGTAAGCAGAGCCAAACAAGTCATGGAAGGGGAATTAGGCATGTAACAACGCTGAACTTCACTACAAAGACTATAGCTCAATTATTTCTGTTAATTAGATCCCCTCTGCATGCATAATAAGTCCTCACTTGCGTGGAAAGGCGCTGAAGGCCATGAGCTGACAGATGCCGTCAGGTGAGCATGGTTTGTTAACCACCTTGCAAGGCATGAGGAAAATCCCTTGTGGAAATGTTACTGGACTCACATAGAAATGAAAGGCACAGACGTGTTGCTGAGCGTAGGTCCTCATGTGTACCTCATATACAACCCCAGAGGGCTGTTCAAGGGACTAGTAAAAGTCCTGTACTAGCACCTTTGGGCATATCTGGTATAACCTCCTCAGAGAAGGACACTGCGATAGGTGGTCTCAGGCAGAGCTTTTCCTTGTGTGTGACTTATGTGGAGCTTTTATATTTCTTTGTAATGTTCTTTACGTATTTATTCAAAAGTCTAATGACATTTAAATGAAAAATCTCATGCTGATTAAAAGCAGGTAGGGGAATAGCTGGGAAAATGAAATGCACCATACATAATCAGATCCAGATGACATGCAGCCCAGGGTTTCAAGGGAATGAAGCTAATGAATATAGTGAACCTCTGGTAATTAGATTTGAACAGCCATGGCAAAGGGAGGGATGTAAGGGAAGGGGGGTGGGGGGGAATGCAAACATTGTGTAGATCTTAAAAGGGGAAATAAACAGAGGGAAAAAAGAGTTATACTAGCATAGGCTTATAAAAACCCACATCACTGACAGTAAGCCCCAGAGGGATGACTGCAGAACATTTCACCACCTTTCCCTTTCAAATTCATCCCATCTTCTTTTCACTCACCGCTTCCATGGTTGTGAGAGGTTGCTTTCTCTCAACTCCTGCTCTGCACGCCCCTCCTCTATTTTTGCCCCTATCACCCCTTTTACTCGCTCTCATCTCAAGGGTTTTTCAGGATGAAGAGCCCTTCATGGACTGTTCCTGTTTCGCTTTCTGCAACCTGCCCATCCTGCCTGTGCAGTTAGCAAGGCAATATTTCTCTCCGTTGCCCCTTTCCTTTTATACTGTGCTAGGCTAAACCCTTAATTCCGGCTAAGTGCTTGAAGACCTGCATTTCTTCAACACAGGAGCAGAGCCACTAAAACTGCTGGTGTATCCTGGGTGCTAAAAGCCACATGTTTATGTGCCTGTTTGATAGAAAAGATCAAGAATTAATTCATTTTTATTACCACAATATCCAGGAAGAGATGTACCCACCGTCACTGCTGTGCTCAGGCCCATCTCCTCTCTTGCAGGTGCTCAGGCTCTTCTCATGCTCATCACAGCAGACACACAGCCTTGTCCCCATGGACCTACCTCCTCCACGCCCAGCACCTGGGCTCAGCAGCTTCAACCACCCCGGGGGTGATGGGCTGAGGGCATCTCTGCTCCTGGCTCATCTCCATCCAGAGCTGAGCATCTAAGAGGCTTTTGTACAGCCCCAGCTTCCCGCCTGTGCAGACAAAGGCCCCCTTCACGACGCTCTGCACCCCGAGGTGGGGAGCCACCGCGGGGCTGCTCCCCCAGGGAGACCCGTGCCACTGCCACCCCTGCGCCCACGCGAGCAGGGCGAGGGAACAAATGGGCCACAGTCCGCAGAGAAATTTGGTGGGTCTGGGGGTCTGATACTTGACATCGTGCCTTTGCAAGCCTTGCTGAGAGGGTCTTTGGACAAATTCCTTGCATTGCATTGGAGTTAGAGCAGAAGCCCACCAGGATGCAGCCCTGCCCCTCGTTACATCAGGGCAAGCCCCAGGACACTGCAGAGTCCTGTGTCTGAAGGAACCACAGAACTGAACTTCTGCTTGCTTGCTTGCTTTCCCCAGCTTTTTTTTTCTTTTTTTTTTCTTTTTTTTTTTTTTGTGGATAATGAATCCTTTTCAATTAAACCAAGAATCAGCATCGCTATTTGAATTGTACACTTTTATGCTGTGTACGAAGTCTTTAATGTCTTTCCAATAGAGAGTTATATAGAGTGTTAACAGAGCTGTCTGTTAGGCAGCAATTCCACTCAAGAAACAGAAAGTGAGTTTAGATGGTGATAAAATACAGACCTTTTTCTTTTTTTCCTCTTGATGTCTTTGCTAAAGAGTGGAAGTTTCTCCTGGGATCTATTATTTGGGTTATAATCTCAACTACTTTTTCTCAGAATACTGAATCTCTGGACCAGAGAGATCAGGCTAACACTGAAAAAGTAAATTCCCTTTGGGAGTTTTAACACAACTCCTTTTTCTTCCCTAAGCCAGAAAATCCTTTAAAATCATTTTTAGTAAAGCTAGCAACCAAAGCACAGAAAGAGACCAAACCAGTTCACTTTGCACAGATTTCGAGTAAGAGAGCAACAACTCCTTGCAGCATGATGCACGCCTGATGGGACGAAACGATATGCTGGATCAGAAATATTTGATCTCCTCCCCAGGAGATGCTGATTGCAGCAGTAGACTTCCCATTTGCATATTGCACAGAGCAGCTCGGTGTGTTGGTTTTGAGGCAATCACATGTTAAAAGGCAATTTGGAGAAAATTACATATAGCTTCAGATGTCATTCACAAAGGATGGGATCGCGGCATCTGTTTCTCATAACCTTTGAAACATTACACATGTTTCAGAATGGTGCTGTTTCTTTAGAAGTAAACCATATAATCTCTGGATTTTTAAAATTAAACATGGTACATTTAATTTAGGCTATTGTTATTCTAAAAAAGACAATGCTAACCTTTTTTGACCTTCTCTGCGGTATAAGTTGTTGGCAAAGTCACTTTTGGTCTCTTTGTCTGATCCAGGAGCATATTTCATGAATTGCCTTATAATCTTAAGTGGTGACTAGACCTTTGTGTTCTAGATAAGGTCACAAAAACAATTTATCCAAGGCATTTGACAAAGAAAGGAAAAATTGCCCACTTTTCCCATCAAACATAATTACCATTCACCACATCTAAATGAAGCGCTTGTTGCATCTTTGCTGGAGAACCCAAAGCCGCTATGAATCAGTTTATTTGTCCATTAGCACAAATCTGGTGCAGTGAAAACAGAGGAAATGGGCTTTATAATTAACCCTCTTAGTGCTCTGACAGAAAATTGATAGATCTGAAACGTATGCCGCAGCAGGCTTTTTTTTTTTTTTCCTTTTTCCCTTTATGAATTACCAAAAACCATAAGGAAAGCCTCCTTGCCCTCCCGCAGGAACACACAGGATCTGTAAGTGGACGGGAGAGATGACACGAGGGCAGGGGAGCAGGCAAACAGAGAGCCGGGCTCCGCAAGTTTATTCAATTAGGTATTAAATGTTTGGAACAAGGTTTCATTTGCCAACAGCTGTATACAATCATTTGTGGTTTTGAGGCCAGGATAATTGGCATGTTATGAGCTTTTGCCTCAGCTTTTGGCATCTGCCCGAAAACCACAGGGGAAGAGGGACGGCTCGGTGCGGGGCTCAGCCGGGAGCCCTCCCTGGGGAGAGGGAGCCCAGGAGCCCATGGGCTCCCATGCCAGGGTCTCCTTGGGGGTCTCTTGCCTTCTGTGACATCTTCTCCATATTCATTTGTGACTATATCCCTTTTGTTCATCCAAGGGAATGAGTCTCCGAGAAGGAAATCAGCCTGGCTTGTAGCTTCCCTCCCTTTGCCAGGAGGCTGGGGGTTGCTGAGACCCCGTGAATGAGGCAGTACCTGCCACCAGCTGTGCCCAAAATCCCGCAGGGTTTCTATGACCCAGAAAATGTCCTCAGCATTTTATGGGTGTGAAAAGAGGTGGATTGTGGCTGTTTCTGGTGGGCAGAGAGCCGCCAGTGAACAAACTGTACCCAGGTCTCAGGGGTGGGAGCGGGGCAGGTGGTGCCCACCAGCGTCTAGCAAGCCCTGGGGAGATGGAGAAGCGGTCCTCGCTAGATGGCATCCCGCCAGAGCCAAGATTGCTTCATGTGCATGGATTTATGCTTTTAACTAAATAAGACTGTTTTCAGGAAATCAGCTGAAGCTCCTTGCTAATTGGAAGCAGTGAGGGAATTTTATTTTCCATTTTGTGCTTTGGTCCTCAGCAGTCCAACAGTCGGGGCTAAGTCCTTGTAGCTCAGAAGCTGCCACCAGCTCTTGTCTAGCAGTGACATGATCTCCCTAGCCTCAGCCTGAGCCCTGTTTCTTTGTGGGGCATGCATGGAACTGCACACACTCTACTTGTATCATCCTCTCCCCCTATTTTGTGTGTTCATTTCTGATGAACACCAATTGCACTGGGCTGCTGTCTGGGGCAGTGATGGACACTTGCAGCATGTTGGTACAGAGCCTGGCACAAAAAGACCTAGCGAGGTCGAGACTCTTTGGCACCATAGCAATATGAATATTACATGCTAATAACACTGTGGTGGAGCCATGCTCGTCAAATTATAAGTATCAGTAGAGAGCACATACAACCTCTTTGATTATTACCTAGAGACATTTACTTATTGCTTCCTGTTGAAGGCAAGTCATCCTTGAACTGCTCATGTGGCTAGCACTGTCGTAATCATCATCAGATCCTGGTTTCTTAACTGCTTACACCTTAAAGAGATGTCATATTTCTTGTAGAGAAGCTCTCGACTAACATCTAATAATCAGACAGAGAAGAAGAGATCCGAAACATGCAGTGCTACTCTGCATTAGTGTCCTTTGGTTATAATAATGGATTGCTTTTTCCCTGTGGTGCTCAGAGCTCTGCACAGGGAGGAACACTGTTGCTGCCATTTAAGGGGTGAAAAAGCTGGAGCATGATGAAGCAGTGTGCCTTGCCCACAGTTACACAGCAAATCAGTGAAAGTTGCTAGAACTAAATGCAAATCCACCAAAAGCCATGTCAGAGCCATCCCCCTAACTGAGAAGTCCGTGCAGTTATTAAGAATAACAGAGAGTATAATTCGTCCCATATACATCTGAGAATAGGAGCCAGTTGTCTTTCCAGGCACTCATGTAAAGTTTGGTTGGGGCGAGTCTGTTCTTAATGCCTGCCCTATGGCTTGTTAATGGGATGGAGAGGTGCAAATGAAAGCCTTCAGACTTCACAATACACAAACTTTGCCTCTTCATCACAGCGCAGCGTGTCCTGCCCCTGACGGTTGTGGTTTTATGGTGTCAGGTGGAGGACAGATGTTCACCTGCTCAGCCACAGTAGCAGCAAAGCTCAAAGCAACCTGCGAGCAAAAAGGGGCCACCTACATCTACATCCAGCCGCTTCGCCATCAGGCAGGAGCTCTCCGGATTTATTTGCCTATACGTCTCAGCTAATTTCCTCCCAGCACACTCAAGTGATGGAGACTCCGCACTTTCCCTGGGCAAATCGTTCCTTCCAGCAGCAGTCCCCTGCCCTGCTGGTGAGGCTCCCCCTCTCCCCACACGGCTCATTTAACTTTTCTCTCCCCATCCTCGCTCCTTGGCATGGATGCAGGGTGTGCTCAGGGCTGTCATCGTTCCCCCTCCCAGTCGCCCCTTTATGCTTGCTCATCTGGAGCCCATCTGTGCCGTGCTGGTAATGAACTCCTCTTGCACCAGGGAGCAGAAGCCTGGAGGGCTGAGGAGCTGGGGAATCCCTCCGAAGCCCCCAGCCCGGCTGTTGCACCCAGACGGGTAATGGAGCTCTGCAGCGCGGGGGTAGCTGCTGGAAACCCAATAGCCTGCGACGTGCGGGGGGTCGCGCGGGATGACCCACGGCTCTCGTCCAGATGAAACCCTATGAATCTCGCGTCTGGCTTTGGTGCTGTTTATAGCACGGTTGTTTAGCAGCTATGAAGCTCCGGGTGTATTTGTGGATCTCTGAAATTGCGAGTCCCCTGGGTGCCCCAGTATTACAGTGACAGAAGATGCCATTTACATGCCTACGAAGACAGCATTAGGATGAAGTCTTTATCCTGTTGGCTTCAATGGAAAACTCACTTCAGCTTCCGCAGACCTATGTTTTCACCCTTTCTGTTCAAAGCTAAGTTTCTAATGGGGTTGCCCTGCACTGTAGTGCAGAGCATTGCTAACAAATCCCAAAGGCACTGGGCGCTGGAAAAAGCTCAGCAAATAATGCAGCAGAGAAGGATCTGATGTCAGGAGGTGGTGAGGGGTTTTGCCAGCACCTCCAGAAACATTTGGTGAGGAGATGGTTGCACCAAAACACACACACAAAAAAAAGCAGCATGGATGGGCTGGAGCCCACTGGTGGCATGAGTGCAGGGAAATAAAAGGGAATGAATGAAAAAGGGTAACTTCCTAAAAAACAGAGACCAACAGAGCAATTGCATCCTCTTGCAACCCCCCTCTGAGTACTGTTAACACTTTTCCTCCTGCTCCTCCAAACCCAGAAAAGTTTTTTTTTTGTTTGTTTGTTTGTTTTTTTTTTTTAAAGAGAAACAGTATGTGCAATGCTTGGATCAGGGAGCAGTGGTACTTGGGACTGTTTTCTTTCTGCCCCCAATCGTTTCAGTGACCCTGGGCAGAGCCTGACTGAGTTTGGAGCTCAGGGTTCAGAATGTCTGTACTCTGTGGAGAATAAATAAGACCTAAGCAAGGATAAGTATTGATCCATGGAGGTCTTCTGTGCTTAGAGGGCTCTGAGCAGCTCAGGTAAGGAAGCTAAGCTAATAAGACCAGCGATTTTCTCCAGAGCTTTTTACTGTATATGGGGCTGCATCTGTTTACAACACCACAGAGCCGGTACCTGCAAAAGTATCATTTTTTTTTGGTGAATCTGTATGAATAGTGACTGGCTTTTACACTGAAAGCTAGAGCTATGTAGCACATGGGAATATGTGGGATGTGAGCCAGGGTTTAGCAGTTGCCCTTTCTGCTGCAGCATGTGTCTGAAGCCCGGTGGGAAGCTGAGAGCCTGAGGGCAAAGCTCTCCGCAGCAGAGAGCTGCTGACAGGGTGAGATGGAAAGGGCTGCACCAGCCACCGTGTTCACATGGGTAAAGATACTGCTGTCCAAAGGGAGAGGAAACTGTTGTCTAGCAGAAAGAAAAATTAACGAGGAATTTATCCTCTGTGCTCCTCATATGCGGCCTGAGCTCAGGGCTGAGTTAGTAAGGTGACCATGGGCCTGGATGGAGGTGACAGAGTTAGCCAGATAAAGTGGAGGTGGTGTGAAGGAAAGGTGCAGCACCCAGCTGTGTCACCTTCAAAGACACCAATCTTGCATGCTTGCTTTTGCCAGGAGGAAGCAGCACTGCGGCCCGTTTCAGACAGTGGAAGCAGGATCCTACCCGCGATGTTCCTGCAGAAAAGTCTTTTGCTTTTTACTTGCTGGGGAGGAGGAAGAAGAAGACGGGGTCCCCTCAGCTGATAGAAATGCGGTCTTTAATAAGCCATCTGATGATTTCCTGGAGAGTGCACAGGTCAAGGAGGAAAAGCAGATGAAAGAATTAGTGAGCAAGTGCCGCTGGTTTGGTAAAGCCAGCCAAGAGTTGATAATTCAATAGGTTCTTTGTGAATTCTTCGGTTTGGTTTTACTCTGTGTCCCCCTACTACTCCCCTGTCATTAAGCAACCTCTGGAAAAGCATGATTAAAATCAAAACCAAACCCCAGCAGCCAAAGAGGGAGGCACTGCTAGAAATAGGATCCTAGCTTTTATAATCTCATCTGCTTCCTTATAAAACCAGTGGGATCAGCTTTCTCTACTCCATGCATTGAAGAGATTGTAGGGTTGAGGATGTTTCTTATGCAGGGACATGCTGGGTTTGGAATACATAGCTCCCTTTCCTCATCCCTCCTAATCCTCTTTGCTTTTCCTTGCATTAGTTTGCACTCTTCTAACTGCTTGTAAACCAGAGCTCTGGCAGCAAACATGAACTCTCAAATGGATTGAGTGTGTGCTTCATGAGTGAGCACACAGAGGTCTCCTTTCAGACCTCATGTCCACAGAAATGTCTGGCTGAGTTATGGGGATGTTCATACTCTGGTCTGTAATTTGCTATAAATTGATACATCGTTATGCTGGATTATACGCAGGCATCAGAATTGTTTTTAAAGCTTGTCACATGGGAATTCTTCTCCAACTATTCACTGCTTCTCACAGCACAGGGATTAGGGTTTCCAATGAAAGGACTGGGCATTTCTTGTGTGCAACACTTTGTTTAAATGGTGCTCCAGTGCCAGAGGAAGCCAAAAATTTAAGTGGGTTCACAAACAGAGGTCAGATCAATTCAGGATAGACTGCCCCATTAGCAGTGGTTAAAGGGGACAACACAGATGGCCAGAAGAAAGAGTCAACATATGGAGAGAGCCCTCAACAGGCTGGAAGGTTGCCCAGAAGGGGTGGCATGAAGAACTGGGCTCTCCTTTGCTGGAAATAGTCATGACTGGATTTGACAGGGCACTGGGTAACCTCATCTGGGCCCTGCTCTCAATAGATCAGATGATTCTCAGGGCAGGGACCCAACCCAGACTTTCTGTGGTTCTGTGGATTCAAGCCTGAAACCAGAAATTCAGGCTGAGGGGAGGATTCTTTTTCCTTTGTCTTGCTTCTTTTATTTCTCTAGGTACCTGCTACTGCAGAAATGACATGCTGGGCTGGTTATATCCAACCTGAAAAAGCACATCAGTTATCACATTCTTAAGATCCCTTTGCTGTAGAACACCATTTTCCTTTCCCATGAGGGTGGCTGTAAATTCAAATCTCACATCAGAGGCAGGGCAGCCTTTTGACACAGTCTTGCAGTAGCAGGGGTAACCTATAATCTTCAGATGAGTTGTTAGCTGCTGCCCAAGAAAAAAAAAAATCAAATAAACAAACAAACAAAAATAACCAGAAATCAACTGGGAATAAGAAGGAAGCGAGGGTGCATGTCCTGAACATCACTGCCTCCATCAATATAGCTGTTTCTTGTACACGTGCGTGTCAGTGTGTACCATGTATTACCGAGCTGGAGATGAGTGCTTAGCAGATAGCGTTACTTGCAAAACCACTGCCCCCAGAGGACCGTCTCTGGTCAATCTGAAATGGTTGTTGGTTCACTCAAGCACCTCCTGACTTACATCCATGGAGACAGCGGCTCTCCCTGTAATGGCTGTAACAGTCTGAGAGCCGGGGAAGGAGGCAGCCAAGTGGAAGGAGGTCTGGTGGGATTGAATCACCACTGCCTACACCTGATGGAAGGAGCCCTCACAGAGTGACCTCAGACTGTGGCAAGACAGACCCTCGGAAGGCCACCTCTGCTCCTTTCATGCCCAGGGATGAGCTGAGCTGCTTGAGCTGAAGGTGCAGCCTCCTGCTGCGCTGCTTTTCTTAACACAATAGCAGGTACAGTACCTGGTGTCCCAGGCTCTCGGGCCTCTTCACTTCACTGCCTTTGTCCTCAGCAGGGCAGTGATCTGGAACGGTGACTTGCTGGCTTTGTTTCTGGCCCAAACCAAAGCTTTCTCTGCTCTGTGCTTCAGGTAAAGACGCTGCTGTGGCCAGCAGACTTTCATCTCACCCCACCTACCTGCTCGGTTCTGCCTGCAGAGCCCCCAGGTTCCTTGTGTTCATTCTCAAAACAACCATGCTGATATACTCTCTCTCTCTCTCTTTTTTTTTTTTTTTTTTTTTTTTTTTTTTTTTTTTTTTTTCCCATAAGAAAGCCAGGGTGGAAGAAGCTTGTGCTAACAAGCCGCAGTGAGCATGCTTAGCTTCGAAAAGCCAGTAACAACAGGGGCACCACTCAGATTTCCTCAAAGCTCTGCTGTAAGCAGTGATGAGCAAAGCAACAAACCCATTGTGGAGACAGCTACTGACAGGGGCTGTTTTGTTAAAAAATGCTGCCCTGGGGTACTGCAGGCACTGCAGGGTCCCAGTGAAGTCTGAGAGGCAGCAGCGTGTTGGCTGTGCAAGTCCCTTGGAGGTAACGACCCATCGATGCAGTGGATACAAGGATTTCACATCAAATTTAGGTTATTATCTACTAAATGTCTCACATCATCTAGAGACTGTGCCAGATCTCAGGGTTTCACAGTGGTGCCTGATACAAGCAGCAAAGTTCTCAGAGTATGTCTGGGTCTTCACGTGGCTGCAAGTGGCTGAATCCACTCTCGAGTCCAAGTAAATGTCAAAAATCCTAATATTCAAACATACACTAAAAATAATACTGTAGCCCAGACTATTCATTTATGGTGAATTCCAAGCAATGGCCTCATTTGCTGAAGGATTTGAAACAGTGGTTATTTTTCCAAAATGATGAAATAATCCTTGTGTCATTTCGATCTGATCATGACTATAAGCCAAGCTCTGCCTGCAGCCACTCTCCTGTGCCACTCCCGTTGGCTTCAGCTGAATTAATTGCCAGACATGAGGCACGTCTAAGCAAGAGCCTGAACTCAGGAGAGACAGAGATCCTGGTCCTGAGTGAGTAGGTGCGAGCAGATGAATCCTTTGGTCTGCCACGAGTCCCACACTTCACATTTTCAGTCTGTGTTCCCTGTGTACCCTCTAATCTCTTTGACCTGCCTTTCTCAATATGTCTAAGTGGTGCTTAGAGTGGGGCCCTCACAGGATTACTATACAGATTATAGTTATACCCATACATGATGTTAAGGTTGAAAAGCCAAGTACTCAAAAGTAGGGAAACATTAGAATTAATACCGCCTTTGTACTTCACTATGCAACTCATTTTTTTTCTATAAAATGGTCTCATTCAACACAGAGGATTTAGGCATCCTGGCAAATAACCAGAACAGCTTGCAAGACTCCTGCTCCATTGTCTTACAGAAAATTAAAGGTGCTTCAGTGCCATATTCTTGGAGTGGACTTGAAGGCTCAAGCTATGCAGAGGTCAGCCATGGAATCAAGATCACAGCTTTTCTTCCATGGCTGCTGCTGTTTTCTGCACAGCTTGCACACTGTGAGCGCATGCTTTCTGGATACCCGATAACCCCTGCTGTTCCCATAGTGTCCCCAACATGGGCCTTGCTGTGTGCTCCCACAGCAAAGCAGGAACAATGGGCTGGATGAGGCCACAGGCTGGGGAACGTGCTGGTGGCATCAGCCCTTGTCCTGGCTGTGCCCTCCCTCCCGTCCAGCACCACGGCTACAGGAGAATGATGCTGGATGGCCACCAGGCCAATGGATCAGAGAAGGTGGTGGACAGAAAATATCTCAGCAGGAGCTAATGCTTACTTCTAGCCCAGATCACTTCCTGGCATGGCTGTGTGAATGGCGAGGATGAGAGTGAAGGCTAGGGAAGAGGAAGGACTTACCTGGGCTTTCCTCTGAACAAAATGCAGAGAAGACACCCTCCCAGAGTCTCTTTTAGCCTTTGCCAGTGCTTTTGGTTTTTGTTGATTTTTTTTTTATTTTTCAATTTTTTGATTTTTGGTTTTCCCATGTTGCCTATCATGTTAAGCGAGGACTGAAGCAGGAGGAAATCTAGGGAAGAGATCTTGGGCTGTGGTGCTGAGTGGCTAAATGTGGCCCAGGATAACTGAGTCCTTCCCACTCAGCACCTTGAGATATTAAACAAGTCACTTCAGCCAAAAGTTTTGCAGACAGTACTATTTTGCTTCCTCATTTTTTGAGTGCTTTCAAGTCCTTTGCTCCAAACCACAAGAGCACTTGGACTTCAACAAGAAGATGCCATGTGATTTTGTCAACACAGCCATTAGTCTCCAGTCTCCTCAGATATGGCTAACCTGCTTCACCAAAAATTCAGTCTGGGGCAACCCCCAGGAATGTAAACTTTCAGCCCGCAAGGTGAAGTGTTGGCACACTGATAAATACCTCAGATCAGGCTCCTGGAATGGGAAGCATTTGGCAAAGCTATAAAGAGGCGAAACCAACCCACAATACTTGAGAATAGAGCTTGTCCCTATAAATAATAAAAAGGAGCAGCTGCTATCTAATAAAGTCAAAGCATGATACAAAAATGTCCTCCAGGGTATTTTTATATGTTTGCAGGAACTGGTGTACAGCTGAAGTGGTTGTACAGAATGCCTCTTTGAGGCTATTTAGATTTTATCTGTGCTTTAAAGCGAGGGTGCCTGGGCTTCCAACAGGCAGTGTGACTGGATGGCTGTGTCCCTCCAGCACCTTATTTCCAGGGGAAGATGTGCAGAAGTAATCTACCTGAGGCCCTTTATCCCATTTTCAGTAGTGACTCAGGCATCTATGTCCCTACACCTTAGATCCAAAATCTAGGTAACTAGGCTTCTACATTACTGTGGTGTTTGTGGTTCCTCTACTTCATTTCTCACCTGAAGATATGAAAGTAATGTAAATAAAAGTGCCACATTTAACTTTCCAAAGCTTGGGGAAAGTTTGTCTCTGGGTACCAACATGTTGTAAAGGTGAGGTGTTTAGTGCCCAGCACAGGCTGCCAGTTTGTGCACTTTCCTGCAGCTTGGGCCATTATTGCAGTTAATCTTGACATGAAAAGCTCCTGCTATTGCCTTTTATGCACTCTCTTTCTCCTTTCCGCCTTTCTTTTCCTCCTTTCTTGCTTACCTTTGTTTTACCTTTCACATCGTAGTCACCACATCCTTGAAATGGGAGGAGATAAATTAAAAGAAAACATTCAGCACTTCAAGCATTTTTAAAACACCAGAAATCGGTAGAAGCTTGACGAGGTCACCCCTGGAAATAATCCAGCTGGTAAACTCCTTATGGATGTCACCCCTCCAAGAGCGGTGCCATTTCCTCATGGTGTGGGTGTACTTATTTGCTATGTCATTAAAGTTGTTTTCTTTCGGGTAGCCTTTAAGGACCTTCCCTGGGGATTCATCAGGCTGGGCAGCAAGCCAAGTGGAACCCCCTAACGTTAAGTGCTCAGCTCCGTTGGACACAACCACTCAGTATTTCAAAGTCAACAAAAGCGATACAGATCCAATTCGTTTCCAGGAGGAAAGGAATAATGGGCAGGTAACACACTGAGCCCACCACAACTGCCCCTTCTTCGGGCATGAATATTGTGGTGCTGCACGCTCATAGCTTCAAGTCGTGATTTCAGATCCTTTGCTCTGCTTGCCATGACTCAAGAGAGAACAAGGCTGTTGCTCCAAAATGCCACGCTCTGTCACTCTGATGAGCTCTTATGGCCACTGAGTCCCATCGTGGCTGAAAATCTTCCCCCCTGCCCTGTTTATGGTGCTCAAAGTCCGGTGCTGAGTTTTTAAATTTCAGCAGGCCAGAGCTCACAGGACAGAGCTGCTCATTGACTGCTCCTGGGACAGGTGACAGCAGAGGACCCCGGAGCAGCCGCTGAATCCCTGTGCTGGGAGGTCTTCAAGCTGCGACTGACAAAGCCATGCTCGACTGACCTGGCCTTGGTGAAGTCCTTCTTTAAGCAGGAGGCTGGACTATGTGACCTCCAGCCAACATTTCCTATGATTTTTACAAAACAAATTAAAGAAGTTTTGCTAAAATAATCTCTTTCTTTCTTTTTTTTGTTTTCTTTGGGATTGCTGGTGTGACTAGTGTTTTCTACTGTGTACTTTGGCAACAGCACAGCTTCCCCCTTGATGCTGTACAACATTTTGGTTAAGAAATGTGAGCAGTGAAGAAAATCGGTGTGACAGTTACTGATGGACTTGGAAGAGGACTAAATGAGAGGTCCTTAAATGAAATGGAAGATGGGGAAGTGTAAGCATGCACAGCAGTATTGAGCAATGCATGTCTGGCAAGCATCCTTGCAAAGAGTAGCAGGGGGCTTATTTCATACTTCCACAAATGAGCTGGAAGAAAAGCCCCCAGCAAAGCCTGCAGATGATCAAGAGATTTCAGGGGAGGTGAACGCTGCCCTGAGAAAGAGACAGGGAAACCAAGAAAGGGAAATCGCAGGAGTGCCATGTCCTTTCCTGGGGTCCACAAATCAGGAAGGATGCTGAAAAACTGGGGAGAATTCAGTGAAAACTCATGGGAATGACTGGCCTGTTACCTTAAACATCTGCTTTGGTGCTGGGGGAACTGGAGCCCAAAAGACTAAAATGCAGTGTTAACAGTAAGAAAGACACAAGCACTGGAGCATGAACATCCTTTACCTTTAATAACTCAGAGCTGACAAGAGGAAAAAAAGCCAATATCTCTTCATTTCACTCCTCTTCCCAATATTTCTGCAACTACCTATTGCTCTGCTTGAGAGAAGCCTGATAAAACCTTACTTTTCTGGTCATTTGTGATTATTCATTGTGGTTGTTTTTAAATACAGAAAATTATTAGTTCACAAGGCAGGGAAATGCTTTCCAAAAATGTAACCTATAAAACAACTTAAAGCAAACATTATAAACCAACCTTAGAAGCTTTTAATATGCCTGCTTCTTTTGGCAAAAAAGCCAAAGCATTTTACTTCAAAATAAAGAAGTCAGTAATTACAAACATACATGTTTGTCCTACCCCCCACCTTTCTACACAGAAAGAATTTAAATGACTGAATATAGTGGGTTTTCCCCAAAAGAACAGAGATTTTAGTGGGAATATTAATAGATATTTAACTTTAACGCATGCTGCTATACACATTTCTCCAAAATTCACCAGGGAACCAGGACTTTATCACTCGAGGAGCCCTGCATGACTCTGTGACATGCTATGATGCCGGAGAATGATCTGATAAACGTAGCTGACGACCAGCTGGCACCCTGCTGCATCTCTGTAAAGCCACCACACCGCTGGGAGCACCAGGAGACCTGAGACTGATGTGCACCCATTTCCCAGCCCGCAGAGCAGCATGGACTAACAAGGCTGCAGCAATCTTGTGCAAGCAAGGCATGAGGTAAAGTGCCTGACCCTGGTCGTTAGTACTGCTAATTATTATTTTTTTTTTTCATTTGAAATGTAATTCAGAAGTTGCTTCATTGTTCAGCCCTCAACATGAATGAAGGCTCACTTTAAAAAGACAACAAAGCAATGAATTTTTGAGAAGACTGTTGTAATACTGCTTTTGATTTCCTTCAGTTATTAATGTTTTGTATTTGTAAAAGTACAAGCAAAAGTCTACAATTCAGATAGTTGCAGGTTTTTTTTTTCTTTTCTTTTTTTTTTAAGAAAAGGATTTCTGTTAATTTCTTGATGAAGAGCAGATATTTTAATTTACTTTCATTTGGAGACATTTCATCCAGCTCATGAAATGGAGAAAATGTCTTATCTGTTCTAGTATATTAACAGAGGAAGAACTCTAATAACTGAATTCATCATTGTTTTACTCTTGCTCTGAGGTCTGTAAGTCTCTGCAAGGCTTGCTGCTCTTCATTTTCAGGGCTCCCCAGGGAAATTTCTTTTACTTTCAAAGTGGGTCATATTGGTAGCGACGTTCTTACTTGTCACTTGGAATTTCAGATTCAAACCAAAACAGCAAAGAAGGATTTTTGCTTGAAAGTTGTCAAGAAAAATAAAAGCTTGCCTTACTCCATTGCAAAGCCACACTGCAAATTTTACATGTTTTGGATGCAAAAGCACAGATTCACTGATTTTTTTTTTTTCCTGGAAATTGAACCTGCCATTACTCAGACCAGTAAATGTGGACATGCAAGAGGAGACCAAGCTCCAAACTCTTCCTGTAGTCTGGATGAACAGTTGAGCTTGCTGGGGACAGAGAGTGGCATTCAGCACCCCACAGCACAGGGCCCCTGGTTTCCCCAGCAGCAGCCACCAGGTTTGTGTTTTACCACCTGCTACACTGATGGGGTCGTTTGGCTTTTAAGTGGTCCCAGTCCCTCTCACCTCCTCTTTGAGTGAAAAGAGGGAATTGCTTTGATGAGGGGCTGATGAGGTGGCTGGTACCCAGGGGCAGGGGCTGGGGGCTTTCTTCCCTGGTGAAGCTCTGTGATCGAGTACAGGCACCCCTAGCAAAGCAGGACCTGGGCTGACTTGTGAGTGGCAAAGGACAGAGTGATTCACCAGGCTAAGAAAGATTCTGGCTAGCTGGAGGATCGCCCATCACTGTAGCTGATCCTTTTCTGGTGGTATCCACAATGCATTCTCCAACTGGTGACAAAAGGCACTTCAGGTTTCCTGCCAGCACAGTCCTAGGGATGGACAGATGAAGGCAGCTAAAAGGGATGGGAGAAGCAGTGGGAAGAAAAGCAGTGAGAGGTCTTGGCAAGGTGACCAGGAGCTGCCCCATCAGCAGGATGTGAATGGAGGTCTCTGGGCGGTCCTGCAGACCCATCAGACTCTGTCCCACACCTGTGGGGTGAGGGGTTGCAGAGCTGCCAGCCAGCCCTGGGAGAGGCTGGCAGTGCCAAGCAAGTAGGCTGCTGTGCAAAACAGAGACAAGATGACAAGGGGAGATGGACTGGGGCTAGTGAGGACTAGTAGTGGTGGGGAATTCGGTTTGGACATGCCAGCAGACGGTGGGTGCCGGAAAGTGGAGGGGGTGCAACAGTGGTGCAAGCCATTCCTCAGAGCATCTTGACCTCCCTCTAGCATGAAAGCAACTGATTTTAAAGTTTCAAAGCAGCTGATGGCTTTCAGATTTCAGGAGACAGCCAGCCTTAGAAAGGGCTGTAGTAGGACTTGAGTAATCCTAACAGGGGAAAATACATCCCAGCAACCCTTCTCTCCATAGCTAACAGTTCTTATTCTTCTGTCACTTACCCACCTCTTACCCACCTGGATGTCTCTCTATCTTCTTCTTCTTTTTTTTTTTTTTTTTTTTTTTTTAATAAATAAATAAGGATCTGAGTAAGCAGGCATGTAAGCTTTCAGTCAGATGTTTAAAGGCCAGTGCTGTGACTGCTGCGTGCCATGCTCACTTTCCATAGTCCTTTAATGACAGCTTTCATACACAGAAGATAAGCGCCGGAATATGTATGACACAGCCCTGACTGCTTAACAACCCCCCAGTGTTAATCCCGAGGTAAACCTGAGATTTTTATCATAGGAGCTTAAGACACTGATAGGAGGGTTCCTACAGCAACACCCGCCCACCCACCAGCACTTACAGTGTAATGGGTGTAATTTCATGACAAGCGGTAATCTTCCTCTCCTCATGGCACCTCTGGCAGACCTCGCCATTGGAGCACACAGGCACTGATTTTGCACGCTTGGATAGCTGAGAAGGAGATGGAGTGGGATTTATGAGGCTCCGCTGCAGGACTCCAATCAAGCACATGAGATCTGTGCCTCAGAAGGCAAATGTCAGAGAAGCAGCCACCAGCCTCATGCAGCACCCATCACTCTTGGTGGCATTTTGCCCAGGAAGGGGCAACTCACCTCAGTGGTAGTCCCAGTGTCCCTGATTCCTGAAGATAGCAAACAGCAGTAGCAACCTGAGTGTATCGTAGTTGTGGGCACATTACAAGAACCTTGTGGTTACTCTAATGATGGCATTATGAGTGCTTCACTGTTTTCTGTCATTTCATACCTACTGGGCAAGTTCTGTCTGATGGGGAGCATCTTCCTCTGGCAGAAATGGGCAGCAAGTTCTGTGACAGAGGTGGCAACTAGGCAAAAGGAAGAGAGAATGACAGACATCTTTAATCAGAATTTTGGTGGTTAAAGCTTCAGTCTAACAAAATCTATTGTAAAAAATGAAGAATCAAATGAGTCAGGTCGTCCCAGGGCATCTGATGCTACCACAAACCATTTGAGCTTTGCTTATGTAATTTCATTATCAGGCACAGCATGATGTTAGGCATGCACATATGTAATGCTGGGGCTCCCCCTTCCCAGGTTCTCTGCTCCATTAGCCAGTGACATCAATTCATCACATTCAGCATTCAGGGAGGGAAAAAAGGTGGAAAAAAGATATTAAAGATTTCTAAGGATTAGAGATGGACAAAAGCAAATTTTCAGCTCAAAACCTATTTCAGGCAGTTGAAATCTCTCTTTCCCTGGTCAGATCTGAGTGCCTTAGGTTTTGACAGCTGCCATATCTGTACGCAAGCTGTAACTAAGATTGGGAGGATCTGTGGTTATATGGGTGGTTCGCTCCTGTCTGAACTGAAATATGTGTCCAGGGTTGTAGCAGAGCCCCATTCTCTAATATAAAATCCATTTGATAATTTAAGACACCCAAACGCACTCATGTTTTCGCAAAGCGTTGCTCAGCTGTCCCACAGGCAGAGAGGCAGGCTGTAATTTTAAGCAGCAGCTCATCAGATTCCCAGCCATCACCTACTAATTAACCCACTGAAGCGCTCTCTATTGGAGTCTTACTTCCAGAAAAAGGCTGACAGTTTTTCTGCCTTTTTGTTATGCCTCCCCAAGGAGCAATCTAACCTGACAAAGTGTTTTTCAGACCCACCAGCATAAGCATCTTTGGCGGGGGTATATGAACCGGTAACCTCAGCCATATTCCCAAAATGGTCTTCAGAACTGAAGGTTTGAAGAGACGCAGCTTGGTGCCTGGTGGAAGGTCATCTCCAGCCTGAGCAAGCATTGTCCCAGTGGTTTGGGGATCAGGATGGGACTCTCAGTGCACCCCTTTGCATAGGTGCCCTGAAATCCTACTGCAAATACATCCTGTTCTCAGGAAAGGCACAACTTAGCCCCACTGCTCATTTATGATCGGAAAGATATATCACGGACTGTGCCCTGCTGAACAAAGTATGAGGACCTGCCAGGCTGCGTGAGCACCCCTGTGGGCTTAGCCAGTTTATAGGGGGCACCAGGATGTGGGATGTGCAGAGCAGAGAACTCATTTCTGCTCCCTGGGGAATTTCATGCTCCATCAGTAACAGCCTCGCGCGGAGATGAAATATTATGCAGAGCAAGAACACCTTCATCGTATAAATCAAGCCAAGGAAGCATGAACAAAGCCCTTTCTGTGCTCATTCCCCACAGCCCCGCTGCTTTGCAGAGCAAATGCCCCATACTAAACTTCACAACCGAAGCCTTTTGCTAAGAAAAGATGAATTTCATGCTTTTTCCAGGCTGGATGGGTACTCATCTGTGGAGCCGTCAGGGAACTAACCTTTCGATATTAATCAGTCTTTGATCTTAATAAGAGTACAACAAAGCGAAAGTACTCTTATACTTAAAAAATCAGAAGGCATCGAATGGCAACTCGTCCACCACCTTTCTGCGGAGGGGGAGAGCAGCTAGCACTGATAACGATATTAGAAGTGGGGATTAAGCAGCGGAGCTCTGGGGAAGCCAGCATATGGCAGGCCACTGACCCGTCCCATATGCAGCCGTATTGTTCCCTGCCTGCTCTGCCCCTGCTCGCTTGCTTTCCCCCCCACGCAGGGACTGTGCCTGCGATCTGCTCAAACCTGACATTTGCACAAGAAGTGTGCAGCGGGGCGGTGCAGAGAGCCAGGGTGACCTGGGCCACTCTACAGCACCTTGGCAATTAGGCTCAGCCGAAATAAAAGACCTGCAGTGCTGTTGGAGAGGTGGCTCTGGGGGGGATGGCGGAGAGCTGCTTGTTATCATTCAGCTGGCAGGTATGAAGGAACCTCTTGAGCACAACTGGATCCCATGTAATCCTCTGCAAAAGAGATATTCAAATGTCCTGCTGCTTGCAGCAGTTCTTGGCAGCTTTCACAATGCAGGACCACCAAAGAAATCCCAAACTAATTAAAATGATACAACTATTTTAAAATTCTTCAAGCCATTAATCCCCAACATGTTCCTCAGCCAGAATTCTGCCCCTTTATTTGATTTCTATCTAAAACCATAAACTAAGCCTCATTCATTAATGAAGTTTCAAATTTACTGAGCCAAGCTTGAGCTATAGGGACTTTTAAGAGCTTTTAGAGCATGGCTTTTATTCCCCACACTGTAGTTTTTGCTGGCATTTTTCAAGTGGCCCTGTATCACATATCCACAGCCTCACTTTCCCCTCTCTAGGCACAACTATTAAGCTGATATTGTTATAAGCAGAATTGCATGCACATCAAGGAAAAGATGCCCTTTCTGTCATATTATGTCATCATGACCTAAATTACTCTATGGTACAGTAGATACTTGGAAAGACTTCTTCACCATGCATGTGACCAAGCCTGGGAGCAGGTACACAGGAGGATGGGCAGTCTCCATCCTCAGAGGTGTCTGAAACACAGGTGGACACAGCCACAGGCACCTTGGTCTCCTTGGCCCTTCTTGGAGTGGTGTCTTGAAGCAGGGACCTCCTGAGGCCCCTTCCCACTTTCAATGCCACAGGACCCTACATCCTCTGGCTGTGACGGCACTGAAGGGAAGAGGGCAGTCAGTATTTCATCAGCTGCAGGCCATGTCTCATATCGGAAAAGAGGGAGATGGAGAGTGGCGTAGAGAGGGACAGTGCTGGCAGTGAGGCTCTGGTGATACCTGGGTACCACCAAGGTCTGGTGGCACCGATGCTGCAGGAAGGGAGGGGGCTGCACTGCTCAGCAACAGTGGGGTCTGCACTGCACAGCAAGCAGTGGTGGCCACCCAGGAACAGAGCAGAAAAGAAGGAAATCTGATAAAACTGATGCAAAAAGGGCTCAGGGCTCCATGGAAAGCGTCTAGTGACTGTGGCTAGTGAAACAGCCTCCTTAAAGCCTCAGGGTGAAGGATGGCACAGGCTGCTGAGGCTCTCCCAGTGCCACGCAGGGAGCAAAGCCTCCGTGTGATTTCTCCATTACACACTGAGTTAAGCCGAAGGCCGGCACATCCTGTGAGTTCCGAGGACCTGCCAGAGGCTGAATGGGAGCATTGTGCATCAGCTGCTGCTGTCAGGAACCAGGTCCGCAGTCAGGCACCCTCTGCAGAGGCTCTTTTCTGCTGAGGAGCACTTTAATTGCTCACTCACTCTGTGGCATCAATGCAGATGCTTGTACCTTTGTGCTCCCCATGCAGGGAGGCCTTTTCACCGGTTCTGTGCAGCAGGAGGCAGGGGAGGGGAGAGTGCTTCTTAATGGAAAAGCAGCAAGGTCTCAGTCGGCAGAACAAGAGCAAGACAGAGCAACTTTTTCAAGGCTATTTGGCCTTAGACAGTGAATGCAAAAGTGAGAAAACCAAAGCTGTGTTACAAAATCCCTGATATGGATGGACCTAGGCCTTTGGAGGGGTCACACAGAGGTTTGGAAAACATCTGATCCATTGAAATCGTTTTCTTTAAGAGATGGGTGGGCTGGAGCCATCACATTTCTTTGGTTTTTGAATACTGGGACAGCACATAAGCATGCCCCGACGGCCAGATCAATATCCTGGAGGTGAGTTCAATGTGCAGAAACTGCATGATTTTGCTCTTCTTTCACGTTGAGTTTCCCACTAATTTAATGCAGCTGATTCATGCCTGTCCCCACTTACTCTGCAAGGAGGACCAGAAGAATCATGTCCCTGGGGACTCTTTGCCAGGGTGCTCTCTGTAGTTAGCCGACTTGCAACAGGCTGCATGCACAAGGGAGAGATTAGTGAGGTGCCTTTATTCTGGCTGCAGCTCCTCTGAAGTAACAGGAGTCGCAGCACAGATTAATTTGGACCAGGGTTTTTACTTGACCATCATTATAAAAGAAGGTTGTTCAGGTCTGAGGAGAAACAAAGACACTGCGTCCTTTGTAATTCAAATGTGTTTTCTGCTTCAATAGGCTTCAGAGAGTGATGGACAAAAAAAACATTGTACAGAGATGTCTGTGGCTTCGCTCTTATTCTTCTGAGATGTGAACTTCAAAAGGAGGCATTTTAATTTGACAGATGGACATTTAATCATAAATAATAATGGATACTGGTTCTTAAGTCACAAGCGTGCAGCTCCTCTGCACCTGTAGTCACCCTCCCTTACAAATGAAGCCTCTCCTCTGCCAGACCTTGCAGCCCATTTTTGCCCTGTTTCCCCACGAAGTGCCCCTGCGCTTCAGGCAGGTGCACCCAGCAGAGCTCAGCTCCTGCAGACACCCATCCCTCCTGGCACGGTGGCTTGGGGCAGGGACCGCTGTGGGTCCTGCCCAACTGCAGGCTGGAAGACGGCAGGTCGGGTGTGCTGCGAGCATGAGGCAGTGTTTGCTCGTGTCCACCTGTCTCTGGCCGTCTGCTGCCTCTTGTCACATGTTTGAATAACGAGGCTCCCCGGGGAAGAGGCAACCTTTTTGTGCCGCACGCGGCACAATGGGGCTGCCGTCGGGCCTGGATGTTATGACGATAATGAAGAGTACAGTGACACTGAGTTCCATGGGCACAGACATGACGAAAAGAAGAATGGGACTAAGGCAGGGGACGCTGACTGTAAGGGAAAAAAGGGGGCTATTTTATATCAAGGTTTCCCCCAGCCTGCACACACGGGCTCTATCTGACTCCTATCCATCCCTTCAGAAATCACTTAGCTTCACGACAGCTTCCACATTTAGGTGGTTTACATTTTATAAGTCTGAATCTGCAGCCAAGCAGTGGAAGAACGTTTTCTCAGGGATGAACTCAGCCCGTGACATCCAGAGAAGTTTAGGCTGCGGGCTGTAAGACCAGCTCAAGCCTGGAGCTGAGACTCGTTTTGGAAGTCACTAAAAATCACATGATTTGTGCTTGTGAGAAGTGTTATTGCTGGTTTTAAGGGATTTAATTCAAGTCTGGGTCATGTTTTCTAGGCAGTCTGGAGCTATTCCAGGGGATTCGTTTTGTGATATTAGTGCTTGCTGCGTGCTCTGGGTATGTGTCTAGCAGGCAGGAAGCTCTCTGTAACATGTCGGGTCTGTGTTTAGAAATAGGCTGAGGAGATTTAGAAATTTTGTGGATTTGCCTGCCTTTGAAGTCGAATCAGCTTGAGCCAAAAACTTTGAAGGCAAGCTGGAAAGCCATTTCGAGGCTTTGTATTACTGTCACGGGCTTAAGGGAAACTCAGGAACAGCTCCTCATTGCGACAGGAGCCAGCTCCTCAGAGGCCCCAGCTGGGCCCTCACGCTTCCGTACCTGCAGGAGAAATTTGGTCTTGCCTCCTGGGCCAAGAGAGCCCAACAGCCCTGGCCCTCCTGTTGTGAGCCTGGAGCACTGCCCCTGCTACCTCTGCCCCCCTCGTGTCGCTTCTCTGCCCCCCTTTTTGTGTTTTGTGGCACAGGGCTCCTGCAACACAGATCTGCATCCGGGATCTGCACCCAGGACCTCGTCTGAAGGGCAGCCAGAGGGGACGAAACGCCCTGCAGCAGCACGGCACAAAACGTGGTCCCTGTCAGCTGGCTCCCTATCCTCTCCCTTTTCTCTCTCTCACACACAAAGAGGTTAATATTTGGTTTAAAATAAAGCAGAGTAATTTAAAACACACACTTCACAGGCAAACCAGTGTTCAGTGTAAACAAAGCATTAAACTGAAAAGATCCATATGCACTCGTTATCAGTTATTGCATTTTTTAAAAAGGAAATCTAATACATTTAAAATAAACCCATAGCATGAAACAAAATAAACTATGGTCTTGGTCAGTTTGGTTTGATTTTTTTTATTTAATGAGGAAAAGACCTCTGTGATAAAGTTATCCTTTCAGAGGGGAAGGCATGAGCAGCAGTGAACACATCAGCCACATGTTGCGGGAAGATTAAAGTCTGAAAAGACTCTCTTTCCCACAGTTTTTGCAGCATTGCAATATTTCTGTGCTTGGGGTAGTTCAGAATATCCTCCTGGACGGAGGCCCAGAGCCCCGCAGCTCTTTGCACAGAAGGCCAGTAAAGACCCACTGACAGTTCTCCAGCACTTTGGAGTTGAGGGAATCCAGCACAAGCAGTCTGCTCTCGGTAACCTGAAGGGAATCCAGACTCTGGGAGTTTGATACAACAATATTTGCAGTGAGCTTTACAAAGGATCCAGTGGGCTCCACCATCTTACCCACATCCCTTTTATCCAGTGCCACAACCTCCTTGGGAGAGGGGAGAATTAGTTATATACGCAGCTTAGGTTTCCACCCGAGGCATTTGTCAGAATGTTTTCCACTTTTTATTTTTTATGCCCTTGCCATGCTCACACATACAGCTATATTTCTCTGGCTCCTATCATCAAAGGCGACCAAAGAAACCACTTCCAACTCTCCGCTTTGTAGCGGGTATAGATGTTGAGCAGCAGGCAGAGGAGGAGAACCCCTTTACACCCAGCAGCAATGGTCTGGCATCCCAAACCAGCTCCTGATCTCTCATTACGATCCTGAATTTAGCATGCACAATTATGAAAAGCTCAGGCTGAGAAATTTCTAAAGGTACTAAGGTGACATAACTAGTGCTAGTTTTTGCCTTCTAATGAGAGGCTTAGGACTGACGGGCAAGCCATAAATTCCAGAGGCTAAAGCTCTGGGTAGAGACACAGATACAGACAACAGCAACCAACAAGGTGGAAAGAAAGAGATCTGAAGGATGGAAGGAGTGGAGATGGGGCAGATCTGGAACTTGTCCCAGCTATCCAGGCCACCACAACACATGAGACTTTAAATCTGCCCCTTCATTTTGTCAGCATGTGGTCAGATCAAGCCATGATGACTGTGGCTGGGCCTTTTGGAGCAGGACTCTCTTTGGAACAAAATTCTCTGTGTTTTGTGAAAAACAGGAACAATGAGGAAGATTGAAAGCAGGGAAGTGGGATGTTTCAATATTGTCACAGCGTTAAGTGTTTTGATTTCTCAGGAACAGCCTTTTAATGTGACTGCTTTTTAAGGGTGATTATCTCTACTGAAACATGCTATTAACTGAAAAGCCCAAAATGATACAAAATGTTTCAATCAAACTAAAATCTTTTTTTTTTCCTTTTTTTTTTTTTTGTATGAGTGTGTATCATTCATGAAGAATTGTGGGGTGTTTCTTCTTTCTTTCTTTCTTTCTTTCTTTCTTTCTTTCTTTCTTTCTTTC
>CM021733.1:41731084-41769338 GCA_011075105.1 Heteronetta atricapilla | reverse complement strand
TTCTTTCTTTCTTTCTTTCTTTCTTTCTTTCTTTCTTTCTTTCTTTCTTTCTTTCTTTCTTTCTTTTTCTCCCTTTCATTCCTTCCTGGAACAAAAGGAAATGCAATGCTCTGCAAATAGTGCTGTCCTCTGGGATGTCTGGTCTGTGTCCTTTGGTGTGCCACACACTGACTTGCAGCACCTCCAGCCCTCCCTGCACAGCTTTGCAGGCTTCTGGAGCAAGGAAAGTGATAACTGGCAGGGTAACAGAGGATATCCCAGTGTGACAGGGATGAAAGGAGAGGGAATCTAAGCTGGATTTCCCTCTTGACCTTAGAGCCAGGATGAGGGAAGTGCTTCTGGAGGCACAGGTGAAGGGCCACAGAATAACCTGGTGTGGTAAGCTTCATTGCCACCTCCAGACATGAGTGCTGTAAGGATGCTGCAAAACACAGCAGTAAGAGTGGGAGCTTCTGGCTTAATAGCTAAGGGGATCACACCTGCTTTCAGCCTGGAAAATGTCCGTGTCTTACAGCAGAAACCTGGTGCGAGTAGGCAAAGCTTCTTATATCTGCAAATCCTGTACACATGAACACAAGGACGGAGTGGAAACACTGTGCCCCGTCCCTTGCAATAAATAGCTGAGAGAAGCAGGTAATTTCCTCTAGCCCTGGCGAGCAGCAGGGCTGTCTGGCCCTGCGACATCTGTATGTTCTTACTGCTCGAGGAAGTGCATAATCTGATCCAGAACAAGAGTGGTTTCTTACTGAAAACCTAAAGCGGAGACATCCCCGCCCTGGGTTTCACAGGCGGGCGAGGCACTCGTCCCCACAGATGCTAGCAATTAGCCATGGGGAGGGGGCTGGCTGCGTGGCTGCTCAGTGCTGAGGGGTGCATGAACATGAGATGATGGCGGTGCCCTGCCTTCCTCTGGCTGGCCAAACCATTTGCTGCCCAGCTGGCTGTTAATTAAAAGAAACTATTAGAGGACTGTAGATTAAATCCTCCACTCCCAGGTCTCAAGAGTACCAGCAGGGGACTGGAAGATGGGGAGGCATCACCAGGTCTGACTGTCCCTACTGACAGGCAGCTCGCCCCATCCTGGGCAGAATTTGGCTTGGAAAGGGAAAAAAAATGCAGTAAGACTCTGAAGTCCACCAGGGACCTCATTATTGTTAATTACTTTATGTGGAGGATGTTGGATACTCTGGCAGTGGGGAAAAGACACAGAGAGGGAGAGGAAGGGAAAGAAAACACAATAAGCCTTGAAATTTGCTAGGAGAGAAACACATTTCCCAGTGGGGCTGTTTGAAGGGCTCTCATCTGGAAACCCCCTTTCTGCCCCTGGGGTGGAAGGAGAGGGAAGGGCAGGGGAGCGGTGGCTCGCCCACCGCCTGGGTTCACCCAGCTCCCACCAGCTCTGCTGCGGCTGCCTCTGTGCTTTCTCTTGCACGATCTTAACCCAAGTTAACTTTGGTGTGTCTCACTGCCATGTGAAAACTTGATTTTTCCAGACTTGGTGGCAAATTCTGAACAGAAGCAGGCACTTTTAGAGCGAAATGCTCCAACACTCCCACTTACAGAAGGTATTGCAGAGAAGAGACAGCAAAAACCCCAAACCCCATCTCCCCTGCCATTTGCAATTAGTCACACCAAAGCCCTGGAGAGCAGTGTGGGAGGAATATGCCTGAAGGTGTGCTACAGGGAAGGATGCAGGCACTATGACTCAGAAAGCATCCCTCTGTCTCCCACCTTGCTGAATGGGAACCTGCCCCTTTTTATGGACCCATTTGCAGATGCTAAGTGTATTAGCATAACCCTGGCAGGACATTCATCTTCTGCAGGAATAACGAATGCCTTAGCAAGTACAGAGAATTAACTAGTATGAGCAAGGTATTTGATATGTAATTTGCACGGATTCCACAATAATTAATTGAGCTTCATCTAAAGGATAAGTTAAATCTCTAATGTTAAGGGAGTTCACTGTACACTTCATTCCCACAGTGGGGGTATGTGTCTGTGAGAACCCCTGAAAACCACGTCGGAAAATTAGAGAGAAATATTCCTCCCCCACGCAAGTAATTCACTTTGATATTTGTGTGTGGGCCTCTCGTATGAAAGAGGGGTGATATCACAGCAGTGTTTGGGACTGGGCAAAGCAAGCTGAAACATTCAGATTATCACAGTTCCCAGGGATCCCCGTCAAAGAGATGCCTGCGATAGGCAGAGGTGACATGGGTTTAACTGAAGATCCTTGGACAAAGACGCAGGTCTGCATTGCAAGCATTGCCCGTAGGTGGGGGAGAGGGCAGCCAGTCTCAGCCCACTACTGTTTATTTAATGAAAGATGGGAACCAGATAGGCCCACTTGAAGAAGCAGTTCAGTGCACCTCCTGGTTCACACGCATTCTTCTACAAATCAGATGCCAGGGATGTGCTTTATGGCTCCTAACTGGAGGTTCCACCTGGATCTCTAAAAGCCATCTCACTGGAGAGGGATAACTGTGAGACACAACTAAAATAAATAAATAAATAAATGGCTGTAGGGCTGTCAGAAAATAGCATTTAAAAACAAATGCCGCAGGATGCCATACCCTCACATCACCTATTGGAAGTACCAGCCCTACAAGGGAGCCATGGGTGGTGACAGGCAGAAGTTAACAGGTAGCATCTTGTTGCCACCTCTGATGGAAACAAGCCAGAGAGACAAACTTGAGCAGTTTTCAGATGTCAAATGAAAAAGAAAACATAGAGAAATGAGGAAACAGAGATTATCTAGGAGGTAGAAAAACTTTATCACAGACTTACAAAAACAGTGTACATCCTTATCTCCTAGTTCTTTTGGTGGGTTGTTTGCATCTAGAAGGACCATTGTTTCTGAAGGAAGTTTACTTCTGAAGGGTGATGGAGAATAGCAATTGCACTCACTTGGCTGCTTGTGGGAGTGCCTAGTGCGTGGGAACATGGAGCAGCTCCTAAGGATGGTAATTCTGACAGCTGTAAAATGTTTGCTTTGAGAATAACCAGAGAAAGTCAGCGAGCCACCTCACTGTGCCATCTAGTTTCTGTACTACCCACCTGCTTTCCTCCCTCTCATTAAGTGTTCCTGAAAAAGCAAGGCCAAGAATTTATCCTGGAAGGAGTGCATTGTAATAAAATGTAGCTTTTGCCCATTCTAGTGCTTGGAAATTGTGTTTTGATTTATTATGTGTGGTTTGGCAAATCTGCTTTTGCAAGCTGCAGGCAATTGTCTGTAGAAACCATGCTCGCTCTAAATACAATGAGCACAGAGGCCTCTGATGGGCTCCTTAGAGACCACCGTGAATGGAGCCAATAAAACAGAGAGCCAAAGGAAACATTTGTGTTACAGTCCAGGAGGAACCAGACCTTGGTTTTATCAGTCTCCTTAGTCTTCCATGATGGAAACCTTCTCTAAATGTGCTCATGATTAACTCAAGGTAAATACTCTGTGCATCCCCCCTCCAGAAAACGCGAGCGGGGCGCTGGCACAGCTGCAACCTGGGCTGTCAGCAGCCCTGACATGAGGCTCAGCCTCCTCCCCGTGAGAGGAAATTTCCTGAACAATCCCAAGACATTTCCACAGTAATTCCCTGTGTAACAGGGCTGAGCACAGCAATAAAGAAGGCGTGAGGAAGCCACGGGCACAGGAAGCTCAGTAAGGCCTCCAGACACTCCACTACAGTCCTAAGTAGTGGCAATGGCTTTTTCTGCTGTCCTCACAGTAAAGGGTTATGGTTGTACTTATCATTTGGCTAAGAAATAAATACATTTTCTTTCAGATTTTCTTTCTGAAGCTGCATTGTTTTGTATTGCACATTTCCAGTACACTGTTCAGCTGTTGGTCACCATCCCCCTCATAGTCCAGCAACAGGGAAGGGGATATTTCTTCCTGTGTCAATTCATAAACTGGGTCCCTAGTTCACAGCATTTGTTTTTTGAGGAAAGTGAAGAATCCCTGCAGAGTCCTAGAAAAGCCTCCTCTTCACTGGTGCTGGAAGGTGCTTTTTCCACAGCAACCAGCATGTGACAGCTAAAAGCCTCTGTCCTAGGAGTGACGTTACTTCCATGAGGGTGCTTGGTAAGAAGTCACATACCTCCCTTCTTCAGCCATGTGCATGAAGACAGAAACCCTCCGTGCAGTTTGCAGGCAGAAAAAGCTGTCATTTCCTACATTTGTTTACTCCCTGCACAAGGGTCCTTCCAGGAGTCCCGCCACCCCTGTACAAAGCACCTTACCATCTTTGCCCTGCCAGATCCAAATGGCCCTGGGAGGCACGGAAACACCAAGAACGTTTCACAGCCTCTGATCACCATCCATCCTTCATGTCAGTTGCTCTGCAGGACCTGGGCATCAGGACCTTGTGCTGGGTCTGTCACACAGGGTCTGTCACCCATGGGTGCTGGGGCAGGGCCAGGAGCTGAATTCAAGTCTCCACAAGTCCCTCTAAAGTGCTTGAAGTGCCAGTTGATCCCTTGCTGGTGTCTGGTTGTTCTGTCACCAGTAGCACTAAATACAGAGCTGTGCTCTGCTGCATGGGCAGGATCACTGCAAAATCAAGAGGAGAGCGCCCATCCACACCGCTGCTGCCACGGACCACAGGGACCATTGTAAATAAGGGGTCTTTGTGACAAGTCCATAAGCAGGCTGATATGAGTCTCATGGTAAGTCAGAAGCTACTTTTTTTTTTTTTTTTCTGCAAGGCCAAAAAAATGTCACCTCAGGTGCTTGAAATACACAGGCACACCTGAACTCTTTTTCCCAGAAAGTTTGGGCGCATGAGAAGAATGTTATTGCTGAGTGGGAAGATCCTCAGGATCCATCCCCCAGCGCTGCTATGCAGTGTGTGGGCTGTGCGAGGGTGAAGGAGGAAGCTGCTAGCACGCCTACGGTAATCTGTCATCCCTGGGTTCAAGCAGCAGTGAGCAAGTGCCAACACCATGCACCATTTAATTAACCTTTCTACAAGTTGTAAGATGAGACATCAGCGTTCACCACGAGATTTATTTTCAGAGCTACATGACGGCAATAGAAAATAGATACAGCAATTTGACAGGAAATGAAGTGTAATAGGGGCAATGCCGTTCCATTAGGGAAATTGTTTCAGTACAATGTAGCATTTTGATATTTTTAGAGTCCCTAGCAAATTCATTTTCATTCATCCGTCAAGGTTGCTGCAAAATGCTCGTGTCGTATTCATTTCTCTTCTGCACGTGTGTGAGAGGCATCCTGGGCCCGCAGAGCAGAACTGCAGCGTAAGAGATTCGCAGATGTTTCGCCGGCACCATATGGCGCCTTAGTCACCAGTCCCTGCAGATCGGCTTCTTGCGCCGAAAGTCGATGTTTTTCCCACACATGGGGAAACCAAATGGAGTGCCTGTAAAAGGGATTCGGGAGGAACAAACCAACGACCAACAAATCAAAGAAAACTGGTCTGAAAAGCCAACCCAGAAAGAGAGTAGACTTCACGAACAGCATGCACACCAGTATAAAAAGCTGTCTTCACACTCTTCAATGTATACTTCTAATTTAAAGCGCAACTAAAGAGTACATTAGACAGCATGCTAAGCTTTATCATAGCCATGTACACTATCGTCAGCTTGTACCCCAGCATTCATTCAGACATTTAACTCCAGAGGGGCTCTGGGGAAACTGCTTTTTATAACTGTCTGTGCTTTGTCAGAGGGATGGGATGTTGTCAGCCCAGCTTGCAAATAACGTTACTGAAAAACATGGAGGATTTCTGCAGCATCTTTCATTTAAATCTGCTGAGTGAGGGTGAATTTATTTTAAATTTGTAAAAAAACAAACAACAACAAAAAAGAAACGGATTAAAGTAATACAAGACTTCCCAAGTCCTCAGGCTCTGTGACCTAGCTATGTCTGTCAATCACAGAGGCATGTTAAAAAAGATTTTCTAAGGCACTAATGCCAGTAAGACACCTATGGTAAATCCTGTTTGACCTTTCTGGCAGCAATGTACCTAGCTCCCAGCTACAGCTGTGCAAATCTTCCCCGGGAGACATCACCAACCTCTCTTTGCCCATCGCTTTGGGCCACGCTGTAACAGTTTCTCATAAATGTATTGCTGCTGTGGAAATAGCCCTTCAGGGCAGGATGCAAGGAGCATCAGCTCCAGTCAGAACTAGAAGTTAAGCATAAAAACCAGCTTGTATCATCTCCTTCAGCCTCTTGGTTTTCCTTCAGGAATCTTCCATCCAAAATGAAATCAATTCATGACTTAGCCAAGCCCAAGCATGCTCAGGCAGGGAAGCAGGAGCACATCCCCATCTGAAAGCCTCTGGAGCTGCACTGTGCCACAAGCCACAGGAGTGTGAGGAGGGATTTTACGTCCTGGTTGTCCCTGGCTTTATGGGGATGGTCTGGCAGCAAGCTTCCAGCCCGTGCAGCAGAGCCAAGGGAGTCGTGGTGGTGGAAACACGGAGCGATAAGGGAGTGTGGCCTGCAGGCCCCCCGTGCACGCGCTATCGGAGGTAACTGGTACCAAGCTTCGCTGTGTAAACAACGAGGGCAAAGGAGAAGGAGGCGGTGGTGGGGTTAAATATCTGCTTTCTTTTACAAGACCACCTACAAAACGCTGCAAAGACCCCGCAACAAAAATAATCTGCCCCGATTCCAGTGTTAGGCAAAATATAAACAAGTTAAGTGCTCTGTTAAAGAGAACATCTGGGAAGTTGCGGGCTGTGCAGATGTTTTCACAAGTTGTTTTTCACAGAAAAGTAACCCTGCTAAGCTTCCTGCCTCTTCCATCTTCTCTCTCTTGACTGTGTTTATCAAGTCTGGATATAAACACATTAAAAAACCTTTAGAGGCCCTTCTCTTGTCGTGTTATTAATTTGGAATACACTGAGGGTTAACAGCTGGTTTTGTTTTGACCCCGGGTTCTTGGAAAGTCACTCCACAGGAATAATCACCCAGTTTTATGATGATTGGATTTTACATCCATATATACGTATATATATATGTATCTGTATTTACATGTATATATATACACATACACATGTAGTAGGTTGCCAGAAATGAACATTAGCATCAACAGCCAGCTGGCACAGGGTGCTCAGACCTTGGGTACCAGTAGTTTCAGGAGGATGGGGGATGCAGGGGATGGGTGGATGGCCTCAGGAGTCACTAGGTGATGAAGATTTATTGCTTGGGGAGGTACAAAGGGTATGGTGGTTAGGGCAGCTTTTATTTTATCATCAAGTTCCCACAGCTTGGAAAGAAAAGGTCTAAGGAAATCTTTTTTTTTTTTTTTCTATCTTTCTCTCTTGAGATGATTTCTATGTCATCCGTCAAATCTTGGGAGACTGATCTCTGCCCATATTTCTGCTTTCCCTGTTGGAGTGAGGTTGATGCGTATGTCATATTTTTAGGGTAGAAACTATCTATTCTTAATTTGGTTAAAAAAGTAATCTTGAATCATTGAAATATAAGAAGTAAATTAGGAAGGCTCATTAGAGGAGCAAATATGTAGGTCATAGTAAAGTACAAATGTACCTATTCCTTGAAATACATGTGAAAATAAAATTGTCCACTGGGTCACTAGGAAGTAGAGCAATTAAACAGAGTGGTAATCTGATGGCAGAATAGCTATTTGATCCCTTTAAACCCAAGTCTTTTCCACAGAGGGTGCTGGAGGTACTTACCACATTCAGGTAATAAAAATAAGGCATGGCGAGAACCAGAGGTGTTGAAAGAAGAGGTGCTGAAACAAATTAATAAATTAAGTACTGTGAGGCACCAGACCCAGATGGCAAATGCTAACAAGAGCTGAATGAAATGTTAGCAAACCCAGCAACTGAACAGCTAACAAAAACGTCTTCTCTCTCACCAAAACCAGTTGATATCTCAGAGGACTAGAAAGCAGCTGGTGTTGGGACCGTACCTTCAAGCCAGTCCAGACCTGTGATGGGGGAAGGCCCCTGCCAGCAGGGCTCATCTCAGACCTGCTGGGTTGTTTGCAAACTGAATGGAAAATAAAATGTTGAGTCATCTGCATGGGGATATGCTGTTGAAAAGCCATGCCTCTGCACTGCAGCCAGCCGGTGGTCCAGCTGCACAGCACCTGAGGATAACGAGGCAGGATGGTGGAAAAGCAGACCTGGGGCTGGTCACAGGTGGTGTAGGCTGTCTAAGGCATGGTCTCACCAGCGCTGTAACCCCTGGGAGAAATGTTAGTAAAACCAGGGGGCTGCTCTTGTTGAGCTGGAAGTGAAATAAACTCATAATGACCAAGATAGTAACAAGCTTCACACTGCATTATTTGCTCCGATTCTCTTCTGTCAAGAGCTATCAGCACAGTGGGGATTTTTATTAGATCCTGGGAAGCCTCTGTTATGTGGCCAACTTGTGGTGCTTCAAAATAAGTTTGATTTCCTGCCTGTGTCAAATGCTCACTTCTTCTAGGGTATAAGCTGGCTCTTCTGGAGAATTAAGGAATTAAAATAAATGAATGAATAAAAATAAATATTCATTAAATGCATGTGTATAATGTTTATATATGTATAATATTAATGCATTTTACACATGCTGGATAAAAATTGTGGTTTTTTTCCACAGTCACGGCCTGTGTTCCTCTGAGATCAGAGGTTCCCTCTGTGGCTCGGGCTCCATCGTGGTCCACATGGGGTAACATCAGGCATCCAGCTGACACACGCTCTGCTGTGAGCTGGGTCTTGAGGAATTCCCGGCTTCTCCCGGTGGCCGGGGCACGCAGCGCTGGGTCCCCAGTCAGCTCCTTACATTTCGGCAGACGGCCACAAGCACAGCAGGCTGCAGCGCTAGGAATCCAAACCTTGGAGCAACTTCAAGCCCCTTGTTTTACTGTGGCTGCCGAGAGACACGAAGCATGTGGAGGCACGAGGCTCGCAGTCTCCAAAGGACGTGCAGCTCACACCTCCCCGCGGAGCGAAGCCCCGGCTGCCACTAATGAAGTGGTGGTGATCAGCCACGGCCCAGGAGGATGGCGAGCTGCACGGGAACACAGCTGCTGACACACATGGAAGGGGACAATGCCTGCACTGGCCACCTGCCACTACAGGCACAGGGACGTGGTCCCGGGGGGGCTGTGCCCATTGCACGCCCAGCAGGTGGGAACAGAAGAAGCAGTGGGACTGAGAATCGAGGGCCCTTCGAGGCACTTCCCAGCACAAATGATGTTGAAACACAGCCCTCAGAAGGAATCCGTTGTGGTTTCCCATTGCAGAGTGTTTGGAGCCTGAGGACTGTACTCCCTCTTTCTGGGGTGAAGCAAATTAGTAAGAGAAGGCAAAGGAAATTCAGAAACAACTTTGTTGCTCTTTGACCTCTGATACCTGCATGTTTTCCTCTTGAGTTTCTCTCCCATCTCAAAATCCTGGAGCGATCTAAGGAAGCTGAAGATTTTGGGGAGTGACGGCCACTCAGCAGCTCTGCATCATGTCCGGATGTCAGAGAATTGCCCAACTACACCACTCTCCTGACAACTGAAAAAGTCACTGCGCTGCAAGTCCCAAAGGGACGAGCAGGAATAAATGCAACCTGCCATCTATAAAGATTCCTTTCTCTGTACGTTCTGCATAGGAAGAAAATACTGAATTCTCCCTTGCTAAGCACAGAGGGAAAACAAAGACGTGTCCCTTTCTCTCTCTTTATTTTATCCTGACTGTAATTGTGCATGGGTTTGGTGGTTCTGGATCTGCCCTGGTGCAAGGGAAAGTATGATGGGAGGCTAAAGCAGAAGATTTATTTATGGCTGTGAGTGTCACTTATACCCAGAGATGCAGAACAGCGGGACCTTTGGTTTGCAGAGACACACAGCCCTCCTGGCTATGTTTCAGACCACATGCCTCACTGCCTCCTGAGCCCTGCATTTGACTAAATCCCCAAAACTCCAAGTCAGATTAAAACAAATCTGCACTGATTTATCAGGTTTCATTGTGCTTCTTGGATTTGTGCTGTGGGTGTCCAAAGAAACAATCAGATGACACAAATCACCCCCTTAACAGTGTCCCTTGGTACGTGGCACATCTTTATAGGTGCTTTTGTTTGCATTAATTTCTCCTACTAGTCTGGTGCCCAGAGTTCTGGTCTTGGCATCACAGGTCATGAGCAGTTGCTTTCCTTTTGCAAAATCTGGGAACGTTCAGCTCTGTTCAGTTTTGCACCAGGGGCAGAAACTTAACAGTAGACCCCACTGAACCGTGCGTTGGACTCAGAGGTTTTATCTGAAGGTTTAGGGTCAGACCAACCACCGTGCAGTCACAGGAGCTGTGTCCTTTTTCAGATATTGCGATGTGTTTGGTTGGGGCCATGTGACACCGCAGCAGGTGGTGGTTGCTCCCTCTCTGCCCCCTGTCTCTAGGGTGGCTGCAGCCAGAAAGAGCATTTCCCTCCTCGTATTGTGCTCATCTACAGGAAGTGACCGTGCCGTTGTTTGTGCCATGCTGTTTGCACAAAAAGGGCTCTGAGCTCCGGGCTGGCTCCGGGATTCTGCTGCTGCTGGAGCGATCACCAGTGGCAGCAAAAAATGGCTTTTGTCTGCTAAGGACAATTGGCAACAGAGACATGGGCAGGCAGCTTCTGCTTCTTGTCTCTCTCTGATTTTAGGGACATGGGGCAAAAGAGCCCCTTTGGAGGGGAGCAGGAAGGACAAAATGATTTGGAAAATAAAGTACTTCAAAATTCTCAGTATCATTCTTTCCTTCTGCATGTTTAATGGTACAAGTAAATCAACCATAAAGCCCTGTATTTCTAACAGAGCCCTCATCTCATTGCTTCCAGGCAGCTCTGTCCCCCAGCTCCCCGAAAGCAAGATGTATATTTTCTAGTCTGTGTCATGTTAGTGTACCAGTTCACAGCTTGCCCCCATGCACACTTCTTGGCAAAGAAGCCAAGAGCTTCTTCGGGTGGCTTAGCCACCACAACCAGCATGTCAGGCCACCAAGCCACCAGTTCTGGATGTGTTAGTATGTTCAGGGAAGGCAACTGGAGCTTTATTAAAACCCGTTTGTGCTCCCAGGTCTGTAAGAAGTCATGGCTCTGACCTCTGGGGAGCCTCAGGACGGGTGAGAGGGGAGGCAAGAAGTAACAGAGGAGGAAGGTGACATTTGCATTAATATCCTACCATTGCTATTTCAGGCAACACAGGAGCCCACTGGTAGCGAAGTGACCTGATTTGCATAATGATCTGTGAGCCTCCACGCATCCACCAGAATCGTTTATTGCTTAATTGTTTGTAGCAAAAATGGAGATATCAGCAGGTTGCACCGTTAGCCTTCCAGCCACTTACTCCCTGCGGTGCCGCTCACAGCCTTCGCTGTCCCGCGATGAGAAAACACCACAGGAAAAGGCGTGCAGGGGACAGCCCTTCACGGCTTAATTCAAGCTTTTTGCTGGCTGGAGCTGAATGTGAAAAACCCAACAACTATTTTTCCCACTTTGGGAAGCTACTGACAGGGATAGACATGCCTGGCAGCCCCAAGGACTGAGCAAAATTACAAGGCTCCTCTGCCCTCAAGACACAACCCAAACAACAGCTTATTCTGCCTGGTTTGGACTTAAAATGCCACAGCCCTGATCTTTGAGAGGAAGTGGGGAACCCACCTCTGCGAACAGGTTTGAATCCACCTCGGTGTTTGTTTGTAGTTGTGCCTGCGCTTTGCCTTTCCAGCTCCTCTTGTGGGGCTGGACAGACAGACAGACACCAGGAAATATAAAATAGCCTCTCTAACAAGGGTCTTGACAACTCCGTTTTCATGGGTCCTGGGAGATGGATGCTTCGCTCCTAAACAAATCTGGAAGTCAGTTCCGATCCTGGCTGTGCCCAGTGCGGTCTCCATGACCTTAGGAAATCCTTTCAGCTGGTTGGGTGTCTTCCTCCCATCCCTAACCCATGGAGGTTGCAGGATTTTGCCATCCTCCCTTTAGTAAAGAGCCATGAAATCTGCAAATAAAAGATGCTAGGGAAGTATAATTTTGAGGTTGGTCCATCCCTAGACTGTGGGGAAGCTTGCAGTCTGTCCAAACTGAACATAATCCCTGCTATTGTTTTTTTCCGGATTCATCTTTCCTTTTAACACAGAGCCACAAGACTTCATGTGAATTTGGGCTTAATCCTCAAAAAAAACTGCCTGTTTGCACAGCTGAGCGGCGACCCCGCTGAAGATCAGTGGCGTGTTTTAAGCTCACTACAGGCACTGCACAGGGACTTGTCTCTGGCACGAAAAACACCTGTTTCTTTGAGGTTTCCCTGCCTGCTGGGAGAAGAGGGATAGGCAGCAACTGTGCCTAGGAAGGCCCAACTGAGGAAAGCTTTTTCTGCTGATTTTTCACATGTGTTGTGTGTTAAATAGGATATGAGTTCGGTGCTTTCTTGTTCCTGATAGAAAATGAAATTTTTATTTATTATTTTTATTGGACACAGAGGATTCCCAGTCTTTAGCCGGGATCCTACTGTGTTGGGCACTGCACAAACACAGGGCTAAGAGCTTACTAAGACTGCAAGAAGAGCGAATGAAGGGGGAGCCGCTCTGATGTCAGCACGGGTTTGAATACTTCACTACAAAGAACATTTAGGACTTGTAGCTAGGGAAGCCATACCAGGAGCTGTTTTACACAACATTTTCAGAAAGTGGCATGTCAAAGACGGCTGCTGAGCCCCAGCCTGTCCGCAGCTATCTCCTGTCCGTGGGCATCACCTGGACCAGGCAGTTGCTGGCCAGACTGCACTAGTCAAGTGCTTTAATGTCTGGTGCCAGCACAGCTCAACAAGGAGACATTTAACCAATGAATCCCCAAATTCATTTTTCTTAATGAGGGGCGTGTGCAGTTTTCTTCAGCTGTGTCAGTGCCCACAAGGTGTGTGGCCGGGCTGAGAACTGTCATGGCTGCCAAAAAAACGGGACCAGCATTTTAGGAGGCCAGCTACGAGGTACCATGTGTTTCACGTACTGCTCCTTGCTTTTATTTCAGGAGCTCGGGGAGTTTGTTTGCCGGCTGTTACTGCTGGCTCTGCGATCAGCTGGTGCATCCCGGGTCTCCCGGGAGAGGCTTTCTAATGAGGATGGAGGCCCCGGGGCTACGATGTGAAACAGAGCCCGCTGCAGCGAGTGCAAAGGAGATAAGATCAATAGGAAATGCAGATTTACAACGTATTAGAAATACGACAGCATCCACGCACACCCTGGGGAAAGGATTTTTAAATCTCTTAAAGGAGTGGCAGAAAGACTACATCTCATGTATATACATTTATGTGCGTATGTCTGTGTATAGCAGAAAGAAGCAATCTGCTGCCTCAGCTCTGAAATATTTGCTGAGGATCACAGAAATCTTTATTGAGTTGGTCACATTATTTAAACAGCTTTATTTTCCTGCAGGAGACCCGAGCTGCACCAACTCACAGCCCTGATTCCCTGGGGCTGCTGTGTCCCGGGTTACAGGGAACGGGGCAGGGTGTCGTGAGCCAGAAGCTGCAAGCTGAATAGCCAAGTACAAACAAGAAGCAAACCAGGGGTTTTTAACAGCTGGGATAAGTGACTGCTCAAAGTGCTTACAGAAGGATAGGGGGAAGTTGCTTTCAATTCGAAGTCTGTAATTCAGCCACACGTTGCTCAAGCTGGTCAAGTAAATCCTGAAGTGAAACTCCTGGGCTGTGCTACGCAGATGGACTGTCCAGAGCATTGTAATAGTCCCTCCTGGGCTGTGAGCGTTGAGTCTGTTGCTCCTTGCAGTGTTCCTTGCACTAGGAACACTGCAAGGAGCAACTCAAATGTCAGTATCGTGTCACCTGGTCTATCAGCACCTGCTTTCCAGCCTCCTGCTGTGTTAAAGGTGCAAGAAATGCCATGATCTACTTGGAATGTATTCAAAATCTTGTTCACACGTGCTGTCACCTCCCGCGATGAGCTCATTCCTGCTGAGAGGGAAGCTGCAACCTGCCTGAAGGCTGAGTGCAAGACATCACCACCCATAAACACCTCCTTAGAAAAGATGTCCCCTTCTCACCACAGTCATTTAGAGGAGGGGAGACAGAGGGATATAGGGAGGGACAGAGAAAGGCGCCTGTAAACTCCCACCTAAGTGCCAGCCCACTCCTGCATGCCCCAGTTGGGGTGACTACCCATTTGGAGATATTCCCCACATAAAACAGGTTTGGGGAAACTCTCAGCCACACTGAAAAAAATCATCATGTGCTGCAAGCAGAGCACACTCCCACAGAAGTGTAGGTTTTGGTTCTGCATGGGGCACAGAGCAGGGGACTGTGTCCTTCCCTTTGGTGATCTGCGAGTAACCCAGGGCCTCCCAAGGCCACCTTCCCATTTCCTCAAGCACCAGTGTCATGGGGTGAATGGTGCCTGCTCCCCTCGCTGTACCTGAAGTCATGCTGTTAGCCTGGAGACCCTGCAGCATGGAGATGGTTTTTACACCTCCACAGTCACTGGTGGCTTCAAGGAAAGGCTGGGGCAACCCAGCTCTGCAATCCCCCTCCACTCCTGTGTTTGCTTTGGGGATGGAAAGGTTTGTTCTGTCATTAACAGCGATTGACGTTATTTTCGTCATTATGCTATTAGCAGCAAAGGAACTAACAGCTTGTCCTGTAAAACACACACGGGGACTGGTGCTCCTGGCAATTCTGGGCTCCTTGTCGGCTCCCGGCCAGCCACCAGAGTGTGGGGACCTCACACTTGGCAGGCACCCTACACACGTCTGTCACTTTTCCGATCAGGGACTGCAGTGATGTGTCCTGCGGCCCTGGAAGCTGAATGCTAAAAGCATCAGACAGTGCATTTGCTGCTAAAAATATCACCGAGCAATTTGCCTGAGAAAGGAAAATATTCCCCCTGGTTGGCAGATAGACAACTTTGCCTTGATTGCCTCAGCCAGGGCTGTGTTGTGAGGTCCTTGTGCAAAACCATTTCAAATATTACAGCCTTATAACATTGGCAGCGAGGTTTAATCTCCTAGAAAATGGAAGTTGTAGGTGCTAAATCTTCGTACAGGGTGGCTGAAGGCAGGCAAAAGCAGCATTCCTACATCCAGATGACAAGTGTGAACAGCAGCACAGCTTTACGCGTCCACGTCGAAGTGCATGGTATTAAACAGGTTCTCAGACTGCAATCTCCGTTCATTGGGAATGTTTATGATTGAGGAAACAGCAAATGAAGTCCCCACTCATTCATCAGATTACTGTATGGTCATCTCTTGTCTCCTAACTATGTAATAATTGTAATACATTGCACTTGGCAGTATTTTTCATTCCAGCATTTCAAAGCACTTCAATTAAGCCTCCTATTGCAGCTGAGAAGTAGGGCCAGGAACACATCCTCTCAGTTAATCATTAATGAGTTTGGAGTACATGATATATAAAGACTAAAAATAACATTATATGAATATAATGCATGATCTTGATAATACACACAGAAATAATCTCGTTCAGACACCAGACAAAGAACCAGTGTTAGAACAAGAGCTGCACACCTTCCTGCAGCCTCAGTGCTTCCCACCTCTCAAAAGAAATGTGACAAAAGCTGTGTGTCTTAGGAGAATAAGTTCCCACCTGTGTAACCCTTCAGACACCAGCTGAGTTTTGGGAGAGTGGAGTTTCTTGCCCCCAGCTCTCCCCACTCCTAAAAGTAGCAGCACAGACCTAACTCACCCTGCAAAATAAGAAGTATGGAAAACACAAACTCCAAATATCTCCAGGACCACAAAGCCAATTAAAAGGACACCCAATACCTCACTGTATACGATTTTTAAGCTGGCCTTGTGATTGTTTAGGAGCATGATTCATGTTTTTTTAAATGCACCACATTGGCAATCCAGCTTTCATTACCAAGACGAAGGCAAAATTAATGTAGAAATTAACTCACAGAGGCACTGAAACTATTCTTCTTTACCTTGACTCTCAGTCCCCAGTCAGATATAAATCCCCAGCCCTGAATCAATTGTACTTAATGTCCTGCTCTAATTGGGCTGGAGCTTATCTCCTTCTGCAGGAACAGCAGCATCCAGGGTGCAGTGCTTTGCATTCGTCCCAGGAAAAAAATACCGGCACAGGAAGCAGCAAGCTGAGGGACTAAGTGTGCTCTTGGTGGAGTGAGTTAATGTTTGATGGACAGGTGGTGGAGTAGGCTAATATTTGAACCTCTGGAGATTTGACTTCAAACACCCGCTGGGATTTGAGTAAGCTCTGATCTGCTCTAGCATTTGCCACGTCAAAGGACACAACTGAGCAGGCTTCAGACAGGCTGGCAGTCTCAGTAGCAATCCCCACCTGACTTGCAGAGGGCAAGGTCACCGTGTTCCCAGTGACCTTACAGTCCTACCCCAAAGAGCAGCTGAATGGCCCAAGGGTGCTGTGACAAGGAGAGTGCAAGTGAGTTGACTCAAGCATGTGGGAAAGGGTCAGATCATTTTTCTATTTTCAGATATTTTTTCTAATTTTCTAATCATTTTTCTCTAGTTGGAGGAGGCCCTGGTTTGAAACAAGAGTCTTGACAGGCTTGAGAGGTGGATCCATGCCAACTTCATGAAGTTCAACAAGATCCAGTGCAAGGTCCTGCATACGAGTGAGGGCTTTAAGATTTCTTCCAACCCAAACCATTCCGTGATTCCGTGATTCTATGAAATAACAGTTCAGATGCACCCTCCAAGGTAGGAGTTAGCAAAGCTGCACAGGAAGTCCACAAAGTGCTAAGTGGGGCTGCTCAGAGCAGAAAGGACTTGGGGATTCCAGGGTTCATTTTATTTACTAATGCTTTTTGTTTTCATGGGAAAATAAGTGTTTTTAAAGAAAGAATTCCAAGGTACAAGGTTTCTCCCTAAATTTGCATTTGTTTGGTCTATATTTCTCTGCTTCTACACAAAGCTAATTTATTTTATTCCATGCTCTACACCCCCATCTCTCCATCTCCGATGAACTTCAGTCAGAATTAGCAACCAGAGCTTGAGTTTGCAGAAGATCTGTTTACTCAGCCCAAATGATCATAAAAGAGGGAAGTGCCTTCTGGGCTTTAGACTCCTCTGCCAATCCGTACCAGGGGAGCATGCCAACTTGTTCACTCCTTGCTCTCGTTTTAAAGCTGTCTGTGCATGGAGACACTTCCAGGATGTGCAGAGGATGAGTGGAGAGACCTCTTGCACAGCTCACAGAAAAGGATACAGAAGCAAAGCTGGGATGTGGGGTGGTTTGTGTTGAGGTGGAAAGGAAGGGTTTGTGGTTTTTACTGCCCTTACTGTGATGCTGCACTTAGATGTGGATTACTTTGAGAGCAGCATATGACTCATGTGTACCTTGTCACATTCAATAGAGCTCATGTGAAAAGCTGAAAGCTTTCAATAGTAGCTGGGCCCTGGGGACCATCACAACGCTGAGCTGCATGAATTAAATAACCAAGAGCAGAGCCCTTAACTCTTCCAACACAGCCACAACCCTGCCAAGAGTGTGGGGCTGCTCCAGTCCTGCCCTTCTGCTTCCCGATAGGGCTCTCATCACCCATTGACTCCAGAGAAACTACAATCGTTTAAATCAACACCATGTCTGGCCCTTTGTCTTAAATCTCCCACCCAGACTTGATTTTACAGATGCTCAGGGTCACAGCAGAGTCCTCATCTATCACAGTCAGGTTGCTCCCCTCCTCTCCTAAATCAGACAAGCCCAACCGAGGACAGCTCTTTTGCTGAAGGCTTTCTGAGCTGGTGCCCCTCTCTTCCCTCCCTAATTGTTCGTTAATACATATAAATGATTTAACCAAATAGAGGCTGGATTTCCCCTCTTTGGAGGAAGGGAGTGCTGGCACAGATGAATTCCTGGATTTATCTGTATCCTGATCCTGGGCAAATATTTATTTTCCTTTCCCTTTTCTGCACTCTTCACTTACGGGAATAAGGAACACATACACCCCTGGCCTCTGGGTGGCAGGGAAGCATTTTTACCCCCATTTGACAGACACACAAGTAGGGCAAAGGTGACTTAATCTCGAGCTGGGGAAAGCCGGCAGTGCTTTTACCACTGCGTCTGAGGGACTTTGGCCAGGAGCAGACAGAGTAAACAGCTGCTCCAGGCTGCCCATGTCACCCAGTTTCCTTCCACCAAGGGAGGCTGGGTCTCCACAGCCTCCCACAGCAGTTTCAGTCCCCGACAGGGCTTCCTCAGAGGCTGACTTCGGAGCCCCAACCCACCTTGAGGAGATACTGGCAAGCTTCTTGAATGAGCATTCGCAGCATGGCCCACAATGAATTATTTGTAGCAAGAGCAGCAGCATGCAGCAAAATACAGGGTGCAGGATACATCCCTTTCATTTATTTATTTATTTATTTTTGCAAAAGGGAAAAATCCACTTTAGGCTTTTATAACAAAACAACAGACTACAGCTGCCCTTTTTTCTCGGAATAATAATAATAACGCATTACATCAGGTTACTCAGTAGTTTTCACTAATCCGTAAGACATGCACTGCTGACCTCTGAGGTAATTTTGGATCACGCTCAAGCCAAATAAAGGCAGATTTGTGGCTGCAGGTGAGAGATCCTCTGTAAAACCATAAATGTAACCACAATGTCCTCTGGTTTGATTTGAACTCGGCCTGGCCTTCATCAGTTTTCTGGCAGAGGTCCAGAAGTAAGGCAGATTAATGATTTAAAGGCATTGCACTCTGATATGACGTAACCAGGCACAGGGTGGTGTTTTGTGAAGGCAGTTGGCAGCAAGAACCCAGGGCAACAAAGCATGGTCCACCCCTCCCAGATGGCACCTTGCTCCTCAGACAGTGTCACTGCTTTGACCAGAGCTGGTCATGGCATGGATGCATCCATGGGATCATAGGGGCAGCTGAATGTGCTCTTCTACAGGGCAGAAAATGCCCCTGTGAAATGGTACAACCTATTTTCTCCCTCCTAAAGTGAGAGTTTGGGGTTTGGTGGATGAGGAATGAAGAGAAGGGAGGGTAGTGGCTGTGCCCATCCCACGACGTGACACACACATGGAGCAGCTTGCAGCTCCGGCAGCAGTGGCCCTAAGGTCTGGTCTCTGCCTGGCATCCCCTGTCACCTCTCTAGCCACTGCTACCTGGGCTCGTTAGATAAATCTACCAGGGTTGCACTTATTTACACTGCAATCCCTTCTCTGAGTAAGGTCCGAACCCCTGTCTTAATCTTGAGCCTGTACAGAAAGTATTCCCCAGCCTGTTATGACTACAGGTCTGCCTGAGCGCTAATAAATCAGTGCAGCTCCAGTGGAGTAACGCAGAGCTGGAGGGAGCGCAGGGCGGGAGAATGGATGGAAAAGGCAGGCCCAGTCTTCCTTTAGCAGCCATTAATTACTGTCAGCAGTGGGAGCAGGAAGCAGCAGTCGTGCTGGGATGGTGCTGCTGGCAGCGCAGGGAAAGCCTGAAGACGGGGAGGAGAGGCACTGCGCTGTGGACTGGGGAGACAACTGAAATTTAAAAACAACCTCGCCTTGCCATTAAGGGCTGCTTAAGCATTTAGTGTACAAGGTAATATCAGCAGGCACGAGACCCATTGTTGTTTGCATGGCAGAGGCACGGGGACCAGTGGCACACAGAGCACCAGGGGGGCCATCAGCAAACAGTGCCAAGTGCCAGCCTTAGAGGGACACCGGCCAAGGGGCACCCCATCTCCTCCAGCTGAGGAGCCCTTCCCTGCAGCCCCAGGTCACCCCACTCCCACCGGCACTGAGACAAAGCCGTGTGGGGGCAGAGGGCCTACATCCAGCCCCAAAATCCAGCATTGTCCTGCGATTGCCTTCCTCGATGTGCTCGTTGCTTTTGTTCAGGCCGGCTGCTTCTGTACCAGCAAAAGCGTTACTGGTTCAAGGCAACTTGGTACTTTGGCGTGAAGGATTTGGCTCACCCTCCCCGCTCAATGAATTTCCACTCCGGCTCCATCCACTGCGATCTGCTGTGGCTGGAGGGGTCCCGCTGCCCCTGGACCTTCTTCCTGCATCTGCTGCCTGGGGAGGGTTTGGAGGCCTCGTAGCAGATTTGTGCTGGAAATATCTCTGGGTTAAGAAGGTGTTAGGCTGTCTCAGAAGTGCTTTCTCCCATCTGCTTTTTCATGTAAAACCTGGAGGTGCCAAAATCTGCAGAGAAGCCTGCAGAGAAGCGGCCAGGAAAGATTGCTGCAGTTTGTCCCCCCAGGCTCCGGCCCAGACAGCGTTTTGCAGATGTGGAGTCACGAGCACGGCCATAAACATTTCAGGACCCACCTGCCAAATAGTTCTGGAGTTATCCAGTGAGAACAAACACTGTGTAAATGTCAAGGGGAAAAATTCAGGAAGATCCTAATTTTGTGGGTGGGTCCAGTGGATTCTCTTACTCTGTCTCGGTTTGCGATGAGCAGACTTTCATCTTCGCCCTCTCCTATAAACTCACTGTCATTTACGTAGCTATGTAAAGCATGAATTACAGGAAAATGAAACACATACACACGCTATCATTCTTTTTTTTTTTTTTTTTTTTTGTTCAGTGTCTCTTCCTCTAACGTGAATGAGAGTTAAAGCAGATGCACACACAGACTTCCCTGCTCTAATTTCTCCATGTTTAGGCCCAGTTGTGTCATCCACAGCCCACCATGAAGAGCAACCTTGCTCTGGGAGATATGCTAGGTCTGCTTTACCTTCTGGGACAAGATCATCAGGGCTGGTGGCTTATTCACGCATACACACCTCATCCATTTCCCAACATGTCCTGCAACAAAGAAGAAGCAAGAGCTGCCAAGACAGGCAGCTGGCTACAGAAGGGCTCCATCCCCTAGCTGCGCTGGTGACCCCATCCCAACGAGGCTCCTGCATGAGCCTCTCACATCACCACCCTCGGTGCAGTTCCTCCTCCCAATTTACTCTCTTGGCTCCTTTTCCTGGAGCTGTATCCTTAATCATGGGAGCATTTCAGTCCTGAGGTCTAAGGCTGTAAGCAGGCAGATGTCCACCTCCAACAACCCAGCCCCTAGCAGAGCTCCCCTTCCCTTAATGTGGCGGGTAGAGGGCTCTTTCCCCTTGTGTAATCCCTGTTAGCTCATTCCACCTGCATTACTAATCACAATCAAGTGACCACCACTCCAGAGGTGGCTAGAGGGGATCAGACCCCTTAATCTTTTGGGGCTTGGGTTTGCTCATCCATGAAGCAGGGACTGTCTCTGCTGGGAGCATCCTCCTGGCCCCTTCTCTTAGGTGAGTTCCTGCTGTGCTGAGGGATGGCACAAGGCTTGGGGTTGGTGGAAGCCCATCTCTGGGGATTTAAGTGGCACTAGCTAAATGCCTTCCATAATAACCCCAGTGAAAAACCTTGAGGCGGTTTAACCGTATCTTAAGTGGCTCAAAACCTGCTGGGCAGAGAAATAGGAAAACATAACCTACACTGCAACATGGGCAGTGCTAGCACTGTAATTCAAGGGTAGGTCAGTAAAGCTACACCAGTTATGGGAACTTGATAAAAATATTATGGGAACTTGAGGAAAATACATTGCCTCGCTGCACAGCATTGTTCCTGTCAGTCTAGCTATGCAGGCAACTACATCCTGCTGTTGATACAGCTTATTTCACTCAGGGAACAGGTTTATATTATACCAGCAGGACAATTTAGATTTGATCTGCCAGGATGGGACTCCATTTTCCGTGGGGTAGCCCCGCAAAACGTTTTCACCACTGACAAGCGGTCAAGCTGCTGGCTCTCACCTTGTGATAGTGAATAGACTTCACATATACACTCACCCTTTTGCTGTGACTGAGGCCATACTGTGGGGAGAGGGATGGGAAAGAAGGGGGCTGTGAACCATTTCCAACACTGAGAGCCCAGTCTGAGTTTAAAGACCTGCTCTTCTACAGCTGGGTGGCTCTCGCTGCTCCTGTCTTCAAGGGATGCTCTTTGGGGATGCTTGGAAACTGCCCAGCCTGGGCAGGGTGCCTGACCTGCTGCAGCCTCCATTTCTCACCCATGGGAGAATCTCAGGGGGAAGCTGGTGCCATGGAGGTTCCCCCACTCTTCACCCTCACCCAAAGGCTTGTAGCCCCCACAGCACCCTGCTCAGACAAAAAAAGCAGGGTCTAGACACAGCTTAGACACAACGTTAAAGCACAAGACCAGACATTGAAAAGAAAAAGAAAAAGAAAAAAAAAAAAAAAAAAAAAAAGAGTTCTGTTCTAGTCCCAGCTCTGTCTGCCTCTGATTCCTATGAGATTTTGGGTTACTTCTTTATGTCTTTGTCTTCCTCACCTGTGTAGTATGGGATAATATTTCTCTTTCTGGCAAGGCTATGGTCAGAGTTAATTAGCATTTGAAAAGTGCTTTGAAATGGAAGATGCAGTTGGAAAACTGAAGTATTATTACTGGAATTGAGTGAATGGCTCACAAGGCAGGGGAGCATTTCACTTCTTTTTCCCTGTGGGTGGAATAGCCTGGAGAATACGGTGAATTCTTCAGATTTATTCATTATTCAAGCATCTAGTACATATCAGGTATCTAAAACAGACCTCAGTTTGATATTTACCCCATGAAATATTGGATTGCAAATACATGAAATCCAAGGCACATTGTATAGGCGAATAAATCACCTGACATTGGGTCTCTTTCCCTACTGGCACCAACTCTCTCAGCATGACTGCCCAAGGATGGGCATTTAAAATCTATTTTCCATGACTCCTTGCACAGGATTTTGAGATGCACTCCAGCTTTGCAAGTAAAACAAACTCTTGCAAGAGTCTCTAGGAACCAATATAAGGGCCCTGAGCAGGGCTGAAACAAGTACATTAAAAACTAAAACTAAAAAGAAAAAATCAGATGAATGTGCTTTATTTGCTTAGGCCACAGTTCTGCAGGATGTTTTAAAGTATTCACTTGTAGTCTTGTGATTAATGCTGCTAAAGTGAGTGGAACTGTTCCTGGGCAGAGTTGGGCAGGCACTTAAATGCCCTGCTGAATACAGCTCCCAGTTATTATTTCATCAGCCCAGGTGTTCTTGTGTTGTATTTTGGAGACTTCCTGAGCGTTACTGCACTGTCTTCTCCTGTACTCTCCAATGCCAATCGCTGCTGAGCTCTGGTTGGAAAGACACTACCCCTGCTACCCGTGAAACACACATTAGTCCATAAAAAATGTGTTTCACATTCCAAGAAACTTCCAGTAAATTTAAATTAAAAAAAAAAAAAAGTTTTTGGGACACATTTTGAAAGTAGTGCCAGGTTGTGGGGGTGGCAGTGCTTAGCTCCGTGTCTCCCATTAACTTTAGCTGGAATTGGCCATCTTCCCTGGGCACCGCTTGAACCATTTGTCTCCACATCAGATAGGAGAGCTGTTGAACACGGGATAATCAGAAGACATCTAGATGATCTGCATCTCCTCTGCCTGCAGCAGAGGGCGTGCAGCTCTGTCCTCCTCTGAGGCCTGGGTCCCCACTGTAACCAGATGTGGGAGAAATCCCTCGGCTGCAGCCTGCAATCTGTGCTTGTGCAGTGCCACGTGGGGAAGGTCGCAGGAGAGCCACTGCTGGTCCTGGGTGAGTATGGGCAAATGGCATCACCCCTCTGTGCCACAGTAACAGGGGCCCTACAGAGCAAAGGGATAACAACCCTCACTTGCCTCAGGACAGCTGCTTCGGAGCCATGTTATCACCCTTGTGTTTTGTGCTACAGAATATTCCTGCAGCACTATCAAGGGAGCAGAGTGATCTTAAATGCAGCACTAAAAACACATAAATTTTGGTCTAAGCAAGGGCTGGAGTTTCTTTAAACGGGCAAGGCGATGCTAGTTGCTGTGAGTGGTGGTCTGCCTTCACGAACGGCAGCCCTGGGAGGTGCCAGCCACAATAAGTCATCTGCACCAGCTCGCACCTGCTTGGAGCAGCTGGCACAGCACGGGGACACCATGTGGCTCCCATCACAAGTGTCATCAGTGAAACCCCTCTTTTATTGCGCTTCCTGCTGCCTAATGTCAGCCCTGGGCCCCTCTCTGCTTCACCTAACGATGCTGCAGTGCCGAGCTGAATGAAAAACACTGTGAACACCTAAGTAAAACTGTGTGAACGGCTGTCTCTGAGGCAGCTCCACCCTTGTTCATGACAGCATCTCATCTTCAGGACAACTTCCTCCTGTTTCAGCCTCAGAGGCAAAGACAGATCGTCTCAATTTAAACCCATTGTTCCTCTGTTCCTGTAACTCATGGCTTGGGATGTATATGCCAGGGTGTCTTTTCTCCCTTTTCCTTATGAAGCTTGCTCCCATGAGCAGTGACAGGAGTGCAAGCCTGTGTTATCCATAGGAGACCCAGCTGCTCGCTGTTAATGTTTAATGACAGCTCTGCAAGCTGGAGATATTCTCAGACTCTATTTCAGCTGGTCAGGTTTCATACAAACTGTTTTCACTAAACACTGTAAATCTACAGAGCATTAAGCTATTCAGTAACTCTGGGACAGATTCAGAGGAGACTAGAGAAAACTTGGTGTGACTTACCTCCTCCAAAAGCTTTCTTACATCCAGGCTTAATGTTTTTCACATATGCCAAGCTCACTGTCTGATGCCGTGGCGCTTGTGTGGTAACAAACGTGTATCCAACAACCTGCACCAGCGGGTCGGTGCTGAGCAGCACACAGACACCCTCCCCGCTGCTCCCAGACAGGCTGCTATTCTGTCAGCGTTGTCCGGTATGAGAAGCGGTGTCAGATGGTTTCCTAGAATAAATTAATGCGGCTCCATTATGTTAGGCCAACTGATATCAGCAGAGAATTCAGACAGCTAATTTTTAACCTTCTCCAATTTCCCTTTGGCTCATGAAACCGTTTCCTGCCCTGGTCCCTCTGACAGTCCCCTGGTTCCCCTCCAAGCATCTAACCAGAAGGGAGACAAAGCTAGATGTGATGTGGAAGAAGCTCGGAGTTTAAGATCATACAAGTATGATCTAAGGGACTGGTATCACTCAAATGTTCAGCGATCCAGGAGAAATGGTAGGTCAGATCACCTGGGCTAGGAATTTGACCCTTTAGACCAAACTCTGCCTTCATTTAAATCTTGTTGTAGCTATGAAAACGTCGTTGCTTTGACTTCGGGACCAAGGCAAGCTTGTACCAAGATTTAGGGAGCTCTGTGCTCGCAGCAGGGGGTTTGCTACAAGGAAAATGCCTGCCGTGAACTTGGGCACCACGAGGAGCCAGGCCAGTGCCTTTTTGGTGCAAGGACAAAATGGAGCAAAAGGCTCAAAAGCCACAAAGACAAGTTTAAACACTTTAAACACTTTCCTCCCTTTTATTTTCCCTCCTCAAAAATGAACAACAACAAAAAACAAGCAAAACCAAACCAAACCAAAAAAAAATTAAAGGCTATTAAATCCCTGCTGAGGCGTTCTCCTTCCATAACTGGGGTGGGCTGAATGCTGTCAATCTGAATATCACAGGAGGGAGGTCAGTGACAACCCCTGCCCTAACAGGCTCTCTGCAATCATGAACACTCCCGGCCCCATGTTGCTCATAAAGCCAGGATCCTTGCTGTGCTACAGCGTAAACACCCCATTACTCCTCACCATGACTCCCAGGCACAGGGTTGTCCTCCTCACATCCCCCGTGGAGCTGTTTTTGGGGTGGGAAGAGGTCCTCCGCGTGTATAGGGCTGCACGTGTTTGGCTGAGTCCCCTGCTGCCAGGTGTTTGCTTGTGCAAAACCACACACCGCAAGATGATGGGAATAAACTTCGCCTGCTGACTCGCCTGCAGACCGCTCGTCCTGCTTGCACTGGAAATGCACAAGAGAGCCTCATCCCTGCCTGTTTTAGAGAGCAGGAAGCAAACTGTGAAGCCTGATTTCCACCACTGTTCAAAAGCCTGGGGCTGTTTGGACTCTGAGTTCATAGGTTCAAACCTGTGTTTAATGCCAATTTTAGGTCACGGAAAGGGAGAGCAAGCCAGCACGGTGGAGAAGGCAGGGGCAGGCTGGGGTGGGCACTTGGAGGCTGGGGCTGTGGGCCTGCTTCTGCAGGCAATGGTTTTTATGACCCAAAGTGGTGCCACTGCCAGCCTTTCTTTTTCCTTCCCTGATCCTGTTGAAAAGCATCCGAGGAAATAAATGCTCTCAGTTAAAGCAAGGGGCGTTGTCAGCGGCCACCATAAGTAACCGTAATGATCTGTAAGGCAGTGTGCAGCTCTGATGTGCAAATGGGATTCGGAGGAGCTTCGCTAACAGGATAACACAGACGGCGTTTAAGTGGAGTTTCAAACTGATCGTAATGCTTCACTTGACAAATGTCTGGGTTTGAACTTTTCTAAGCCTGCAGGGCTTTAAGCAGAGAATGTCAGTCTCCTGCAGAATAAATCCTTAATATCTGGGCTTTTGCTTAGGAAGAGGGAAGAAAAAAAAGAAATCCAAGCAGAGAAGAAGCCAAGAAGAATATCTGATTTCATTGCTTTCATCATACACCACCACGTACCATTTATTTTCTCTCAGAAGCCAGGGGCATATCTTCTCTAAATATTTACCTACTTTCTTTCTTTCTAAGGGCATGTCTGCACTGCAGTCACCACACTGATTTGTGTTGTAGGCATACTTGCCTTACTTTTGATCTAATACATCTAGCACATCCAGGATCTAATATCAGGCTAATAAAACCAGGGTCCAATGGTTACGGCCATGAGGTCAGGGCCTGTAACAATAACTAGGGACACCTTGCAGCCCTTGCTCTGTGCTGCACTGCAGGCCTTGCAGTGAAACCGGGGACCAGCAGACTTCACTAGGCGTGGAAGTTGGTCAAGGGGAAATCTTTCAGCCTTACAGATCATTAATGTCTTTCTGAAATGGCGCCATGTCTGTTGTCCCTCTGCCTCCACGTTCACCAGTCAACCCAGACAAGCAGTGGCTGTGCCGTCTCCATTCTGAGAGGCTTTCAAGCCCCAACTGGATCAAGCCCTGAGCAAGCTGGCTTGACCTCAGAGCTGGCCCTGCTTTGAGCAGAGGTTGGTCTAAAGTCTCCCAGGTTCCCTCCCAGACTGAATTGTCCTGTGAACCCACAGTCCCAGCCCAGAGATGCTCCTCTTCTTGAAGGGCTCGGTCCCAGCAACAACTACAAGGCTTCATACTCTGAGCATTTTCTACCTCAGTATCATGAACTAAAGGCGTGAATATATAAAAACCAAGTTATTTCCCCCCACACACCTCATTTTGTCACAGGCACGCAGTATTGATCTCTCTGTTTTACAAACAAAACTAAGGCACATGCAGGATGGTTGAAGAAGTAGCAAAAATCAAAATCGATGGATTTTTGCAAGGCAAATAAGGATGGGTGACCACAGGCTCAGAATGAATGCCTAGTTTAATCAGTACCTTTGCCAAGTTTCAATTGTGTCAGAGATTTCTGATCACAAGAATGCTTTCACAGTGTGACCACAAGACTGGTACACATGTATCCTCAAAATTGCTGTTCACCTTGGGAATCTTCTTGCTGCCCTGGACAAGAAATTATTGAAGATGTTTCTCTTTTTTTGACTCCTATGTCTGTCTTCAGTTATATTTATCTTGCTGTGCATGATGCTATGCAGGGAGTCTGAACGCCGCAGTCTTACAGTGTATGTGGAACAACCTGCAAGCCACAGAGAGGGCTGAGGGCTGGGAAGCCATAGGCTCAGTTCCCAATATTGGTAGTCTTGCTTTGTGTGTGCTCACTTACATCAGTCTCTCTCTGCTCAGTAGAGAGTGGAAATAAGCAACAGCCTACAGGGATGTGAGAGTCTGAACATTTGCATCGGCTCCACAGGAAGGTGCAAGAGAAATGCAAAGTGTTCTGTGCATTGTAGCGGCCCCATCTCTTCAACTCCTCTTCCCCCGAGAGGACAGACCTAGCATTACCAAACTTCCTGCATAGTTATGTTTCCTCCATCCCCTGTAGCACTTTGGCTGTGCTCCATTGTACTATTTTCCATTTCAGCTGCCTCCTTTCTGTAACATCCAGCTCCATGCACAGACTCCAAACGCACCCTCAGCCAGCCAGCAGGCAGTGCAGTGTCCCTCTTCCCTGCCCTACGCACAGCGCTCTTGCTGTTAGGCTCACTTTCAGAAATTTTGGGGAATACTCAGCACTTCACTGTCTAAACACCTCTTGGAGCTGCATGGCAGATGCCCAGCAGACAGGCTCAGCTCTCGGCAGTGCCGGTGCTGCTGGCAGTGCCACCCCCATAGCTCATTACCAACACCTCGCTCCCCAAAAGCAAGAAGGAGATGAAGATCTCCATGAGCCTCTAATTAACTTAAGGGAAGTATTTCCCATTTGCAGTGGTTTACCTGAAATTTAAGAACCTATTCACTAAGCTCTTTGCAAAATGGGACTTGGGTGCTCTTGGGAAATTTGCCTGCAGTCTCTTCCCAGACTTTGCAGTGGATTCATCTGAAATGTCTTTACATGTGAGTGACATCTACATGTGAGCCAGACACCCTGGGCTCAGTTTACAGAGATAAACAGGCATTTACAGGAAACAATTCATCTTATCCTATGGAAGATAGGATAGCCCAATAGCCCAGAGCAATCACAAAATGACTGCTTTCCTCCATAAATTTAATCTAGAAAAGCAGCTCAACCTTTGACTTGTATTGAAGGATTCAGTTGCCTGCTGCTTTTTAACTGCCCTACCTTATTTCAGACATTCACACAGGCAGGTAGGTATATACACGTATGTACAGGAGATAAATACCCTTCTGACAGGTCACCTGGACACCAAGCAAAGACTCCCAAAGTGCTCAAAAAGCACCGTTTTTAGACAACTGCTTTCCCTCTCACACATACCCTGTCTGTATTTTCTCAGGGGGTTCCAACCCTACAGAAGCACATGGAAAAGCCCTAGTTTGGCATCTTTATGCTCCTGTATAATTTTCCTTTTATTCTTCATCACGACTTTCTTGAGCAGGTTTGGAAAAAAAAAAAAAAATCCAGTCTTCATTTTGTAGTCTTCCCAGGTCTCTGGCAGTCTGTTCCCTAAAGCTGCACACCCCCTCCCACTCACATACCTCTCTTTGCTCTTCCTTGTTCAGACACACAACTGGATCCTGCCATTTTTTCGGTAGGTCCTGCTGCATCTGTGCACTGGTTGTTCGGTGAGCATTGTATGAACACCTGAGCCTCAGCTGCCACAGACACACTCCTCTTCTGGTCCCGTCTAGGGGCTGCGAGATGCCATCCCATGATCGCTGCTGTTAAAATTCCCACTAACTCGCTTAGCCAGGGAAGTCCTGAGTTCCCTGTCCTGTTACCAACAAGAAGGCAGCTGCTGCTTTTGGGGTAGCTGGGATAATTCCCTTCCATCATACCTAAGTGTATATCCTGTATCATAATGGTCTGCACTGCTATAGCTGAAAACAGATAATTTGGGCCACAGTGCTGCACAACAAATAGCTGAGTTTATTAAAAAGAAAATAAATCAAAGGAGTTCCATGGAAACTGCCAGAGTAAAGCACGGGGATATCATTCAGGTTGTGCAGATAACTACCCCAACCAGGAAATGTATGCAAGATGTCACGTTACAAGTGTTACATCATCAGGAAAAAATCTCAGTGGTGATCATAGCCCGAGGGGGATGTCAGTGTTCCCAGCTTCTGTGCAGAGAGTAGTCTTAGAGGAATTAACTCTTTCCTAGGTGACACGCACCGCTAGATTTTACCAGTGTTTCATCCACTTTGTTTGCCTAAAACGAATCATCACTCTCTTACTTTCCATCTCTGTCTTTCCTTCAAGTCGCAAGTGATACGGCTTTGCAGTGACTGCTGCCTGCCACACCTGCTGTGTGGCTGAGGATTTTTCTCCTCCACCTGACTAGTGCCTTTCTGCTGGGAGCTGGCTGTTCATCTCACGCTACTCCCATAGAAGGCAATAAACCTTATCCACTCAACACACAACAGGCTGCCTCGCTTTTTTACTGGAGAGTAGCCCTTTGTCTTGCATGAATCAAATCTCCCTGTGAATCACCAAAAAGACCCAGCCCGTGGTAATACCCAAGGTAATGTGAAAATCTACCTGCTTTCTGTGAGATGCTTTCTGGGGGATGCACCAGCTATGGCTGGTTTCTGCTGATGTTACGAGACCAGAGCCACAGGGATCGATGCACTCTGCAGTCCCATGCCTGGGCAGAGCAGACCCCACAGCTCTTCCTGGACAAGAAATCCCCCCTTGCCCTGGGGAAACAGAAGTGGACGTGCCTTTCCCCACGACTCCAGGCAATCTCCAGCCCCATTAAAATGTCCTTTCTAATCAGGGGAACACTGGATAGAATATACTTCCTTCTCCTCACTTACATTTTGTACATAAAGATGCTGTTCTCAGTCCTCAGCAGGTGCCAGGACATCATCAGAGCTCTTATTTACACTAGACTGCTGTTCACCTGTGCCTTAGACCAGGCTCACACAGAGCAGAAGCTGTTTTCTGCTGTGACAGAAGTTCCTGTAACCTCCTCCCTCCCGTTTGCATTTTTTTCTCATTTGTTTTGCATCCCCCTTGCTCTCTTGGCCAAGTAGAGCACAAATTGCAAAGTACCTTGTTTCATTTTACTCTCTTTTGCTTAATGCAGAACTATGTTGCTGCATCTCTCTGTCTCTCCAGCCTCTCCAAGCTGCCTATTGCATGGGCAGCACAGTGCATCTCCCCACTTAGACACACTGCTAAGTCTCTTTTCTAGTTACCTTAAGCCTGTGGTCTAGGTACAGAAAGGCACCGCTTCCCTGTTTCCCTGCTTGCCACTGTCATGATTTTTGCCCTTGTATTTACACTGAGAAGCCCAGGGAACTTGTGCATACTTGTTCTAGAGATCTTCACTTTTGTATTGTCCCTCCCTCTCTCTCCCCTCTTTCCTTCTCTTTCTCTCTTTCTTTTTTCTTCTTTCCTTTCATTTTTTCTTTCCTTTTCTTTCTTTCTTTTCTTTCTTTCTTTTCTTTCTTTCTTTCTTTCTTTCTTTCTTTCTTTCTTTCTTTCTTTCTTTCTCTCTCTCTCTCTCTCTCTCTCTCTCTCTCTCTTTCTCTTTCTCTCTTTCTTTCTTTCTCCCTTTCTCTCTTTTTCTTTCTTCCTCTCTTTCTCCTTTCCTTTCAAATTCAAGTGCTTTGTTCTCTTTAGTTCTGCACAACCTCTAAGTCTCCAAACAAGTGACTTTCCTCCAGAGGAACTAACGCCCCCCCAGCACAAAGTACATACTGTGCTGCCCCTGAATGTCTCGATTCAGGAAGCTTTGAGCTCCCATTGTTTGCAGTTCACAGAGTTCACCTGCATTTTAGTCTCCTCATCTATTAAAGAAAACAAAGTGGAGAGGAGAGAGAAGGAGAAATACGGCTGAAAAAGCAGCAGTTGGTCAGAGAGCCCTCATGTTCCTGGTACCAGTTGTGGTCCAATCAATCAGCCGCAAACAGCCCACTGGAGAATAACTGCCCAACTTACCCAAATTTATTTTCTTTAATAACTGAATCCTCCTGTGACCTTGTGGTTATTGCTGACACAAAGCAAGGCCTGCTCGAGTCTGATATCTGTTCCCTTGCTCCCTGCTGTGTGCCGAGCAATGGAGCCATCGTCCCCTTGTTTTTTGTAGACAGCAGCTTTAAATCAGTGCTGGCCACTTCTGCCTGCAAGGGCCAGGACGGATTTTCCTACACAGGCCACTCTCTTTTGCACATTTGCCCATGTTTGCCCATGGAGACTTCAGCTTTTTCTGTTTTCTCCTTGCTCAGTAAAATAGAGGCCAAAGTGCCTGGGGATGTCTGTTCACTATTTGAGTACTTGTCTCTGCAAAAGCTATGAACACTGTTCTGGTGATGCAGGGACTGAACCATCACACAGTTACACAGCTACAGAGAGAAAAGTGCTGTAAAATCTCCACACTCATGGTGCCACTGCTCTCCAGGAGACTGCTGTGCCCCATGGAGTAAGACCTTGGGAGCGTTGTCTGTCCTCAGCTACATGCCTCGAAGCTGGACCAAGATGGGGAACACCAGTGTCCCACAGCCCTGCCTCTATCCAAAGCCGCTGTGGGGACACAGTTGGGCCCCGTTGCTTCTTTCCTCACCTCATCCAGATGCAGCTTGCCTTCCCACCCCAAAGTGGTGCCTTGAGGGGCACAGAGGCATGGGGTGCTGCATCCCTGAGGCAGAACTGTGGCAGCCTCCTGGCCACCTAGACACCCTGGGAAAGGTCAGGGCTTCCCTGCAACACCGCATGGACAAGTAACCCTCTTGTGGTGGCCAGGCAGTGTCCACCTTCACCTAATTGCAGCAAGAAGAGGAGACGCAGGAGATGCAGTGATAACAGGAACACCAGCAGTGTGTGGGGTGCCAGGAACATCCAGGAGATCTTCCTGGAGGAGCACCCAGGACATAAGTGGATAAGAGGGTTGCAGGCATCTCACCCACCTGGCAGGGCTGCTGCTGCTGAAACCTGTGGGCCTGTCCATGGGGATGTTCTACTCAAGGGGACATCCTGTCTTCCCATGGAACAATTAATGGACTTCCAGCTTAAAATCTGGCACAGGTTGCAGATGAATGTGATTTTTAAGTCATTATCATGTATGCACTTGGATGTAATCCAAAATGTATAAACCTTCCCAGGGACATTAATTGGCTTTTTATTGCCTGTCCCTCAATATGGTGTGGGGCTTGGGGCTGTTGCTATTTGGCGTTTCATAGGTTTGCTCAGTCCCCTAATCTCATGTGAAATTTTTCTGGCACGAGTTCTGCAAGTCAGAATGGCAAAAGTATAATTAATTCCCTGTGTGAAATGAAAACAGCCAATTTTCCACAGTGTCAGCTTGAACATCAGCAAGTCATAGAAGCAATATGCAAAAAGTAGATGAAATTTGCACACAGACAGCAAATCTACCGAATTTTTATGGGGCAGTTCTTCTTATGCCACTGGATAATAATGTCAATAGATATCTGAAGTGCTCCTCATTCCCTTTATGTATTCAGCTGGAAGTATGAAACAGCCTATAATGACAGTCTCTGATCAGTATCTTAATACAAGGAATTTGTTGAGAATGTATGCTTGTCTGAGGTTTTTTTTTCTAGACACTACCATTTTGCAGATAGGTCCTTCACAGACAGCATATAATGGAAATGAATTTCCTCTAACCAGGGGTAGAGAGTTAAAATAAGACATTTCTGAAACCCAGGACTATCCATTCTACTACCTAAGGCTTTCTTTCCCTGTAGTAGGTTTGGTGTGCTTTTATTTTCCCTCCCACTTTGTGTTCATTTCCACCTCGCTGTTCAAGGTTTGGGGCCCCAAAGCATTACAAATTAATTTGCACAATCTGCACCTGACTTAGCAAATGCCAATAGCTCTAACAGAGGTCTTCATTCTTCTTTGACCCCCCAAAACACACATGGCAGTCAGCACAGTTTGGCTGGCCTGGAGACCTGCTTGTATGCCTGTAAACCAACAGAAATGGCCCTGTGGACTAATCCTCACCTTGAACTGCAAGGCTGATGACTTGATTTGGAGAGGACAGGTCTCCAAATGAAAACCCAAGCTGTTTGCATGCTCTGAAAGCCACGGTGCATTGCTGCTCGTAATAGGCGGCGTTGAAAAGCATCTCTCAAGTCTCCATCCAGTTGTTTTGCTACAGGTGAGTTGCAACACAAAGAAGAGTTATGCTCAGATAGCGTCAAACAACTTGTTCCCATTAACTGGGCTCCGGTGAGTATCCAGAACAGATGTTGCAGATAAGTGCCTCACCTCTCTGAAACTCTCTTGACACTTCCTGTTACATTCTGGAACAGCGAAGAAATTAAATATTAGCACTGCTGTTAAAAACACCAGCATGTGTGAACAGTGAACTGAAATGTCCATCTTTTTTTTTTTTCCTTTTTTTTTTTTAACTTCTATATTTAGGATAAATAATAGGTAGCACAGGTGTATGGTCTACATGGAAAAATGCAAATTCTTGGGAGCAACCACCACACTATGTATTACAAGGACGATGTTGGTGTTTGTAATGCCATTCTCTGCAACAAAGTAAGCCAGTATTTTCAAAAGGAAAATTTCTAAAGAGTGTGATGATTAATTATTCTGTTTCCCTTTACCCAAACATAGCCTTGTTATTGGGAATAACAGAGAGAGAAACCCATCTTTATTCTTAACTCATCTCTACTTAGCAATTCATACATCCCACAAGCTTCCTTGCCATCATGAGGAACGCTTCTTGTGCCTCTCAAGACTGAACAATTCCTAGTGAAAGGCCACGATAGCTCTTTGTGTACGCAAAATGTAGCAGAAATATTAAAGCAGAGATCAAAGACAGCTCTATTCCTCAGATATTTTCCCTGACCCTTTAAACTGGTTAGGTGCAGAATGAATAATAAGGAGCAGACTCTGCCATCAATTACGTGGAGCTAAATCCAGAGCGGGCTGTTGTAAATCAAGTTACTTTAGAGTTACACAGCGTAACTGGGAGCAGATTTGGGACCCGAGTCTGCAGGCCAAAGAACCAGTCTGCAAGGAGAAAATCCCACCTCTCTCCTCCTCCACTTCACTCCAACTCCCAGGCTCTTCAAATAAGCAGGCCCTTCTGCCTGCTTAGAAAAGCATGCAGAACTCGGGCCTTCCTAATCTGCCCAGCCAGAGCAAACCCCTTCAAGCACTGTTAAATGGATCACAGATAAATGAGATTTTTTATTTAAGGAATGTGGCAACACACAGCCCAAAAGGACCGAACAACATCTAATTTTTATCAACTAATCATCTAATTTTATCTAATTTTATCTAATTTTATCTAATTTTTTTATCATCTAATTTTATCATCTAATTTTTATCAATATTTTTTTTTATAAAAGGTGGAGGGAAAAGGCTTGAACTGCCTGGGTGCAAATCTTAGTGGAAGAGAAATAAAGCAATAGAGCAAGTGCCAAGTAAAAGTTGTCTGGAAGCATATTTAGATAATAAATTCTGTCTCTTTCTCTTCCTATTACAAGGTGCTTCTCCCCCTCACACCAGCCTAATGCCTTAATCTAGCTAAATATTTGTAAACTGGCACCACATGTGATCGGGACAATAGAGGGGGAATGAGCAAGGTGATTCAAACCATGATATACTTCTTATTACAGCGACAGCATTTCACAAGATTAAAGAGGATTTTCTAGGCAATGGAGACAAATCCAGCACCAGCTTTATTGAGAAAACGTCACAGATGCTTCACTCATTAACATGTGGTAGCACAAACAAAGGAGATTATCTGCTTTTCCAAATGAGCACCATCAATGCTGCTATTTCATTTATTACACATTTTCCCACTCACCCCTTCGAGTGTTCACTTTTGAAAGGCGACGCATGTTGGCTGCTGAGACCTGGGCAAGTCAATGGAAGATTCTTTGAAGCAAAAATTCCGGCCTGATGGCAGCACCAGGAGAAATTACCAATCCATGACACCCCTCTTGGGAGTAACACTGCCAACCAAGATGAGAAAAGGAGAAGGGGGAAAAAAAGAAAAAGCAATCCCAAGTCCCTCCACTATGGGGATTTTATGGGTCAAGTGTCCTGAGAACCTCCACTCTGGTCCACCCACCGAGGCAAAGCTATTTGTAAACACTAGATTGTGCTATCTTTTTGCCACCCTGATTGCTAATTAATCAGAAACAGAAGCGCCTGGGTGAGAAATACAAAGTGTCAGGGGAAAATGAATGGTAACCTGCCCAACAACTGCTGTCCCCAGTTTGGAAACACCCCTCTGAAGTCCATAGATTGCACTGCAAAACACGTGGAGGCTTGTGTTCAACCAGGACTCTAGGATCTAGTATTCCTGAATCCCAAGCAGCTTTTTGTCCTGTTCATTCCAGAAATAACAACTCTCAACACTGTAAAGAGACGCAGGACACTGCTGGGTTGCAGCCCTGCCCCTGCCCACCACCACTTCTATTTCTTTTGCTGTATCCCTCTCTCCTCCAGAGTCCAAAAGCGTAGGTCAGATTTCAAGCCTCATAAATGTTAAGACTCTCAACTGTACACTAAAGGGATGCAAGGGACCCATAAGAAAGCTGCCATGATATGTCGATTTGCTTTGAACTGTCACAGATCAATGAGGATCAGTGGCTGCTTCCTGGTCTGCCAGGCCTGGTTCACACCAAAAAGTTTTACCAGCAAAAGCGGCCTCCAGTCAGAGCAACCTGGTCCTAATTAGGGCTGATCTGTTGCACTTTAAAGGGCTTTAGTGACTGCTTTAACTAACCCTTCAGATGAAGAGCTCCAAAAATCTGGACTGGATCCCAAAAAATAACAGTGCTTATCAAGGCATCCTTCTGTCATCAGGCTTGCCAAATGCCTCCCGTCCATCTCTCATCATTATTTTGATGCTGATGCTCCCAAAAGCACTGAATGTAAAAGTTGCTTCTTTGGATTCAGGAGCATAAAATGCCTAATAATCTCTACAGGCTGCACCTCGCATCCTTACGGTAAGCTCCTGATGTGTCAAGGATGAGTTTTGCCTATGTAAAATGAGGTTAGAGTCCAGCTGCTTTCTTCTTTTGCACTTTTCCTGCTAAAGGTAGCAGTTATAACAATATCATACTCCATTTCTTCCTAGCCTGAAGTAACAGTATAAGTAACAGAGTGTCCACTCTGCCTAAAGCAAGCATTTAACAGACATATATTGTTGAAAGCCTGGGATCACGACCTCTCAGAACACTAGGAATATTTTAAAATTACTTGGCCAAATCCTATTACAAACGCCGGATTTGCACACATCCACATTTTTTTTCACATCTACATTTATTATGGGAACATATTCAACATAATTTTGACAAAATTCACTATGTTTCCATTCTAACTGGACAAACAATATATTCTGCACAAAATATTGGTCCAGAGAGTCAAAATCAGAGGCTATGCTTTAAAGCAGGACATGGAAATCCATTTCTCAAAGCACGTTGGCAAACAGAATAGCATTTCTCACTGCTGCTCTGTCTCCCACTTCAGGCAGCTCAAGTATTTTTGCCCTTCTAAGGTCACATGTTTCAAATGTGACTGAAGATTTGTGCAATTATGAAAAGACCTGCTTTCCTCTGGGTATGTGATGAGCAAACCTGCTGAAGCTACCTGGTTAGCTATCCACCAAAGTGGCCAAAAGCTTGTGTCACATCTGGACATCTTGACCTGGCATACTGGAGCCTTTATAGTACCCCGGTGTGATAGGAAATTTTCACTGTCCTTGTCTTCTAGATGGAGGGGGCGATGCAGAAAGCAGTCACTTCACTTTCATCCTTGATGAAATCAGATTCATCATAGACAAGTTTCAGTTGGAGGGATCCCTGGGCAGTTTCTCCTTCCCAGAGCTATATACAACTCACAACACAGACAATTCCTCATATACTCATTTGGAAGGTAAATGCTACAATAACGAGTGAGGTTATTGACCGCACAAAAAATATTGCCTGTTGGGAAACTACCAGCCTGACTTTTCTGAATGGGAATCCTTCTGGAAATGTGCTGCAGCTGAAAGGGGTGAAGGCAAACTTATGGGTATCGGGGGGTCCCAGGTAGATAATAAAGGCGGATTTCCAGAAAGCTTTTGACAAGGTTCCACACTGAAGCCTGCTGAAACAACACCAACAAATTGCCAGGCATGACCATGAAGATCACTGAAGAACGGGGCTGAATTTTTGGCCATGGTTCTGCTCTGCCTCCCTTAGGAAGGGGATGACGGGGTTAGGGGGGACCCAGAGGGATGGCAACAGAAATGGAGGAGGGGATGGAGGGACTGCCTATCAGGAGAGACTGGAAAAGCCTGGGGCTTTTCAGCACGAGGGAAAAAGCAAACACAACTGTGATTTACAAAACAGAGAAGGCAGGATCAAGTCTCACTGTCACTTCCCTCGTCATCTAGCCACCTATTTATCTGTAAACTGCTATTTATCTGTAAACTGTTATTCACCATAACCTACAGTGCCAGGACTAGGGGTCATATTGAAATGAGTAGGAGCACAATTTAAAACAAGGAATAGAAAGTATTTCTTTATGAAGTGAATTTTAAACCTCTAAGACTGGCTGTTCTGGTTGGCTGCAGTGTTGTCAAGGAATTAGACAAACACATAGTAACAGATGCAAAAGCAGATACTGAAAGAACTAGTTAGGGATGTACCCACTAACAACACTCCTGCAGCTGCAGGATCAAGTTGGATACTTGAAAAACAATCAATTTAAAAGGAAAAGGAAAAGGAAAAGGAAAAGAAAAGGAAAGGAAAGGAAAGGAAAGGAAAGGAAAGGAAAGGAAAGGAAAGGAAAGGAAAGGAAAGGAAAGGAAAGGAAAGGAAAGGAAAG
>CM021733.1:41691560-41714416 GCA_011075105.1 Heteronetta atricapilla | reverse complement strand
AAAAAAAAAAGAAGAAAGAAAGAAAAAAGAAAACAACTCTACAAAACAAATCCCCACAAAAACACGAAGGATAAAATATCTCTGTTTAGCTCCAGGTACTGACTATTCACAAAGCTCTTTTTCCTTTTGTGCTTTGGGTTATCTTTTATTTCCCGGTTAATGTGGAGCTGGTGGATGTTTACGTGTGCATGGTGCAGGCCCGCAGCTCTGGGAGCTGGCTTTTGTGAAGCCCGCACCTCCAGCAGTCTGAAGGGAAGCAAAAGAGCAAAGTGGATGCAGTGCAAAGAGGAATGTGCTTTGGCTGATCTGTGAGGTACGTCTAAGGGATAGGGCTGGGAGCTTGAGAAGGACTCAGAGCTAGACACAACTCCAGCAAGTGGTTAAGGATGGAAAGACAGCACTGAATAAAAGCAACGCAGCAGAAAAGGACAGATATGGAGGGTGCTGTTCTGGGCTGCTCCAGGGCAGATAGGTCGTCAGTGACTCACTGTCAGGCAGCATGGTGAAGGAAGGAAGGAAAGATGGGTTGCCCCTCACGGGGGCTGTGCAAGCAACAGGGGGCTGAATACAATTTGGCTTCGCCAAGCTAAAGAGAAGGAAGATAATCCATTCTCCACAGCATATGGAGGCAAATAAGGCAAGAAATAATGAGCTTAAATTGCAGCAAGGGAGGCTCAATACAGATGTCAGGTGAAACTGCACAGTGGTAAGGACAGCTGCATACTGCAGTTGCCTACTGGGGCCATGGCATCTCCAAAAAGGTGAGATGCATGGGGCTGCCAGGGATGGTTATGTACAACTGCTTATATTTCTAGGCAGTGGGGATGTGCTGGTGTTTCCTGACAGTTTCTCTTCCAGCTACACTTTTCGAAAGCAATCCAAGGACCATCAAGTGGAATGGCACCGTGGCGATTTTCTCAGACAACAGAAAGGAAGCTGGACGAGCCTACAATGCATTTTAGTACTCCTGCTCCCTCACTGTAGTATTTGTTTGCATGGAAGTAGGTGTGCCTTCTCGACCTGTGTTTTCTCCAGCCACTTCCCTGACCACTTCTCCCCATGCAAATCACCAGTGTGCCCCTGAAGCACAGCTTGAAAACAACAGAAGAAGGTGTCCTCCTGGGAACCCACCCGGAGAACCAGGAATTGAGGATGAACAAATAAAAATATGTTTTGTTTTGTTTTAATAAAATAAGGGCTGGATTCTGCAAACCCTCATGTGGCTTGCTTCACTGTTAACCCACGAGTAAATGGCCTTATGCTCAAGGCCCATTTCCCCTGACTGGTCCTCCACATTAAAAGAGCTATGCTTCTTTACAGCCTGTCCTTCCAAAATTAAAGGACAGTAATAAGTTGTCCAACTTGTACAAGGGACCTATTTCACCTTTTCACCGCACTCATAAAAAAAATGGCAGTGCTAAATACACTTAAAGATCAAAGCTGTGTTATGCAAAACAGATTTTGTGCACCAAATTGACAGGCTTATTGAGGATTTGTTGCTATGGTGCTATTGCCTTGACAAGTTAAAATATCCCTCTTCAGCCTCCATGGGAGGCTATCCAGAAAAACCATCAAAAATTAACAGAATATTGTCTCGGCTGCAGTCACCCAACAGTTAATTTGTTTTAAGCTTTAATCATCCCTAACTTCATGTTTGGCTATTAACCCGCAAACTGATCATTAACTATATGTAATGAATGACTGATTTCCAAAGAATTGTTCCAAAGCTGGGTTGTTGTTTTTTTTTTTTTTTTTTTTTTTCATTTTTTTTTTTGCTGAATGACTTTAATATCTCCCACCAGCACACACATGACCTATTGAATCCCCTGTATGAGTCTGAGGCTAAGCAGGGAGGTACTTGCAGGTTATCTGCCTACAAACATACTGCTCAGAGCTGATAAACTCGCTGAGGCTGTATCCCACTTTCCAATTTAGCTCAAGCCTTCCTAAGTGGCAGGAGTAACCTGGCTGAATTGTTGTGGGTCACAGCTTGAGGTCTTTAATCAACATTCCCAGTTAAATCAGCGGGAGCTGGGTTGGCCTGAAACCCAAATCAGGATTTTGCTGGTATTTACCTTGGTGCTTTGTTTTTTATATCAGTACAACTGGTTGTGACTGCAACGTTGCTGCAGAAATGATCAAATGTCAGTTGAACTTATTATTGTTTGGTTGCTTGTTTTTTGCCCTCTCCAGCTTTAAAATGCTGACAACCGTAATTTTCTAGTGGCAACTTGTTTAGGACAGTTAGAGAGACCTGCTAATAAATGAAAGGAACATTTTTTTTCCCCTATAAATAAACTCTTCTGACTCACAGTCCTCATACTAAGCCACAAGACCATCCTTCCATTCTAACTTAAGATCTGTAAGACCTTAGAGGCTGACTCTGACTCACTGAAGGAGGGCAGGGACTAGGCTGTATCCACAACAAGCATCTTTCTTCCTCACACAACACAGGCAGAAGTAAGATGGGAGAAAGCCTCCAATATACTGGCTCTGATTTCTCTGGGGTTTTGATTGCTCCCTTTGGTATGAGAAGGAATTAAGCTTGTATTTGGAGATATCAGTCTAAACACCCCTGTGCTGATAGGCACAGGCATCAGGAAATACACATTTAGTTCCACCATTGCTCCATCTTTGAACTTAATTTGCAAGCACCTCTGTCATGCCAGTGGAAGTATAACACGATCTGGAACTAAAAGCTTCCTGATAGACTTTTAATGCTAAGTGCTTCCAGCTTTTTCTGGATAAGCGTTCTCAGCAAAATATATATATATATATATATATATATATATATATTTTAATTGAGGAATCCTGATTCCTTAAAACTATTGTTTTTCTTGTGAGTCACAGAAGAAAACATGCCCACTATACTTCTCAAATAAAAGCAATGAAGAAAAAATATATGAATGTGAAAGCATCATGTTTTTATGTTGTTGGCATTTATAATAGTGTTTGCTTTATTCAAATCCTTCTATCATTTAAATAATTTTACTTTCAAGTGAACAACAACAACAACAAAAGCTTGAAATTATTGAAATGAAATGTTTCAATTGACTCAAACTTCATTTTTGTTATTTGCCTGCAAATATTTTCCACGGTTTGATTTTCTGTTCCATTTTGTGACTTGATTTTTTTTTTTTTTCCATTTCAAGTACCTTCCGTCCACAGCAAATACTGAGGAGATATTTATGGCTGTGTAGAAAACAGGATGAAGTTCCAGCTAGGCAGTCCACACGAGCACTGGGAATACATTTGCAGTGGAGCAGCACAGCTGTGCCACGGCTTCAGGTGTGCAGCAGGGCTCTGCTGTGAGCCAGGCAGGAGGGGATCTGTCAGACCGAGCACCCCACTGGCCTCCTGCAAGCAGTTGCCAGCACGAGGCTCAGCACGACACGAAAGTGGATAGCAACAGGCCAAAAACTGGAGGGACAAACATTTTTTTCTGCCTGTGTTTATTGAATTTTCCAGTTGCGGAAATGCAATCAAGTCAATTCACAGTCGGCAAGAAGAATGTCCCGATGTAACAAAAGCACCAGCTTTCCCGTGGTCATTTCTAGTGCTAAAATCCTGCAGAAAAATCTGTCACAAGAAGGGTCTGTTCCTGATGGGGACAAAGCTCACAGTGAAGTACCAGGCTGTAGCACCAAAAAGATGCAGAGTCAGCTGCTGTTGCTTTTACCCATGCTGTGTGCGTGTCTCCAGCCCTGTGCAGCGATGGGACCGGGAGTGCACCAGTAACTCCTGCTGCATCGTGCACAATTGTAGAGCTGTCTCCTCAGGCTGCACCAAGCCCACACTAGAGTTTTCCAGCTCCCAGCAAGGAAATAACATCTCTGCCAGTACAGCTTGTAACAGGGCCTCAGGCAAGAAGCCCCAGTATAACTCCAACAACCTCGGTGGTCACAGAGTTGTCCTTTCCTCCGGGGGCAGAAGCCACAATAAAACACGGACCTCTGAGCAGCAGCAGCACTGTGCCAGCAGCACCTGCCCCATGCCCTGGGCTGGGGCGTGGATAAACTCGGGCTGCAAGCTGCTGCCAGGATGCTGAGCCATAGGGATGCACACAGCTCTGCCGGGCTGCTGCAGGGCTGGGGGGCTGCAGGGTGCAGGATGCAGGGATGTCGGGACGCAGGACTGCAGGATGCAGGGATGTCTGTCGGGATGTCGGGATGCGGGGCTGCAGGCTGCAGGACGCGGGTTGCGGCGGCGGCGGCCGCCCCCTGCTGTCGGTGCCGCCGCGGTGCTTCGGGGCCGGGGTCCCGCAGCTGTGGGGACGCCCCCTCTTCTGCCCGGCGGCAGCCGCTGCCCCTGCCCTAGCCGTAGTAGAGTGCCCACCCCCGACTTTGCAAGATCCTGACGGATCGTTGCGGTTTTTCGATATTTAGTTTTCTTCCTTTGCGCCTGGTGTTGGCGACAAAGGGCCCTGCATTTTCCGTGCAAGATGTCCTGCGGTGCCATCAGGTTACTGATTTATCCCATTAGTCACAGCTTAGAGGTCACAGTAGCACATTTAGGGGGTATTTGTCCACTGGCTGCAGTCACTCACAGGATACAAAACTCTGGCATCATCCCTCATTTTTAGCTCACCGTGGCTGTGTGTGAACCCGAGCTGCGAGCAGGGGTTTTCAAAACTGCAGAGCATCCATGTCGAGCAGCACAACAAACCTGTGCTTACAGATAGGTCGATGGCTTTAGGTTTCCTTTCCCCAGGGACTGCCTGGTGGGACACTTGCACAGGCACTGCACACGCCCTAGCTACCCATGGTGGGACTACTTTTTTAGTCTCTTCTACTTTTGTATTCTCTCTATATGTAATAATAATAATAAAATGGAACACCACACTTCCACTATTATCAGAAATGTCCTCGTGTAAGTACAAACAGGCTGTACTGCACGCATTTCTTTATCTCTTCTGAGATGGACTAAAATAATTACGTAGTTAACTAGTTTTCATCAAATATAGACAGCACCAAGCTCTAGGACACGTCATGCAGTACAGTTTGTTTCCCAGGACTGTTCTGTGCCACTTATGCGGTGCTAGCAGTACGGCTGGCGCTCAGGGGAGGAGATCCAGGACAGCATGTCTCTCAGCCTTCACATCGCTCTGTGAACCACTTCTGGGGGCTCTTCAAGTACCCAAAAACTGGTGCTTGAACTGCTAACAAAGAACAGGAGGAAAGCACGGCAGTGCACATCCCAGGGCAGGGCAGAGGTGGGGAAGTTGCCCCTGCAGTCCTGCCTGCCAGGGCAGACTGTTGAGGCATCAAACTGTGAAATAAAAATAAAAATTAAAAATATATATTGTTCCATGGATCTTTAGTTTTTATCCAGTTTTAATTTGCCTGATATTTTCCACTGGAGGTGCAGACCATCTGTCATGAATTTAAGGCAACTGACAACAGGGTTGATTTTCTTAGCTCCCTTTCCCCTACAGATAACCCGGAGGTCCCCTCAGGGCCTGCAGACAATAGGTTGTAAACTGTTGGCATTGATAGATGGGCCTCCTCCCCCTCTGCTCAGCCTGGAAAAGTGCTTGCTCGTCTGTTGCTTAAACAAATCAAATGTTCCAACCCCAAACAATGCTAGAGCTAATAATGGAAACAGGGACTGGTTTAGGGTTCGAGTCTCCTGACTCCTGGTCCTTTCCATCCCCACCCTCTGCTCTGGCACCAGCTTCTTAGATTGCATTTCATTTAATTATAAAGTGTCCGTGCATGTGTGGTGAGGAATAAAAATATCATTCCAAAGGTACCTGTGTTTCAGTCTGCAGCCTTGAAGGTGCAGGATTTGAGCTGGCAAGGTGGGGAATTACAGTCTTTTCTACAACAGTAACAACAATAAAATCACCGCATGCCTTCCCTACAACTGGCAGGCTCTTTTACTTCAGCTGACCAATACTGTCCTCTCCGTACCAGCTCTCAGGGATAGGATCTGGTCTCGGGCAGAACTAGACACGTATAGGTGCAGCACCAGCATGAATACAGAAGGCACATTTAGTGCTGTAGCCTCCTGGAGGCAAACTTGGCTTATAGCTCCCACACCTACGTGCCAAGGTACTTGAAGTATAGACATGTTCAAATCCTTGCACCACAAAATATTGGACCTATTTTAAGGATGGGAAAGTGTGGCTAGCAAACAAGTTCTGTGTGCTTGGGCCTGGCTCTATTATAAACCTTGTTTCTTCCAGAATATTGGAAGTAATGAAACTGCCTGCAGTAAAATACCCGATAAGCCTCTCCTCCTCTACAGAGAGGGTAAATGCATGTCATTTTCCAATTAGCTCTTGCTCTGAGCAATTATGTTGATCAAATAATTGAATAAGTGACAGGAATGTGAATTCTGGAGACAGTTAATTTCCCTCATCTGCCAGTTTATAGCTTGACTTGCATGAACACATAAACCAGGCTAATGTGTTATTTATAACATTGGAAATACAATTATAATAGTCAGGCATGAAGAGCTGTGTGTTTGGTGTACAGAGAGGAAGGTTTCTGCTAGTAAATTACAATAATAGCATAATGAGTGAGTTTGCTGTTTATAGCCAGCATGCAGGACAGGAAGGATGTGGGGCTTGCGTTTGAAACAGTGAGCAAGGCTGGCGTCAGTGCTAGCCGGGTTGGAAGTGTCCCTGACCTGAGTGCAGGGCAGAAGGGCAACCAAAGCCTTCCCATCACGTTTGGTGAAACATGGCATACGTGCTGCCCCAGGGACTGTCAGCGAGGGGCTCTACCTCCCCCTGCCCTCCCTGCTCTGGTGCATAAGCACCACTCTCGAATCAAAGCTGAGCATCTTTTTTGAGGGAGAACCAGGACTGGGATTGTTTTGCATGGAAGATCCTTTGCAAAAGAGACAGACAAGGTGTTTCCTACTTGGGGTTGGTTTTGGACAAGCATCAGGGTGCTCTGGAAAAAAAGTTGAGCGTGCTTGACATTGACACACAAAAACAACCTTCACAAACCTGGTCCTGACTTCTAGCAAAAGTATGAACTGTGCTGGGAGCTTTCTTCAGAAATAATAATAATATTAATATAAAGAAGAGTTAACTAGGAAAACAAAACACTTGTTTTTCTTCTTAAAGCTATCTTTAGATTGTCTTAACTAGTTGTACCTTTTATCTGAACCCTCTGTAGCAATCTGGCCTCCCATCCGACAGGAACTAATTAGCAGAGATATACAGTAATAAAAGTAGTGCGCAGGCATGAGCCGTTGCCTCCCAGGGAGTATTACCTGGATGAGCGCTACACAGGCTGCAAGGAGGAAATTTGTGCAATTAATTGCTTCCTGATTAAAGGCGTTTGCAGCCTGGCCCTTGCATCTTCAAGGCCTAAAAACACACACTGAGGTAAATCTGGAATTTGCCTACAGTAGTCAGAAAACATTGCCCCAGACAGCAGAGTTTGGTGCTGTAATTTTGATTGTGAATAAACACTTCCCTGTCTAAGCACATTATACTCCAAGCCAAGTCTGCAGAAAGTCAAAACTAAAGGCCCACAGAAGGTATTGCATGTGTTTAACTAAAGCATTTCCTAAGCCGGTTTGGTTAAACCAGCACGGTTTTCCTGCAGGGCCAAGATCCTACTGGAATTAATTTCCCCGGGCTGTGAAGCAGAAGAGCCAGAAACCCCCCAGGACGTTTCAGGCTGGGAGGCTATTTAAATGGTAATAAACTTCAGGGCAAAACAAAAAATGGCCACTGATTGCAGGCACAGCAGGAGAGGGGCTATTTTGTGTGAGGAGCAGGCGGCGGGGAGGCCTGCTGCCCGCTGCACACCCTGCAAGGGTTCACACAAACAAGATGGGGCCTGGCCCCGTGGGGAGAACAGAGACCTGCTTCGGGCAGGGGGACAGCACTTGGGATCCGAGCTGTTGGGTTTATAGGCCTGCTGCTCTGCAGGAAGACAGCAGGGGAAGAACGAAGGGCAAAACTAGGGTATTTTAGCACACAAAGCTCTGTTCTTGCTGTCTCCCGGGAAGCCGCAGTGCTGGTGATTTATGGGCAGTACTGCTCCTGTTGGAGAAGGGCTTTGTTTGGCACCACAAATTGTCAAGCTGCAGGGGGGGGGTGTCACAGAAATGCACACGTTGTTTGCTAGTGTGTGGTGCTGTTGCCCCAGTATTGCCCCACTATTGCTAATTTGCCAGTTGGTTTTGTGAAATTCGACAGAAATATGCTGATATTCCAGGCAAGAAAAGCAGTTTAACATTTAATTAACACTGAGTGTAGGAGAGGGCCTATCAGACTCAGGGTGACATGATATAGGTGTTTAAGGATGTGCTTTAGCACTTTGCTGGGTGGAAGTTTGGGGGGACAAAGGGGACAGACCTTCCTTGTAAGCCCCAAGTCCCCCTCCTCCCCACATACATTGGCATCAGTGAGTGCAGGCAGGGAGGTGTATGGCCTGAATTACGGAAGGCTAATGCACAGATCACATTTAACATGCCAATAGGCCTGTCTCCTCCACAAAACCAATCTCTCACCTCTACGGGAGAAGTTACAAGGTGGGGAAGGAAAACAAACAATCCTGCCAATTGTTAGCAGAAAAAGAGTAGAACAGGACCTGCTTATCAGAGACCCACATTTTGAGAGGAAAATTCCCTGAATCCTGAGGAAGGAAGGATGCCCTGCAGAGCCTCAAGTGCCCATCTGACAGCCCCATCCCGCAGGAGCTGTGGCAGGGAGCTGGGCCCCTTCCTCTTGTGAAAACCGGGCCTGGAGAGCCGCAAGTGAATGTAACAGGAGTCCCCAGACTGCAGCAGGGCTTTGAAGCTGTAATTAAACAGACTTGGTCTTAACAAATCTGACTGGCACAGAGAGCTGTGTATGAACTGCAATTTTAAAAATGGAAGGATTGATTCCAATACCAGAAAACCAAAGTTTGGAAGAGTCTTAGGTGAGGTTTTCTCTCAGCCCCCAGTCAGACTGGGAGCCATCTGAAGTTCAGAGCCCACTTTTGCACGAGTGTGCAGGTATTTAGATCTGCATGCTTTATATTGCAAAGAATTTGGCTAACTTGCTTTCACCTTCAGGAGAACTTTGATTTTGACTCATCTGGGGAACAGCTGCATGATTTATTTTTTTTAATTACTTGAAATCAGCATTAATTGAAGAACCTCCAAGGACTTCCCCAACAGCAGTGAAATTAATTTGCCCTCTTGCCTCCCTGGTCCACTTTAATTCAGTAGGTCCAATAATCACATGCAACATACTAGCACATTGGAACAAGATTCCGAAGAGATGCAGGGCCAAATTATCTTTTGGGTAATCTAGGCCCATATCTCAGAATCCAGCTCCTGCCATTACATGAAGGGATTCATATCTCAGCTTTCAAACGCACTTTTAGCTCTTGTCCTGGTCTGAGAGAGCAAGCTGAACACAATCCTAACTGCTTGCATTTACGGTGAGATGGCTGTTTTCCCTTCAGAGGTAGAGCTCACCAATACAGAGCTCTTGTGGGACCTCCACTGGTAACTGTGTGCCATCACAGCTCTCTTCAAGTAATCTGCGGAGCAGGCTCTCTCCATCCTCCCATATAATCTGCTTGGGTGAGAAGTGGGATGCTCAGCCCATCAAAAGAAATGCAACCATGATACAGCTACAGTATGGGGAGGGAGAGAGCATAAAACAACACGGGATCACAGAAGGGTGATCTAAAATTGCCATAAAGCTGTCCTACTCAGTCATGCAAACCTCTTGGAAGGGGAATTGCTAGTAGTTGCTCTCTACTGTCTCAGACCAAGGATACCTGCAGCAGAGAAGAGCCTGTAACCCTGAAGTCCAGGTCTGTATTACGGGGCACACTGAGGTCATCAAAATTGCATTAGCAAAGTTTCCTAAATACTCAGGAAGTAATTACTCTGTGACTGAGGTGGCTCAGGCAAAACTGACCTATTACACTAGTTACTGCCCATTGTAGTTATAAAGGGAGTAAATCTATTTTCATAAAAATTGTATACTACACGTGATTGGGAAACAATCTTTGTGGTGTTTCTCTCTCCACTGGCTTTTGGAGTTTGTACTGAACATACACTACCATGCTTGAACCTCCAAGGAAAACGATTTGTCTGCAGGCTATGCTCACAAAACTCTTTGATGGGCTACATACTGGATTTGATTTTCTTCATAGAAAGAGCTTGCAGAACTACTGATATTTTTAAGTAAAATGTATTCCAGTTAAAATATGAGATGTGTAACAAGAAGAGTTTAAGGAGTGTGTAAATTATGAAGATTGGTGTTAGGGTCCTTCTGCATGACTGCTAAGAGTACAAAGCTGCATTATATGAGATTGGTTGAGCTCTCATTTGGAATTTCAGTCCAATCTTGAAATGAAATGGCAAGAGACCATGCAGACTTGGCTATGAGAACTCACTAAAATTAACACCATTCACTTAACTGTAAAGAGTTATCAACCATGAGATAGCTGAAGCTGGGACAAGCAACTTTCCACACCCCTGCAGGGGGTTGCAGTCTAGCAGAAAGTCTCTGAGGCAGATCAGTAGTCACATACTGGTGCATACTTCTAAAAAAAGTAGACATGAGAAACCAAGATCCTCCACAGGATGCCTGCTGCTGGTGGAGAAACACTGCAGGAAAAGAAAACATAAAAAATTATGAGACTAGTGGTACAAAAAAAAGAAAAGCACATGAGAAAAGCAGTACCAAGCAAGGAGTTGTGACATGTTGACGCTAAAATTCAAATCATTTGTTGCAGCATCTTCATTCCCAATGGTACTACCAAAACGTCCCTAAGCAAGCTGCAAGGCAGTACAGATTTAATGCCCACACCTGCCCCTGGCTTGCTGAGGATACAAATGACGAAACTCCACCTAGTGAGAAGATGGGGCATACTGCATATTCAACATTCAGTTAAGTATGAACGTATCTGATGGCAAAATCAGCTCTGGAAGGTAATAAGCTTAATGACATAAAGCTGTCCTGATGTTGGTAAGGCCTCATATATCTATCCCAGAGTATAGTAGACTACAGCCTCTTCTCGATTTTAATCAGATACTATTTTGAGAAACATAATTTTTAAATTTCACCTTACTACGCTATGTGCTGATTTTCTAAGAACATAACTGACAGTGTAACTAGCATCTCTTGGCTTTTATCACCTTGTTGCCTCATACATCCACCTCACAAATGTTGACTGACCTGAAGCTCTTCGGTATCACTGGAGATTTATTAATGGACTTGGACTTTGAATCAGGCCCTCAACATTCTCCTGATGATGATGATGTAGTAATAACGGAAATACACCACTGGTGTTGTGTCCAAAAAGTTTTAATATATGGTCCTCACTGTTCAGAAAAGTTATTGCATTAAATTCTAATACATAAATTCATCTGAATTTAAAAAAAAAATCATTTTACACATCACAATTTTGTCACAGCAGCTAAAGGAAACCAGATTTATATTCAATTCTCTCAAAAGAAACAGTAACTAGCAAAATCACAGCTAGCTCTTCCCCAAATCAACAAAACTGCTATTGTATTGTTCAGTAGTTACTGCAAATCCCAATTTGAGCCACACTACCTAAACAAGCAAGCAGCTCAGGAAAAGAAAAGTGCCATTCCAAATTATTGTCTGCAAATATGAAATGCATTTATTAAACAATGACTTTCACCATGTGTTGACTTTATCTGTTAACTGAATTAACACACAAAGTGGGGCTAATGTAATTTACACACCGTTTTCCTTAAGCCATTGTTTTTCTTTCTATATGACTTGAATAGATTTGCAAGTTAAAAATTATCAGTGCTCCTTACAGCAGCTTATACAATTCAAATGTGTGGATTTGTAACAGGCACGTGAAAATGACATTTGATCACCAAAGTGAAAGGTCAGATTCGATTCCCTGATCCATTAAAGCCAACATCCACGTAAGCCTACTGTCCCAGAGACAACAGCAGATAACAGATCAGGACCTGCATGCCTTAAATAGATTAATGCCCTCCCTTCTCCCTGTCTTCCAAAACACCCGTCATCATGCAGAGTTCTCACTCAAAATCCACTTGGAAATATTTTTCAAATTAAGTAAATCCAGATTAATACGTTTGCCTATTTGAAACAGCTGACAGAAAATATATTACTTTGATACAATTCACTAGGTTCTGGTATCCAAGAGAGTCCACTAGTGGAAAACAAAACAAAACAAAAACAACGCTCGTTCGGTGCGCTCTTGAACCTAACATTCACACAAGTGCTAACACTTGCCAGCCCTGTACCTTAAATTAAAACTATAGTTATTACAGTGGTTTTCAAACAATTTTAGCTCAGAGCACTGAGATACACTTTAAAAAACATCGTTTTTTGATTTTCTAGCAAAATGTTCAAATGTTGGAGAGCAAGCAAGCAGACGCTTCATAAAATCTGAGAGCTCAAAAGGCATCCAAAGATCAAGAGAATGAGAACTTGCCACCAAAACAGAAACTGCACTAAACCAGAAGTGTGCAAACATGGAGAAATGACACACCTCCAGTATAAGCAATAATGGAGACAGAAGGTTTTACTAGTGGTTTCTTTTGTTTGCTCACGCAGTCATGAGGTATTCATTACCATGATATAAATCGCAAAAGCTTTCATTTGAAAACACAAGAGGAATAGGATACTCAATTTTTCCAGTTATGATCACTTATTGAGAGTCTAATATAATGTCAAACTGAAGCAATTTTCTCACAATTAAGGTCTGAACTAAAAGGGAAGAAGTTTATGCAGCTTAGAAGGTGATGCTGACAGCTTCATACAGGCAGGCTTTGTGTAAGACTTGGCTTATTTTATTTCATAATTTGCCACATACTGAACAAGGTAAGCATCACATCACCATTCAATCCAGGCAAGAAAGAACGTGCATAAACTTCCCCCATCTACACTTGAGTTTTCAGCCAGGTACAGTCCTTGTGTTTTCTGTAAAAAGGATTGTTCTTGGTTACTGCCGTATTACAGGAAACAGTAGTATTTTCAGGAGAGTTAGGGGCGTGTATTTTGAAGATGACATGATTTATAAAAAGCCTTAAACCCCGTCTTCTTATCCTCTGCTGCTTCTGTACAGCAAAACTAGAATCCTGTTTCTTCCAAACAGAGCAGTACCTTATGATCCTCTCCCTGTTTTGAACCTACCAAGAGCATTTATGCATCTTCACTGTGGTTTATCTCAGTAGGTAATGGCCCTTAATTCGTTTACGACAGCACCTTGAGCAAGAGCACATACCTCACCCAGTGGAGCTGAGCCCAATGAAGTCGGTGAAAAAACAAGGGGAACGCAAAAGGGAAGGGAAGAAAACTATCCTCACTTGTTCTTTGCAGGGATCACATGTTTCTGACAACAGCGGGTTTGTTTTCAAAGAGCTGTAATTTAAGCTGACAGGCAAGCTTAGTAGAGGAAAAAGCCCCTTCACCTCAACACAAAAATCTATCCAAATGAGATTTTTAGTTTAGAGCTGTCTCTGGAATGAATGAAGAGATTTTGCATGTGGGAGAAACTGAAGAGTCTGCATTGCTACCAAAGGAATCAAGTGTGCAAATCCACGTTATCTGTAGTGCTGAGTCACATCTAGATGGTGGATGTGCCTCACCAAATACCACACCCTGGGAGTGTTGCAGCACTTCCCCTTCTACCAGTACACGGCCTTAAAAAAGAACTCAGACAATGTGACGAGAAGTGATCTTTTCCTGCTGCACAGTTTACATACATTTAAGACTTTCACAAACATTTGGCCAAAAATTGTACAATATCGTATTTCCCAAGCCACAAACACTACACCAACCATTCTTACAGGATATGCTGTCCAAGCAACCTCAGTCCTACCTCTCACTCCCACACACCCTCCCAAAAGAAGTATTGAGGCCTTGAAGGCTTTGACTGTAATTTTTCAGCCTCTGTAATGCTGCAGCTAGCCTTCCACATTTTTCAGGGACTCCAAAAAACCATTTAGTTCATATATTCAATGTACAACGTTTTCACTAAGTGCCTTCACACCCTGTTCACAAGGAGAGTTAGTTCACTTCACACCACAGAGGTGGTACTTTCTGGGTTCACACGCATCAATCTCGAAGCATTTCTCAGATCCTGTAGCTGCTTGGCTGGCTTTCCAACTCCTTCCTCAAATCTTTTTTCCACAACAGGAAGGACAGTTTCATAAAGGAAGGATGCATTCTGCCTAATGAATGCTTTCTTCTCAGGGTCCTGTTCACACCGTAAACTGTAATCAACGTGCTGCACAGCCACTAGGATGATTTCCACGAGACTCTCCAAAAGAACCATGTGTAGCTCTGGAAAGTAAAGCTTTAACGCTTCCTCCAGGAAGGCCATAGTCTGCTTAGTGAAAGCTACTACAGTATAGCTAAGGTTGACCCAGCAGTCATCACCAGTGTACTGGTCGAAATTCCCCACCCCGCAGCTCCTCATCTCCTCTCTGAGTTTCCCCAGAGCCTCTGGGGTCATGAGGTTCATCCTCCTCCACATCTCCTCAGAGTTGCGGTGCTTCGTGGCCTCGATGATGATATCCTTGTAGCTCTGTAAAGCACCTTTGATATCCTTTACCAGGAGGGCATGAATGATGAAGGTGAGATCCAGTCCAATCTCGCTGAGCTGCTTGCAGTGCTCCTTGGCTACCTTGGGTATTAACGAAAAGCAAAGCGTTAGTGATTTGCATGCCCCCTTTACACTTTAAATGTTTACTTTTTAAAAAAAATTATTCTCAGAAAACAGGGAAGCATTTTTCATGTTTCATTTACTTCTTCTGCCTTAAGAAAATCGTTATTAATAAGAAATCAATAACTGAAAGACAAGCTATGCATGTCAAAAATACAGTTACTTTACAACTCCTTCCTTCCCCCATCAGTAGCTACCGTAAGTAAAGATACCATAAGCTGAGAGAGCTGGTTCCACAAAAAGATAAAGGAAGCATAGTCCAGAGTAGGCTTGAAAAACAAACAAAAAGCCTTCAAAATACTCATTTATATTTAGTTTTTTTTTTTTTTTTTTTTTTTTTTTTTTTAAACCAATGTTAGGATCTCCTACTGGTCAAAGGCAAACTAAGAAATAACATTCTGTGTTTCTGATGAGGGCAGGTTTTTTCTTGCTGTGCATTCTCATCTTAACGCCTTCTTCTGATAAACTGAAAAAAACACAAACCAACCCCACGTGATTACGAACCACTCAGTGCAGGAAACCTCTCCGGCAACACTCTGTCAACAACTTCTACGGTTAGAAATGAGGATTTGCAAACCTTATAGCTTGCGCTCAGGCCAGCTTGTCACACCACCCTCTTTGGTCACACTTACCTTCACACACTCCGCTGCAGTCGACAAGCTCTCTTTGCTGTCAAACACTTGCTTACTGAAGGCGTCTACAAACATCCTCATGGAAGAGCGGGCCCACACAACGAAGGCAGAGTAGCAGCCGTTGTTGCCAGCGAAGTCCGTCTCAAACTCCCTCGCCGTCTCTAGAAGGCTGGTGAAGAAGACGTGGCAGAGTTTGTGGATGTAGAGCAGCGTGGCGCCTTCGATGCGCAGCTGCCGGATGGCCGTGTGCACCGCAGCCGCCCGGTTCTTCAGGAACAGTTCGCACGCCTTGGTGGACTGGCCCAAGCGAATGAGTTGGGACACGGCTCGGCGCGTGGCCCGCGGCCCTCCTCGCAGCGAGCGGTCTGGAGACAGCTCGAACACCAGCACGTCCGTGAGCTGCCGGACCCGCTCATCCACCTTGGCCCGCAGCTCCTTCACAGGCTGGCTCACCGGCTTGTCCCCCAGGTACTCGTTGAGCTTATCTAGGAGGTCCACCGCCCCCTCGAAGTCCCGCTGAGCGATGCAGACGTCCAGGTCCTCCGGCAGCTCCTGGATCCACTCAAGCGAGAGGTCGACCACCTCTTCCTCAGCAGAGAGCTCCTCCTCCTCTTCCTCATCCTCCTCCTCAAAGGGGTTGGTGGACTCGGGGGGTGTCGGGGCGGGCCGAGGCAAGGCCTCCTGCTCCAGCCGCCGCTTCTCGCTGAGCGCCCGGTTGCGCTTGGTCTCCTCCAGCACCTCCAGCCACTCCTTCTTGATCTTGGCGTTCTCGGCCTGGAAGATGCGGCTCTCGGGGAACATGAGCAGCTTGAACATGTCCTTCATGGGCGGGTTGTCCTTGACGTTGACCACCGCCAGCCCGTCGAGGGGGTAGAGGGCGTCGTAGCGGTAGGCGCCGCGGCGGTTGGGCAGGGCGGTGGCCACCAGCAGGCAGTCGTTCATGAGGAAGGCGTGCACCCGCTGGATCTGCGCCATGTGGTCGGCGTCGTACTCCACCAGGTCGCCGTTGTACACCAGGTACTTGCCGGGGCTCTCGGGCAGCAGGTCGCGGCAGCCCTCCACCTTCTCCAGGAGGGTGGTGAGCGTCCGCTGCCGCCCCTCCTCGCCGCCACCCGCCGCCTCCTTGGCCGACAGCGGCAGGAACGGGTCGGCGGCGGCGGCGCGGCGGGGGCCCAGGGCGGGGTCGTCGCGGTCTGCCTGCAGGAGCAGGGCCTGCGTGACGGCCTCCATGATGCCCTTCTGCTCGGTGAGGATGTGGCTGAGCTGGTACATCTCGCTCTCCAGGTAGCTGATCTCCCGCGCCGTCTCGATGAACTGCCGGTAGTTCTGGTAGACGTTGCGCTTCAGGCTCTGCGCCGTCTCCTCGCTCAGCGCCTGGATGCGCTGCCGGTGCTCCTGCAGGTCCCGGTCGCCGTCCGACTGCTGCGACAGCTGCTTCACGTACTCGCCCGCCACGAAGCCGCCCGACTCCAGCTGCCGCCGCAGCCGGCTGCCGCCGCCGCCGCCGCCTTCCCCCAGCGCCATGGCCCCGCCGCCGCTCCGCCGCCGAGCCTGCGCAAACAGCGCCGCGTACGCCACCTGCGCGCTACAGCGCCGCGGACGCCCCTAGCGCTACGTAACGCCGCCTGCGCGCGCAGCGCTGCCTACGCTCCCCGCGCACACCGCCTGCGCCCCACCGGAGGAACGGCGGAGGAGGGAAGGGCGGGGCGGAGCGGCGCGCGTGCGCCGAGCGGAGGGGTGAAGGCAACCGAGGGAGGGCAACGAGGCGGGCGCACGCGTAGTTGCGAGGCTGCGCGTTTGTGACGCGGTGCGCATGCGCAGAAGCGGCGGAGCCGCTAAGATGGCGGCGGCGGCGGCAGCGGAGGATGCTGACTTGGCGCTGGCGCTGCAGCTGCAGGAGCTGTGGGAAGCTGAGGACAGCGAGGCGGCGGTTGTGGCCCGCGCCGAGCCGCCGGCCGTCCCCGAGCCGCTCCGGCCGTTGTCAGTGGTGGACGAGGCCTGGGAGCTGCTGGACCCCAGCCCCGACGTGCGCGGCCTGTTCGTGCAGCTTAACGAGGCGCTCTTCTGGGGGCGCCTGGCCGCCGTGGAGGTGGCGTGGAGCCCTCGCATGACGCTGTACGGCGGGGACGGGACGGGGACGGGTGGGGGCCGCGGGCAGCCCTGTGTCTTGCTAGCGGGGGCCGTGCCGGGCGCCCCTCGGTCCCTGTCGCAGGATCTGGGGAGATTCCGGGTGCAGGCAGCAAGCGTGCGGCTCACGATGCCGGAGTCCTGCCCCCTCTCCTCCTTTGATTGGGGTATTGAGCTGCTAGAAGGATGATTCGGTACCAACACCAAAACTTGAAGTGCTTTCTGATAGATCAACCCACTGCATAAAGGTTCAGTGAGAGTCACCATAAGTAGAGGGAGGGTGAAATTGCAGCAGCACCAGGTGTGGACCTACATCCCCTGCTTTAGATGTTTCTCTCTGTCTGGAGTTTCACTGAAAGCAGTGCTTAACTTCCTGAACAGATTAGCTTGGAACATTCTATCGCAGGTTTTTGTTTTTTTTCAGGATTGCCAGCTTTGAATGAGGGGTTTGCAAGAGATCTAATAAATTACACGCTATGTTTTGGTAGTTCTATCACAGTTTATTATCAGCAACTTGAGAGCTTCTGTTTTTCTTGCTTAATGAAGTTGAGCTCTTTGAGTAACTACCAAAAGTGTGTTTCATATTCAAAGTTACTTAGCATGTGTTGGAAGGAGGTGGTAATTTAACTCTCATTTCTCAATTTACTTTGTGTATTGCAATAACACATAGCTTGCAATATCTTGTTTTTGTGTCTCTTTCAGCTGTGCTGGAGTGTGTAGATATGAAGGGAAAGGTGGAATGTGTTCTATTCGTTTAAGTGAGCCACTCCTTAAGCTAAGACCGAGGAAGGATCTTGTTGAGGTATTTGAAAATTGCTCATGAATAAGCACATAGTGCACCTCACCCCCCACATTTTACATCTTGTAATGCAATTTTTATGTGTGGTGACTTACAGATCATAGAACAGCGGTGACTGTTGCTGCGTTTGTGTTGCTTGTGTGGACAATGTCACTTCAGTTGCATGCTCCTAAATGAGCACCTCTGAGTAGGAGTCTAAAGTCACTTTTTTTTTTACTGGCTTACAGTGCAAAAAAAGAAACCACTTATTTCTTTGCTCCTAAAATATTCTCTAATATTGAAAACAGAATAGTCTGAAAGTGCAAGTAGGGAAATGGCTGTAGCTTCATCATTTAGGCCAGTAGCAGAAAGCAAGGATATAGGATACGACTGTAAATAGCATTTTGTGTTACTTGTTATGCGTCTGTTGGACTGCTCGTTTGAGTTGGCTCAACATTCAGATTTGCTCAATGAAATAGAGTTGCAACCTTTTTACAAGAACCTCTTTCTTTGGTTGTGGAGGGGGCGACCCCTTTAAAGATCTGACTGGGGCTTGAGGATTGCTTCTTCTTTTTGGAATGTCTCTTTAGAAGTATAGTATGAAAACTAAGTTATTCTACCCATCACGTGAAGTGTGCTTTCGTGACCCAGACTCGACATGCGAATGCACAAAAATTAGATCAGTACCAATATAAACGTAAAGGAGTAAAATACTTCCAGCTTAATTCTGAAATTACATGTAATGCTTTTCAGTTAATAACTAATAATTTTTGTTGTTTCAGACACTGTTACATGAAATGATTCACGCGCTGCTCTTTGTCACTAATAATGACAGAGATCGTGAATCTCATGGGCCAGAGTTCTGCAAACACATGCGTCGCATTAATCGCTTGACTGGAGCCAATGTCACAGTAAGTGTAACCCACTTGATGTAATATATATTTTTTTCTTGATTTGGTAACAAATTTTTGAATATTCTGCATGCAGTATGGGTAATACTACATGTAGTTTTTCCTTGGCACTCCACAGTTGACACCATGACAAATTTGCATCCAAGTCTGACAATTCCATAGTTATTTTGTTGGGGGGAGATGGAGGGAACAAGTTGAGGAAGATGCAGTGAGTTTTGAGTTACATAATTACCGTACATACCCTCTCTACAAACTTTCCTTTAAAGTTTGTTTTAACCTTGAAACGACTTACGAGTTCAGAGACAGAATAGCTCCATGCTCAGAACAGCGTTTGTGGAAGAGCAGTCTGTTTTACTTGGGATTTATATCAGTCGAGGCTGATACTTAACATTTGTGTCCCTGGTGAGATAATAGCCGGAGGGAGAATGCAATGCTATTGTTGTTTACAATCCATTCTAAACAATACGTTTTTAGGGTGAAATTATAGACATCTATTTTTAAACTGGTTTTACTGTAGTCCAAGCAAGATATCCAGGATATATTTCCACGTGTCTTGTCATTTTTAAAACTCTGTTTTAATGTTATCTAAAGATTCAGCAAGCTTCAGCTTATTTAACTGGTAAGGTGAAAATCACGGCAGTAATGTATCTTGGGGATTAGAATATAATACCAAGATGTGGGGAGCGGGGAAAAGTTGTTTCTCACAGTAGTGGTAGAATAAAATTTTTCCAAAGCAGGGTAATAAACTTCAGTGGAACAATGCAAGGGCTTTTCAAATCACACAGCACTTGTCAGTGTTCAGGTCCCCTAGGAGAATAAAGCATGTTTATTTTACAAAGAAGGCACTTGGGGAAGGTCTTTCTTTCTACTGTGTCTATTCCATTAGCAGACAAACTCTGTTTTTCCTCCTGGACGCATTATTGACGTGCAGAAGTACTTTATCCTTGATCTGTGTGATGAAAGAATGGAGTGAGGGTGTGTGTATATATGAAGTTTGTAGAGATAGTGACTGATAAAATTAGAAATTTGTGTGTGACCGGTGCTCATTTTTGTTTTTTAAACCTAGATCTACCACAGTTTTCATGATGAGGTAGATCTGTACCGCCAGCACTGGTGGCGCTGCAATGGCCCCTGTCAAAATAGGAAACCTTATTTTGGGTATGTGAAACGTTCGATGAATAGAGCACCCTCTGCACGAGACTTCTGGTGGGCTGAGCATCAAGAGAAGTGTGGAGGTACATTCATAAAAGTGAAGGAGCCAGAGAACTTCTCTAAGAAATCCAAGGAAAAAAATGAGCCAGCGGAACTTGCAAATTCCAAGTCAAAAAACAAAGGTATTTAAAATATTCTTCTCCAAACTGTTTCTGTTTTAACAGTTCCTTGAACACATACTGGTCCACCCTTAAGTGAACTCTTATGTTACTATTACGTAGCAAAGAACAGAACCCATTTTATACGTGCATTTCTAGGCTCTTTCTCAACTTAAGTGTTTGCAGATTTATTTTGCTGCACTGTTTTCAAGCAGCAGACTTCTCATGTGAAGCACAAAATTCTCAGCCCATGGTTTTTATATGAAAAAGTTACTAGCTTTTCTTCTTTGCAGACAAGAAACACGTGGATGCTAAGAAAGATCTGATTCCTTTTAGTGGAAATGGCTATCGGCTTGGAGGAGGAGATAGTGGACTCTCAGAAAAAAACATAAATTTCATCAGCGGTGTTAAAAGCAGTGAAAAATCTGGTTGGCAGGATCGATCACCAGGAAGCACGATACCAATCCCTAAAAACGAGATAAGATTTGAAAAATCACCCCGTAATGGTATCTCTTTTCTTTTCGATACTGATGATACCAGTAAGAAAGTGAACTTGACTTCAAAGCATGAGTTCCCTAAACTCTCTGTCGCTGATACGAAAGCGTACAAGAATGTTGATGGATCACCCGTTAAAATTTCTCGTGTTGCAGAAGAACAATCAAAGAAAGGCTATGCAAAAGGCAAGAGGGCTTTGCCGTGCTATAATAACAGGCCACCAAAACAAACTTGTTTTGAGCAGACAACAACAGCTCAGGTGGCATCTGAGAAGAAAGGTTTGGAAAATAAAGTGCAGCAATGGCCAAAAAAGGAAGACAAAACTGCCTTTGAAAACTATTTCATAAAAAAAGAGAGTACTGATACTACTTCAAGTAAAAACACACCTGTGAAAACCAAAGCTGAATCGACAGTGTCCTCCTCTGCAAGTTCCAGTGCTACTAAACGGAAGGAAAAAAAAGTCAGTTGTCCTGTTTGCCAGGCTGAGGTTTTGGAGCCGGAAATAAATGAACACCTTGATTCTTGTCTTGCATAAAGCCTCTCGGAGAGCTGCCTTGAAAAAAATAAACCAAGGCTGAAAACACTGCTTGGAAACTAGTTTGCTCAGGGTTTGCTTAGCTGTAGTTGTTTCTCTGTGCGGGCCTGTCCTGAACTGCAATTTCAACTACTGTCAGCATGCTGAAGAGTAAGTTCTGTGGAGCTGCACATCAGCGCTGACTGAAAAGCTAGCTGCTAGTCGTGTTCCAAAGACTCTAATGCTCATGTTTTAGTAGGCAGATGCTTGTGCTAACGTTCTTATTGCACAGCCTGGGTTGTGCGAGAGAAGGTGGGCACTTGCTGAACTGCAAGTTTTCAAGGCAGTTTTAAAAATGAAGACATTTTAAGTCCTGCTAATTTATCTTTGTTCCAAGGACCATTTTAAATGTATTTTTGGCTGTTCTTAAAGTTAACCACTTATAATAGATAAAAATTGTTTACTGTAACACAGTTAAACACCAGATAGTTCTAGAACAGCAAGTATTTTGCCATTACACTCTAAGGTGGTCCTTCTCACCTCCTTCTCACCTGTGACCTTTTAGAGAAGATAGCTGTGAATGAGAAAATTGCAGGAAATCCAGAAGGGCAATGAAGATGTTAAGAAATCAGAGAATAATTGGTAGATTAGGAGGAGGCTCTAAGTTATAAGGGCTCAATTAAAAATAAGTAACGGAGCTCTGTTGCCAGGAGGATTTGAAAGCTGGCTATTCTGTTAAAAGTTGCAGTGGACAACTGCAAGCTAATGAACTTCAGTCTTCTGTCTGTCTTTTGATCAAGGATCCCAGCTACGTTCTCCAGCCACTTTTTTTCTGATATTTTGCACAAACTTGTTGGAAGCTTGCTACTTCTCAGCATACACGTATTATGTACATTAAAAACTGCCCCACACGTGCTGGCTCTGGCACGTGAAAGTGGGGAATATTGACAGTAATACTGGTGAAGTCTGTTCCTGACCATATCATAAGAGGCTTCAAGGTTTTTCATTTTCCAGTTAAACTTCTAGTGCTTTACAGACCAAAATGGCATTAAATCAACTTTAGCTGACAGTCTGTGTTTTGCTACTTCAGTAAGTCAGCCAGTTTGGTGCTTAGTATTCATCAGGCCAGGCAGACAAATGCTAAACCAATTTGTGCTGTAAAGTTGTGACTGCTGAGCAGATGTGTATTCTATATAAACTTCCTGAAATGTTTACAGTTCTTTCTGCTGCTGAAAGTTCTTAACTGGTTAAACAATTAGCAGCTTGATTCTAACCAGTTGAAAAACTGGTTATAAATATTTTTCTTAGAAAAGGAAAAAAAAAATGCTGTTTCACATGATTTTGCTGCTACAACTTTATCTAAGGCTAATATAGCCGTTTACACATACACATTTTATCTTTGTATACAATACTTGTAGTTCTTTTCTGAGACCAAGAA
>CM021733.1:41581973-41621560 GCA_011075105.1 Heteronetta atricapilla | reverse complement strand
GTGGGTGACATTGGTGGTAGGGGGGTGATTGGAGCAGATCATCTTGGGGGTCTTTAGTGCTGTTGGTCACTGCCGCTAGTGCTGGTGGTCACTGCCAGAGCTCTGCTCAGCGTGACAGCCATTTCCAGTGTTGTTTTGAGTTGATCAGGAGAGAGCAGGATGCAGTTCAACCTGGCTCTCCTCCTGGCCATGGGTCTGGCCATGGCTCTGTTCTACACGTGTGGCCTTGGCCTCTGTGGCCAGCGCTCCTGGGAAAGGGTCAGGGTCAGCAGGAGCCTTGGCACCAAGCTACTCAGGGGAGACCTTATTCCTCTCTGCAACTGCCTGAGAGGAAGGTGTCAGGAGCTGGGGGTTGGCCTCTTCTCACGTGTAACTAGTGATGGGACTAGAGGGAATGTTCTCAAGTTGTGCCAGGGGAGTTCAGGTTGGAAAGGAGGAGACATTTCTTCTCAGAAAGAGCAGTAAGGCATTGGGACGGGTTGCCCAGAGGGTGGTGGGGTCAGGGACGTGATTTAGTCCACTCCTTACTGCCTGGCTGAAAAGGCGATTTTTTAATTGTTGCTTCTTCAATGAGCCATGAAGGGGGAGCCAGGATTATCAGTGCTTCGGATGATGGCAATTAAAGCTTAGATGTAACCATCTTGGAATGTACCTCCAAGAGACTTAGGAGGCAGGAAAAGCATCTGATGGCAGGAAGTGGGAGGGATTTCAGGCACCACAAAAACCCCAAAGACTATTCAAGCTATCTGGCAACATTTCCCTGGCAATTTCACAGAGTTAACAGGACACCACCCAAGAGGTTTTACTGCTAACATTTGTGCAGGCACTTGCTTCTTGAAATGCAGTTTTGTCAAAGCAGACACATTTTGAGTATTAAGAAATGGCTTTGGAGCTTTTTGCAAGGCATTTTGGATGCTAGCATTCTCCAGAAACAATGAGGACACCTGAGGTTGGAGGAGGATGCCTAAAATGGCCTTAATCCAGACTTCCTGCTTTACATGCTCTAGAAATGTTGAATTCCCTCAGGACCCTCCTGTAGCTGAGCTCTTCCCCACTGAATTTAAGGCTTTGCACCACTAGCAGTGAAGGTACTGAACCATTGTTGTGGTCAGTCTGTGCCCACCCTGGAGAAATGGACCTTACCTTCTTTAGAAAGGGCAGGGGGAGCAGGGGTCTCTGCTGCTGGGCAAGCAGTCCTCAGCGTTGGGTTGTTGTACGATGAGTTGATCCCAGCCCATGCTGGGACATCTGGGCACACACACTTGTTTTTGTGTTGAAGTGTTGCCATTTTCAGGAGATTTACAGCTAAATGCAGTGTTTGTGGATCTTGCACCAGTTTCCAGTCTCCTGGAGTTGGTCCCTACCCAAGGTTCATGTGAAATGGCTCCTGGGTGTCCCAACAGCAGGGACGTGGGGCAACACTCCTGGCTGGGACTTGACACGGGCTCTTTAGGCACTTTTTGCTGTCCTCATTCAAGGGCTTATGTACCACTTGATCTCCTGGAATTGCCCAGCAACCCCAAATATTTCCTTCAGCCAGGTATTTTATGATTTAATCCACTGTCCACACGAGGCTAGAGTGGAAACGCCTGTAGATCGGCTGGCAGTGCTTGGGACAATGCTTCAGGACTCAACACCACCTGGAAACCAGGGCTCTCCTTAGACAATGGCAAGGATCGAAAAGCATGCAGGGCCCCTCAGGCAGGTGCACAGGCAGAAATGGCACCGGGCACGCTGGACAGAGCTGCGCTCTTCATGCACTCTTGCCCAAGGATGCTGGAACAAACTTTCAAGCCTCCTGTTAGTGCAGGAGGTGTGACCACTACCTCCTCTGCTCCCTGCTCCTTCACTCCCATCCCCAGCGGATGTATGGTTGCAGGTGACATTGACAGAGCAAGGTGAAGCAGCCTCACAAGGACCTAAAGAAGAGCTTGCAACAACAAAAGCCTCCCAGCCCAAACGTCTCCCCGGTGGCTGCTGCAAGCTAAAGCAGTGCGGCCCCCCTCGTGCTGGTGGCAGCACCAGGGGGACCCAGCTGCTCACTGTTGCTTCGCTCTGCCTCCCTCCAAGGTTCCCGACGTGTTTCTGCATTCCTGCTACGTGCCCTACAGATAACAGCTAATGCGGGCAGGTTTGCTGAGTCATAAGTGAAAATGATCACGGAAATAAAAATAAGCAGAAAAAACGAACACTATGTTCTCTTCTGGTTTTGTAGAAGCCTAATTTTTACTGGAAATTAATTCCCTTACAGGTTATTTCATACAAAATTGTGGCTCTTAGCTATGTAAAGTTGCTTCCTACTTGTGCTATTTTAAATAAAGTTTTAAAATAAAAAAATTCTCATAGTGCAAGATTAAAAAAAAATCTAACCTAAGAAGTTTAGAAATTGTTACCTCCAGCCCTTTAGGGTTCTACATAGAACTCTAAAACTTAAGGCCCAAAGAGAGTTAAGCTACTACTACAGTTGTTGCTTATTCTTTAAAACATGACTGTGCAGAACATGCACCCATGCACCCATTATTAGGTTGCGGCTGGGGAAGGGGAAGTGAAGGGAAAATAAACATGTCCACTCCGGCTGCCGAAACTTTCTGCGTTTTGTTGTTGGCACACCATCTTCGCTGAAAGGAGCAGTGTCAGCTGGGTTCTCATCTCAGAAAACAAATCCAGTTATTACACGTGACCCTGAGTCCCTTCACCAAATGTTAGTGGTTTCCAGAACCACATTTTCCTTGGAGAAATGGTTATTCCTTGATGTCCAAAGTTGCTGCCAAGAAAACAGTTCTGAAATATCTTTCAGCTCCAGGAACTCAAAGTACTGCAGTCACCAACAGTTGAGATTGCATTTAAAACCAGGTGGTTTTGTTTAACCTTTATTATTATTATTATTATTATTATTTAATGCATTAATTCCCATTCTCACTATATGATTAAAACCTTCTCTGGATTCTAGCAGCAATTAATCAGGGTCCAAAATTACAGTTTTCTTACATTTCTAGCCTTATGTTTCACCATGTCATCTACTACAATGTAATCCTTATTACTTTTTAAACTTTATTATTTTTAAATCTTGCCACCATGTACTAATGCAAACAAGATATATATTTACAACACACGTGACTTATGCTAGTTCTGATTTTTTTTTTTCTTGGACCTTTGTTTGACCCTTGCTTTCTTTAGGCAGTGAAATAAAAGCTCACAACCCAATTCAGTATGCAGGTATTAGGCTTTCCATTTGTGAGTAAGAATCAAATTTCTGCATTTTAATGATGCTAAGTTTATTTTTAAAAGCAAAAAGAAAGCTGAACCACGTCATCTCTTGGAAAGAGGATAGGCAAGGAAGTGGTTCCATCCTAACAAAGCACCCCAACAGCCGGACAGCCCCCCCCAAGGTACACTGGATCCACATGGAATATTCTGAGATGAAATTTTATTTCCCACATCCAACCAAATCTGAAGACAAAAATGGGTTTCCAGCTTGGGCCCTGCCCCAGAGTAGCCCACCTGTGTGTTTTACAACCCTCAGCACCCAGGTGTGAGTTGTGCCTCAGCCACATGAAGATACTGATACTGGGCTTATAAGCTAAACTACCCGGTCACCTTTTCCAGCATTTATTGCCATGTTGTACACAAGATAGTTATAATAAGCCCTCCTGAAAAATGCATGAACTCTTACCAGTCCAAATATAACATTTGTGCTTGGTTATGTTCCATATTCCTCTCACCCACTCCACACGCCTTTTATTTTGGGCTGTCATCAGTCTCGTCCTGTCCTACTTTACTATTTCTATTAAACTCTTCCTTCCTCCCTGTCATGCTAAGGACTTCAGTTTATCCCCAGTGGGTTGGTGATTTGCATCTCATATGCTCCTTCCATTTTTTTTTTGCTTCCACTTCCATGGGGGAGCTATGGGCTTTTTTTTTTCTTTCTTTTTTTTAGGAAATGGATAAACGTGCTGTACACTCAGTCATCTTCAAAGCTACGGGGAAAAGCTTGATGGAATGGAGTAAGTGGTTGCAGAAGTCAACAGAGCAAATTCTCTGGAACTGGTTTTGTCTGGTAGGGCAGAGGACCTCGAACCCACTTGTCCCAGCTGCTGTCCGCTCCCACCTGGCAGGGTCAGGCAACTCCGATGCAGCAGGCACCTCGCACAGCTCCTGCAGCAGTGTAACAGCACAAACAGTGCATTTGCAGCAATTGTTCACATTGAAGGTTTGCTTCACATTCCCCCCCAAACAGGCTAAATTGTCATTTTATAAGAAAGCCGATTGTCAGGGCCCCAAAGTTTCTTCAGATCCATACCCACCTCCCAAAAATGCAGATGAGATCCAAATCCAAGCAAGTCCCATGAATGTCTTCAAAGTCACATCTGCTGAGTACTCATAAATTCCCACTACACGTTTGCAAGTCCATGCAGCTATCTGCATGCCTACAGGCAAAGTACATGTGCTCGACTTCCGGATTATTCAGATTTTGAGTTTGCTTTTGTCATTTAGCAATCTCCCCTCTTCTTCAGAGGATTCAGCAGGCACAAAAGCGGTACTTTCCAGGCTGATTATACTTATCAGCATGACTTAGAGATGCGGTCTTTCCACTCCTGACCTTAGTGGCCAGCACAGCCAGATGTTTTACATACGATACTTGCCTCCCGTGCTCCGGCTGTCAGCTAGCTTCCTGTCAGATCTGCAAGTGGCTTTCTTCAGAGCAACAGCCAAAAGACTTACTTCATCGTTCCCCGGTGCGGCGTTCGACTTTGCAATGCAAACTGATCCCCCTGCATACTGTGCGCAACAATGCGATAATTAAAAATCACGTCTGCACAAGAAGGTTGTGAGTGCTATTAGACTCGTAGCTTGTTCCACAGAAAAGACGGGGAAGAGAGTATTTCAAGAGAACCTAAGTTATATGTCTCTGAAGCACGGAAAAGCCTCAATCCACACGGGACCAGCGGAGTGCTGCTGCACACAGGCATGAGCCTAGCACACTGAGAAAAGCCACCACCTCAGAGCTGAGCTGAGTCCAGCAGGTATCGATCGGTGTGCCCAAAGGTGCACTACGGCTGGCAGACTCACCCAGAGATCCAGGCAGCTCTTCCTGGGCCTGCCAAGACAAACAACAGCACGCAGGAGCGCTTCACAGGAGCTGGAGCAATGGCAGAAGCACAGCCACTGAGATGCCTCCTTGACTACCGGACAGCCCTTTGAGATTAAATTGAACACTGTAGGTAAATGGTGTGACATCTTGTACGGGCTGCCTTCTGCAGACTCTACTGCCCTCTGGCCACCTTCAGAGGGCTCATTATTCACTGGGAGCCATGTAAAACTGAAGAGCACCCATTAAACCTTACTAAATCCTGTCTGAAGGGGACTTTCAATTTGTACCTCTTGCACACATCAGAAAGTGGTGAAAACCAAGAACTGCCTCTGTGTAGGTCGTTACTCCAAACGGTCAAAACCCGATGCTGTTTTTGATGGAAAAATGATCGCCACACCCACGTAATTAGGACAGTTCAAAAAGAAACAGACCCTCCTCTAGAGTAAAATAGCTCTGATTTAAAGCACAAAAATCCACCTGCCCCCTTTCTCAGGGGCAGTTACAAATTAGTTACTACGGAGCAGTTTTTAAAAGTCACATAGATCACAAATAACCACATTGTTTTCAAGAACCTTTATACATCATCTTTTTTTAATTAGATTAGCTTTACAAGCAACTTGAGAGCTCTTTCATAATGAACACTGCTTTTCAAATTACACAACTTTATAGGCAACCTGTAAATGAATCCTGAATTTTTTTGCCTGCTATAGATAAAGGTCTCATATTTTACAGCTGGCTAACATCATGAATAAAAATAGCATTATGAAGCTTTATCTTTAACCAGGACTAGACACATACAGATCATAAGACAGTTTAAAAAATATTTTTAAAACAAGGACCTGCTTGGTGATGCTCAAGACTGAATATTCAACCGACATGAAATGAACAGTTTCTAAAGGACATTGAAGAAATGGCTGACCTGATTTGTTGACCCTATTGCAATGACTTACATGGAGTGAAAAGTTAAGCACTTTTTAAACCTGTCTGGCAAGCACAAACCTACAGTGTGATTAGAATTTGATACGTTGTGTAACTGCAAAAGTTTGAATTACAGAGGGACTGAAAAGAGTTTAAAGGCTTATGCTGTACATTTCTAAATCAAAACCAACCAAACCTCCATTAAAGTAGTATTAAAGAAGATGAAGTAGAAGAGGTGGCTTTTTTGCTTGTCTCATTGATAGCCTGAATGCACGGCAGACAAGACAGTAATGAAGATTTGCACTCCTTGGCCAGGTTGGCAGAGGCACTTACAGTAAAGGAATCCTGTCTTTTTTTTTTTCTTTTTTTTTTTCTTTTTTTCTCTCTCTCTGGGAAGAAATGAGGAAAGAGGAAGAGTACTGTAAAGGGCAAGAACTTATAAAAGAAAAGGAAAAGCAAAATCAAAACAAAACTGGGATTTCTGTTGGTTCTCCTAAATGATATACCAATACTGAATTTTTCCCCTTTCTGTCAGTTTGTTATTAAACAATTAGCTTTTTCATGTTTTACATGAACAATAGTAATCTTTTTAATAAAAAATTACTGAGCTTTCCATAGAAAAGGTCTCTAATTGAATACAAACTATACAGATGCTAAAATTGTCACAAGTTGTAATATATACAGAAATATTTCTGTACACTCACATTGTTTTGGCTAAGTAAGGAAATAAGGGACAGATAGAAAACTGCAGTGGGTACGTTGATGAACCCCAAACTCCTGTAAATATGAATGCTGTCTTTTATAGGTTTGCTTTTGTTTTCTGAAGCTTTTAAAGCTCAGGAAAAAGAAGAAAAAAAAACAGTGTCCAAAACATCTATTTCTTAAAATTAAGAGTATCAAAGTTTCTCACGTCATTTTTATTGTGTGATGTCCCCTTCTCCTTCAAAAAAATGAAAACAATGTAAAAGAAAGTAAAGGTTTTCTTACTAAATATATATCTCAGTATTGATCAAAGGCCAGCGCCTTTTTGGGGAAATCCTTCAGCACAGTGAAAATCTAAAGGTGTATTGCACAAGGAGCCTACAGTGATGCACTTCAGCTTCAGTGTGCCGACCATTTCCTTGATACTATATAATAGATCAAGGTGTCAACTTAAAGACTGCACGGGACACCAACATTTGGAAAGGAAATTTTTAAAAAAGCGAATTTTAGATATTCTATTAACTTATATACAAAGGAAAAGGGCATGGCAAGTATTCTTTAGAAAAGGGAGAAAGCTCAAAGTTTTCTGTCAAGTACATAAGGAGGTTTTGGGTACCTCTAATAGCCTAGGAAAGCCCTTGTGTGTTCTCGTAACTTGATGGTATTTACCAGGTCCCCAAAGCCAATGACAGCAACCGATAGTGTCAAGTTCACTTAGTGCCAGTCACTTACAAACAAAACAAAACCAAAAAACCCCAACCCAACAACAACAAAACAAAACCAAAAAAACAGAGACTGAAACTTCCCCTCTGTGGATTCAACATACAAAACCACAAACTGAATGTTACTAATAGCAAGATACTGATTTGCTTCTGTTAATAAGGTTCAAGAGGACATAGTCAAAAAACAATACAGCAGCAATTTTTAAAAGTTAAGATTAGTGTGAGATATGATATAAAACAATCAGGTTTTTAGCTGGTAATTAAAGTGCTCCTTTTCTGACTTAAGGTGTAAAGAAAATTAAAGTGATTATCAGTTACTGGCAACCCTTATATTAAATTAGGTCTTTCATGGCAGAGGAGAACAGTATGAACAGTTTTACAAAAATAGACTCATGTTATTTTGGAGAATACTGTATTTTTTTTTTCTTTTTTTCCCCATTTTTCTTTTTTTTCTTTTTTTTTTTTAAGACTCAATTTTGATAAACTGTACCTGGTCATACAAAAATTACCCAAAATTCAAACTTTTACCATATAAAAAAAGGGAGAGATGAATTGGATTCAGCTGGATGACAGGTCTGGCAAAATATAAGGATGAACAAATTCTATGTAGGGCACTTGTTTATGTCCAGATGCATATGCTGTTTCATACTGATTGCTTATCTTCTTCACATAAGCAGTCACAGGCCTGGAGTCACAATCACATAGTACAATGCTTCAGCAGTCAAAAAATCTTCTATTTGATGCAACATTGAAACACTGTTTGCTTCTTTATTAAAATGTTGGTTTGTTGTCGATTTTACTTTATCTTGTTATTCACATTCAAAAGTTAATAGATAGCATCAAGATTTATCAGGGAGAATAGCAAGTGGAGTTGCTAAATCAAAGGCTTATAAAACGTCTTTCCCAACCGAGTCAGAAGGTTTATTAAGTTCAACCCTCACACCTTTTTCACCTGCAGAAACATGAAAAGGAAATCAGTATTATTTTTCAGCATTTATCCAAGTACAGTCTACAGAATTGCTACACCACTTTCCAGATCAGCTCTACAGAAGTATCTTCAAGGATTATCTAGCACACACGATTTATCATTTTTGCACGTATGCTCTGTATGCTCAATGAGCTGTGATTACTCATCACCTCTGAAAATAGGCATTTATTTGGCTGCACAAATGGAAAACCGGATACTTCACGTTTTATGTGCAGTTTGAAATTCACTATCTCAACCGTTACAAAGGCGAACTTTAAGAACAGCCATGTGAGAATCTGAGGATTTGGTCCACTATTCTTGATCCCCATACCCAGAATTTCTGGGTATTTATCATTTTAAAGAAACTGAGGGTTTTTTAAATTGCAAAGTAACATTTGACATGCTGGTAAAAAATAATTTATCCTTAATAAGTTCAGGTACACACAAAAAAGTTCAACTATCAAAACATTCACAGACAATATTCCATATCGATGAAAAATGCACATGTACTTTATGCATGGCTTTGGTAAGACTGACACTAATCCAGAAAATTAATAGCTTTCAATTTTTTAACTTTATACTTTCCTATCAGTAGAAAATAAAAAGATTCTTGTACAATTCTTGCTACGGACACAGAGTAAAGAATGCAATTTTAATTGCCAATGAAACCGGAATCACAACAATATGATAACAGGAATCACTTATAGAGCAAACCAGCACCAAATCTTAAATTTCTTCCTTCCTTCCTGAAGTGCCTGCAGTGAAGGCGACACTGGAGAGGGAGGGGAGCAGCAGATACAAGCTCACCTGAGCCATTTCTGTGCATTTCTCCAACAGTAGCAGCTGAAGCTACGTGGAGACAACCAAAACATCTCTGGCCATGCTCCAGCTAGCTCAAAAAGCTGCAGGGTCACACGCAGGTAACATGAAGCCTGACTTGCAAACGCCAAGACACTTCCCGAGGGGCCAGGCAGGCATTGCCCGGCATTCCCAATGGCCTGGAAAGTGCCACTGCCACCCCAAATGCATGTAGGCCTTGGGGCCAGGGACTCGCTAACAAAGCGCTTCAGGCACCAAAAAGCCATGAACAGGAATCCGATTTGGAAGCGACTGACCTAATGTGTTCAAAATCATCATTTTTGGAACATCTGATGAAACTGTCGAGAAACTGGCTGTGTGTGTATGTGCACCTGCAGTACACCTGATTGTGGTTTATTTTTAAACTATCATAGCAAATGCAAAATCATGATGCATTTACAAGTATGACAGAAGTCCCAGACCATTTCTACTTATAATGCTAATTTGAACAGGAAAATTAGATCAACTTCCTCTTGAGGGAGAAGCCAGAAAAGGAAAACAGATGCTAGATATGTGGAATTGGAAATAGAGGAAGTCACTCCATTCTTTGATTCCAGACTTTAATTTTAGGCTTTTGTTTTTCCAGTACAGCAATTCTAGTCAAGTTAAGTTGCACTCACTTGTCAGATCACTGTATCCTACTAAAAGCATCTATACAGCTCTCAGTTCTGCAGTGCCTCACAATCTCTGGTGTATCTGTTGTGTTCCACACCTACTAGAGCGACACCAGTAAGGAGAAACTGTATCCCCCATATGAGAAGCCTGACCAGCCTCAGGTCCCACAGGAAGTGTGTGCAGAACAAGGAGTTGACCTGGATTTCCCAAGTCACAGGCTAGCAGCTTAACCACTGGATCACCTTCCCTGCAAAGCCTATATGAGTTAAGCCTTGCTTTTTCCTCCTGCTTCTTGTGCATAAGGGAGATGAGGTTTGAGTGCTCAGCTACTATTCCAGGAAAACAAAACAAAACAAAACAACAACAACAAAAAAAAAATCACAAAAACCAGGAGATATTAATGAGAGATTACCTGTTAGATATTTTACTTTAGCTCGTGCTCTTTCATCTGCATCAAAATACCACACTGTTATTGCGTACCTAGGGAAAGGGATGAAAAAAGAACTCCTGAACTATGAAGGAAAACAGACATACTACAGCAAAGCACTTGACATAGAACTCAGACTAAATGAGTCAGGATTTCTGCAGTTCAACAGATACAACACATGAAACCTTTCATAAAGCAAGCATTTTTTTTTTCCTGCTAGTAGGCATTGTCTGAGCAGTCACTGTAAGGGTGACACCGATGCTTTAAGTATACACTTTTTTTTTTTTTTTTCCCCAGTGAGTTGTTATTAAGGTTCTTGCCCAGGAACCATAATACAGTCTCTGCCTTATGACCTCATCTCTGACTTTATGCAACTTTTGCTTTACCTCAGCTTTTACTTTACTTTGTCAAGTCCATCACTGAGTCACACAAATCTTTTTTGGACATTTGCCATAAGGAAAAATTAACTACCCCTTCTTACACAGCTCCTCTGGTTTTCCATGGCCCACAGAGGATTTAAATATGAAATGCCAGCTATTGAGAAAAGACTTTAAGGAGCTTTAGTAAATGGCATTTCACCCTCTGCCTCTGCCTCTGCCCAGAGCGTGGAAGGGGGAAGGGAGAGTGGGGCAGCCTTGGGAAAGGCTCTGAGTGCTGACTCCAGTTTCAAATTACTTCTTGCAAAGGTACTTGTGTTATCTCACAGCCCCAGTTAATGTTCAATGCTCTGACCATCAAAACGTGTTGCAACATGTGCAACAGGAAGTCTGGATTAACGACTCCAATGATTTACCTATTAACGCTATCTGGTAGCATTGCTTAAAATGTCAGGCAGTGAATGCATTCACATTTAGCATCATCCTCTCCCCAAAACAGAGACAAAAGAGGTTTCAAGTTCCATCTGTGACTCACACTGGAACGAACTCTTGTGATATTCCAAAGAAAAAGAAGAGTTTTGTGTATCAATGGTTATTACCCCCGCAGCCCTCTCCCAGTTCCCAAACTAAGTCACCCGTGGCGTAAAGAAAAGGGAGAGTGAATGTAACTATTGGCTAACAACTCCGTCCCTCCCAATGAAAGCAAGCACAAAACTGAAGCACCTGGTCAATCTTAATAAAACACAGAACTATGCTAATGACAATGGGAAGAGACCGCAGTATAAAGCCATTACACAGCAACAATGCAGACAATCAATACCTCTTGGCTGTGGTTGGGGCCTGCTTCAGGCTGTGTGTGGTGCCATCCAGCTCTGTGAAGTACACTCAGAAATTTCTGAGGATGCATGTACCTCACCCTACCATCCTAGCTGAGACAATGTTCTCTCCAAAATAAGAGATCAGACGTCGGTACAAACTCAGCAGCACAGCAGTCTACACAACCATCAGGAAAACTAAACAAAACCAAACCCTTTGTCATACTGTAACTGGAATTTGGCATGGAAAGACCTAGGATGGGGTTCATAATTCACAGGTGGATTAATTTCTTGTTAGGAATCCCTCACCTTTTGATAGAGGCATCATGCAATGTATCTGAGTCCATGAGTCCTACCTTGTAGCAAATGCTGGCTGTACTTCATGAGGGTTGCGGCGATCAGACCAGAAGAATAGCAGTCTATCAAATTTGGGTTCAATATCTGCAAATTGGGCTTTACCTTCTGGAAATATCCGGAGGATGCCACCGCTTACCTACAAATTAAGTATTTAAAACCAGTGCATTAAATACAATGAAACAGTTTTTTCAAAATACTGATTATTACATTTAAAAATATTTCTGATGTATTGAGCTGAAATAAAAGCCCTTATCATATGCTACAGAAATATTGAATCTATGGCTTTTCTGTAAATGCTTTTCATTTAACAAGTTTTACATTTTTTTCACCAAGGAATTTCAAAATGCTTGCAAATATTAAACCTCCATTCATGTTTAAGTAAAAGGCATGGTTTTAGATTGGTTGGATTTTAGTTGTATCACCTACTTGCAAAAATAAATTAACAAAACTGAATGATATGACACAGGTGGCTAAAAATATGCCTGTACGGTACAGAAACATTGTATTTCACATCTGAGTATCACCCATTCCCATTAACGAGATCAATTCATTTAACAGCAGCAGAAGCAATAGTTTGATGTTGTATTTCTATAATTAAGATGAGCAAAGACTAGGGAACTACAATTTAAAGCTAAAACCTGTATTACTCTAATTTAGACCCCTTACAGGCTTTGAAAAACAGTTGGAGCTACCTATACACACCTATGAAGTATCATGAGATCCGATTGTTCTTAGGTCATGTTAACTTCTTCCAATGACAGTATTGATGTTGTTAAATGCAGAAGAGGTTTTGCAGGAACTCAAATACCTTTGTTCAAAAATAACCAGCTAGTATTTTTTTTTTTAGAGTTATTGGGAAAATGCAATCTGTTTTAATTCTAGAGTTTGAAATGCATCCAATTGTTCTAGGAGAGAAACTGTAACACATGCATATTAAGCTGTTCTGTCCAGCCAATACGCTTGTGAAGTGTACAGGTGAAGTACACATCAAGATGCTGTCATAGCAAAGAAGGTAAATAATTTATTTCCTAATTGAAAGATCAAATTTGACATTTCGAAGAGCAGTCAGAAAAGATTCAAGTGCGCCCATTTCTCACTCAGCTTTCTGATCTGCAAGTTTTATGTGAGCATGTTTGTGGTCTCATTGTCTCATCCAGCTCTTGTAAGAAATGGATTGCACCCATAAGAAAAAAAGTGAAACTTCTTAGCTGCAACTTATCTGTATTTGGTGCCCCCAATTCACACGAACTGAATGCTCAAGTGCTCTTCCACTTTTATTTTCCTAGGTATTATGAAAGAAATATCACTTGTTTTATTTTTTTTTCCTCGTATACAATGAGAATGAACTTCTGTACAGCTGACTGCACAGCAGTCACAGAATAAACAAAGCTATCTTTGCATTACTCTCTCATGCTATCAACACACCCAGTTAATTATATCCCTTCTCCAAATCTACATAAACCACTGGATTGCAAGGATAATCCTTATTAAAAAGTTAGTCATCACATCTATGGAGAGTTTAAACCGATGGCAGTAAATCAGACCACTCTGTTATAAATGCTCATCTGTTCTACACTTTGAACCCACAATAACATCAAGACTTATGCTGATTTGGATTATACCGATACCTTGAAAATAAATGCCTCATCTATACAGCACCTCACTAACTGCTCGATCGACAAGGCAAAAGACATCCACAAATAACATAATGTAAGAACAGAACTAAGCACAGACGTTAGGAAGGACATGAACAAAAACCTACAGTAAAGATGCATTAGCCAGTCCATGTAAAATGTTACAGAAATAAGTTGCATACCTTGGCATCCCAGTCTTTATTAAGATAATATATACATGTAACACATCTTCCATCTCCGTTTGGGTTATCAACATGGCGCACATATCCTGTTCCATTGCCTGGATAACAAGCCACCATAGCCTAGAGTCAAGGAAGCAAAAGTGTTAATTACTTTTTCTGTGTTGGGGGAAAAGTCTGTATTTTATCTGTATTGGCTCCTACATAATCCATACATAACCAACACAAAATTTAGATAAAAAATATTTTACCACTATTTCTATTGCAGTTTTCTTTGTAGTTAAGAATAGCTTTCGAACACGAGCAGATGTCTACAACAAAGGCGTGAAACACATTGTGAGGAACACTGTTAAGGTATTGGAGGTGAGGTTCCTCCCACGTTGCTCAGACCTCCCTCCCTTGACTGAGATGTCCCTCCCTTGACTGAGATGTAGGAGAGGGAAAACATCTTGTTTATATTTTAGCAGCACACACTTCTTCTTGTGATAGAGTAGTACCTTGAGTCCTCCAGACTCAAGTTCACAGTTATCCTTTTCATGTTTTTTTTTTCTTTTTCTTGTTTTCAATATAAAGAGTTCATTCTCAAAAAGTAGTGTCAAACTTTATTGTAGGAGACTTGTTAGACAACACAATTAGCCCATCTTAATCACTCCAAGTGCATTCTTTGGCTTGTCTTTTGTCCTGTACATAGCAGGTCTTTGAACCTTTGTTGGAGACTTTGTACAATGTACAATGACATGTAGACTTTGTACAAGTCTACATGTACAACAAAAACATAATTTTAAGTCAAGTGAGAAATTAAAAATAGACAATGAGCAGTGATATCCAATAACATTGGAACATCAAACCATTTTCAGTACAGTAGTATATTTAACTTCCTATACTGCACTTATCCAAGGCATTTGAAAGATCCCTGAAAGGTGGTTTGTTTTGTTAGGACTCGGACACACGGATGTGCATGTGCAACAAACTGGCCATCTTGCTCACTCATGGTCTGATTAGCTTGATTAGCTGCCACTTCACGAGCATGGCCAGTTGCTATCTCATCTCTCAGCTGCCACAGCACATCTGCACATCTTTATAAATTTCCTGGAAAAAGTAATCTTTTCAGGCTTTTGAAAGAGATCAGAACAAAGTTTTCCAAGCCAAGTTATTTCATGTATTATTATTCATGTTATTTCACTGCCACAATACCCAAATGTCTACAGAGACAATGCAACTTCTGCAAAAAGTCATAACATAAATTTCATAGAAACACAAAAAAAAGAAAAAGTGGGTTTCTACCAACAATTCTACATACTACGAACCTCAATGAATGTTTGCTGCCAAAAAAACATTTTAGCACAATCATTACAGTACAAGTTTAGCCCGGTTTCCTTAGAATTTGAAATCAGACCCCCAGATGTTCAAAATTCAGCCACATTACTCTTTTGTAAAATATCAAAAACAATTTTCCCATTAGAATGTTGACTGTGACAATGTAACATACCATATTAAAATAATTTCAAATAAACTGTTTCTGTGCATTTTTTCCTTCTTTATACTGATTTTTTTAAAAATTGTAATAAAGTGAAGCTTCTTTCCACAGCTTCCAATACTTGCAAGAAACTTTTTTGAGCAGGCTGAGAAATAATTTAAAGCACTCGTGTTTCAATCAGGAAAATATCTGTATATGATAGGCAAGTAGAATGTATTTTGCTATAGCAGTAAACCTTTATAAACTTTATTTCCAGATACACTCTAGCAAGCAAAGAAGCAATATTTTACTAAATCTGTCTAGGATCTATGAGAACATGTTTTTTTTTTTCTAAAGAATAGTGTAGTGGCTATAAATAACAGTAAAAAAATAGACCAAGCTATTCACATGAAATGGAACTAACTATCCTGATTGGGCCTTGCACAAAAATTACTCAAAAGTATAACATTGAAATATGCTTGTAATTTTGAGATTAGGCATTTCGGCTTCCAAGTCCTTTTACCATAATCATAGCACATTCATGATTACAGGTCTCCCATTATGTAAACATATTACATATATCAAATAATGTGACCTAATATTTGGCAAAGCTATTACTTATCAGTTTTGCAGGAAGATAAACCCACAAAAATCAAAACACCGAGTTAAAGATACCAAATAATGTAATAAGGGTTCTGTAATTTCCTTTCTTAGGGAGAAAAAGGGAAGAAAACAAAAGTGAAGCTGGCCTGGAAGAGGAAGATATTTGGTTTCCACTGTAAGCCAAACCTCTTGAAGAAAGGCCCATGTACCACACAGCCCGTGCTGCGCTCCCATGGCACGTATGCAGTGCTGAACACAGACCCTGAGATTTGCTGGATCCCAGCCTGTACCAGCATTCCTCATACCATGAAAACTTAACCTTAAAAGTTCTGCTGTGAAATATCATGAAAGTTACACGCTGACATTCACTACTCCTCAGCACCCATGTGAAACAGCTGCTAAAACTCCTTCATAATGAGGAAAAGATTGAGGCCAAGCAGCCACAGCAACTCCAACTCTCACTGAAATCACGAGTTAGGCTCAGATATGAAAACATCTCCAGGCATGTAAGCGACCTCACTATCTGTCCGTGCGTTACAAGACCCTACAGTTACAAGTTTAGGAAGCCCTTTTCCCAGGTCACCCTACTCGACGCCGTATTCTTTCCTAAGGGCACAATTGCCTGCCTTCTGTTTCTCAAGAAAGTTAATTTTGCAGCTAGTTGAGCATAAATTTGCATCCTGCTTTTATCATCATCTTTCCAAGGAAGGCACTGTTTTCTTCACTTAAGGGAAGTCCCCACCTGCATACCCCCAAGCTGAGCTCTGCCCAGTAAAGCAAAAGAGGATCCTTTAACCTCAAACCTGCTGAAGGCAGAGGACTAGCAGCTCTTTTCACAAAGTCTGGGGCAACGTCAGCTGCTGTCAGCTTAACATCAAGATCAGCCGCAAAGACAGGTGTTAGAAACGTTTCTTACCATTTGAGTCTAAAATACAGTCACTGGAAGGAAAACAAAACAAAACAAAAAACAACACTTGTTTTTGACTTTGGAGCCTGAAACTTCTGCTATCGTTAACTGCAAGAGAGGAGAAGCAGTGTTGCTGCGATAAGTTAACTATATGCGTTTGTTATAACCTTAACAATGACTCAGCCTTTAGCCAGAAATTGGAAAGCAAACAAATTTGCACATCAGCCAGTGCAGCACAATAGACATGGCGTTCTCCAGCTAGTGCAGCAACTGCCTTTCCCCAGTTGGACTGCGATAAGAGAAGCTACGAACTTAACAATTTGCAGGACATGAGAAATACACTGCTTCGAGAAACAATGCAAATTGAGCTTGTGTCAAACTGTCACGGACTGCAAGATTAGTCACGTTTCTGTTCTCTCTGTTCTGTGGGAAAGGACAGAAAAGTTACCCTTGTAAATAATGATATATTTTTTCAGAATCACTTTACAACACACATAAGCGTGCAAATATGTATGTCAGGCAGGGAGAAAAATTCGGTTTTGTGGCTTTTTTTTTTTTTTTAAAAAAAAAACAACTTTGTTAATGGCAGCCAAAAGAAACAGGCATCTGAGACCAAAATGCCCAAAATTCTTTAACATTTTAGACTATGAACAATACAGTTGTTAGCGCTCCGAAACAAAGCTACCTGTCTCATCTGTTCTCCCATAAAAATAACTAGCATATTCAACTCAAGACATTACTTCCATTTTTTTTTTTTTAATAATCGACTAGGTCTCCCCTTTTGTTCTTCTCAGGCATTACAGCTTTTAATCGTTCAGCAATCTTCACTTCTGCACAGAAAGTATTTAAATCACACATTGGATTTGTTCACCCTCTGCAAAACAATTCCAGTGTTAACCTTCTTTAATCCAGCAGCAGCATTCCCTCTGCCCGAGCACTCATGCCTAGCACATGAGCGCTGTCCTAAGATACCCTCTGGAATTCATGAGTAATTGAAAAAGTATGAAAGTGCCCTAGCTGCTCTGCAATCAGCACAACTTGGGTCTGTCAAACGAAATTAATCACACACTTAAGCAGCTGCTGATCGCTCATTCACACACGTTCTGTTTCCAACTGTTCAGCTCTGGAAAATTAACTTTAGGTTTTTACCCCAAACAAGCAACACTAGGTTGTTACCAGAAGAATTAATTGAAACCACTTTTTTTTTTCCAAAGCATCTTCATCCTTAGTGTGTCAACTCTTATTTTAATTAGGGATTAAAAGAAGATAACAGAAGGAGTAACCCATACTTCATACAGTTTTCGTTCACTATATAAAGAGGCATCAGCTAAGACACCCAACCCTGGCAGGCACTGCACATCAATTCAGCAGAGTTGTGATGAAAAAAAAGGAAAGAAATGTGAAATTGAGTTCAAGGAAAGAAATTTGAAATTGAGTTCAAGGGGAAGCAGTCTCAACCATCTTCAGAGAGAAGAATGAGAGCCTAACCCACACACAAAGAAGGAAGAGCTGCAGGTAAACAGGCTGAAGCTTTTTCTCTTTCCTCTCCCATTCCGCTCATGGCTGGATACTGACAAGTTTAGATACTTGCTTTTCCTTCCTTCTTTTAAGGAACAGTATCAAATTCTTAGGAAAGGAAGGAAAATACCAGTTACACGACAACATAAAATTCTTCCAGGAAAACAAACAAAAAACAACAACAACAAAATAAACCACAATAAAATGGAGAGAGGATGTGTGTTATGTCACATGAACTTATTAATATAAAATAACTTTATTGTTTAGCTCAGGTTAAAGAAAGCTGCATCAGTCAAGGAGATGTCACTTTTGCTGTTTGCTGGAGGAACTGCAAATCCCAGTGAGCAAAACAAGATGTCTAAATGCAAGACCGATGACTTCCTAGCAAAATTTATCAGACGCTCTCACAAAGACTTCACTGGAAATCCTTGGCGTGGGTAATTTGACAGATTATTCGAAGAAAAAAAATACACCAATGGAATGAAGAATTGAAGTAAAGAATAAAACATCTGACTTGTCCCTTTGTGCTCGGTCTAATGCATCTCTAGTTCAAGTATGTGTTCATCCCAGACAAGCAGCAGTCCCAAAGAAAGACATTTCAGTTTGAGCACTCGTCAGTCTGAGATTCTCCACAAGGTGTACCAAATATCAACTGACTGAAAGAAAAAAGACTGCATTGGTACTACCTAGTGTGAGCACAGTCAAGATTACTGTTTTAGCATACTAATGTAGTACAAATTGGCTTGAATTCATGTCTTCTACTGCAGGTTCTTCACAATCAGAGACGGAAGCTTTCAACAAAGACAATATCAACTGGAGAGAAACTCCTACCAGTTCTACCCAAAAGAGAAGGAAGTCGAAAGTGGTAAAATAAACTCTTTGGGTCACAGCTAATCCAAGTATTTCAATACTGACTTTCATCCAAGTAAGACTTTATGCTGACATACTCCATGTATAGCAAGTACTCCTGGCAAGCAAGGCCAGGGCACCAGGTGTTTGCAGAAGTCAGAACTGTGAAGCTAGAAAAGCCGGACAGAAGTATCAACATTGGCAAAGACTCCCTCAGGAAAGATCTACAACTTTCAATCACTGTCAACCAAAGAACCTAAAAGAAGAAAGCAATCTTACTTGTTATGGGCTTAAAAATAAAATAATAGTGGTTCACACATCCACAGGTGAGAATGGGAATCTCTAAATTTGAGTTAGAATCTAACAAAAACAAGAGACTCGCCCACTGCAGCAGCTTGGAAGCCCTCACTGCCTAAACCACCAGCTATCTGGATCCTATTCTGGCAAGCACAGAGCAAGCTGCTCTTCTAGGAAAAACCAGCTGAGGGTAAGGATGAGAAGCAGGGGTCACCCCAGGCCACTGGGACGGCTCTCGGGTGGCGGCAGAAGGCGGCGGCGGCAGCAGTTTTATCAGGAAAGCAGGCTTGGCAAAGCTGCCAGCCCTTCAGCTGGCACACCGTGGGCAAACTGAATGGAGAACAAAGTTGAAAAACAAACTCAGATAGGTGGGGAGAGAAGGAAAACAAGAGCTGAAATAGCTTCTTGCTCTATAAATAGAGTCAAGCACACAGCTATGTGGGAGGTTTATATTTTCCGTGAACTTCCAGGCAGTCCAGAAAGTAATGGCAAGCTGACCTGTCTCACCCTTCCCCAGGCCTCTTTCGGTGCAACGCCCATTGCAAGCTTTCTAGCAGCTCTGACAGAAGCATACTTGTAAGTAACTTTGGCACAACAGCTAAATGATTTTACCACTTCACTTATTTCTCGCTTTCTAGTCATGTTACAAAGACACATGAGGAATCGTATGATTTCTCAGCTCGGAGGAAGCTCTGCCCAGTTAGCAGTATGTCTCTTCAGCAGCAGACTCCACAGTTTCTCCTCAAGTTAACTCACTGCTTTACTCATTAAAACTGCCTTTGGTTTTAAGTGACAATTACAGACTTAAAACACCCACTTAATCCATCCTAATAAACTGACAGAAATCAGCAAGTAGAAATGTTCATGCTGCTTAACTGGCTGTGGTCAACACCCCTCCCCCCCCCCACCCATCTACTCTGAATTTACACCAAATGCCTTCAATGTAACCAAGATGCTGCTCAGCAAACAAGCTCAGGCATCCTTTGGGGTAGCTTCATGAAGGTTGGTGGTACCCCCTCCTCCCCGTTCAATTCAAATTGCACAGAAAGACCACACAAAGCTGATTTCCAAATATCCTCCCTTTCATTCATTCTGTATATAGGTTCTAAGAAACTTTCATAGGCTCTTAAACTGATGAATAAATTTCCATACAAATTTGTGTAACTCAGCATTTTTCCCAAATGGCACAGGAAAAACTGATGCTGCTCAAGTCTGATACTCAGGAATCAGCTGTTAAGGCAGGATGAGCTCCCACTTTGATGAATAAATCTAAAATAAATTTTAAAAAGCATACCTAGGAAAGAGAAGCTCCCTTAAAACAATCAAACAGGAGCCATTAACCTTGGGGAGATCTTGAAGGTGCTTGGAAGCTTGGACAGAGAGCACTTGGACAGAGCCCTGAGGAAACCAGGGCAATCAGCAAAACATATCTCCAAAGGCAAACCGATAAGCGACTGAAACCCACGTTATAGACAGAAATAACAGGAAGACCTAAAATACGCTTCCTACCTCCCAGACAAGAATTGTAATGTTTTACAGCCGCCAACTAGTCTACTACTTAACTGAAATAACAGCATTTAAACATTAACAAGGTTCTCTCTGCTCTCACACACCTGAGCTTGTAAAGTTACTAGTCTCAGATCTCCAAATGCAAAGAGAAGAGATCACCAAACCAGCTTACAAGCTTCAGGGGAAAAAATATAGATGGTATCTTCCTTAATAGTTAATGCATTGGCATTTTCTAGGCTGCTAGCCAAGTTAGGTAAGACTTGCATTTTCTCCAAATGATGCCAGTTTAACCAAAAGGCATTGCTTTAAAACCAGTCAGTGAAATGAGTGCAAAATACCCTTGCAGTCCTTCAATCTGATTAAGATCTGGCTTCCATTAGCTTAATCTAACTCCTTATTAGAAAAATAAAACTGGGTTCAAATCTAATTAAGAAAGTCTACTAATAATTGTGCATTGACTTAAACAGGATTTTTTAAAAAATGTTTACCTCATGCAACTCTGAACATAAACAATGTCATCAAGCTTAAAGTGCCCATATCCCGTTAAAAAAATTACATCTGAGTTGTTATTTACTGATGTGCTTAAAAGCACTAGTAGTTTCCTTGATGTTCAACATACACATTCTGAGTTTTGATAATAGTCTACTATAAACTTAAAATTCAACAACCTAGAACAGACAAACTAATTGAAGCTTCCCAACGAAGGCAGACAAAAATTGTTCTCACCAAAGGCAGAATGTTCTCTTTAAAATCCTAGGCTCAAACACAAAATTCTACTTTGCAGCTGAGAAAGGTGTTTAAAACATACTCTGAATGGTAGTAGCCTAAATTTCTCTACAATATGGTTAAATATGTTGACCACCAGACTTCAGATTCAAACAGCTGGTGAAAATTGTAAAATGTGTTTCTTCAGTTGGCTGGCCTCCATGGATAACTCCCCATTCTCTCCAAGAGAAGCAGACTAGTGAGTCAGTGTTTTGGCGCTATGTAAAAATTTGACAGAGAAGTAAGTCAATCAACACAAATGTTAAGAGTCTGCTTTTAATTTAACATCATAATTGCTTTGAAAAGAATAATCCCATAAAAAAAAAAAAAGTAGAAACATTTGAAACCAACTTTTTCCGAGAAAAGGCAGAACGTTCTGCTCTTGCATGAATCCAGTCAACTTAATTCACCACTAACCATTCAGAAAAAGTGCAGGAAAGCAGCATCTTTATGAACTAAAAATAACACAACACTAAAACCAATTATGATAGTGCACTAAAATAGTAAGAGGTTGTCTCATTCAACTACATCACTTAAAATATATTCTTACAGTGTTTTCTGCAGACCAGATTTTCAGATCTAACCACATGACACCAGCAGACATACTGATGACTTCATGTCTTACTTGAAACTATCAATTTGTTTCCTCTTTAAGGAGCAAAATAACCATGAAGCAGAAACTCAGCTTGTATGAAAGATTTACTTATATATGTTGATGAAAAATGATTTTAAAAATATTTTTCAGTGATACTTGCAAGGAGCCATACTGTAGGTATTCAGCAATACCCACAGCACCCCAACTTGACACAGTACACTAAAGCATTCACTTCTACCTTTAAGAGCTCAGACTTATTCTTACAAATTAACAAAAGAAAACAAAAAGAAACAAGATAGCTATGCAGTGAAATGCTAATAGACAAAGTGCTGCTTTAATTTGTATTAACCTTCAATAGAAGCCTTACTGAGGTTTACAGCCAAATAACAACAAACAGCCCGTAATGTGTTCTCAAACCACCTACAACTGAAACCCAAGAAATGCTGACTCTGTCCATACATGGTTTTTATGGGCTTTCACACACAAACTGTCTTTATCCAAGCTCTTCTTTGCAGTCCCAGCATCACAGCATAACAGGGCCTCTCTCACAACTGGTATAAACAATACTTGGGGTTTTTTGGTTTTAACCAGATGAACCAGTGTATGCAGCTCAAACATTAAGCAGGCATCATATAGATCCATTTGTGCTCAACTCCCAGTGGTGCCAGTAGAGAGTCTTGAGAAATAGCCGCAAACAGAATTAAAGGCTGATCACCAATGCCACGAGCAAGACTTCTGATGTTGACACACAAGTCATTATTTCATCTTCAAGAAGCGCTCTGCGGTAGTAAACCCAGCCCTGACTACCTGAGAGATGATTTCCACATGAGAAATCAAAACAAGAGGCAGAAACACACCAGCCACAGACACCAAGACACGCAACTTGTTTTTCAATGCCAGTTTCAGACATGGAGCCAAATGCCACAAGCCACACCTGAGCAGGCAGCGCCAGGCCCACCAGGCCTCACATTCATTCACGGCGCTTGCTTGCTGCCCTACCACCAAGTCCACACAAGCGTGTGTTGTTATGGGGAAGTTAGGCAGGCACAATGCAACTCCCGGACAAGACTGTCTCAGGAATGTGATTTATTTGCTTTACGAGTACGTGTCCATGTGCACATGAGAAAGATCTGAATGTACCAAGCACTGGCTCTAGGCAGCCAGAAAAACTTGAGAATTGCCTGCCCTGGCCTGGTTGATACAAAAGCCCCACCATTTCCTTAGACTCCAATTCAGCTGACTCTACAGTAAATTTAAGTTCACAGCAACAATAACATCTCTAGTTTAGGAACTGGTGCTGCTCGAACAGGATTTCCCAGTCCCCCTGAAAGTCACCTCCCCAGCCGCACCAACCACTTCTGCCCCAAGAGAGCAAACAAGCAGTGGGGTGGAAAAACACATCACCCTCGTGCCTTGGGAGAAACAAAATGTGTTGTATTGCCCACTAGCCATTCATTAGAAGGAACCCTTCTGGCTTGTTCTTTGTCCTTTTATAGATAGCATTATGAAACTGCTAGAAAGCAAAACAAACAAACAAAAAACCCACAGATTAAAAAAAACACTACTTTGCTCCTTCTCGCTGTAATGATAATGAAAATAGTATTTTATATCATCATCAAAATGAAACATCTGCCCTTCCTAAAAGGCAAGCAGACTCCTCCACAGATCTGTCTTTGTAAACAACAACTAAAAAAAACCCTGCTGGTTCTGTCAAGATTCCCGTCAATCTCCATTGCTCTGACTGGATCTCTACAAGCACCGTGGGCAGAAGCAGGGTGCTAACCTCAAACTCAAACTGCATTTTCCATTCTAATACTCAGAAGGTAGCCGAACTGAAACTCTGCATGAATGACAATGTAGTAAGTTAAGCTATGGTGTACAAAATCCAAATCTGACAGGAACAACAAAAAGCCTCCCTAAAACAAGATTTTTCTTTAAAATTAAAACTGAGATTTTTCCCCCCATTTTCAAGGTATTCAGAAGAACCCAGAACCAGAACCTCTCTCCCTTTCTGCCCCATATTACCATACAAAATGTTAGAAAAGCTAATACCCGGCTGAGTTAGCACGTAGCCACTGCTTACTTTATACTTCCTAAAAGCACTGCATTTACTAAAAAAAGGGAAATACACTGTTCCAGGTTGCACCCAGAAATGATGGATTTCAAGACAGAACACACACCTCTGTCCTTTCAAGACGTGTGCTTCTGCAGAAAGGTTTTTGTGTATGTCACAAAAAATCCAACGAGTAATAACTTTTTTGGTAAACCAAGTGCGAGTTATGGTTTTACAATATCCTGTATTTACTTGCTGGGGAAAGATTGCAGGGACCAGCAATAACAGCCTAGATCAGAGGTATCATGTCAGCCCACCAGAACTGATCCGTAAGATGTATTTATGCAACCTACTTCCAAGATCTGCAAAGCACAAGTTTTATTTTTCAAAGCCTGTTCCCAACTTTAAGTTGTAACCAAGAAAATAAATTAAAGCCGTATTTAAGAATATAAATCTGGAAACATCCTGAAATAACTCACAAAATCCCCATCATCTTAAGCAACAGCAGTGGAAATTACTGCTATAAAGATGTACAGTGAAGCAAAAAGATGAAGAGCTACCAGAAGTAACAGCAGCACTGCCACAAGCATTACCAGAAGGGTAAAAATAATGCTTAGTACCACAAGAGCTAAGGAACAAGTGAAACAGCAATCAGTTCTGCAGAATGCTATATTCCAGATTTCTATGCAAGAAACTAATTTCCTGTCCAAGTCAGCAGGCAACCAACACAGATTTCAGGGTTGGCAGAAGTGAACCTTTCAGCCACAGACCATATTTTACAAGGAAATTTCTCCATCATTACTGAAAACAAGCAACAGCTCTTTTAAAATGTGCACCTATTATTTTATACCACTGGTGATTAATAGTTTCTGAGTAGGAGAAAACATTTCAGGAAATTCCCTGTGGACAGCCAGGTGATTTACTAACTTTGGTAACATGCAATGATGGCCCCATATTTTTGTAACAATGGTAAGGTAATACAGCTCTAATACTTCAGTAATACTTCACTTTGCATCCTCTCTCTGTCTTCATTTGATCCAGGGTATATAACCAAAGAAAAGCAAAAGCAATTTTGAAACTAGTGCATGACTGAAGGGAAAGACAGGGAGGAGAAGGAGGAGCGGGGCAAGAACTCGTGGAACGCAGTGGCGCTTGCCAAACATGCGCTGCGATAACGAAGGGGAGCAACTTCCAAAGCACAGGGTTTAATTGTGACTGCCCTGCTACTAACCCCATAAAATCGAGTTGCAAGCACTAACAACTGAGATACCCCAGAAAGCCTCAGCTGTAATTGCTTCTCTGTGTCCTCCAGCCCCTTAATCAGCTGCACTACAACGCATCTTGGATATTGGAGGTTACTATTAACACACAGAAATGCAATGGAAAAAAAAGAAAAGCCACCACACACACAGCACGCTACTGTCATGCTCGTATCCACCCTCCGCAGAAGACTGTTCATGTAATCTGTCTCCCAGATAAAATGTTCGCACAGAGTGGCCTTGCAGAAAGCTAACTAGAAACAAAAAAATCAATTCAAGTGGCAGGTGCTGTAACAGCAGATAACTGCAGTGTTCCTAACAAAACTCTTCCATTTGTTTTAGCTGAAGCTGACTTAGTGTTCTAAATAATTAATTAGCTTTTGCTGGAGGCTGGGTACACACAGAACTGCTGTATGTAAAGACTGAACTAACACTGAATTACAAATTCCTCAGGGAAGCCATTGCTTCTGTATGGCAAAATAAGCAAAATGGGATTCAGGCCTACAGGCAGTAACACGTAACAATGCTAACTGGTTACTAAAAAACATTTTAAAACTAAATTCTCAAATAGGACAACAGAGCTTGGGATGCCATGTGAAAATGACACAGCCCCGGATGCTGACCAGGAGCCAGCAACAGCCATGGCAGCGGGGAACGACAGCATTGTATTTTGTTCCCAGAATCAGCAAGCAATGCTACGCCGTTTCCAGAAAGACTGCTAAAAGTTGCTCCAGAAAACAAGAATTTTCTTCCTCTGTAAAGACAACCTCAAGTTAGGGTTCCAAAGCCAAGATAACCCTTTCCTGGAAATCAAGGAGACTGGAGGGTGGGGAAGGAAGTATAAGATTTTTTCAAGGGGGAAAATCTCACAGGGACTGCATCTTCCTATCACCGGCCAATTCTGTTCCCTGAAGAATTCCATCACTTCCTCTGGAAAGCTGTACCCAAACGGAGAAAAAAAAGTGTTTCGGATTTTTCACTCCCTCAAAGGCTATTTTTTCTCTGGTGTTTTTACCATGCAGCTATTACTAATTGAACTGTAGGAGCTGAAGTCTTAATGCTGAGGAGGGGCCATGTGTTACTAGCATTGTCTTTCTGTGGGTGTATCTTCAAAGTAGCAGGATGTCTGTTTAGAAAAAGACACACTAAAAAGTAAAACTCAGAAACGGCACATCTGCAACATTCCTGTGGAGATGGGGTAAGATTAAACTGGAAATAAAGCTAGTTGATATTATCTTCATCTACACTTCTTGACCTGCAGAAGTGCATTTATTTCCCAAGTTGGCAAGGCTCCTTATAAAACTATAGGTCTAGATGGGTAAAACAAAAAAAAACAACAACAAAAAAAAAAACAACCAGAAATCCACCTTAACTCATTAATACCAGCATAACTTACAATACAGTTTTGGCCTAGCCTTTGGCTCATGAGAAATTACCACTCCTGTTTTCTATTCTCTCTGAGGAAAATGACAAAGTCAGGACTCCAGTCTAGGAACTCCTGTGTTGATCTTGAGTCTGTGCCAAGTGTTAGGAGCCCTCAGGGAGTCACTACTTGTCATTTTCCCCAAGCTATAATGGAGACTTACTCAAGGTATTAGCTTTAATGCAAAAATTAGAAAATTTTAGGTATAAAGCACTTTAAGTATGGCCCCTACTCCCGAGGCATTCCAAAATACTGGAACAGGTAAATGAAAATAGCAATAACACAGTAAATTGCAGTAGCAATTTCATCAGAGCAAACTAACCTCTGTTGAGTGAAAAAAAATGACAGCTGCCATCAGGATCCGTCAGGGGTCTGTACTTTTCACATGACCTGGGAAGAGGGGGGCGAGTGGCGGGCTGACAGTGTTCACACGCAATACAGAAGTACATTGCAGAATCCTTTCTAACACCGACTGCAGAAAGGTGCACAGAACAGACTGATGCCAAGCACCAGGATGACAAAATGGCAGGTAAATTCAGTAAAGATAAAGTACAAAGGAATGCCCCCAGGAGGGGAAAAAAAAAAAAAAAAAAGGCCTTATACACAGTGCTATCTTGTAAACTGGACACCATCACTTTAGAAAAGACTGTGGTAAATATGGGCAGAATACAACCTCAGCGCAGCAGCAGAGGCAACTAGTGTCACAAAACAGAATACATTATTATGCTACTATGCAAATTCACAATTTATTTGTACATTAACGATGCAATCCTGATTGCCTTACCTTAAAGGGGGATTAGCAGAACCGGAAAAGCTGCATAAAAGGGCAATACAAACAATCAGACTGCACGAAGCAATACCCAACTGAAAAAAATACTAAAGACTATGATTCTTCAGTTTAGGAGGGAAAAAGTGTCAGCTGAAAAATGTATGAAAGCAAGTGTCAGACTTCTTAAAACCATGAAAGATAAAACTACTGGGAAATGAGTTCTCACAATAAAGAATCTCTAGGACATTGAAATCATCAGGCTGTAGGCTTTAAACAAAAGGAAGTTCCTTCCCCATCTAATCAAACGGTGGGACTCATTGTTACAGGATGTTGCAGAGGCCAAAAGTACAAATGGCTCTTAAAACAAGATTACATAAATTTATAGCAAGTATGTCCATCCATCTGTGCGCACCAAAAGCAGTGGTCCAGATGCAACCTCTGGCTCAGAAAGTTCCTGGATTGCTGGAAACTGGAAATATATTGGAGCATCGTTCTGTCAGTATTTTGAAGCTTTTATCTACACACTGAGTAATTACAACAAATGCATAATGGTACGACGAGTTCACATACTTATGTGAAAAGGATAAGGAAGAACACGATAAGTTAAGTCACTAGAACTTGAAACAAGATCACTCAGCCCGCGAGATGGGGTAAGATCTGAGCAGAAGGGATTGCCAGCATTTGAACACTAACAACGGCTGTTTTTAACCACTTCATAGGAAATTTTGTAGCTTCAGCCTACAGCTCAGGGATGGTCTAGCATCTACTTTACATAAACAGTTCCTTCAGATGAGCACAACTCCATCTGGCTTCAATTTACAGATAGAGATAGGGCATGGATGGTCGAGTGGCACCTCACGAGAGGCACGCAGCTCTTATCTCCCCAGTGCAGTCCTCGCGGAGGACAGCTGGCAGGGTGTCTGCAACTGCTGAACACCCAGCAGAGCCCAGGAACTGAGCACAGACTCATCCTCTGCACCTGGGCCGGGCAGCCCCGCTCTCGGCGCCTGCTCCTTCTTCACCCATTCAGCAGCCAGGGGCTCCATCCTGGCTGCCCAGGGCCTCGAGGGGATCGTGGGCAGCAGCAGCATGCGTGGGGAATACAGGAGGACAAAAAATGGCTAGAAGTTACAAGGGGGAAGGGTGGAGGACCAGAGCTTACAGCAGTATGGCAAAACACACGAGCCTGGCTCCTGTCAACGCAGGGGCTCCCTACGCACGCTTCTGCAAAACTGCTTTCTACGTGAAGTGGGTGCCATTTTTCTTAGGATAACTAAAACATACTGAAAAAAAACTTTGTCTACATGTTTGTTACAAACTCACTGCACAAAATAAAGGTAAGTAAAAATACGGGAAATAGTAAAGCCCTTTTTGATAGTTAGAGGCTATGGAGCAGTGTTAACACAGAGAAAACCACGAAGAAGAAGCAGTAGAGACTACAGCACAAGTGACCACCTCCATATCTGAAAGGATCCAAAAGTCAGGAACATTTCAGACTGTTACATTACTTAGACATCCAACAACTTGCTTTAAGAAGCAAATGACAGCAGGAAGACAGACTTCTGGACACTTCACTCCAGCAGAGATGCAGTAGGTAGGACTTCCAATTGGTTGTGCAATTGCTGGAAGAATACTACTCTGACAGACCAAAAATTGGCTTGCTGAGGCTGGCAGGCACCTCCGGAGATGGCCTGGTCCAGCCCCTGCTCAGAGCAGGGTCACCGGGGCAGGTTGCCCTGGGTTTTGAAGACCTCCAAGGAGGGAGACTCCACAACCTCTCTGGCAGCTGGTTTCTTTGTTGGATCACCCTCCCAGCAGGAGGGTTTTTTATGTTTAACCATAATCTCTTGCATGCCAGTGTTTGCCCTGTTCCTCTTGCCCTATCACTGGGTGCACCTGGCTCCATCTTCTTTCTGTACTGGCCACCTCAGGCACCTATACGCACTGATTTGGTCCCCCTGAGACTTCCCTTCACCCCAGCTCTCTCAGCCTCTCCCTGTATGACCTGAAAAAGCGAATTCCCTACTTTTGACTGGATGAAGGAGTCAAAAATACAGTTAAGCCCAAAAGAGGCACAATTAGCCAACATTCATTTCACAGGGCATCGTATCATACGGTGTGCCTGCTGAAACTGAACCAGTTTGAGATGCCCTTATCAACTGGCCACAGTTTCCTTTCTCACAGTGGCAAGGCTGCCTGCCAGCTGCTCGAACAACAATGCAGCAACCAACAGCAACTAGGAGGGCCTGACGCCTTCAGCCGAGTGCCGACCGAGCGCTCCTCACACACGGCAGAAGCTGTTCACATAGGCTGGTGTCCACAGCTAAAGTTCATTGAGCAGATGTCTGAACAGGACAGAAAACAGCAACAGGAAAAGTACGTTATTAGTCAACTAAAAACTGCTGTGAAATCCTTTCATGTGCTACATCACTTTGTCTTTTCCACAGTGCACAGCTGCAGAGAACTTTAATATATGAGGATTTCTGCCTCAAACTGAGTATAGACCAAGTTTTTGATCTACAGCAATTTAAAGTCCACATTATCATATCAGTCAGGTTATTCTATTATAATTTTTTAGTTTAATTTCAGTAGTAACTTCAGGACAGTTCTAGCTACCTATCTGCTGCTCTCTGAACGATGCAAGCACAAAGATAACAGACCCTAGCACACCAAAAGGTCAGCAAGTCACAGGAAGAGCATGCCCAACAGAGAAGACTCCATGCATCCTCTGACACTTCAAGAATTTTGGGCTACCAACAAAATGATGTGAATTGACAATACAAGTTCTTCCTGTAAAGAGATTTTAAAAATATTCATCTAAGAAGAAAAACAGACAAACAACGATGACAAACAGTGAATACAGTAAAAAAAAAAAAAACAAAAAAAAAAACAATCAAACCTTCACCTGGTTCATTGCATCTCAAAACCTCATATAGTCATCTGACAATCACATCACCAATTCCTCCACCCTGTTACCACCAAAACAGAGACTGGCTTCCTGAGCTCCCTCGCTGCATTCACCTTTGTATTCTTTTCAGCATGACGCCTGGTTCTGCTGCAACAAGGCAAGGCAGTTCCAGGTTCACTCAGTGCACTGGGGCCTCATGGCACCAGCTCCTCAAAATACTAAGTAATCTGTAGAGTTCAGAAGGTCTTCATGGTCAAACTATGTGTTCTAAGCTGGTCTGACACTAAATTAATGTGTAAAATTAATCCTTGGGTGGAAAATTGCCTTTTTTTGTAAGGCCCCATTAATTACCATACAGGTATGGCGTTTGTGTGTATGTTAGGGCGCTGTGCACACAACACATACATCACTGCCCTACATTCACACACAATGACCATATAGACAGGCAGGCACTCACATTCCTACCCAATTCCTATTTATAACAATATACACGAACAAAAATACTCTTGAGTAATTTCAAGCTAAATACCAAAGAACAAGAAAGTCTTCAAGTGCAAGCAGCTGTTACGTGCATGAAAGCATTGCTCTATTTTTGACAGACGCTGTTCTGGAACAGCGAGTGAATTAGCTTTCAACCTGACGCTTATGACTGCAACTTACCAACCAGCTCTGGCACAAGCCCGCACTGAAAATGTGCAGGATCAGCTATGGCTAACCAATAACCTCTGGAAACAGTTTACAAGGACTTAAAGAGCACCAAATGACTTTTGAAAAAGACCACAACAGTCAGCATTGGTATTTCTTATACCCTTCGGAAGGAGGAAGCCGTGAGAGTGAAAGACAAAAAGGGTATCGTAAATAATGCTTACTCCATTTAGCAGTGGCTGGGAAATCAAACAACCCTACTGCTCTGCTCAATAAAAACACGGCTTTCATTCTATGATTTCATTAGTACAGTGTGAAAAAACATGCCAATGGTTTAAAAAAAAAAACAATTTAGATTAATAAATTCAAAATAAATTTATTTTAAAAAATAATTACTTGCAGAGTCCTTACATTGTCGTCAGTCACTCCCTTACTGTACAACAAAATACAATGGTACAAGAGACAGGGACCCCAGCAGCATCCCACTGAAGAACTAACCAACCAACCCAGTCAGACAATCCAAAAATCAGTTTTGAATCAAAAAAATAAATCCTGATGTTGTAATAGAGCTCTCCAAGTGGCCGAAGGAAAATTGATTTATCTAGTTTCTGGGTGAACAAGAAACTGATTGCTCTATGCAGATTATCTGTTTCCCGTTATTAAACAAGTTCCTTTCTAGTGCAGCAGAAAAGCCTTCCTCTGAGCTGTAAGGTTAACTGTAGCTTAACAGGCAGATGCACGTATGTACATACATACATCCTGACACTCAGCAGAGGGCAACAAGTAGCAAATTGCAACAGGAATCTAGCCTGTTCAAACCAAAAGCTGTCAGAGATTAACTGCAAAACACCGCAATTTAATCACAAACCTCACGAATGCAGGTAACCACCATGAAAGAGATTAATATGCTGTTGATTTATTTGCAGGAAACAGCTGGCAAACTATTCAGAAATTAAGCGCGAGCTAGAAAATGGAAAAACATCTCCCAGACACGCAGTCAAGGTCACAGACGCAACTGACCAAGAAGTTTGAGGAGAGCTGCACTCGGACGGCCCCGCGACTTGGCAGGACACCGCTTTCAAAGAATTCCAGCCCCAGAGGCCGCTGGCAAGGGAAGGGAGCTCTTCCTCTTGCGCTGCAAAGCTGCGGTGCAGAGCACCAGATTTTGGGGCGGAACTGCAATGAGCTCCTTGCAGCTAGGACAGGCAGCATGGCACATCACAGCAGCAACACTGCCAGAAAACCAGTGGTGCCACTGGGAGGAACAAATGCCACGCACAGAGAGCACTGATGTGCCCAAACCTCAAGACTAGAGGTGCGTCTCTGAAACAGCAACAACTCAAAACCTAACTGCAGGCACGCGGCCCCAGGCAGCTGCCGATGGAAGCAAAGCGCTCACAGCACAGGGGATGCCAGCCCAGCTCCATCCCAAAACAGGGAAACCAGGACCTTCCTTGGTGATAATTAAACTCCAGGGTAAAGGAGAGGGGCAAACGCCGAGCACAAGGAACCTACCTAGCAGGTTGGCTGGTTTTGAAGCTTTGTGTGCGTGTGTGTTTGTGTGTGGCAGAGACTGGGGGCATCACGTGGAGAAAATACTTTTCCTCGTGCAGGTTCCATGGGGTAGGCCTGCAAAGCTTTTGCATAAAACTGACACAAGGAAGATGCCTGGAGGACAGAACAACACATTTCTGCTGGCAAAAACAGCCTCACACTGAGCATGGGAGAACAAAGAGAAGAAAGCTTAAGAAAGAAAAAAAAATTACATAGCAAGCAAAGATTTCTTAACTGTTATTCAAATTTTCACAGGAACATTTTGGGATAATCAGTCCCTAAGTGTTAAACTAAGGCTGTAGTTTGGCAAAACCTTTAAGCTGGCATAAATTTGCATTGCTGCTGAAAGAAAGTCTCACCATCTGCCAGTCCCCCATGCCAGCACAAACATCCGAACACTGAACCAGGAGCACTTCTTTTGCCAGTTTACTTTTTCAGATGGATCGGTTCCCCAAACCAGTTCACAGGATGGCCATGTAAATACTTGTACTGGCAAAGAAGAGTGACTACTTCTCCGGCAGCACCAGCGTCAAGTATTCACATCGGTACTGGGACGCTGGTAGGAGTCACAGGTAGCACTCCCCACCCTCAGACACATCATATTCGCGCCACACTTCACGGTTACAATCACCACAGGAAAACGTGCAGAGGGATTTTCTGTGATTTTTTGTTCCCAAGTGTGCCCATGGACGCACCTGTTCCCAGGGACCAATCTAATCTGCAGGGAAAACCGACCTGGTATCTTGGCATTTCCACCTGTGCTACCAGCAGGCCGCACCAGGAACAAAACTTGCCTCTCTTGCCTCTGACACAGCTGCCCCTCAGGAGCTAGGATATCTCTGTAATTTTCTTCAGTGTAAGAACTTTCCAGAACCTCAGAAATGCCCGTCTTTTAATTTTCACTGCCCATAAACAAGCATATTTTCTGGATACTCTGCTTCTCAGTCAGAACACCATTTGTATTTAGAAATAACAGGCTGCTTCAGATCATTTGCTCATTTTAGGCCCCGGAACACCCATACATGACTGGAAAACGAAACTGTACTCAGCTCAGAGCTCTACCCCAACAGGAATGTAAAATCTGTGGGCTGCCCTGAGTATCCATGAGTCACCACACAATCCTTTGCTAAGAGCACACACGTCTAGAAGAAGATGCCTTTGCCAACAAAAACACCGTCAGGAAAAATCCTTAAGCATAACTATCTGTAAAAATCTATCTGGTTCGAGCAATTCCAGCAAATACTGGGAGACTGAGAGAGACCTAGCCGCTCTTTCCTGCGACTCAGGGACAAATTCTAGCCCAGGCAAACATGCACGATGAACCAGTTAGATCAGCAAGTTGTACTGCTCTTGCATTGAATTTATTTCTGGGTACAGAGTGATCTGTACTATTGGGCATGCCTAAGGCAAACGGCGGGGAAGCTCCTCTGCTTCACAGCTGCTCCTCAGGCTTAACCCCAGCTGCAGCTCTGGGCTCACGCAGGCAGCACAGCACCCGAGCCCCGTGCCCATCTCTGCCCTCGCTCCATGCTGTCAGCACTTTTTGGTACCGGCATGGTTGTAGAGCCTTCAATCTGCACCTCTTCATCCGTCGTCTTACTACAGCACAGACACCCACTGGGATATTCTGCAGAACAAGATCCAGTGGAAAGAGCATCCAGAAGTCTTGCTCGGGTTTCCTGTACGCTGTTTTAAACAGCATCTGCAAAACTCAGACTTGTGTCTCCTTGTGCCTGCCCCGTTCAGTACTGCACCAGCTGCTGGCAGCTTCAGCCGTACCAGCTGATTACCTCTTCCCCGCTAAATTTCTATGTCCTTGGCAACATTAAGCCGGCATGTCTGTAGGAAAGCTGCTACACAAGCGTCCAGAGCAGAGAACCTCTTCTCTCCAGTTTGTAGAAAAACTAACTGCTGGATGCGAGAAATCCGCTCACTGTTAGAGGGTTATTTTCTAAAGGAGCATTACTAACTCTGAAAGAAGCTGATTTAACAGGACTCAGTCAGACTAGTCCAAATCCAGAGCGCTCTGCATCTTCATAAAACACCAGGACGTGCTAGCATGCAGCATCGTATTGAAAATTGATTAGTACCCAGGAAATCACAAGCAGCAGTTAAAGTAATTACAATCGGGTCAGTTTATTTTGAGATCGGAGGTGGGGAAAGAATAAGACAGAAGCAGTTGGGTAATTCAACAATTTCAAGAAAAAGCACGGGTGCAGGGTTGCACTACACGCAGCAAATTTTTAAGCCACCAGTGGCCGAGAAGCAGTGGGTGCCACTGGCCTACTGGTAGAGACAGGAGAGAATTAAAGTCAAGCTGTCCCAGTTGCAGCTCTTCTGCTTGGTTACAAATGGGTGGGAATGACACAAAGCCTAAAGGAATGTAACAGGGACTGTCAAACCATCTGTGTGCTCTCCTCTCAATAAAAAGCACAGGGTAGGGTTAGGAGACGTGGTGCTGGGGGGAGCTGAAGCACGAACAGCTGATGGATCAGATGCCTGTTTGTACGGTGATTATTGTGTCCCTGTCCGTGGCTGCGAGCTCCCACCATTACTGCAATACCAGTAAAGGAAACAAGCTTCTGATTTATAAAAGGCTTGAAGTTTTAGATAATCAGCAGAGTTCACATCAGAGGAGACAGACAAGTAGCAAAAAAAAACAAACCAACAACCATAAAATCATGAAGCTTCCTCCCTCCTCAGCCTCTGCTTGGGACGGAGGAAAAACCTTCTCACCTGGGAGAGATTCAGGAGTATTTCACTCCCAGACTTCAGTTAGCAGGTTTATACCTCCAGTAGCTATCTAGGAAAGGACAGGCAGGAAACAGAAATATGCGCACATACGAGTGTGATAACTGATAAGAGAAAGGAAAGAGAGAGTTAATATTCTGGGAGAAGATGGAAGAAGTAAAACCAGTAATAACAGGAAGCGGGAGAAAGACAGTACAGCTCACGTATGCCGCTCCGTGCCATGTGATGCTAGGAGGAAAAAAAAAGCCGCACAATCTGGAAAGAAAGAGAATAGCAGAACAAAAGCAAGGAATGTAGTAAATCAGGCCTTCTGAGATGAGCAAATAGCTAGCCATTGTGATATACCTGCAACTGCACTGTATACTCATGCCAAAAGTAGTTTATACCTATTGCTATGCAGATACCTTTCAGCCTGGAGAGTAATCTGCTGATGGTCCGGTCTAGGCTGAACCACATCCGTTGAAGCAGACCGATTTCAGGTAGCCTAGTTAGTCCAGAGAAAATCCCTAACAACATGTTTTTAAACGTAAAGTCTCAGGTTTCTCACACTTAACCTTTCTTGGTGTCCTTTACCTTAAAGACTAGCACTGGAGAATGTGGATCAGTTTAAAATTAATTTCATTGAAACAAGTAGCTTTTCCCCCCACAGATGGTTTTACAGGCTAAGAGTGAAGGGTGTGTGCTAAGACCCCCTTCTTCTCCCCTGTCATAAACAGCACATCTATAATCAGTGAAAGCAATGGCAAGCTCAAGACCCTAACGCTCACAGGTACAGGAGTCGAGCCTGAGCTAAAGGTGCAATTATAACCTACGTACCGTCTCTTCCATTTTATCCACAGCTGTTTTTCCCCACTGTCAAAAACAACCCATGACCAACAGCGTCATTAAACCTTTGGCCAACAATCCATCCATTCCTGTGAACGTACCCAGCTGCCAGCTGAAGCCCGGAGAACAGAACTCTTTACAGGTTTATTTAGTTAACAAAAATGCTTTTGAATGCTCAGTCCAGAAAGAGGTTAGGAATTTCAGCGCGCTGTGGAGTGGATGTATTTATGATTCATTCCTTCTGATAGGATATGCTTGTTTACAGAGCTTGAACTAGACCTGGTAAAGGCTAAAGACTGAATAAAAGCTCCTGTGACTTCCAAGACGTAATGCCAACCCTTGCACAACATTCAAAAACAAAGCTAATTTGCTAAGACACTGCAGTGAACACAACAAAAATATTCTAAGAAGCAGGCTGCAAGTGGTTTTTTTGTTTTGTTTTGTTTCTGCTTGTTTTACATACAGAGGTCTAATAAAATAATAACGAAAAAGTTACTGAAAAAATGCATGCCCCCAATTGCACAAGGCACCCAACCGCAGAGGGCTCGCACCACGCTGCCCCCAGCCCCTGCTGCCCTAACCCCCTGTCTTTGGAGACAGCAGGGGGGCCCCAGGGGCTGGATTTCTTCTGCTGGTTCAGGTGCTTGGGAATTACCAGTCTCACCAGTGACACTGCCAACTGGCTTATTTAGTGAAACAGTACGCTAAGTTCTCCACGCACCAGCTAAGTGAACCACAGGGTTATTGCAACATATGCGTGCAGGAGTAGTAAGTTATTTGGTAGAGCTTAGTCAGTCAGTGCGTGCTACGTTTCTATCTGGTTTGGTCCTATCGCTTGAAGTAACACCAGAAAGAATAAAGATTACACGTGGACCATTCCTTTAAAAAAAAAATGTGGCTGTGAGTGGCAAAACCCGACAAATCCGTAAAGATTTAGAAAAGGGCTGTATTTGACTAAATGAACTAAGCAGCTTACCGCACAAAGTGCACCGACAGAAAAGGTCCAGAGAAACCTGTTGTGGCTATTACAGCATCTCCACGGCATACTGCTCTGTACTGCCAAGAATAACACCCACGTACACTGCAACTCCTGCAGGAATGCAATCAAACTGAGATCCAGAAAAAGCAGGGGCAAGAAGCGAAGACAAAAAATGACTTCAGGTGTCTCCATGTTTACTCCTCTTCCTCCAGCCCCCTACAGAGGGCCAGGAGCTGTGAAGGGCCACGTGGAAGAAGTTTGGGCTGACAGACTGCTGCCCCCTGCCACACAGCCCTTGGCCTAAGCGTACAGTGACAGCAAGGGCAGAGGGAAGGTACAGCAAAAGGAGACAATGTGAAAGCCATCACATCGCTGCTGTCCCTGCAGACTTGATGAACCAACGCTGAAAAACCCAGCAGAATGCTACAAGCTCTGGCTTTGCTGGGAGAAGATCAAGGGAACACGGGAAGACCAAGTGATGCATTTCTGTACTGCTGAGCAAAGGACTGCACCTGTTCTGATCCCTGAAATACATGGGAATTCCAGCAACGACTGAAAGCCAAGCAGCGCTAAACAGCTTTCATTACTTTACCGTTGCTCCAGAAAATCGTAGAGCTATCTGTAGGAAGGGATTCATCCCCATCCACAGACATTCTTTGACAATTAGAAGTATCAGTCACCACTTAGAAAGGCAAGATGCAGCAGCTCAGGAATCACACGCGTGATCCGGCATTACAATGCCAAAAGTCCTTTTCTAAAGCCCTGGCATGTATTATTTACAGAAGCATACCGCTGCAGACAGAAACAGAAGCAGTATTCCTCTTTCCTGCACAAAACTGAAACCCAGTAAAGCCACAGATATTTTTAGAGCGCAAGTTTCAAGCGCTGGGGCCTTAAAGAGATTTAGAGCTGTCTGAAAGATAAGTTGGCTTAGAAAAATCCAACCCAACAGGGATACGGGGGAAATCCAGACCACGTCCCCGCTGAGAGTTTTAGCACGGTACCGGTTCAACCAGAGGTACACAAAGACCTCATTTCAAAAAAAAAAAAAAAAAAAAAAAAAACACAAGAAAAAGGAAATTCCCACCCACTTTCTGTATCGGGGGAGCTGGGATTTAGCGCACCCAACACAAACCCGGGGCTGTTCCTTCTCTCCTCGCTGCCAGGCTCCCAGCAGCTGAGGTCCCGCAGCTGCAGCAACAACAGCCTGTCTGTGGCCGGGCGGCCCCGGCGCGGGGACGGCGCTCAGCAGCTCACTGCCTCCCTTATGCCGCGCCGGGGGTAGCGGCACACTGCGCAGGGCTCCCCCCCTTCCCCGTCCCCCTTTTTTAAAAGTGAAAAGCTACTGATGAATATTCATTGCCGGGCCTTTTTACCGAGGGTGTGAATTTCATTTTCAGGGCTCGGGGAGAATTGCAAATTAGCCTGACACAATGGGCGAGCTTGACTGGCTTCTCCGGCCTCAAGACACGGCTACAGAGAGGGAAAAAAAAACAAAACAGATTCTGGCAGGAAAAAATAAAATAAAAAGAGTGCTAAGATCTTTCCAAAGCCCAGCGCAGCTCCAGAACTGGCTGGGCCCCGTTTTGGGGACCCAGCGAGCTTGCTGCCTTCGACTTCGTTTCTCCCTTGTCTCGCCCCGTCTTTTCGGGGGCAGGCCCCCCGCGCCCCACTCACTTTCGTCCTGCCGTTGATGCGGTAGTTGCCCAGCTTGCCGTTGCAGTGGCGGATCAGATCGTCCATGCTGTTCATCAGCAGGCGGATGGTCTGGCAGCCCGGCTCCTTGCCCTCCACCCAGGTGATCTTGTCGCCGCGGATGTCCTTGGACGAGTCGCTCTTCTGGCTGACGAGCTGCCCGTCGGTGAAGCGGCCGGTGTGGTGCAGGGCCCGCACCTCCTGGGCCACCAGCCCGCCCAGCTCCTTGCCCAGGAAGTCGTCCACCACGCAGATGCCGTGCTTGTTCATGCAGGGCACGATGTACTCCAGAGCCAGCCGCTGCGGCACCAGCGACTTGGTCTGCCCGTTGGGGCGCAGCGCGGCCCCGCCGGGCCCCGCCTGCACGCCGCCCGGGTACAGGTTCGACTTGTCCCGGTACAGCAGCACCGCCTCCCCGGACGGCACCGCCGACGGGGCCGCCGCCTCCGCCTCCCCCCCGCCGCCGGCGGCAGCAGCGGCGGCGGAGGCGGCGGCGACGTGGTTGTGGCTCAGCGGGGCGGCCTCGCCGGGGGCCTCCGTGGCCGCCGCCGCCGCCGCTCCCCC